>OY757034.1:12565000-13313116 GCA_963582015.1 Xanthorhoe designata | reverse complement strand
CAACGAGTGCTGGTGCTATCTTCCACAACGTTTGTGTCTACAAACACTACATGATGCATCAGACCAGGGCAAGAAGCACTACCGCCGATAACCAAGCAGTTTTACCTGTCTTTGGTCAAAGCGTAAAAATAAATTCATTGATTTCACATTTTCATCCCGCGATTTGGCGATTGTTGAAATTTGATTGACTTGCTTGACGACTGACGTATGAATGAATGAATTTGTCAGTTTTCTAAAGTCGTTCCGTTACACGTTATTTTTACTTCACTTTCGAGAGTCGCCATTAATTTTTCATCCAGGCATTTTGAATTTCTGCGTATAACGGAATGGAAGTACAAAATAAATTAAAAATGTAAATGAGAACAGACTGAATTCATAAACAAAAAGGAATCGCCACTTGAGACTCGATTTAGCTGAGCATTTACTCAAGCAACGTTCTTGAATACAAACGATACTTAAGCAACGAATCAATGCTTAAGCAGAGTTCCGCTGAACCGAGTTCAAATCGACGCTTGAGTCAGGTCTCTGAATACCGGCCTAAAACTAGCAATGAAAATGTAAATTGTTCTTCGAAAACAACGCACAAACATAAGTAGGAGAGATTTAGGGTATCATGATCCCAATCAATGGATCCTAAAATTGTAAATGTGTGAGCACTACCTAGAAGTGGTTTTAGTGATTGCGCGGCATCCTTGGAGGCAAACTTGGATAGCTTTGTACTTTATTTGGAGCTATCAAAAGTCAATTGGAAACGATTGGTTAGCACTATCAGCCAGCCTAGTGCAAGTCGCTTCATAGCGAAATTGGAGAGCACGTTCAATGTTGCTGCCAACCTACATTTCCTACTTCTCGTCTCGGCAAGAGAGTAATTAAGTCAGAGTTTTTTTTTATCAACCACATTTATTTCACAACCATTTATTATTAATTGCATTTGTTAGATCCATTACATCAGCGATCCTGTGAAAGAAATCTCATCATAGTGCTTTGTGAATAAATTTATAAAAAATGTGTTGTTTTTTTCTGGCAAAGCATAATATTTTATTATAGCACTTATTTTAGGTTATCTTGTTAGGATTACCGACTTGATTTATCTTTGTTGCCGACAAATATTCAATGATAGAATACGTAAATAATTTTATCAAAATACAATAAATAAATAATACCGTGCCGTCACTAATGTCAAGTCAAACCCTGACAATCAAAGAGAATATAAACACTACGTTTACTGACAATGTTCCCCGACGGCAAAAAGTCTCTCCTCCAATGAGGCTGCAGTGTAGATGATGTGACCAAAAAGGCGTTTATCTTAGTTGCCGCCTAAAACACCTATTCAATGATTTAGTACATTATTTGTCGTAAAAATAATATTGTTAAGCTATTGCATAGCTTCTATCGCGGGCCTTGAGCGTGGAGACCGAATACAGAAATTCCGTAACGAAAATAACCAACACCCCGAAAAAATGCTATGCAATAGCTTTACCGCGGCAGTCTCCGAGTGCTACACGTCTTCTTTCACCATTGAATAGTTAAAATAACACAAATCTCATAATAAATATGAAAAATTGTACCGCGCTTCAGCAGTGTTTTTACAAAACACGGTATTAAGAAGCATGGAATTTTGACAGGTATTAACCTCGCCTAGTCGTGGCACAAAGAGCATGTAACGGTGGCATACAGAATTTGAAAATTCATGACATTGCGTATGTTATGTTTTCATTGGTCAATACCAATCTAAACGAGCCTAGGTGACATGTAAAATTGCATATTTTTGGATTTTGAATTTCGAATAGTCAATAAAGCACGTGTTTGAGTGAAGTTATGTTACTTTGTGCGCTGGGGAATAAAGCTCCAGTTTATTTTATACCCCCGAGTGTCCCTCGCAATATTCAAATGAAGATCATCTGTTACTTCGCGAGGCTTAGTGGCGCCACCTTGCGGCTGTCCGCGCCGAGAAATATTGCTAAAATAACCGCTATTTAATCTTTGCAGAAGAATTTAGTCCGTGAAACTTTTTGAAATAGTAAATCACAAGTACCTACAACTATACCACTATAGAGGTATTGTAAAACGTAAATATTTATTTATTTATTTATATCAGCCGTTCGTGTCCCACTGCTGGGCAAAGGCCTCTCCCCACTCTTTCCAGACGTCATATAAAACGTGAATATTACTCAGCTATTTTTTAAACTTGCCGACCTGGGGGGTGATTGCCTATTTTATCATCGAGATCATGACAACATGAAACAGTTTTTTGGAGATTTTTTGGAGAGGGATCATGCAGTACGTTTGATCATTCTATTGTCTTGTCATCAATTGGTCATCAAGTTATCACTAAGGAATTTTACAACGTGAAGTTGTTTGCAAATCATCCTAACCCGACTTATTTCCGAAGTACTATTGTAGCAAGGACCGGGTACGAAATGTCTAACCAACTTAAATCAACAGCATTATCTCAAAAATCTTGTTTGCTCTGTGGTCTGTGCTGTGTAAATGACTGACATGACAATGACACTGACACATGCATGATGCATGACTGACTGATAAAAAAGTTTGCTGGCCGGCGTAGTGGTTGGTGTTAATATTTTTGTTTGCCGGCGTTTTTCAACTGTGTAATTTTCGCATTTCCAAGTTCTTGTTCCTTCATGATCATCCTTTATCTTAACTCTCTCAAGTTCATCCATCTACAAACGATTTTTTTCAAAGCTTGGTGCCAGTTTTCCACCTGACTTTGGGAATCGACTACTCATTGAGTTTGTTGAAGGCAATCGAGCTATCAACTTCAATAGTGGGGCGGGCGGGCGGCCCTTCGTGCAACAAAGGGCTGTCAAGGCATGGGAAGATTGTGCCCGCAAGCTCGAAGGCGTGGGTGACGGCCTCGGGCCTCCTAAAAACTGGCGGTCAGTGGTCGTCGTGACGGTGGAGGCTGGATCGAATGGTTTGCATGTTTTTTTAATTTCTATTATATTTACAAATTCACTCATCCTAATACCTAAATTATCATTAAAATAACAAACTTTGCAAGGCTCCTTTTTGTTATAATAACTCAATTGCTTTGTTACCAACAAATAATTGGGATAAAACTTGGTTGATAATGTTCTACACTACACTACCTACTGTTTGTTTTGAAAAATTTAAAAAAACAAACCTAATAATATTGTTCGATGCATATCGAACACACAGCAGCTTAGCCAGCGGTTTTGGCTAAGTAGGTCACACGAGGCATCGGGCGATTTACTTAGCCAGTGCATTTTCGGACGGCAATCAGTTCGCACTCATTATCATCAATCATTTAGCATTTACGGTAACTTAGTGGTCAGCAATAAACTCTTTGATTTATCGTAAATCTATCTATCATTCAGCATCCTAACCTAGGAAACGGTACGATCTTGTACATGGTCCTTCGAGCCGGATTTCGAAGGCTTCGCGTTTCGTGAACAATCGTCAAGTGAAGTGCTTCGGATCCACCAGCAACCACTGGGTCGCAGTATCCTCTAGCTTAAAAGTGAGCTTGGATTAGATCTCAGTAGCAACGTACCGAGATCCACTCGGTACATACAGCAACAGCACAGCACAGACGTGGGAAGCAACCCGCGCCTGATCAGCATCAGCAGCAGCGAGCCATAGTTCGCGTCATCAGCATTTCTCTGCAGTGGATAGATCCACGCGAGGACAGCATCAGCACAGCAAGGCGTCGGGAAGCAACCCGAGCCAGATCAGCACCAGCATCAGCCGTAGGCCAAGCGGCTTACAAGTAAGAGCGTTCCATTTTATCTTTAAAAACTAATTAATCGACAAAAATGGAAAACCTCTACGCAAATCAATCTGAGATAGGAGAGCAGATAGGAAAAGTCCTCATAAATTATAAAAAGGAAGGTAGGGAGCGTAAAACCATTGACTCTTGTCAAAGAAAATTAGATCTTTTAGATGCGTATTGGAGAGAGTATGATACTAATCATCAAAAACTTCTCCCGTTCGAAAAGACAAACCATAAATACTTTGTCAATTCGGAGTTTGAGCGTGTAAAAGAGACCTATTTAACAGCGAAGAAAGTAATTAATGAGGGTTATGACGAGCTACTATTAAGAGGTAAGCAGCCAGGAGTCTCGCAGCAAAGAGAGACTCATCAGCCAGAAGCAGGTCCGTCAAGCGACGAGTCACCGCCACGGACCAGAGCACCAACAACTCCCGCTGTAGAGGCGAGAGGAACAACCAGCAAGCTTGACGACATGCTACGTAAGCAGTCGGTCAATTTTAAAGCGTTCGTTCGTACAGTCGACAGCATCAACGTCGAGTCATTTCGTGACAAGTGGGAGTTCGAAGACGCCCTGCGAATCTTACAAACTCGCTGGACGGTAGCAGATAATTTACACTGGGAAATAATATCAGAAATTGAAGAAGACGAAGCGTATGAGT
The DNA here is from genome assembly GCA_963582015.1 of Xanthorhoe designata. Taxonomy (NCBI): domain Eukaryota; kingdom Metazoa; phylum Arthropoda; class Insecta; order Lepidoptera; family Geometridae; genus Xanthorhoe; species Xanthorhoe designata. The sequence continues at coordinate 13,308,703 of OY757034.1, read as the reverse complement.
TCAATTTCAATAAGCATGAACGGACATACAACCTCATGAGGAAAGAAATTAGCGCGAAAATGTGGTCAGCATCGTACCGCGAAAAAACAACACCACAAATGGACATCCCGATGTTCACGGGTAACTTTCACCAGTGGATATCATTTAAAGATCTGTTTGATGAAGCTATACATAATAACCCCTCGATGTCAAACGCTCAAAAGATGCAGTTTCTGAAGAGCAAAGTAAAAGGAGAAGCAGAGCGTTTGATTCAACATCTCCCAATTACCACAGATAACTACAAAATCTGTTGGGAAATATTGAATCATAGATTCAACAACAAGAAGCAAATCTTTACTTCCCATGTAAGCATCTTTTTCAATCTTCCAAACATTCAGCAGCAGTCGTTTACTGCAATTAAGCGGCTTCATGACGTCACGCTAGAGAGCCTCTACGCCATTAAGAACCTAGGCGTTGATATTAGCACTTGGGACCCACTACTGGTGTACATCTTATCTCAAAAGTTGGATAGTGAGTCTTATTCCGAATACATAGAGTCGTTGAAGAATTCACGGGAGCTACCGGTACTTCAAGAATTTTTAAACTTCTTAGAAAACAAGTTCACTACCCTAGAATCGTCTCGTAGGCGTCAAGATGTAACATCTAAACCGTCCTCTCAGCAACAAAATCAATCGACAGCACTTCATCAAAGTCGAAAAAATCATTTCAAATCAAATAGCGATTGGAAAAGTAACACAAAATACGAAATGACGAAACCTATGCACGTGTCAGCAGCGTCAGCAAGTAGATGCCCGCACTGCTTCGGAGCACATAGCCTAATTCTTTGCAAGAAATTCCTCGAATCGTCAAATGAAATAAAATTGAAAATAATAAAACAACTGAATTTATGCGTAAATTGCATTTACGATCACAATGGAGTCAAATGTCATTCGACAAAAAGATGTCGCAAGTGTTTCGAAAATCATCATACTATTCTACATGATTATTTTGCAGCGCAGCATAATTATAGTTCGGCCGAGGTTTCTAAATATAGAAACAACAGTCGTGAGCAAAATGGTAGCAACGGCGTCCATGCAGCATCTCAGCAAGATGGGTCGGAAATTTTATTGGAAACAGCTTTGATCAAAGTAACAGCAGCAGATAACACTCAGTATGTGATGAGAGCACTGATCGATCAGGGCTCGCAGGTATCGGTCATCAGCGAACGAGCAGCACAGCAACTAGGTTTAAAGCGTGAGCATTGTAAGGGCGTTATTTTCGGAGTAGGTGAGCAAGAAAATAACTGCAAAGGAAAGCTAAACATAACTTGTCAATCAACTTACACCGATTTCAAGTTTACCGTGGATGTTTTAATAATGAACAATGTTATCAAGAACTTGCCGAACAAGACATTCGGTAAACCATCTTGGCCGCATATAGCACACATATTTTTAGCAGATCCGGATTATAACATCAGTCGTCCTGTGGATCTTTTACTCGGGGCCGACGTGTATTCCATCATCATCCTAGAAGGATTAATCCGTGGTCAGGTTCAATCAGAGCCTTTAGCTCAGCATACACATTTGGGTTGGTTACTATGCGGTAGTGTCAAGACGTCTTATCAATGCAACGTCATCTTGAATAACATTGAAGATATTCAACAATTTTGGAAAGTGGAAGATATTAACGAGCAAAACGAATTATCAGTGGAAGATCAGGAATGCCTAGATTTTTACAAAGCTACTACTAAACGTCTAGAGAATGGTCGATATGAAGTCCGATTACCAATGAAGCAGCAAATGGAAGAAAAATTAGGATCTTCAAAGGAGATAGCTATAGCACAATTTAGAAATTTAGAGCGTAAGTTTAGCAAGCAGAGCTGTTTAGCTAAGCAATACAAGCAATTTATTAGCGAGTATGAGGAACTGAAGCATATGAAACCAGCATCATCTAGCAGTACGTCGAAGTCAGAGAAAGAGTGTTTCTTACCTCATCACGCGGTTCAGAGAGCTGAATCGACCACAACGAAGCTACGGGTAGTGTTTAACGCTTCGGCTAAAACCACTTCAGGTTACAGTCTCAACGACCTCATGTATAAAGGTCCTAACTTGCAACAAGATCTACTAGCGATAATATTGAAGTGGAGACAGTATCGTTACGCGTACACGGCCGATATCGAAAAATGCTATCGCATGATACTGGTCAATGAAAATGACCAGAAACTACAGCAAATTATATGGCGGGAAAATCCAAACATGCCTATCAAGATTTTCCAGTTGTCGACAATTACGTACGGTACTAAATCAGCACCGTTCTTAGCGCTCATGACACTTCGTCAGCTAGCAGAAGATGAGCAGCATAACTTTCCCAACGCAGCAAAAAGCATCAAAGAGCAATTTTATATGGATGACTGGGTGGCGGGGTCGCACAGCATTCAAGAGGGAAAGAAAAACATTGCAGAAGTAAACGCATGTCTTAGCAGCGGAGGATTCACTCTGAGAAAGTGGTCCTCGAATAATAAACAATTGTTAGAAAACGTCGAACAATCAGTTAATAAACAGCAAGCATTATTTACATTTAAAACAGAAAACTCAGCGAAAACCTTGGGTCTACAATGGAACTCGATCGAGGACGAATTCACTTTTCAAAGCGATTTAGCAAGCTCAGATACGACAAAACTAACTAAGAGGGTACTATTATCTGAAATCTCTAAAATTTTTGACCCTCTAGGATGGTTGGCTCCGTTAATCACGAAAATGAAATTGTTATTTCAGAAGGTATGGCAAAACGCTGAAGTTCAATGGAATGATGAAGTTTCAACGGACATCAAAGAAGAGTGGATTTTATTAAAACAAGATCTTAAATCAATCAGTCAGTTCAAAATCCCACGATGGTTAAAAAGCAAAGAGGGTGACGTCATTGAACTACACGGGTTCTGTGACGCATCAGTCAAAGCATATGCATGTGTAGTATATGCGAGAATCACAGCAAATGACGTAACGTCAGTAGGGCTAGTCGCAGCAAAAACGCGACTAGTACCTAACAGCAAGGTAGTATCGCTACCTAGGTTAGAACTTTGTGCAGCAGAGCTTTTATCAAGACTAATGACAAAGATTGTCAACTGTATCAGCGGCTTCATAGTCAAAGTGTACGGGTGGAGCGATTCAAAAGTCACAATCAGCTGGATTCAAGGTTCTCCAGAGAAATGGAAGCCATTTGTAGCCAATCGAGTTAAGAAAACAATAAGCATAATGCCACCAGAAATGTGGCATTACGTCAACACAAAAGAAAATCCAGCTGACGCAGCTAGTAGAGGATTAACATCTACACAGTTAATGGATCATTCATTGTGGTGGCAAGGACCAACATGGTTATCGAGGTCTGATTTCAAACCACAAGAGAAGGAAGCACCGTATGTCACCGACATAGAAGCCAAAAAGCAAGTGAACGTGGTTCAAGAAAGCACCCAAAATAACAACATCATAGATAATTTATTATATCGCCACAGTTCTTTTATAAAAATAACGCGTGTATTAGCATGGATACGTCGGGCATTGACTCCTATTAATAAACAAAGGCCAACGTATCTCACATTACAAGAGCTTAGGATAGCAAAATTTATTATAATTAAACATGTACAGCGCAATGAATGCAGTGAAGATATTGAAAATTTATTGCACAACAACAAGCTAAAATCAGATAGTAAGTTATTGAGCCTCAATGCATTTTTGGATAAAGATGGCCTGTTGAGAGTAGGAGGACGACTCAAAAATGCAAACATAAGCGCCGATATGAAATACCCAATAATTATTCCATACAGCAGTAGGTTAACAGAACTTCTTATCGAGCAAGCGCACGAGCTCACCTTTCATGGGGGAGCTCGACTTACATTGTCATCACTGAGGCAGAAGTACTGGATAGTCAAAGGGAATCGAGCAGTCAAAAAGCAACTTTTGAAATGCGTAACCTGCAAAAAGCAAGAGCCTAGAAAGTTAAATCAGATAATGGGAGACCTACCAGATTATAGGACCAACCCAGCACCGACGTTTTATCATACGGGGGTTGACTTCACAGGGTTCATTCAAGTGAAAGCAAATAAAGGTAGAGGTATAAAAACATCAAAAGGGTACGTAGCCTTGTTTATTTGCATGGTTACGAAAGCTGTACACATAGAGTTAGTCTCTGACTTGAGCAGTGCGTCATTCATAGCAGCGTTACGAAGAATGGCGGCACGACGAGGAACACCAAAGCACATGTACTCTGATAATGGGACTAACTTTGTAGGAGCGAATAAAATTTTGCAAACAGAGTACCAACAGCTAGAGCAAGTATTCGGTGACTCATTCCATAGAGACATAGCGGAAATGAATATAGAATGGCACTGGAATTGTCCTTCTTGGCCAAGCGCGGGAGGTATTTGGGAACGATCAATCAGAAGTCTGAAACAGCATTTGAAACGAGTCGTCGGTGAACAAGCGTTGACCTTCGAAGAATATAGCACGGTCTTAGCCCAAATAGAAGCAAGCCTTAACTCCAGGCCACTGTGTCCGATATCTGAAGACATTGACGATCTAGACTTCCTGACACCAGCACATTTCTTAACAAATCGAGCAGGCCTCACTGTGATAGAAACAGCACAAGACGCCAGAACTAGATGGCAACTAGCAAATAAAATTTTCCAAGACTTATGGAAAAGGTGGAAAACAGAATACCTTAGCCAGTTATCAGTTAGAAGCAAGTGGTTAAAAGCGAAAAGGAACATTGTAGTTGGGGATATGGTGACTATTCACGATGATAACATATTAACAGGAAAGTTTCCAGTTGGAAGAGTGGTAGAAGTCCACGAAGGGAAAGATGGATTAGTTAGAGTAGTCAGCTTAAAAGTAAAGAATGGCCATATTATAAAGCGACCGATCGTAAAACTATCAATTTTACCTATACAGCAAGAAAGGCGAGACGAAGAAGAAGAGAAGCATAGCAATGAAGCAAAAGCATCATACAGTAAGCAATCAAGATCAAGCAAGTGTCCTAAATTCGTCAACGTAGCACTATCATTAATGTTTTTTATGAGCGTCATATGGTCCAGCGAAGCATCTTATAATTCTACGCAATTTAGTAGAAATCAATCGTTGTACTTTGATCCAGTGGGAAGAATGCATTTAATCCGTGACCAATGGAAAATCGTCGCATATTACGACATGAAACCCTATTGGCAAGGAGATACAGCAGTAAGTGCATTTACAAAGTACCTAGAGCAAACATGTGAAAAGGTTAAAGAACCGAGTCATTGTCATATGATTTTACTGCAAATTCAGCATGACTACAGCGAGTTACAGTATTATAATCAGCTGTTGCTTAATCAGCATTACGGCGCGCGGTCAAGAACACGACGCGGCCTTATCAACGCAGTGGGCTCCGTGGCAAATACATTGTTCGGAGTACTCGACGAAAGCTTCGCAGAAAAGTATCAACGTGACATTGAACTTGTTAACCTGAATCAGAAACACCTGACGCAGCTCTGGAGAAACCAGACGTCAATTGTAGAAGCAGAATATAACATATTAAAGCGAACAGAACAGGCAATTGAGACCCAGCATAAACTAATAAACAAGCATTTAAATTATTTAGATCAAACAACAAAGCAATTACAGAAAGGATATGAAAGCATGTCAATTCTACAAGAATTCACGTTAGCAGCAATAGCTACCACAAACATGGTGCAGAATTTAAAGCGTATCCAAGATACCTTGATCGACACTATTACAGATATTTATCACGGGAAGATCAATCTTCATCTATTGACTCCTAAACAACTCAGCGAAGAACTACAAATAGTGTCAGGTCAAATATCTAAGGAGTTGATTTTACCGATTGATAGCATCCATTCTAATTTATATCAAATATACAAGCTACTGAAGATCAAAGCCAGAATGAGCAAGGAGTACTTTATCTTTGAAATAACCTTACCATTGATTAGCAGAGATAGCTTTCAGCTTTACCGCTTGATACCTGTACCTTTTCAAATCAAAAGCAACATGGTCAGCGTCAAGCCAGCTACAGAGTATGTAGCAATCAACCTGCGAAGAGATTCTTATCTATCAGCGAATACTAACGACCTTCAGAGCTGCGAATACCAAGAAGAAACTTACATATGTCAGCTGCAAGGTCCTATCAATCACTTGGATCCAGAAGAAAGGTTCTGTGATACCAAGCAGAAGGACACCTGTGAGTTATCAAAACAAAGCTGTAAAAATAAGTGGGTTCAGCTAAATGACCCATCTGTCTATTTTTATTTCGTTTGTGATTCATACTCTTTGACAATCATATGTGACGAGGAAATTCGAACCGACCGCGTCAGCAAGGCAGGGCTCATTCAACTCTCTAAGCAATGCATTGCAAAGGGCCGTGACCTTACACTATATTCTTATCAGCAGCAAAATACGCTCACTCTGAAACCAAGTATTTTATCACCAAAAATAGCTCCTTTACGTCATCCTATAGTTAATAATACGCTTCCTCATTTCGATAAAAATGAAGATAATGCTCTCCTAAATATCTCATTGGAACACCTCAATAATCAAATCACCGCAATGAAGGAAGCAGCCCAGCAAGACGTGACTCTGACTACACATGATGTACACCAGTACGCTATATCATATGGGTTACTAGCAGCAGCCATCGTAGTGTTCCTGTGGTTCCTGTGGAGGCGAGGCAGACGAGCCGTCAGCTCGCCCGCGCCCGCCCAGCCGCAGGAGGTGCCAGCGAGCAGCAGCGCGAGTGTTAGTGTAAGTGCGCGTAACTTGCCCTGGACCGAGCCAGAGCAAAGTGTGAGTGCGCGTGAGCAACCCTTGCCCGAGCAAGGCGATAGTGTGCGTATGACCAAACGGTGGTCCAGTTTGCGTAACAAAAGAGACAATTCGACTTCGCCTATTATCAAAAGGCAATCGGTCTTCACCATAGCTAGGGATTAGTGTTTACTTAACGATAAATTCATTATTCATACATTGTTTTAACATTCATTTAGCATTAAGCGAAATACTGGTTCATCTATGTAACTACGGACTAACCCCAATTATTGTAGCGCCTCATAATCATCTCATTTTCTCCCCTCGGGAGCATGTTCGATGCATATCGAACACACAGCAGCTTAGCCAGCGGTTTTGGCTAAGTAGGTCACACGAGGCATCGGGCGATTTACTTAGCCAGTGCATTTTCGGACGGCAATCAGTTCGCACTCATTATCATCAATCATTTAGCATTTACGGTAACTTAGTGGTCAGCAATAAACTCTTTGATTTATCGTAAATCTATCTATCATTCAGCATCCTAACCTAGGAAACGGTACGATCTTGTACAAATATAACATAATTAATCGGGTGGTTACAAATTATACTAAATATGAAGAAGTGCCTAGTGTTTTTAATTTTAACCCTTTTATTAAAGTATACGTAAATTTTCAGAAATCCATAATTATTGTACAAAAGGAAGGCGGATGACCCTTATGCCTACCTACCAGTCACAATCATTGAAATGGTCTCGTCACATGGTAAGAATGAACATTAATAAAAGTAGGTACATAGAAATATTTTGACTATCAATAAAGTAGGTATACTCCTTAGTATTACTAATGGCCATTCTCAATGACCATTTGGCTTGCCGTGGTAAGCTATTAGCATTTCTATGATAGAAATATTGACAAATATCAAACCACAGTAAGCTAAACCAATGGTAGATAAGTTGTCGATACTGGTGGGAGTCTGAGCAAGTAGATTTTATTTAAAGTCTCAAATAAATAATATAAATAAATGAACTAAAGATTTCACAGTTTAGGTATTATTATTTTCAATTTTCTTGTTTTTTTATAGATCATAATGATGCACCTTGCTGGGCCAGGAATTTGGAGGCGAATAGAAATAGAAGAGCAGATGGTGAATGATGTAACCGATATCAACCCTAAGGCACGAAGCATTGCAGGAGTTATATATTTGCATGAGCTAAAATAACATAGAAGTTTTTTCTGTCAAACATTTATATTTTGTAAAAGAATTGATCTCTGGATTTTATATACAAAATATTATTATTTACCTACATCTATTTTTGTTCTCTATATTTCAAATGCATCCTAATTCACCAATAGGGTATTCTAGGTCATGAATAAAACAATTGAATGGATTCCACTGAATATATGTAATTTTATTGTAAGTCTTATTATTTAAATAACATTAACAAGGTATATATTTATATTACAATTAAATGCAAAATACCTTTATCATTTTATTATTAGATACATTATGAGGTGGAGCAGTAAATAAGTCCAAAGCAAATTTATGATGGAAGTTAGAGCTACACAATTAAAATTTCTCATTAAATATAATTAACATGCACAGGGACAAACACATTCACTGCTAAACACACTTTCAGGAAGCATAGATATTGTATTAAGTACTTTAAAAAAGTTACAATATCTAGTACTTCTCCGCCAATGTATAGGTACCTATATCAAATAAGTTTCCGCAGGATGTTCACACAAAAACCACTGTCCATAGCTAAGCCTTACTATGCCAGGCTAGGTGTAGAACTCCTCAGGTGACTCTTCAGCAGTTCTTAAAATAGGCCTCATCATAAACGGCTTCTGTGCATAGTCAGAATCTCCTGTAACAAGTAATAAGCAATGTGAATAAATAATTATTATGAAATAATAGTGCACTTCTTATTTATCATAGTTTTACTCAATGTAATCACACTAATATTATAAAGAAGGGGGTACCGGGTAGGGAAGTTTATGTACTTCCTCAACATTTCTGCGGAATTGAGAGCATGGTTGACCACATCTCAGGCCATGCCATGTTGGTATGAGCAAAGCCGAAAATATACTAACCTAACTAATAAATACAGAGTCAGTAGGTTCATTTGATCTAAAATTCTACAAAATCATACCTAACCTACAAGTAGTCTTTGATGAGCTAGAGAACTTTGGACAAAGAACTTACCTTGTTAACACTCCTAATCACTGTCGGCCGGACACGTTCGGAAAGCAAAGGTATTACATCCCGCGAACGCTTCTTTGTTGAGCCGATAGGTATCTTGCCGTGAAATCTTCTAACACTTTCTTTGTACAATAATTTGCAAATTTTGTTTTTATAAGTTTGGGCAAGACGCAGGAAAACAATCTTGATCTTGTTCTATAGGTAGCGTTCGAGGTGTTTCCATTTTAAAATTCGAATTCGCACTTCTTCAAACACTTTTTTTACAATAATTTACCAATTTTGCTCTAAAACATAAGTTTTTAGCTGGCAAGACGCGCTTGCAGACAGCCTTCGAGGTGTTTCCATTTGACAGCCATTATCAGCGTAAAAAATCATGGCGAATGTGCTCCACAATCACGTTTACATGGCCTTTCTATTGGCCGTTACATCATTCTTGCAAAGAATTTGCTGAATGTCATCAATGCTTTCTCAAGGCGTTCGTTGATCGCTGGACTGTCAAATCTGTCAGATTTATCGTGATTTACTGTCATATTTGATGGAAAGCGCTGACTAACTTTGTCTCCATAAGTTCGCCAATCACCCCTCTGATTTCATTCTCAGTAAGGAAGGATACCTAATTTTGTTGATATCTAGACTAACAGTGAAAGAATTCAACAAATCATTTTACTATTTGTAGTTGCACATAAACATAAAGTAAGTAAGTTCGTATGAGCAAGTTAAAGTAGAAAGTTAAGATACAAAAACAAAAATCGTAATTTTTCTCTGTCCATTTTTGTCTTTGTTAATTAAAACTCAATGTTTTATTTTTATTTTAGTCTAACTAAGCACATTAATATTTCATGATCATCATCATCATCCGCAGCCCGATCTCTCGGTATTCATATTGCATAATATTTCATGATAATTATACTAAATAAATTGACATCTCAAATTCTAGAGTACCACCCTCTCATAACCAAATCAAAAGAAACACAACTCAAAATCAAACATCAATATCATACTTCAATCATCTCACCTAAAAACAACTCACCGTGAAATAAATCAATCTACACTCCCAATAACATTAAACAATTCCATTAGCATACAGACATACAGGTACAAATGCTTTCATAAATTGAAATGAGATGAATTAAAATATAAATCAAAAGGGACTTGGGACACGTTCGCGGTGAAATTGGAAAAATGTACCGCCTGTTTCTGAGGGGCGCTTTCAAAGGACGATTTTATTTTGAAAGTGAAGTTGAGTCATTAAAAGTTGGTTTAAAGTAACATTACTTGTGGCTTTGCTGGGTTTTTATTATACATACTGTGTGCGATGGTTTTACTTGTACAAATACTCAAACAGTAAAGGAGCAATGATAGTGTTTCGTAAATAATACGTTGAAATCTAGTGCCAATTTAATTAAAATAGAGATGTTTGCGGCGGATTGGATTGAATTGGTACTACGTACTACTATTTCCTCAAACATTGTGGTGTCCCAACGGGGCTCTTGTTGCGGCCAAACCTAATTTTTAGTACCTTATGTACCAACTTGAAGCAAATGAATATGAATATGAATATGATTTGTACCATAATGCGTTTGAAAGGCACAAAACACACGATCATTTATCTAAAGTTCCAGCAACTATCGTAAGGCATGATGATTTTACATTTCTTTGTCTTCACTATTATCGCTTATGCGGCATATGACCACTATTCCATCCATCACATTATGATGGATTTTCAATTTGAAAGCTGACGAACCTTTTCATATTGTGGCTTTATATCATGGTAAAGCTGATGAAATTATCTTGAAGCAATGGAAACAAACAAGATACTTAATAAGAACTCGACATATTAAACTCATAGCTTCATAACTGTTATTTACTCTATGGCACAGTACATTCACCGCGACAACTCATTTAAATAAACATGATGAAATTGAAAGAATTACGCGAGGGAGTATTATTGCTTTGACAAAATTACCTGAGATATTGCGGGGGTATGAAGAAAGATGATTTAGAGCTGTTCCTTTAATATGTATGGAAGTGAGGCTTTGTGGGATTTAGGGCTAAGATGTGTTTGTCTGAGATGCAATAAGAATCTTTTTAAAAATGTGTCAAAAAGTTGAATAACTCGATACGCAGCTTGACTTTGTTACTGTGAGGTACCTAAATGTTACCCTGATCATTGTCTTTGCCCTGACTGACTACTGTCTGGGTCTGTCTGGGTGTTTTCTATGTATAATTATGTATTTCACTTTCAAAACTATCGTGAGTTGTATTAGACATTATACTCGTAATAGCACACGGGAAATTACTCACGTAAAATTATCGTCGATTTAGGTACCGACAATGTTTCGATTCTTCCGGAGAATCTTCATCTGGGTATGAGTGTGGTCACTCCTCGCGGTCGCGTCTCACACTGCGTGCGAAGTATCGCTCGGCGCGGGACGAAGGTCGCGGAGGAAGTGGCGGGGGGGCGCGCGCTGTTGTTGGTGCTGGCGTCGGCGTCGGCGTCGTCCGGGGAATCAGTACTGGGTCTTCATCCTCACTCGTCCTTTCTTCAGTGTCTCGGATATTCAGACACGCAACACTGATTGTATCTCTACCAGGCTCCAATGCACTATTATAATTGTTAGTTCCGTGGAGACAAGGTTTCCAGGCCGGAGCTAATGCCCAACCTCTGTCTCGGTTAAAATTCGGAACTCGACTTATTTCGATTGCTTCTCGAATCTTACGCGGAACAAAGAACTTCTCTCGCGAAAGAACCTGAGCTTTATCGAAACGAATATAATGTGCAGAACCTAACGTCAATGCGTGCTCTGCAATAGCCGACTTTTCTATGTCAGCATTTTTCATTGCACGAATATGTTCCGCAAGCCTGGTAGAGATATTCCTCTTCGTCGTAAGTCGAGTTCCGAATTTTAACCGAGACAGAGGTTGGGCATTAGCTCCGGCCTGGAAACCTTGTCTCCACGGAACTAACAATTATAATAGTGCATTGGAGCCTGGTAGAGATACAATCAGTGTTGCGTGTCTGAATATCCGAGACACTGAAGAAAGGACGAGTGAGGATGAAGACCCAGTACTGATTCCCCGGACGACGCCGACGCCGACGCCAGCACCAACAACAGCGCGCGCCCCCCCGCCACCTCCTCCGCGACCTTCGTCCCGCGCCGAGCGATACTTCGCACGCAGTGTGAGACGCGACCGCGAGGGCTTATTCCCAGAGGTCCATGGTTCTATTGTCTTTCATTTCCCACCGGGTCCATGAAAAATATTTATAGAATTTGAAATATTCTTACATTAGTTCCCAAGAGGTCCATGAGATTTAACTAATGTACAGTCAGTTAGAGAATACAAGCGAGTATTTCACTAGCTAGCGAGTATCACGGCGAAACCGACTACAGATTTGAGAGAGATAGATATTTATATTTATATTATCAAATAAAATCCACAACCATTATCATTATTTTAGTCACTTCAAAAATGACTTTTCTTATGCTTGTTACGGTGCGAACTTAGAAGTACTTCCCGTTCCAGTGGGAATACCGGGATCAAAAGTAGCCTATGTGTTAATCCAGGATATATTAAGGGATAGGATTTATAATAAACTATCCTGGTACCAAATTTCATTCAAATCCATTCAGTAGGTAGTTTTTACGTGAAAGAGTTGCAAACATTCATACTCACAAACTTTCGCATGTATAATATTAGTAGGATATAAGAGTTGATAATCTGCCACCTTATTATTCCTTAAACATTTAAATGCCAGTATTTTTATCAAAGACCTACCTAGGTATTTTTGTCACTCTTGTTAATAAAAAAAAATACTACAGATTATAATAAAATAAAAGAAAAATGCCTTAGGTTATTTTAGCATAAGGTTGATATTTTTTATGATCAAAAGAAGAGTCCTGATTTATGCAACCATTAACTTTTATTAAACAAATATTTGCCCTACATAATTATCATAATATCGAAACATTTACCTATTGCTTACTGTACCAAACAATTTCATGGACCCGTCGGAAATGGAAATATTTTAAAATTACAATGTCGTGGACCCGTTGGAAATTAAAGTATAGACTTAGTTTTTTTGAAAACAATGAAGTCGTGGACCTCTGGGAATAAGCCACCGCGAGGAGTGACCACACTCATACCCAGATGAAGATTCTCCGGAAGAATCGAAACATTGTCGGTACCTAAATCGACGATAATTTTACGTGAGTAATTTCCCGTGTGCTATTATAATGTATAATATGTATGTATTTACAAAAAAACTATGTAGTATTACAGCCATCTAGTTACGTCATATGCATAAAGAGCGTATGCATATGCACACGTAGGAAGATGTACAGGTTTGGTAGATTAGTATCTAATGGCAGCGAGATCATTTGTACCATGAGGCAGTACAATTGATGGTACAATCGGCACCAATTTGTCCCAATTGTACCATTGATCCGAATGTACCGACTTGTCCAAGGCATTAGGTAGGTACTTCTGAATATTTATTACAAACTTTAAGTAAGTATACTTAGTAGTTTATTACAGTCTGAGTGCGATATTAATATTCTACCAACACCAAATTACACTTATCAAGTTTGTCTAGAATATCAAGAAAATCCTTTCACAAAAACAGAATCCAATTCCGACCAATTCAGGTTCCATTTTATTACCTTTACCAAATTACTGAAGCGTATACACTTAACTATATCTGGTCCATCCATTACGAAGCTCTTCAGCCGAGGAGCCTTCGAAGTACTTGACACAATTCCCAGGCCCCGCCCAGCCGCCCGCCCACACCACGCCCCGCCCAGCCATCTTGTTCGAAGATTTTCTTTTTATCTTGGAGATATATTTTCGTTGCTATCTCCTGGAATTCATTTCAAAGAGCTGGCGCTGTGTTTTCGTCTTTGGGTGTATTTTATTTGAAAGGGTTGAATCTGGTAACATTTATTTTTGTAAAGATATTTGTTGAAAGAAATAACAGTAACTATGAAATGTGTAAATGGTATCCGATTTGCTTAAAACTCGGTATATTTATCAGTACAAAAAAACCTATACCATTATTTTCTATAAATTACCCTGTAGAGGGGGTAAAACAGGTTTCGGGGGAAATTTTGAAAACATTTTATCATTAACTTTTAAAAAAAGTAGATATTTAAGAATATTACAAGTTAATGGAATAAGATTTTTCTTACAACGTTTTAACCCTTTTTCATCCCGTTTGGGGTTGACTTTCCAAAATTTATTTCTAAGTGCACCCCTACACCATGGAAAAAATGTACCCTCCAAGTTTCATATTTCTAGGACTTATGGTTTAGGCTGTGCGTTAACGTAACAGTCAGTCAGTTATCCCTTTTATATATTTAGAGGTATATGATTTAAAACTCCAGTTTGCCACTTGCTCATACAAACGAACGAACGAACAAACAATGATAAGTAACGTGCCAAACAAATCTTGCATTGCAACTCTTTTACTACAAAAGCGACCCCTTTAAAGATTGTTTTAAACATGCCAATAAAAAAGCAAAAGGCTCAAACGGGAGCCATCGGTCTCTGATACTCAATATTTGCTACTTGATTCGCTTTATGTCTTCGGAATGCGTAATCGACTCTTCAAATAACGGGTGTTTTTTGTTTAGAAAAGTTTTACAACTTTAGAATTAAATAAGGTAGATCAAAGTTCTTTATTCAATATCTTTACCAAAGAACGAATATTTTAAAATTACATTTTTAAAGATTAGATAAAACCAGTAATTTTTGTAAAGCATTTTGAAGAGATTCATACTGCGAGGCAGGTACCTACTGTAGGTATAATCAAACATGATTGTATAATAAATGAAAATATATATTTAGTAGCATTTTAAAAATATTAGACATAATTATCTTATAGAATTACATATTTGACGACCTCTGTGGTACAGTGGGTGGAAGCCCGCCTGAGACGCAGAGGTTGCGGGTTCGATCCCCGCTGCGGGACAAATGTTTGTATGATCTGCAAATATTTGTTTCGTGTCTGGTTGTTTTCTATGTATAATATGTATGAATTTACAAAAAAAAATGTATCTCTGTAGTTTATCAGTCATCTGGTTACCATAACACAAGCATTAAAATGCTTAGCTTGAGACTAGATGACGCTGTGTGGAATGTCTAGGGATATTTATTTATATTTATTATTTTCAAATACTTAGGGAATTGTTGTATTAAATAATTTTTCAATAATTGTTTATTTTTTATCATTGTTACACTCACACATCACACCAATAATAGTGTTACCAATTTTTTGTAGGTACGTACCTATGTCCATAGCTGGGCATTAACTCGTTAATCCGTTAATCGTTAATTAACGAAGTTAACATTTTGATTAACGGATTAACTTTTAAGTTAACTTTCAAAAATGTTAACGGACACGTTAACTTCCGTTAATATGCGAGAAGTCCGTTAATCGTTAATTCAATGCCAATAGTTACCGCACGGCACCGACAAGTGCCGGGCGGCGCGTGGCAGCGAGTGAAACAAAAACTAAACTAGATATATTCTGCCGGCGCGTGCGAGTGAGAAAGAAAACTGCCAATAGATTTGTTTCGTTTGATCATTGCTTAGCGCTGGTGCTTAGAGTGACTAGTGTTTTGTTTGTTTGTTTGTTGCTTGTTATTTTAAAATACTGTCAGTGATCATTTGCGTGTTGATAATTGATAAAGAAGAGTGCAGTGTTATTTAGTTAGATAGAAAAAGTGTAGGTAGGTACTGTGCAGTGTGGTAATTATAATAAATATTAGTAGCAGCTTTTTGTTTTGGCTAAACAATAGCTCGTGATATTATCTACATTTTTTGTCAGTACCTAAACATCAGTCAGACCAAACGGATTCGGACCAGTTCAGAGACAGATGAAGCTAAAAATTGTTTTCAACAGTAAACAGGGCCTTGAGTCGGGTACCCAGCGACGTGCCCGGCGCAGCCATATCGTTTTCGATTTTTTTTATGAGTCTGTACTTGTTTTTTCATCTATTGCCTTACGGTTTTCCCGGCTGCTTTGATTGGTGAAGAATGTAAAGATGCTAATCTGATTGATAGTTTCAATTCAAAGTCAAACCGACATTTTCTTTATATAGTTTATATATTTTATTAAAGTGTTAAACCACACCTTAGGTTTCGGTGCTTTAACCGTAATATCACGTTCTTGATTGATCGTCGAAGTTAAGCAACGTTCTGAGCGGTCACAAGTTGGATGGGTGACCGCAAGTGGCATTTATATCTGAGCGCTTCCGTGCTTCGGAGGGCACGTTAAATTGTCGGTCCCGGTTTTTAAAGTCGTTAAGCCATGACGGAGGCCCTAAGGCGGCCTAAAAACTCCGTCACCAGAGTTGGCCACTTGCTCATACGAACTTACCTACTTTACCGTAATATAATCTTATTGATAGTTTTGTCTTCGGCGTCAAGGGCTTCGTGTCCGAGTGGTAAGACAACCTGGCTTAAGGGTGATCGTTTGTATCTCGCGGGTTCGAATTCCGACGAAACCGAAAAATTTTGAGTAAGATTTTTCATTTGTAATTTTCGTTCTATCTTTTTTTTTGTTTTCCGAATTTAGTGTGCCAGATGGAGAAAAATATTATTTTTTCACGAAATATCATGAACCGGTGTGTTTCTAACACTTAACGCAACGATATAAAGATGCAATTTTACACATATTAACGGATTAACGATTAACGTTAACTTCGTTAATTCTTCCGAAATGTAACGCTTTAACGTTTAACGAAGCTAACTTTTTTTGTAACGGATTATCGATTAACGAAGTTAACCATTTGATTAACGGTGCCCAGCTATGCCTATGTCAAGCATACGATACCACTTACCATCATCAACTTATTACTGGATATAAATTACCTATGTATCAAAAAGCTTTCAAAATTCCTTAGAACCAATAATTAGGAATACATTAAAAAAAAATCTAATAGTAAGTAATAGGTATAAGTATCGTACCTACATAATATTCTACACAAGTAATTCGATCTAATGTTGCGCGCATTGTTTATTTCTCCTCAAATACTTGATCGAAACAGATCCTCCGATCAAAAACACCAGACGAACGAAAACACCGGTCGAGTCTTTCATCACAAAACGAGAGATATCAAAAAATACATCGGCCGGCCTCTCAGCGCTTTATTAAGAATAAATTTAGGGAGGATGGAGAGGCTAAGGGCCAGAACATGTCTTAAGAGAACCGCGGTTTTGGTTAAACTATATAAAACTGAAGAGCTCAGCTCTTGTTGGTGTAATGATGCAATTTCCTCCATATACTTATTTCCAATGCGATCTCTTTTACATCTTGATACGACATGAAGTAAAAGAGATCGCATTGGAAAGAAGTATATGGAGGAAATTGGTTAAAATAGGCAAAATTAATTCTTAGAAATTGTATTTATTCTTATGTAAAGAATATTTGCGTAAAAAAAAACGTGATTCATTATCCTTAAGATTTTCTTTTTGTATTCTTTAAACGATTGTATACTGGAAAGTAAGTTCTGGAAAGACAGGCCCGGAAAAATAGGACTTATGAGTAAGGCACGTGGTTGTAGTTAATTTAGTGGTTTATTTTACAAAATACTTTGATTTTACGGTTGTATCCGCTGGCGACTATGTCATGCACCACAATAGTGCGAGGTGCCTATCTTCAGACTAATGCATTTATGCAACAGCCGGGCGGATCGATACAACGCGTAATTTCACCGAATATTGCTGCCAAATCGCCTTTATTCTACTTTGATGTTGTATTTATTTTAGCCTCTATACATCAGCTTATAGCCGGCACTCCATTTATCATCTTCGGGTCGGACAGTTTGTTACGTGCCTTTATTGTAGAACAAGGGCCTGCGAAGTTGCAAGTTCAGGTTCTATGTTATTCATTCTGATTGTTATAATTTGCTAAGAACTTGACACAATGTTTTCATTACCTACATTTTGCATACAAGCTCATCTTATAGGGTACTTTAAAGCGGACCCTTTGAAAAAAGTAGGTATAATTAAATCATTATAAAGAGGTTTAGGTTGAGGATGTCCATTTACGATTTGGATCAGTACCCACTAATTCATAAAGTCATTTTCTCATATTTTTCAAATTACAAGGGTTTAGAAGGCGTTGTATGTAACTAAAGTAGGTACCTAAGTTTGTTATGAGCTAGTTGCCAACTCGGTGATGGAGTTTTTAGGCCTAAAAGCCGGGACCGACAATTTAACGTACCCACCGAAGCACGGAAGTGAATGCCTTTTGCAGTCACCCATCCAAGTTGTGACCGCT
The DNA here is from genome assembly GCA_963582015.1 of Xanthorhoe designata. NCBI lineage: Eukaryota > Metazoa > Arthropoda > Insecta > Lepidoptera > Geometridae > Xanthorhoe > Xanthorhoe designata. Next base: position 13,290,454 of record OY757034.1, on the reverse strand, counting down.
CAGAACGTTGCTTAACTTCAACAACCTAACAAGAACGTCTTAGTTAGCTTCGCCACGAGCACTTCTCGGCATTAGTAGCAATTCGGAGTGTCGCAAAAGCTAAACTAAACTAACTAAAATTAATGCCATCCTTTTTATTCCCATCGCTATGAAAGGGACGGCAACATTTTTGGTTAGCTAAGTTTAGCTTTTGCGATACTCTGAATTGCCACTATTATGTAACTAAAAATGGATATTGCACTGTTTCACTCAACAGTATTGTTGCACAGCTCCAGAAGTCCTGGCTACATGTTACATAAAAATAACAAGGCAGTACCTAGTCGTTTTTCCTTTGCAGTAGAACCTTGTTACCAGCATTGCAAAGCTTGATTGGCTTCTTCAGTTACCCGACATTCTACCGTGACAAACAAATCCGAAAATAAACAAGAAAGAAAGGTAAAGAAGAGAAATAAAGCTTAACAAGCGACGAATCCGATTTGCGACGGCATTTGAATAAGTCGGGCAACTCGAACGGGAAGTTTGTCTCTGCCTTAATAGGGGTATTCAAATTCCTGATTCTTATTTTAGGAACTGTACCTTGGAAAACGAAATTGTTAAAAGTATAACTGAAAAGTTAAATCCTTGGATCACAGCGTCATCTAGTCCCAAGCTTAGCAACTAACGCTTGTGTTATGGTAACCAGGTGACTGAATATACCTACAACATGAATAAATATATATTTTTTCTGTAAATAATAAATAAATAATCCTTGGACATTCCACACAGTAAATACATACATGTAAATACATACCCTCACTCGAAACAAATATTTGCAGATCATTACAAACATTTGTCGCGCAGCGGGGATCGAACCTGCAACCTCCTCCGTCTTCAGCGTCACGGAGGTCGTTAAGATAATTTAGTAAAAATGGAAAAACTTCTAAGACTCCAAATCGTTCGTATGTTCGTATGAGCAAGTGGTCAACTCTGGAGACTCCAAATAAAAGGCGGTAAAGTCATGAGTAGGTCCTCATACCAATGCAAAGTATATGTTATTTGGCTGGCACGTTCCTTTACAGTCATGGTATGACACGGTGTAGTCGGCAAAGACCCTTTTCATAAAAGCGGCTAGCTTTATGCTTCAATATATTCTAAACAGGGTATGTTTATCATTGTGTCATTCCCTATTTCCTGCGAATCGAGTAATGGCCAAGCTTATGGTTCTATTGTGCGCGATGTAATCACGTCCTTTGTGGCACCGTTCAGCGGTCACAATAAATGTACAAGTCATTTCCCGTATCGATGTTGGTTTAGCGTTTTAGCCGATTGGTTATTAGCCTAATTTATAAAAGTCGGTAAAAGCTTCGTTTATAAATATAAACCTTCCTTTACCTACAAAAAATGTAGATAATGGAAAATTAGACCAGATTTAGTTGTTCTCGACGATCGATCTACTGCAGAGAGCTCTAAATAAATAGACGTAGGTACAACAAGCATGTATAACAACACGCAAAACATAGCCCATTTTCTGACGCAGTCAAGTAAAAATAAACAAAAAAAACTTCAGTTTTTTATCGCTTCATAAATGACAATTTCGTAGCACTCGTAGCTAGGTGCTACGAAAAATAACAATAACTAAAAATGATCTGAGACAGCGGCTTTACTCGTAAAATGGTGATTCACCTATACCAATACCATTTACTTTTACTTACCTGTTATTCCTAAATGTTATTCTAGATATTTAAGCAAGGTCTAGTTGAAGCTTGATTAACACACTTGTAAGATTTAAAACTATACGCAAAAAATGTTGCCGTCCCTTTCATAGCGATGGGAATAAAAAGGATGGCATTAATTTTAGTTAGTTTAGTTTAGCTTTTGCGACACTCAGAATTGCCATAACTGTCCATCAACTTTAAAAATCAGAATTTTGGATAATCTACCTAGCATGTAAGACAAAGTTGAAGTGATCCTTGAGGTCCTACCAAAATAAACGATTTTTCTTTTTCTTCTTTAAAATATGAGATTCTATTAGAAATAAAATTCACACAACCAACAATACATCTGCCACTGAGCAATTCATCAATTACGTCATCAATCTCTACACTACATTTTCCCAAATGATCCCCCACAATGTGCCTTACAAATGTTCTATACAAATACCGCGGTTTTGCCCACAATACGGACCAATACAAATATTGTGTTGCGTCACCTTTATAGGCGATTACGTTTTCTTCAATACATTATGGTAAGGGTGAGAAGTTGGAGGCGGCATTTTTATAATAATCTAGTTAAAAGGTATTTTAAGAGGAATAAAAGATGAATAAGCTTTATTAAGCTACTTTTTAATTTGTATTTACTTTTCTTTGTCATTGTTATTTTTTTGCTAATGTGTATTTTTTTCTATTAATTTTGTTTAGGTACATGAAATGTGTTGAAAAAATGAAAAAATGAAAGGCGAAAGAGATGTGTCAGGATCGTAGCAAGTGGAGCTGTTCATGGTCTCTGCTTATCTCCATGGAAAATACCCGTAATTTATGTACTTATGTACAAAATTACATCATTAAAACATGCCGTGTCCAAAATTTCCCTGCCAAGCCTGAAAAATGTCAAATCACGTCGATTAGTGTCCTGTGCTGTACGCATTGTTGTCGCCACAATACCATCCCGAGTTATACAAACCAATCATGTTATGTTAACATTCACCTGCGACTATTTAAGGTTTTACAGGGAAATTTGGGGACAGTTTACCGTGGAAATTCGAAGGAAAATCATAAGTTCCTAGCCACTACAAAAAATCTATTTCAGTACATATTTTAAGCTGCTTCAAGTGTTACTAGACTATTTTCAAACTATAGTTTAAAATAATTTAAGTTTGGTTCAGTAAAAAGATTCAGTAGGTACAATAAAAGCCATACAAAAGCTCTGTATTAGTAAAGTGATCAAAGCTTAAGATTCAACTTAAAATAGTAGGCACCTTTTCAACATTGTCTCACTGCTGTTAATCTTAATAAAACTTCTACTCGTGTCATTAATCCTCTCTTAACATGGACATCCAAACAGAACCCTTAGATTTATCAACAAACAAAAAACCGACCAAAATTCTCAGCATAATAGACTTTAAATTCCTTACGGGTCTCAACGACCACCTGGCCAAGTTGTACGAGAGAACCAACCTGGTCTTTAAGGACCCGGGAGTGAGGGTTAACTCTAAGAACGTGCTGCCGTGTCATGTGTGCTTGAAGACTTTCGACCGACCCTCGCTGCTGAAGAGGCATATGAGAACGCACACTGGTAGGTTTGCTTTCGGGTCAACTGATTGATGGTACTTAATGAAATAATATTTTTCTGTAGTGACGTCGGAGGTCCAAATCACCAGACCTTACTCAAGATCGCGACTAACCGAGATATTAATGTAATAGTGATCCGTATTGTTGAACTTGGATATTCCACTTACAAAGAACTTCTATCAGGTGTGAAGAGATCCGTGTTAGGTTGAGGTAAATTCCTTCTAAGTATTATCTGAACGTAATGTATAGTAGGTATTAGGGATTAGGTGAGGTTCATCTGGGTGCGGTTCATCTTGGTGCGCTACGAGGAATGCCTCTTCCATTCATGCCATCAAAGTTTTATCACATTCTGAAAAATAAAGTGCGTCTTAATTGGTAATGAAAAGTTTTCGTTAGGATACCAATCTAATAATCTGATAGTGGGCGATGGATTGTCGGCGTGATTAATATGTAGATATATTCATGCCCAATTACAGTTTTCTATTATCAATAGTCTCTTAGCAAAGCCACGGACAGAACGACATGGACGAAACTTTAGGGGTTCATGTTGTTGACTACGGAATCCTAAAAATCTAACTCATGGTAAGTACTTATTTGTTGCAGGTGAAAAGCCGCATATCTGCAACTTCTGTAACAAGGGTTTCAGCACCTCCAGCTCTTTAAACACGCATCGGAGAATACACACAGGTAGGTACTTAAGTAGGTACCTACCTATACCTAATCTTTAATCCTAGGTACATAAACCTAAATTTTAAAAAAATATTTCATAGGTAGGTATGTACTTACCTATGTACCTGTAGACTACCTAAAGATGTGAAGGAAAAAATTTACCTACAGAACAATCGGTCACAGCCTTTAATTATAATAATTTAGCAAGGATTTAGGTAAGTAGGAACCTACTGCATATGGGTATTTTTATTACATAGGTAGTTGTAGGCAGGTACCTATCTCATTTTAATTTAAATAAAAACAGACGGCATTCGTAGGTAGCAACTTGAGCTCTAGGAAGGAAGACTCGAATTTAAGTATAAAAACACACTACCTACCTCATAGAAACATAGGTAAGGACTAATACTTTTCTGTCTCAGGTGAGAAGCCTCACAAATGCCCCGAGTGTGGAAAGTGCTTTACCGCAAGCTCCAATCTTTACTATCATCGGATGACACACACTAAGGTAAAATAAAGTGTTTTGTAATTTGGATATTCTCCTAAATGTAGGTAGGTTACTTACTTAAATTTATTTTAGGTTGTGTGCGTTGTTTACCTACCCATTTTTTATATTCTACAAACTTCCGCGTACCTATTATACACGTAACCTGGAAAAAAGGTAGCCTGTCTCATTCCATTCATAAACTAAATGTTGCTCTTTCACTTCTGAACGGTTTTGGCTGAAACTTGGAATATAGGTTACCTACCTATATTCCGTTAATTTTGGAAATGATCTGCGTTCGAGAAACTGGCTATTAAGAATGCAGTCGTGATATTTCCATTTAATTCCAGAACAAACCCCACAAGTGCGTGTGGTGCCCACGCTCGTTTCCAACGCCCGGCGAGCTGCGCGCGCACACACACACACACACCCTCGGACACACACACACGCTTGGACACGCGGGACGACAGAGACGATTCTGTGATTACTCTTCATAAGTAAGAATCATAATCATCGTCATAATCATCATACTCTGCATGCCTCATCCATCATGCAAGATGACCCTTTCATCCTCCTCCTCGCGTCGTTTTCCTCAATGCTGAGGGTCGTGACCCCCTCCACTGATCACTTTCTCTCAGACGATGTTGCGCCATTTTGTGCGGTTTTGTGCAGTTCGAATGGCTTCGTGAAACTTAGAATCCAGAGTGGTGCGGATCTGATCGGACCAGCGCATCGGACTTCTGCCTCTAGGTCTTTTTCACCCTCTCATTCATAGTTTTAAATAAATAGTTATTTAAAACTATGAATGAGAGGGAGCTAAATGGACGGAGATGATGAGACAAGTTAGATGTGTTACAGATTGGCCAACTGCGGCCGAGTACAGAAAGATCTGGAAAGAAAGGAAGGCCTCTGCCCTGCAGTAAATTCGTATGAGAAAGTCGCCAACTCTGGTGACGGAGTTTTAGGCCGCCTAAAGGCCTCCGCCGTGGCTTAACGCCCTGCAGTGGGACAATATGGGCTAGAAATAAATAAATAATACTAAATAACAGTCGTATGGACTGGTAGCCATTTTTAAATAAGTATGATTATTGGAGTTAATCTACACTAATGTTACACCATGAAATCTCATTCAGAAAACGCGGCTTGTTTTAAGATGTTGAAAACGAGGAATAGACTATTGAACAAAATACTGGTCTTCTGATACCTAATGTTTTTTTTGTTGCAGATACCTGAGGATACCTTAATCTGTTAGCTATTTCTACTAAATCTAGTCACAAACCACATCAATAAAATATGAAACCAATTAATAAATAAAACAATTAATTAATAAACTATTTTTGTTTAATTCTCTTCCAATCCTTCAGCGTCAACCTTCGTCTTCTTGCCGTTGTGTTCCGTCTCGCTTAGCTTCCTCTTATAATAGTTGTTTTGTTGCGCTTGGTTAGTACTGGACGTGTCTACTTTGAGTAGCTCCCTTAGCGCCATCGTGGCGTAGCAGCTCACTGGCAAACTGAAGGTCAGGAGTAACGCTTTGTATTTGCCGTCTGGAAAGTAAATAGCAAAAGTTGCAACTTAAAAAAAAGCGTATTATAAAATATCTGATTACTTTGATGACAAAAACGCTTGGGACTGAACATGCACCATCAGTTTATATTAAGTAAGATTGGACCGCTGAAAAAAAGCTAGGCCACCAGGTTCTTGCCTGATTCTTTCCCTGGTGTAGGGAGTCGCGTTGGAACAGGCAGTAGAATAGTACTTTTAAATACAAGACGTGTCAAAGTTGTCTTTAAACGATCGTACTGAATAAATATATTTTAAGTTTGAGTTCACGGGACGCTGTACTGTAGGTATTGCCTGGGCTGGTCCGGGTACCTGACGCTGACAGGAGATCAGCAATATGGTTCTAATTACCTACCTGTGTCGAACTAACACATATTTTTTAATGCATGTGACGAAAATTAGTTGAAAGTTCAATGAGAGTGAACGAAAATGTGAGAAACTTTGTGACGAACGTACAACTATTCATTCTGTCAATTCATTATGTATATTTACAGCAAAGACACGACCAAATTTTAATTTCCTTACCTAGCTTCCTTCACTATAAAAACTCAAGCTATTTTATGCTATCTGCTGAATACAGCAGATAGCATAAAATAGCTTGAGTTTTTTACGAAGTGTTTGAACGTCTTGCTTGTTATTGGATTTCTGGATGAGTATTGTACAAAGACGATTAATATCTAGAAGACAGACAATGGCCGTACACAAAATCGTAACCCTATCCCGCAGTACCAGATAGCCTGGAAACTTTAAAACATCAATTTTATCCAAGAAATTTCAATACTTAGTAGTAGCAAAGACGATTAATATCTAGAAGACAGATTTCAATTACTTTCTAGTTAAAATGTTACTTATATTGAATATTGTTGCTACCTACTACCAAAGACGATTAATATCTAGAAGACAGACAAAGGCCATACACAAAATCGTAACCCTAAAAAATAGCCTGAAAACTCTAAAACATCAATTTTATCCAAGAAATTTCAATTACTTTCTAGTTAAAAATGTTTAAATATTGAATATTGTTGCTACCTACTACTAAGTATTGAAATTTCTTGGATAAAATTGATGTTTTAAAGTTTCCAGGCTATCTGGTACTGCGGGATAGGGTTACGATTTTGTGTACGGCCTTTGTCTGTCTTCTAGATATTAATCGTCTTCGGTATTGTATGAACATTGATATGGTATTACCTGCGGTGATTCCAGTGGGTCCTCGTCCCTCCAACTCGTCTATATCGGAGGCGATGAGGTCCCCGTGTGGGTCGTCGTACCGCACACACTCCCACGTCACGTCCCGGGCCCGTACACACATGCGACGATACGTACCGGACATACTGTAGCTCCTGGAATATGTATTATAATCACCATCGAGTTACTATACTGAAGAGTCACAATCTAATAGCCGACAACACTCAAAAAATGTCCCAGCAAATTCAATGTTCTACAATAAAATTTGACATTTGAATGTAGACGTTATGTCGTTTGTTTTAATGTTCAATGTCGCTTGTTTCAATGTCGCTTGTACGCAAAAAAGTAAAACTCGGCGCACTACGTAGAGTGCGCCAAGTTTTGGCGCAGACATTTTATTTATCTGATTGTGGCTCTATAAATTGTACCTAAATGATTATCACCATTTAAATAAGTAATAATAAATTTAATAAATATCTTTGGACATTCCACACAGCGTCATCTAGTCCTAAGTTAAACAATTTAATGCTTGTGTTATGGTAACCAGATGACGAAGCGCTCGTGGCGAAGCTTGCTAAGACGTTCTTGATAGATCGTTGAAGTTAAGCAACGCTCTGAGCGGTCATTACTTGAATGGGTGACCGCAAGTGGCAATATCAAGCTGAAGACTTCCGTGCTTCGGAGGGCACGTTAAATTGTCGGTCCCGGCTTTTAAAGTCGTTAAGCCATGACGGAGGCCTTTAGGCGGCCTAAAAACTCCGTCACCAGAGTTGGCCACTTGCTCATACGAACGAACGAACGAGTTATAAAAACAGTTCTTACTTGTGTTTCGACTGCAATTCCAGCTCCAAATTATCCTTAGTCAGCAGCATCACATAATAATCCTTCATATTCGGCGGGTATTCGATACAGCTCCCTGGCAGAGGGAGAATAACGTCGAATATCGTGTATCTGCCCGAATCCACGTCCTCTTGTCTCAGTACCTTGACGGGTACTTTAGTTTTCTCCTGTTTTTCTTTAGGTTTAGTCACTTCATCAGTTGTCACGTCGTCTGTGAAGTTGTCTGTCCCGGGCTGGTCTTCTGGGTCTGATTCATCCTCATCCGTTTCGATGTCTGTTTCGTAAAGTTTATGGTAATTTCATTATAAATGAAAAATCTTACTAAAAGTTAAAGGCTCCGGCAGGATTCGAACCTGCGTAGATACAAGCGATCGCTCTTAAGCCGAGCTGCCTGACCACTAGGCTACGGACCCTCTAAGCCGAGGCCTGAAACTATTAGTAAGATGATTTTTGTATCGGTTAAAGCACCGATGAGCGCCATCTACAGGGATATTAGAATATCACCTGCTCATTGATTGAAGTTGCATTCAACACAAATTTTTAGTAAGATTTTTCATTTATAATGAAATTTCCAATACCTAAGTGTGGTTTAACACTGTAAAATAATAAATAAATTAAAGTTTATGGTATTGAAAGAAAGAAAGAAAGAAAAATCATTTATTCTTGTAGGACCTCAAGGATCACTAAGTTTCGTTTTACATGCTAGGTGATTCTAATGCCTGTTCCAACGCGACTCCCTACACCAGGGAAAAAATCAGGCAAGAACCTGGTGGTGTGGGCCTAGCTTTTTTTTAAAAGCGATCCCTTAACAATCTAAAATAATCTAAATAGTCAAGCTTCAGTGGGAAGCCAGTCGAACAAAGTAAGGCATGTCAAAGAAAGTAAAAGTAATTGTAAAGTTAACAAGATAACACCTCAACAAAATGTTGTCTAATATTAGGTACTTATTTCGAAAAGACTGAAGAGAAGAATCCGTCAAGATTTAATAAGAGAAAAACATTGTCAGTGGATGCTCCATGAACGGCATGATGCGAGGACACAACTCTTTGCTTAATGCCAATCTTGGCAGAACGCAAGAAACGAGAGGAAAGAAAAAAAATTAAAAAAAAATCGATATACTTCGGGATTATAAAAAGTCATAGTAGTATTGGTGTCAATTCTGATAGTTTAGTTATTACTTTAGTTTAGTTTTGTAACATTTTTAGTGCTGTCAAATTTGACAGCATGACAGCACCACCAAAAATGTTGCCGTCCCTTTCAGATCGAAATAAAAAGGATGATATCAATTTTAAGTGCTGTCAAATTAGTTTAGTTTCTGCGACATCTTTATACTCTGATTCAGTTCAGTCATAAAAAATAAATAAATATTAATAATTTAAATAAATAAATTAATTTAAATTGCAATTTATCTGAAGTTTCATTGAACATTGAACTTCGTTGGAACTTTTAGTTAATTCTAAAATACTTATCAATACTAAGATTGTACCTTTTATTTCATTTTCGTCCAACGCCACGAGGTCCCCGACGGCCGGCGCGAGGCCCGCCCGCCTTATCCTCTCAGACACGCATCTGTTCCAGACCAGGGATTGGTACGAGTGGAGATACAGCAACCTGGTGTTTCTGGCCACCTGGTGATACAATAATTAAGATAACTTTTACGAGGACGACCTCTGTGGCGCAGTGGGCGAAGGCCGCCTGACACGCGGAGGTTGCGGGTTCGATCCCCGCACCGGAACTTCAGTGTGAGACGCGACCGCGAGGAGTGACCGCACTCATACCCAGATGAAGATTCTCCGGAAGAATCGAAGACAGTATCTAAATCGACGATAATTTTACGAGAGTAATTTTCCGTGTGCTATCATAATGAGATGCTGTTTCTAATTCTTCTAGAATCCCAGTAGATGGCGCTGATCAGCGCTTTTACCGAAATATCATCTACTGATAGTTTCGGTTTCGGCGTCATAGGCTTCGTGGCCGAGAGTTCGAAGGCAGCCGAGATGAAAGGCGATCGCTTGCACCATCGCGGGTTCGAATCCCTTGGAAGTCGTAACTTTTCGTAAGATTTTTAATTCACAATGAGTCTTCTTCTCTCGAGTCAACGGCTAGACCTTAAATTTTCGTCGCCCAGTACTCGGCAACTCTCACGCCCCTTTCTGACGCTCGGTTTAGGTCCTCTCGTGTGCAGGACCCGTACTATGACCGTATCAAACTCAATCGCTTTCAGATGTCATGTGCTAAATTGAATCGTAAAACTGAAGTCATAAGAAGAACAATTCAGTTTAGGTCCTAAACTGGATCGCGCTAAGAGCTCGTGGTAGGCCCCCAGGAGGTCGGACAGAGAGGGCACGAGAGCAGGTGCTCCATGCTCCGAACCAGTGCTCCGCAGTTGCACTCAATGAGTCACATACCCTCTGCAGCGCAGTGAGATAGTCGTGAGGCTTGTAGGCGAGAGCAGCGAGCAGGCGCGCCTCGGTCTGCGCGAGCGCATAGCGCGGCACGGCGGGCAGCGCGCTCGCTGCGCCCTCTAGCGGGTAGAGACGCAAGGCCGCCTCCAGCGGACCTTCGTGCTCCTGCAGGATCAGTTCTACCGCCTGGAATATCGTTTAAGTCAAGAAATGCTTCGCGATAACAAAGACGATTAATATCTAGAAGACAGACAAAGGCCATACACAAAATCGTAACCCTAAAAAATAGCCTGAAAACTCTAAAACATCAATTTTATCCAAGAAATTTCAATTACTTTCTAGTTAAAAATGTTTAAATATTGAATATTGTTGCTACCTACTACTAAGTATTGAAATTTCTTGGATAAAATTGATGTTTTAAAGTTTTCAGGCTATCTGGTACTGCGGGATCGGGTTACGATTTTGTGTATGGCCTTTGTCTGTCTTCTAGATATTAATCGTCTTTGGCGATAATAAGTATTATATTAATGAAAATAAAGTTGAAATTCATATGACACTGAAACTGCGCTCCGCTTCGCTGCCATTCGCCGCTCTTTTGGTGTGAGTTGAGCCTTATTAACCAAGGAGCGAGGAACTCACCTCCTTATACTTCCCCTGCAGCAAGTAGAGGCCTATCTGGAAGGTGGGCACGTCGAACCTCGTGCCGAACCTCTGCAGTCCGTAGTAGTTGATGAACCCCGCGTCCCTGAGCCGCGCGCACGCCGTCTCGATGACGTCATCCGAGGCCGTCACGTTCCGGAGAGCTATACGGAATCTGCAGGTTTTAAACATTTATACACAAAACTTTTTAAACTATCGTGACTTGAAACGTATTTAAAAATATTATCGGGACTTAATCCCGTATTGAAATCAATATTATTTACCTCGACGTTTCGATAACATTACAGTCACCGTGGTCACGAGTAGACTGTTATGTCATCGAAACGTCGAGGTAAATAATATTGATTTTAATACGCGATTAAGTCCCGATAATATTTTTAAATATTAAACACAAGTTCGTGTAAGCAAATGGCCGAGCATGGTGACGGAGTTTAGCGTTACCTACTACTTTAATAAAAGTCATGACCGATGATTTAACGTTGTATCAAAATTTGTATCAAAGCAAAAATCACAGTAAACTAGTTGCATTGGAACAGGCATTTGAATCACCTAGCATGCAAGATGAAGTGATCCTTGAGGTCCTACCAAAATAAGTGATTTTTCTTTCTTTCTTCTGCGTGTTGTATGGAAAACACCCAATTCAAGTGGGTATGTACCAAATATGTATGTATCTGGACATACCTCTGACTACCCCCTTAGACATCCTCGAAAAGATCTAAAAATTGCCTAATGATCTGAAAGAAATGTCTACCGCTCCCGGGATACAGTCGTGATCATATTTAAATGTTTTTCATTTTTATTTCTTCTGCGTGTTGTACCTACCTACTTAAGACACCAACATATTAGTGGCGATTCTGAGTGTCGCAAAAGCTAAACTAAGCTAACTAAAATTGTTGCCATCCCTTTCATAGCGATGGGAATAAAAAGGATGGCAATAATTTTAGTTAGCTTAGTTTAGCTTTTGCGACACTCAGAATCGCCCCCATTATCTGTTTTGTTTTTTATCGTATACCCTTCCTCATAAAAGGGTTAATATAAAGACTAACTTGTTCCCACTCAACATGCCCAGCTTGAGATGATCGCTGTGGAAGCTGAAGTTGCCGACGGCGAGGTCCCTGGCGGTGCGCACGGCGGCGGCGATGCGGCGCGGGTCCACCTTGCGCACGCTGAACCACTGCGAGGTCTTGGCGCGACGGTCCTTGGTGCCCGCGTAGCCGATGGATTGCGGTTTCAAACTTTATTACACAAGATAAGATAAGATAAGATACGTTTATTTGCCAGAACATATGATACATCAGGTCTTACATTCACAGAAAATGAATGAGCAGGTGTATCTAATTCCTTTAGAATACCTGTAGATGGCGCTAATCGGTGCTCTAACCGAAAAAATATAATCTTACTGATAGTTTCGTCGTCGTTTAAGGCTTCGTGGCCGAGTGGTCGATGGCAATCCGGCTAAAGGATGATCGCTTGAATCACGCGGGTTCGAATCCCGTCGAAGTCGTAACTTTTCGTAAGATTTTTCATTTTCTAATGAAATACCTAAGTGTGGTTTAACACTATAATAAAAATATATAAAACTATGAATTACACAGATTATATAATACACTGGTACAGATAGTGAGCGATAGTGAGCTGAACTCGTACCTTAGCACGTGGCCTGTGGACGCGCTAAGTCGCGAAGAGTGGAAGAAGGGAAGGGAGGCCTTCGCTCTGCAGTGGGACGATTATGGCTAAATAATAATAATAGTACAGATGCCTCATGTAGAATATTGAAAACGATCCTGAATTTGCGGGCAATCCGTCGGGCTATCCCGTTTCACCTGTGTTCCTGAGTCAGCGCCATCTAGCGCGTTCGTGTCATGTAATTTTATTTTATTTTGTAGAAATTGAAATAGGAAATAAAATAATGGGATATTTTATTTCGTTATATTGAAATAGATATATTTAAAACAGAAAATGTATGATTCTGGCAAAATTTAGGCATTTTCATAAATTTCCAGAGACTTTATTTCGAAATAGCAACACGTTACGCCATCTATTCATTTCTTTTTGGAACTACAACCATCTTATAAGGGGATGGGATACCATGATAATATACAAATAACAAATAATCTAAGGCTCAACTCACACCAAAAGAGCGGCGAAGGGTAGCGAAGCGGAGCACAGTTTCAGTGTCATAATAATTTCAACTTTATTTTCATTACTATAATACTTATTATCGCATGAGAAACTCGAACGAGTCGCGCGGATGCCCGCGGCGCCGCAGGAGGTCCGGCGAATTTGAATACGCGCGCCTTCTCTGCGATAATAAGTATTATCGTAATAAAAATAAAGTTGAAATTCAGATGACACTGAAACTGCGCTCCGCTTCGCTGCTCTTCGCCGCTCTTTTGGTATGAGTTGAGCCTGTGGCGACTCTATCGTATATAAATAAATCGTCATAATTAAACCAATTTGACAGCACAAAAATTGATGCCCTTTAATTTTGATCGTTACGAAAGGGAGGGCAACATTTTTAGTGCTGTCAAATTGATCTAAGTAATTAAGTTTTGGCGACATCATGAATTGCCACTATTATTAAGGTGAAAGTATGTGTGTAGAGTTTGTTACTTTTTCACGCTCAAACGGCTGGACGGATTTTAATGAAGCTTGGTACCAGAATTGCTTATACCCTGGATTAAAGAATCGGCTACTTCTTATCCCGTCCCCGTGGGAATACCGCGATCAAAAGTGACCAATGTGTTAATCGATTTATGCAAAGATATAGTGATCATACATACCGTATCCTCAGTCTATCAGCGATCTTGGAAGCCGCCTCCATAGTGTCGCAGTTCTCCTTGTGTACTATGAAGTAGACGTACTCGCCCGGCCACACCCACTTCACTCTGTTGTCTATCGTTGCTGCAATCAACAAATTATTTATGAATCTAGATGCTAAATTAATAGAGGTTCTATTAGTGTTTTAAATGTGAAATTCAATAATCATGAATTGGAACTTTATAACCTACCTCCCTTCCTAAACTTTTGAAAGCGTATGAGTTTCTTGTCATAAATATTGACAGTGCTTCCCACAATAGCATCTCCAAATGCCTTTTTAACAGCCTCATGTATCTTGGTCCGTTCTTTCTTAGAGGTAGTTGAGACATCTATCTGAAATTGTTTGAAATGATTGGAGAATGTTATAAACTTATAGAGGTAATATTTGCTGGCTTACTGAACTGATCAGAATTCAGAAGCGCTCGTGGCAAAGCTTGCTAAGACGTTCTTGATAGACCGTCGAAGTTAAACAAAGTTCTGAGCGGTCACAACTTGGATGGGTGACCGCAAGTGGCATTCATATCTGAGCGCTTCCGTGCATCGGAGGGCACGTTAAATTGTCGGTCCCGGCTTTTAAAGTCCTTAAGCCATGACGGAGGCCTTAAGGCGGCCTAAAAACTCCGTCACCAGAGTTGGCCACTTGCTCATACGAACTTATTCTTAGAATTCAGATCGCTCGCTTTTGGTTGCGCTGGCGTTAGGCTCGGCGCTCGGCTCGGCAAACATGTATTGCAGGCTTTGCTCATGTCAACTTTCACAGTCTATCCATCTTTTGTATTTGTATGAAAAAGTTTTAAAAGATATTTCCTCTGGTGGAAAATAGACCATATCATGGTACATTAGGCTATATTTTCTACTACATGAGATTACAAAGATAGAAAAGAATAATCATAAAGTAAGAGAGATAAAGAAGTGTATAATTCCTACTTCAACATTCTCGGTAGGCGTCTCAGAAGTAACAACCAGCTTATTGATCTTATCCCAAGTCTCCATGGGCAGGATCTCCACATTGTACTTGGAGAGGAGCAGGTCTTCATCCTCATCCACCTGTTCCTCAGGCGGGGGCTCCGGAGGTGACTTGTCTGTCAACTTCGCAACCTCACCTTTTAAATTTATCTCAGAGACTTGGAAATCACAATATCTGGAACAGAAAATTGAAGCATGACTTTTTCATTTCATTATAAAACATATGCAAACGGGTATCTATCACGAATTTTACCTTCAATATTTTTTTTCATTTCACACTTTATAAAATCAGAAGACAATTTACGTACCTTGACTTGATGATTCCATTAAAACCTTCATGCTTGCTCATGTATTCTGTAACTCCAATTTCTTCCTCAGATAATCTTTTACCTGGAGTCTCTCTTCTAGGCTTATTATCCCATTTCTGCCCTAGGAAAGTATTGTTGCGATTTTGCCATTGACCGGAGTCCGAGCTGTTTCCACGATTTCCTCTAAAACTGCGGCCCCTAGAGGAACTTGGGCCCCGCCAAAATCCACCTTCGTTATTTGACCTACTTCCACGCATTTTGAAAGATCGCTGTTTGGAATATCTAATCTAATCAAAATCCAATTCAATCCATCCAACCAAAGTAAAACAAGAACAAGAAACAACCAAACAACTTTATAACCTCAAAACAAGACCCGCTTTTTTACCATTCCGATTCCATTAGTTTTTTTTTTACTTTAGTTTTTTTTTTTTATTTATTTACTAAACTTTAGTTTTTTTTTTGTGACTAAACGTGGTGTTACGTTCTCTCACGTTCTCTTTGCATTTTTATTCCACCCTCCTTCCTTTCCTTCCCCGCCCCTGCCATGCCAGTGTTGCCACCTTGCGATGCAAGTAATAACAAAAGCTATATAAAAAAACTAAAAGTTTTTTCTAAAACTCGCCAGAACAATCGCCAGGTGAAGCCTTCCTTCACCTCTGTCTGCTCTACAAACCGAAAACATCGTGGAAAATGGATTCGGAAGATTAACCAACTTAGAGCTGACCTGCGATGATAGTCACAAGGATTGCTGCCTAATGGCATAATGGCAGCTAATGCTAGAATAACATCAGCTAGAACTGAGAAGCTTGTAAATGTTGGTAATTATCTAATTAATCTTAACATACAAAACATAGTCAAAGTAAGTCATATCATGGTGACTTCAATTTTATTCAATTTTATTTTATTTTTCAAAAATAGCTTTTCACTGAAGTAGCCTAATAGGCGACCAGTCGCCTTTCAGATTTTTTCATCGCCGATTCTCATTCTGAGTAGCCTAAATGGCGACAGATTTGTTGCCTACGTTGGCCACACTGGAAGAGTGTGGATGATTGTCTCGCCTCGCCCGCCCCCTCGTGTCCTTTGTTTGACTCGCGCCCGAAAAACCGACACCAAGCGGAGCGCGCCCGAGGCGACCGGAGGCGAGACGAGGGGACCGTCCTCACTATTATGCTGCGTTTACACGCTTGCGAAGGATTGGCAAACCTTCACAAACCACAAGCGTCCACAATTCTCGCTTGGAATTTGGAAGGCGTTTACACGCTTGTGACTGCGTCAGTGTTCTACGTACATCCAAGCATGGCGGACGTCGATCTTGTATCGGCTGTTACCTTTGGTTTAACCTACTTTTAATTTTTTTTCCAGGTTTTTTTTAAATAAATAAATAAATATCCCTGGACATTCCACACAGCGTCATCTAGTCCCAAGCTAAGCATTTTAATGCTTGTGTATGGTAACCAGATGACTGATATAAGTAGGTACTACATAGATATATTTTTTTTGTAAATAGGTACATAAGTAGGTAGGTACATATTATACGTAGAAAACAACCAGACACGAAACAAATATTTGCAGATCATACAAACATTTGTCCCGTAGCGGGGATCGAACCCGCAATCTCTGCACCTCAGGCGGGCTTTCGCCCACTGTGCCACAGAGGTCCTCAGAAAAATGTTTTCGAAAAGTTGTCATCAATATTTATTTTTTGGATTTTAATTCCTTTACTGGCTTTCCCATTAACTGGGCAAGACGACTTCAAGCATCTGCAACTTTTTTGATATTTTTGGTAATTTTTCAAAAACTATAAACTCTCTTCGTTCGACCAGCCACTCATTTTGAAGTCAGAACTAGACGTGCGTTCGCCACGAGATCACAGCGGCTACTAAGCGCGCGCCAGCGTGTAAACGCGACGCAATCGATTGCCGCAATCGCCCTTTGATTTGTGTTCAAAAACCGACACTAGACCCGATCGGATACAAGCGTCTACAAGCTCACGCAAACCAATACAAACACCCTCTTTACACGCTTGCGATTGCGGAGGCTTGCCAAGGTTCGGCAAGCGTGTAAACGCAGCATTATACTCCCTCTTCGCTCGCGTAGCCTCGTGTCGCCATGCTCTTTGGTGTCGCCTCCTGAAGAATGAGGACTAGGACGCGGCATTCTGAGAAACAAACGGGCTGTCTGTCAGTTGAGTGGCAGTGACATGAATGATTGATATTTGGTCACTAGATCAAAATTCCAAAGAGAACTGAGGAGAATATAACACTACGTTTTTAATCAAAGCGTTTATTTTCAAAAAATTTAAAACTTTTTCAAAAGTTTTTACTTCGTAATCTTATCTTTGATCATAACAGTCATGCTCTTTGATAACAGTGGCAGAAAAATACTGTACTGTAATGTAAAAAATACTTCCCAACTGTTGAATCTGTTTGTTTGTGTACTGTACCCTAGGAAGAAGGATTACTGTACCTGTACCTACCTACTACCTTCTGACTGGATTAGGTAGAGAGATACTACGTATTTCTGTATCATGCCTGCCAAAACCAAAGAAGCCAAAGGTAAATTAAATTATCTCTTGACGAAACCGATTGCCGGCCCTCTTTCCCATTAGAAACACGTACCTATATTAATAGGCCTTCCGTTTTCAGGTGATGTTCGGGAATTGAAAATGAGTGGCATGTCGATAAGAGCATTAAGAGCGAAGAAATCCAGCCGTAGTACCCGCGCTGGACTAAAGTTACCTGTTGGCAGGATTCATAGGATCCTGAAATCTGGTAACTACGCGCGTCGAGTAGGTCTCGGAGCTGCTGTATTTCTGACCGCAGTGCTGGAGTACCTAGCGGCAGAAATTCTGGAATTGGCGGGAAACGCGGCGACTGATAATAATCGCACAAGGTTAGTGCACCTACCTTTAATAAAATAAAGTTTTTCTAAAAATTATTTCAAGCTAAGTAACAAAAATTTTGACTAGGGAGTCAAAAATTGTATAGTCTTGGAAAAAAAATTGGAAGAGAAGAATAAAATGTTAGTACCTACCTGCTTATGTAATTTTCTATGAATCATTAAATAGGT
Source organism: Xanthorhoe designata (assembly GCA_963582015.1). Classification (NCBI taxonomy): domain Eukaryota; kingdom Metazoa; phylum Arthropoda; class Insecta; order Lepidoptera; family Geometridae; genus Xanthorhoe; species Xanthorhoe designata. The sequence continues at coordinate 13,272,225 of OY757034.1, read as the reverse complement.
AATGGAAAAAGGAAGGGGAGGCCTTTGCCCAGCTGTGGGATCCAGTGGGCATTCATTGACACAGCTAAGATTCTAACCCATGAGGATAGCCCATTCAAACAACATAGACTCAAATGGATAATAATAAATGAATAACTTCCATGGAAAGAAGACCCATACAGAGAAAGAAAAAATCATTTATTTTGGTAGGACCTCAAGGATCACTTCAACTTTGTCTTACATGCTGTGATTCTATTGCCTGTTCCATTTCATTTATCACCCATTTTTTATTTTCAATTTACACAAGCAAGATCCATACAATAATAATAATAAATATCCTTGGACATTTTACACAGCGCCATCTAGCCCCAAGCTAAGCAATTTAATGCATGTGTTATGGAGCCAGATGACTGTTATACCACTTCTATACAATTACAATACATACCTACACATTGTCTCAACCTAATCCACTTGAAATTGAATTTTATTTTATTGTTTCAGAATCTCGCCTCGTCATATTCTCCTGGCCATCAGAAATGATGATGAGCTAGACAAGATGCTAGAAGGAGTAACAATATCACAGGGAGGTGTCATGCCACGCATTCAACCAGAACTGCTACCTAAGAAGACTGCTAAAAATGTTTCCAGTAATAATAACACTTCATCACAAGAATATTAACTAGATAAACTAAAAAGGCAACTTACAAAACCCTCCTACAGGAGACGGCTAAAAAGAAAAGATGTCCTGACATTAGATGGTTGTGACTAAAAAATGAAGAGTGCTACTGGTGAGAAAAACCAGGGGTGAGCTCTACCCGACACGGCAACGACAAACAATCTGCTCATAGTTATGGAACTGATCGCAGATGAAACTTGGAAAAAAAAAAAAAAAAAAAAAAAAAAAAACTAGATAAACTATCCTTGCCTATAAACCTATAATACTAGTTCTATGTACATTTTGTGAAGCCTTTATTCATCATCATTCTCCTGCCCTTATCCCACGCTAAGTGGGGTCGGCACAACATGTTTTCCTCTTCCACTCTCCTCTGTCGCTCGTCAACTCTGAACTCACTCCTCTTACATTCATATCATCTTTCACACAATCTATCCACTTCTTCTTCGGCCTTCCTCTACTTGTATACCCATCCACATTCATACTCATAACTCTTTTGGTAATATGTCTTTCATCCCTCCTCATTACATGACCATACCATGCTAATCTGGCACTCCTCACCTTTTCAACCACAGATGCCACTTTCAAACTTCCCCTTAAATAATCATTTCTTATTTTATCTAAACGCGTCACGCCACACATCCATCTTAACATTCACATCTCAGTAGCATGCACTCTTCTTTCATCAGTCTTCTTCATTGCCCAACACTCTGATCCATACAACGCGACAGGTCTTATTACCGTCTTGTATATTTTCCCCTTAAGCTTGAGGGGCATTCGCGGATCACATATTGTTCCTGAGACCTGTCGCCACTTCATCCATCCCGCATTCATCCTATTGTTAACATCTCGGTCAATATTGCCGTCATTTTGGAGAAGCGAACCAAGGTACTTAAAATCGGAGCAGACTGGTAGGGTCCATCTAAGGCAATTCGTGAGAAACTAGGGGAGCCACTAAAGTAAAGCCTTTATTATACTTGAAGAATTTGCTGTTATCCATCAAAGAACTTTTAGCTTTGTCATCTAAAGTTGGTGCAGTCTAAAGATTATGGATAATTTAGTCTAGATTAGATAGAGTCATAATTATATTCTATTACCTATCTGCTATTATTTATTTTTAATGTATTCTTTCTTAATTTTTTTTGGTTAAAAATTAAGAGAATGTGATTATGAGATTTCAAAATAATATTGAATTGTTATTAGTGGCAATTCTGAGTGTCGCAAAAGCTAAACTAAGCTAACTAAAATTGTTGCCGTCCCTTTCATAGCGATGGAAATAAAAAGGATGGCAATAATTTTAGTTAGTTTAGTTTAGCTTTTGCGACACTCAGAATTGCCCCCATTGTTGTAGTAAAAGTTTGAAGTGATAATGTATTAAACTTAATAGTGCCTAGTAGTTCTCAGAACAAATTGTTATTGTGATAAAAAAAGTACTTACTCAATAAAGTTGTGATAATTATGATTTATGTGTTTTTTTTACCTTGTATTACCTTGTTCTTAAGTTTTTTAGTTTAAGTGCATAATTTGGTGTAACAGTGGTGGCAATTCTGAGTGTCGCAAAAGCTAAACTAAGCTAACTAAAATTGTTGCCGTCCCTTTCATAGCGATGGGAAATAAAAAGGATGGCAATAGTTTTAGTTAGCTTAGTTTAGCTTTTGCGACACTCAGAATTGCCACCAATAAAGAGTTTTCTATCTTTTATTCTATCTTTTATCTTTTACTGCAGCGAAATTATTAATTAAGTATCAGAAATAAGAAACCCTAAAAAAACTACGCCGTTCACGGCTATTTGCTTCGTCTGGTCTACATAGGTTCATAGAAAGTTGTTAAAGTAAAATGTAATAAAACAACGTAACCAGTCTTGTAAATTACATGTAATTTAAATACTGTAAATGAGAGATCTTAAGTACACATTAGGTAGAAAATCCGTTACGATGTCCGAGTAAAATATTCCACTTGTCTGGCAAAAAATAACAGATTAATAAATAAATAGTCTGGTTAGTTTAGTTATTACATATATGGCTTTTTGTAAATTGCAATTAAATAAAATTTAACCTCGTCATAAAATATTTCTACTCGAGTAATATTTTACAAAATAACCCAATAGGTAAGTAATAATAAGTATTTACAAATAAAAACTACATCAAAAATCTTTGTAATAATCTCTCTAAAAACAATAATTCAAGTAAAATAACATAATTAGGCAAAGGAACATCGGGTGTAGCATAATTTGATTAGCATACAAGATACTAAAACCTTTAAAATATTTGTAGTACCTAAAACTATCTACAAGACTAAAAACTACAACTGCCGATTCCACTATTTTTGATCCATGATCCAAGTTTGCCCGGCCACTTCCATGTCGATGATCCTTGGCACATTATGACTAATTGTCTCCATTTTGTATGAAAAAAACTTTGCACTTTAGCTACTATCGTATAACACCTACGGGTTCGCCCACGTCTTTTCGTGTCTCGGTGGCCTTACTCGGCCGGCTAATTTATTCATGTTATTAAGCAAATCATGGACCATAGACTTGAAATAATAGAAATGGCACTAATGCTCAAATCACACCGAAACGGCAGCGAAGCGGCTGCAGTTTCAGTGTCATTTAATTTTTAACTTTATCTTCATTACTTTAATTTAATGCATAGTATTAAAATGCTTTGAAAAGTGCTCTCGGCGCCTTGAGGTCGCTTGTGATCGCTTGCGTTTCAAGTTTCTCAAGCGATACTTTGTAATATGATAATGAAGATAAAGTTTAAAATTATTTGACACTAAAACTGCTCGACGCTTCCCTGCCATCTTGGTGTGTGTTGAGCCTAAAGAATACTTGAAGGATACAAAATGAGATTATAATAAGAGTAAAAGTAGCACATTTATAACATAGGTACGTAGTTATGTAAATATTTATGTAAATGCAAAACGTACAAAATTAAATTGGAGTAGGTAGGTACATAGACAATAAATGCTGAATTTGTTCAAAAGATGGACAGATTACAAAAATGTTTAAAATTGGAGGAATTTCTAAGAATAGCTTGTTGCGAATCATGGACTAGAAGCAGTTTATAACATAACATCATTACTTTGTTTGTTTCAGCATATCTAAAATTCACATGTAAGGCTGGCGCTACACTTGACGGAAATTCAGTAGCGGATCTTCCGTTGCGTAACGCCAATACCTTACATTGCATAAAAATTACTAATAGCGTGCACACACAGCAACGTAAGTTTAGGTATATAATTACATGCGTAAACTGCCCGATATTATGCTGCCGTGATACCGAAAAAGGGCACAACTAACAAATTGTAAAAGTCGAGATAAATGGGTTTAAAGTTTTTTGATGTTTTTCTGACATAACATTCTTTTAATAATGAATTTATGAAATATTTTAATGCAATTTGTTGCATATACATAAGGTCTACTTGAACATAGTTTTATTATTTATTTATCTAATCCCAATTTTTTTTAAATCATGATTTTTCCTTTTAACTTAGCACAAAAAATAAAATTAAGGTATCAATTTTACATCAAAAAGTCACAACTAGCCAAATGCGACTTTTTAATGTAATACTGTTTTATATATTACAATAAAAGGTCACATTCTACGCAGTTGTGTCTTTCTTATGTAATATCATAACAGCTTATTTTGGAAATTATTTTATGAAAGACGCAATTACCTACATATTGTATTAAATATTGGAAAATATTTCAACTACCTACCTAACAGGAGATTATTTTTTTATTCAAATGAAACGAAAATGGGCGGATTTCTAAAAAGTTGTCCGTAATGTATGTAATGGAATTCCACATTTTTAAAAGTATTTATTTTAGGATAAAGTGTGTTTTATTTGATTAAGTAATAATGAGACTATTGGAAAATATAACATTTTACTTTAGATATTCATTAGTTTTCACATAAATTGAAGCTCAATGTGTGCTCCGGTCGGATCCAGTGATGTCAACTTAGCTATTTTATAGCTAGATCTAGCAAATTTTGTACCTCCGTCAACTTCTAAAAAATTGTGGCTAAATGATTTGGCTTTTTATTTTAGCAACTTGACGTTTTTAACTGGTTTGTCTTAACGTAAACTGCAGTGCACGTTAATATTTAGACGTTTAATGCGTCACTACTACTGTTTTACGTTTATCATCATCACTTTATAAAATTCAGAAAAATCTCTTTTCGTTTAAAAATTCGCTAGATTTGTCGAAATGAAACACTTTAGGTTGGAAGCACTGAAAAATAATAGATTTTACATTTATCGATGTATTTTAAAAACTTTACATCTTTGAATGAAAAGTAATACCATTTTAGAATGTACAAACAGAACCCTTTCATATGACACCCCTCTCAAAGTCTATGCATAACTTTTATTATTTTTCACCCCCTTGTGATCCTCATATCTTTACAACCCCTTGACCGATCATGCTCATTAGGTGAGCCGGGAAATCCCGTATCACTACCTATATACTTACCAAGTATCATGAAGATTGGATTAACGGTTCGACAGTTATGCCGCGACATACAAACATATAGGATACAAACATACAACGCAAAATCGCCCAAGTTACCACTAAGATCTTCGTTCGCTTCGCTCACTCGATCGATTAGTGAAAGTTAGTGATGATTTTGGATAGGTAGTTTGTTGTAAATAAAGACATTGTTTTATTTATTAGTAAATAATAGTAACTAGTTCGTAGTAGTAATTAATAATAATAGTTACTAGCAGTAGGAGGGAAGTGTAGTTTATTTTATTGTCTAGATTTAACTGATCACTTAAACAAACTAAATTCAAAACCAATGAGGTTTTAAAGGAATAACTACAATCAAATGGCGAGTTGAAAAACCAGTTGACGGTTAGTCGAAACGTAAAACAGTAGTAGTGACGCATTAAACGTCTAAATATTAACGTGCACTGCAGTTTACGTTAAGACAAACCAATTAAAAACGTCAAGTTGCTAAAATAAAAAGCCAAATCATTTAGCCACAATTTTTTAGAAGTTGACGGAGGTACAAAATTTGCTAGATCTAGCTATAAAATAGCTAAGTTGACATCACTGGATCCGACCGGAGTTGACCGTTGACCTGCCTCTCTTCCGTATAATAATATTACCATTTTTTATCTGTGTTAATACAATGATTTTAATAGCAATGTTCACTTTAGTTATAAAAGGAATATCTGCCATGCCAAATCAGCCTTTTTAATGTAACACCTTTTAAATATGCCTTTTTTATTTAGCAAAACAAAAATAATAACTTAAGATGAAAGCCATATCTATGCATTTGTGTTCTTTTAACTTAATCATTGTAATATGTGCCTTTTTGAGGTAAAAAATATGAATTTGGATGTTACATGTGCCTTTTAGGCTTATCGTAGCTCTTTGCATACTATGGATAGATTTTTCTTTTAAATTCAGGCAGATGCGCCTTTTTTTCCTGATTCCGAATATGTATCTAACTCAAATCTGAAAAAAATGTTAGATGTGCCCTTTTTCGGTATCACGGCAGTATGTATGTCATTTAGTAGGTATGCAACAACAGGAATTGGCATTCCGCGGCGGAAGATTCACGACCGAAATTCCGTCAAGTATATTCTTGGCCTAAATCGTACTTCTAGCATGCTGTACAATCAAAACCTAAATGCGTGAAGAAAATGATGCAATTTGATGAAAGCTGCCTTCAATAAAATAAAAACCTTTGTTCATTTCACTGAGATCTCTACCTCTGAACATAAACTACAGAAACATAAAATATAAAGACTAATAAACAAAGATTGCACAACGAAACTACTTACACACTGGGACTAACTATTTATCATATAAAATCTACATTACTTACAATGTTTTTACTATTACGAGTTAGAAAATCGAGGATTGAAAAGATCATAAGGGTCACTTTTGAACTATTATTGTAAGTTACAGAAAAATACAAAATTATTTGGTCTGTCTTATAACACCATTATTGATTTGTCAATATAACAAGGCTTTATCGAATGTCTCTTTCTTGAAAAGAGATAGCAATAGATATAACAGCCATCTACACTGAAAGCTTAAGTCCATTATGAATAATAGGCTAAGAATAGACTTGATGTTTTGTTTAAGTATGTAAAACAAGACTTCGAATCTACAAAGTATTTATAAGATAGACCGTATTTTTACTAAGTAAATAATAATCATGATTAAATTCCCGATTTTTTTTTTAAACTCTACTATTAGTTTAGTGAATAGTAAATTTTTCTGTAACTTAAATCGCTAATTCCGGGTTCCTATAGCCAACTAACGGATGTCCGTACGTAGGTCGTCATTATTCAACACAAAATGTATGATACTTTTTGACAGATAACAACGTTGCTATGACGACCGACCTACGGACATCCGTTAGTTGGCTATAGGAACCCGGCATAAGTGAACTGAAGTATGTCTTGGCAGTGGTTGGGCAATGCTGAATCGATAACATTTGAATAATTCTGAGATCTTATGAACATTGGAATCAAGACAGTCAACTGCATAAATGCATTGGTCAACAATTAAGTGTATTTATACAATGAGCAATGATTTTAACATTTAAAAATGTCTTACAATTAGACAACCATTAGACGTTAATATTCAACTGTCTCTCATACCATGACCATATACGTCGAAGCTCACGGAACATTTAAAATATCGTAAAATTGGCAACAATGAAAATATCGCTCTATACATGAACACACTTCACACGCAAATATAAACATTATATTAAAGTAATCGATTTAAAACAATCAGAAATTCAAACACTCTTATGAACACAGTGGAATTACAGTAGGTCTGGTCAAAAGCACAGCATGATACATGCTGGGCGTTCTCGTTGAAAAAGATTTAGATACATTTGTGATATTATTCTAATAAGATTTAAAACTATAGACCCACTGCAATTATTTTTACATGGCTGAATCATTCAGACCTAAGTTATAAAATGCAACAATTTTAAAAAGCACTCTCACACACTCATTTAGCACAAGTTACCGTTTCAGTTGTATTGTCAAGACAGTATTGAAGTTGAAGAAGAATGCTTATTAACATTTATTTTTTTGTTTTACGATTGCAAAAGTGATAAAATATTTCTCCAATATTGTTAAATGCATGCTGTAATAGAAACACATAGTATCTGGACATCACGCCTTGTAAAAATAGTATCAATCTCTGTCAATAACATAACTATAAAATATTGCTCATCCTACATTGCTATATCATCGTTAAACACATCCCATAAAATGGTCAAGCAAATGCAACATTCAAACATGAACCGCGGTACAATTATCATTTGTAAAAAGCATTACGTTTCTATTGAGCTGAGAGCTTTATTATCACAAAGTTTATTATCAGTCGAGTGCAGCACTAGTTTCTGCATTGGGTCTATAATTATTTGATCGTTATCGTTTCGCAGTTCGCTGTCGACGGCGGGCTCGGTGGCGGGACCGGTGCTGACGTCGCCGGCCTTGTTGTCGAAGTACGGGAAGAAGTCGTAATGATTTTTCCCGTTGGTGATCGGCTTCGTCTTCTCAGTTTTAAAGCACCTCTGTTTCTTCATCTCCTCGTTTTTTATCGTGGACATGTTGCGTTTTGAGAATTCGTCCCAGCCTTGCGTTGATTTCCCGTGGGGGTTGACATCTTTCCTGAAGGAGCTCGATGGTGTTTCTGTTGCTGCGAATTTTTGTTGAATGTCGTTTATCTCGTTGTGATTTTCTCTGGTTGAGACAATCTGTCCGTAAACTGGTGTGCAGTAAGTGATGTCTGCACTGTTTCCGCCTCGGTTGTCTCTGTTGGTATTATTTTGGTTCAACTGGCAGTTGTTCATGCCAGAATCGAATTCTGACTTCTGTCCAGCGTTCATGAGGATTTGTTTGGAAGATTTGACAGGTTTTTTATCTTGGGTCTGGTTTGGTGACCCTTCGTTCTGTTTGTTCTTGGAGTTAGTTCCATCCTCTTCAATGTTATCATCACCACCGATGCCATCGATGTCATAGACCTGAAATTTTACAGAATGATAATAAAAAGCACTCAAACACATGTAAAATGTCCAATGCAGTTTTATTTAAAGCTGATAGTAGAACAGGCGTAGATTCCCCTAACTACCTAAATACTACGTATTTTAAGATATTTAATAATTTAATGTTCCTACTGAATAAACTATTTAAAAATTTTAATTATGGTATCATTTCCTTTTTGTGCAAATCAAAATCGAACATAAATAACATCAATACAATAATCTTTTCTTGTCTTTTTGATATAATTTGATTAATAATTTTCCATAGTAACCAACTTGGACCAAAACCTCCCAAATTATTACATGATAATAATTGTCATGGTCATAAATGAAAAAGTCGGCGTCATAGGCTTCGTGGCCTGACCACTCGGCAAACCGGCTAAGATTTTTCATTTATAATCAAAAACCTAAGAATAAGCTTGCATCATATTATCTGCGAAATATTATTAAGTACACCAATCTTTAGAGTGTTTTCTTTTTTAAATGTAATCTACACTAAAAACAGCAAGAATGCTACATTGACATTGACATTTAATCATCATCATCAGCACCCAGACTTCACTTGTTTACGTCACTCCTCACTGTCTTCTTGTTTACGCCACTCCTCACTGCCTTGTGCTAGCCTCATCCAATTTCGCCCCACAACACTTATACACAATAGTAATGCTACTTAAATACTTTATGTGAACTGTATAAACTTAGTTACTTTCAATACCTTATACATAACATCGGAAGTAAGTCCCTTCTCCCGCTCCCGTTTGTTCTGCACAGCTAGCCAGACATCCTTCAGCTCCCCGGCCAGGTCCCGGTCCTTCAATATGATGGGAGCTCGGGTCAAGACGAGGCCCGGATTCATAGCCTCCACAAAATCACAGAGGAGACTGACTAAGGCCTCTCTGTCCTGAAATTAAAGAGAGATGATATATGAGCATGACTGTATTCTCTGACTACCCCCTTAGACATCTTCGAATGTAATTGGACATAATATATTATTAGAATGTAAGACCTGATGTATCTTATGTTCTGGCAAATAAACGTATCTTATCTTATCAAAAGGATCTAAAATTACCTAATGATCTGAAAGAAATGTCTACCGCTCCCGGGATACAGTTGTGATCATATATCATATTTTTCATATTTCCGAATGTGCAGTTTTTCATTCATTTCTTTCAGATCATAGTATTTAAAAAAAAACTTATTAAAGGTATTTTAAGTAATTATGAAGATGTCAAGGGGATAGCCACACTTTGCAGAAGTTAAGATTTATGGGAGCCCTATTTTTAGTATTTAATTTTGATGTTATAGCGGCAACAGAAATAAATCATCTGTCAAAATTTCAACTGTAGCTACCATGATTCATGAGAAACAGCCTGCTGACGGACGGACAGACAGACAGTGGAGTCTTAGAAATAGGGTCCCATTTTTACTACTAAAAACACTAATCAAAATGACATTATAAAATGTAGATTAAAAACGGATTTGCTCTTGTATAGCAATGCTTGATTTGCTTAATTAAAGTTTTATCAGAAAGAGAGTAAGCATAACATAACAATTTTACCAAATGATTTTATAAAGGGTTGTGTTATGACATGAGGCATTTGGTATACTTTAATGCATTGTTGGTTTCATACTCCTAATCAAATAAAATAAACATAGAGCATAAGAAAACTTACAGTAGCATTGGCAGCGTTTTTGCCGTTCTGCTTCAAGATGTCAGGATTCACCATGACAGCAAAGACTATGAGCGGAGGCCGGTTGCTGTTGGGCCCGCAGCCTTGTGGAACCTGGAAGTGACATGTGCAGTGACAGTTACCTGCTGCTGTCAAAACTAGACAAGAGGCCAAAGAAAATAAGCTAGCTATACTAACTAAATAAACAAATTGACAAGAAAATTAGATAATGTCTAAGATACAAGCATAGGGGATGATTATGCTTAACTGGGGCGTAGCGTGTAGTGCAGGTACTTGATCTGGATGTTGCATGGATGGATGGAAATGATACATACAATACATTTTGTATTGAAGCAGTTTATATGACACAGTACATAAAATAATAATAAAAAAGTAAATAACAACATCTTTGTTCTGTCCAGGGATGTCCGACACCCGATATAATAAAGGTAAATCATCTTTTATTTACTATCATGATGACCCTATGAAAGAGTTCACACCGATTTGTTTGTCTAATGTCAAAAATAGTTACTTCCGTTTCCGTACTAACCTGCATCCCTCCGTAAAGAGGAATAGGATCAGAAAACTGTTTAGGGTTTGCGATCTTCTGCCACCCCAGCACGTTGATGTACAACTTCTCCGTTGTATCCTTTATCGTATCCTGGATACACATGTGCGGTTGCGGGGGATTCTTGAACTGGCGGAATGCCCTAGAACTGCGACCATACTGCACCGGTAATGTCCTCTCTTGAGGACTCGGATTTTCCATGACAACACAGCACTGAACACTGTACAGTTATTACGGTAAACTCTCAAAACAATCCACAACGAAAACCAATAACCATTACGACATTTCATACGGCCTGCCCGATCGTGAGTTTATTGAACTCTACTTGGTGCCTATTTCTGAATAATTAAAATGAACTAGCACTCTAAGCTGACTGAAATAAATCTGTGTATTAAAATGAAGAAATATTTTCACTAAAAAACTCGAAATAAAGTTATCATCAAAAATCAAAGCTTTTCTCCAGCGATCTTGTATTGCAACTTGTTTTTTTTTCTATAAGACATGACAGGTATAAATAAATAGAGTAGGGAAATGTCTGATGTGACACAAGCAGTATGACTCATTTGACAGTTAGCATCCTAGTAGTCTGTAAGTTACAGATTCTGATTGATTATTATTTAGATAGCCTTGTACTCCAGCCCCCTGATTGTGTAACTTGTTTCACATTGTATCCAAGTTGTATCAAAGCAAAAATCACAGTAAATCGCGAAAACAACTGTCAAATATGTTAGTTACTTACTAATTTACTTAATCAGCGTTAAATCTAACAGATATTTTCGCGATTTACGGTGATTTTTGCTTTGATACAACTTCGATACAATGTGAAACAAGTTACACAATCAGGGGGCTGGTACGCAATGTATACGTAGTATGCAATATTCTAAAAATCTTTTGAATAATATTATAAGACTCAGACAGAAGCTTGTCTGTTTGTTTTCTATAAAAATTCAAGAGACTTATCTATGTATTAGTTTGGTAGGTAGGTATTTTATACAGGGCGTCCCAACGCTATGCCCGTTTATTTTAATTTATTTATTTACGAAACATTTATTTTATTTTTAAAAATAAGCAGGTACTTAGGATCCGTAGCACCATTCAAAAGATTATCTCATAATTCTCTAAGTACCTACATAAATTATATTCTGGGATAAGGTCAGAAAGCTGATACTTAGGTAGGGTACCTAACATAGTCTATGTGTATGTGTAAATAAATAAATAGTAGGTAGGTAATCTCCTTAATGGTCTAAAAATAACAAAGGTCTGGTTACCTACCATTTTCTGAGTTTTTGATAATACATTCTTGCTTCTAAGATTAGGTAAGGTATTGTTTAATTTGTCGATGTAACATGATTTATTCAATAGGTATCAACAATTTCACCTAAACCACAATAATACTACATAATCTACTGTAAGCGATTTTCTGGCGTTTACCTACTTATTTAAATGTAAATTATTTTCTTGACTACTGTCATCGTAGATAGCAAGCTTCTAAGATAGGCAGATTTAAACTCAGCTAGAATTCAATCTCGAAGCAGTGTGTAATAACTGTATGCCCCTTTTAGTATCTGGAAAAAAAATTAACATGAAACTCAAATTCAAATAGGTACTTGAAACTTTAAATTAGGTAGGTACCTACACATCTTTTTCTCTTCTTCATTTCTTAACAACTATGAAAAATCGAGTTTGGAGTCTATACTTTTTATAGGTGATCAACTTTGTTTAATTTAACAAGGTGCCTAGCATTTAATTTTATTAAGGTAGATAATTAACCTATCCATTTGAAATTATTACCGTAACAAATGTTGGTAAGTTTAGGTCAGTAAAGGGTCCAGCTGTTAGCATAGTTGCCTGCCGAAACTGACCACACAAAAACAATACATCTCTTTTTTGGCGTACAGTAGCACTATAATTCCACCACTCACTTTCGTAAGGCCCCATTGCGATATCTTGGCTCTGAAACAACATAAATTTAAATCCTATGTCAATCTTACGTCAGCTCATGTTATAATCCTTCAAGCTGCAGAGTCTATCACAGCAATAGCACAGATAAAATAATACGCAATAGATAGGTACGTACATAACCATACCTACCCTACGCAGTTGAGTTGGTAACAAATCGGTACCTAACAAATGAAGGTTAGGGTAAATTATTACAAAGCGAAGTAGGTAGGTACCTACCTACCTAATTTTTAGGATAAATAGTAGAATTCAAATTAGTTTAACCATGAAATAAATTAGTAATTATAAAAAGTGGCAAAAAAATAGACTTTACCTCTCAGCATTGCACCATCAGCACAATGGCTTTTGGAGCGCTGAATTTCAGTGGCGCATATTGAAATATTTTTAGTAAAGTTTTTACCTGGGTTGTGGATAACAAAACCAACCTACTTTTATGTAAAAATTGTTACTCGGCAAACATACTAGGAAGAGTTGAGCGACTCCAAATATCAAATATTCTGCCAATAGTAATTTCTGGAACAAATCCGTTGCTGACTGAAAAAAATGTGGGCAATTTATTTAAAACATTAAATAAATTGAATAAAGGTACCTAGACATAATACGAAAAAAATATGAGTTTGACTCACTGTTAACTGAAAAAGGCTCGAACACAACATCAAAGTACACAGCATAACGTAAAAGAACATCAAGGGTGACAACAACGAGTTTAGCAGTCTGAAGTGTCTGAAAATACTCAATGATATTTAGAAAATTCACCAAATTGAAATTATTAAAGACGTCATTGCAATGTAACTTAAAAACTCACTTCAGCAATTCCCCATGCATTCGATGCAAATTGCGTACGTTAAATCGGAACTCCTCGTGACTTGGCATTTCGTTCTTACCAAATAAGTTTTTGCACCTTTCACGCATTAAATCAGCCTTTCCTCCAAAGAATACCATGCACGTAACAATCCCAGCATCATAAGCTCCTAAAACTGAACCACCGTAGGCGCAAATAAGGTAATGCCAAACCAGCAGAAACCAACACCCTGGAGATTTTTGTTTATTAAATGGCGTCCAAGTGCTGAAGATGTGAGGAAAGGGTACAGTTTCGTTACGGTAAAATTCCTGACGTTCTGCGGAAGTTGCGAAGAAGTATGGTTGCACGGCTGCGACGACATGGGCCAAATGCGTATTGAACATCAAGAACCAATAGCAATAGGATACTTTTCGGGTGTACCTTGTGTACTTATCAATGATTTCTTGTCTAACCTCATCCGCATTTTCTCTTTCGTATTCATCTGCATCTGTTATGTAATCGAATATCTGATGCCATCTCTTTTGGAAAAATATAAAGCAGCAGATTTTCATAAACCCAGCCAAACTCAGCATTGCTAACTTGAGATTGGAGATAAGAAGACCTAGGTCATCTTTAATGAAATAAGCCTCGATGAACTGAGTGACCACACAGACGAATACATTAAAGTGAAAAAATAACTTTATCCATGATTGCAATCCGTTTTTTGGGAGCACCAACCCCGTAAGTTGAAGGCTCCAAATGGTCGGTGCTAAATATCGTTGCTTTGGGTCCTCTAGACTTCTAAGAAATGACCTAATCATTATCAAGCTGGCACATAATCTTCACAAAAAAATTACCATGCAACCTTTATATACTTAGGTAGGTAAGTACCTGAGTTCGTAGGTATTGCCGCTAGTGCGGTTATAGTAGATTATATTAACGTTGGAATTTTTACAATTAGATTGGTTTTTTTATTGTTTCTGAATAGCAATCTTCCCTTTGGTTTTAATGACTGAAACACAGTACCTAATTCATGAACTGATTTCCTTAGCAAACTGATACTTTGATAGGTAGGTGCATTATAGGCAGATACTGGGGGCAATTCGGCGTTGCCATCCTTTTTATTTCCATCGCTATGAAAGGGACGGCAACAATTTTAGTTAGCTTAGTTTAGCTTTTGCGACACTCAGAATTGCCACTACTGATCCTACACTACGAATTGCTAAATCTAATACTAGCACACACCGCGAACATAGTAAAGTCGTTAAGACATGACGGAGGCCTTTAGGCGGCCTTAAAACTCCGTCACCAGAGTTGGCCACTTGCTCATACGAACGAACGAACGAACCGCGAATATCATGGTAGATACAACAACACTCAGGCCTAAGGCTGCCTGTCCATTGACGCGGAGCGAGCTGGAGTTGGCGGAGCGGAGAAACGACAAATGACACGAAAAACGACAGGCAGCCTTAAACAGATATATTTTGTAGATCATGAATGGCGCATGGATTATATTTGCACCTTTTGCGTTTTAGTTTAACAATAATGCCACAGAGGACGTCAAACGTGAGATAAAAAAAATTACACTATGTGCCAACTCGTGTAGGTATACTTAGCTAATGGCAAAATTGTGCAGAATACTAAAGCAAGTAAAGTCAGAATGAGTTTTGGAAGTGGTCTTGATGCACCCAGTACCTACTTACCTACCTTCATCAAGGTTTGTACCCAGTGCGAGGCCAGAAAAAAAAAAAGGTTTGTACCCAGAGACGAATTTATTGATAGGTACGCGTGTAGAAAAGATACCATTTTGATAACCTACCTACCTATTACAGTTTTATAAATTTTTCACCAACATTACCCCAACACTATCTAATATTAAACTGTCACCAATAATGGTACCTATTCGAAATAGTACCTACGAAATGCATTTCATTATGGACAGAAATTGACAACCCGTAATCTAAAGACACGATTGCATTCACGAAATGTGGGCGTATTCACACCGTTTGATTACATGATTACATGCAATGTTATATTAGGTCCTAGGTAGGTACCTATACTACGTTGCAATCAAAGTAGAAAACGTGCTTCTAGGCCTGAGTGTTTCTATTGCTCTTTGGCCCCGTCAAAGTTCTTTTTACGTGGCACGGACTATACCTACCTATGTTTAAACAATGAAAAAAAGTTTTATAGGTTGGATCAAAGATAATAAAATCACTACGTTTACGTTACGTTTACGGGTAACATTATCTGCAGAACATACTTGCAAACATTTGTCTCGTGGCGGGGATCAAACCCGCAATCTCTGCGTCTGAGGCGGGCCTTCATCCACTGGGCCACCGTGTTGTCATTCTCTTTGCCAGAGGTCGTCATTATTTTTTGAAGTTACTAGGTAAGTAGTTATTTATTATTATTATTTATTGTGTTTATAATTATTTATTATTATTATAATTATTTATTATTATTTTTTAATCTCTTATATTGGTGAGTTTTGGGCGCGGTTTTTAAAAACTAGAAATTAATCAGTTGGCATGTCATTGCTAATAATGTTAAGTCAATGTCATAAACTAGCTGATATGACATTGACATAATATTCATTCGACACTAGTTTGTTAAATAGAATAGAATAGAATAGAATTGTCATTTATTGTAAAACATAGGTACAGATTAAGATGAAATACATTATTTAAGTTGGTGTTCCACTATGTTACCATTTGTGTTGGTATACAATAATTAGAGTTTATATAATTAAAAAAGTGATAAAATTACTTGTCAAAAAATTCATTTAAATTATAAAAACATTTCTCCTGCAGCCACAATTTTAACATAAGCCTAAATTTGTTGAGCGGGAGTACCTTAATTGAGCTGGGCACGGTATTATAAATTTTTCCACACATTGCATAACTGCTGTTTAAGTACATGGACGTTCTAGGTATTTTAGGTAAAACAATTCTGTCGGGATTTCTAGTATTCCTAAGATATGCTTCACTAGCCCTAAGAAATAGATGAGAGTGCTCCTTCACAAATACGGCTGACTCAAGAATATACATGCAGGTCAGAGTAAGTATTTTAAATTTTTTAAAAAGCGGTCTGCATGATACCCAGGGTGCGATTCCACCAATAGCTCTAATGCATTTCTTTTGTGCTATAAATGCTCTTTGGACATCTGTGGAATTTCCCCAGAGTAAAAGGCCATAGCACAGTACAGAAGCTACATGACCATGATAAGCTTGTAATACAGTATTTTGCGTCGATGTTTTTTTAAGCCTATGTAACGCATAGACAAATCTATTTATTTTAGAACAGACCTTTTCAATATGGCCTTTCCAATTTAAGTTTTTTTTAAGTTTAAAGTGCGGCGGTGTGAAACAAGCCAAGCCGTGCGAAGCCAAAATAAATAAGAAGAAGAACGGTTTTCTCTAGTCTCTACCTACCTACTGGTGGCTATTCCGCATTTTAACTAAAAATCCTAGTTAAAAATCCTAGCTAAGTTTAGAAATGCGTTATAGGCGATTCCGCACAGCACAACATACTAAATTTAAACCGATTTGGCATGCCTAGTCTGGTTTTTAAATTGAATTCATGGTGTTGCCAATTTCGAAAATTTTATTGGTGCTTGACATCAGTTTCCATCAGTATGAACGAATGATTTAATGTTTTAACGTTGACATATATAATTTATTTGACATTTGACAATTTTGACAGGCCACAAGCGCATCAAACTAAAAACAAAGTAAACAAACAAACAAAATTTAATTCGAATTCAATTTATCTTCTCAAAAAGATTATATTTGAGGCATAGAGCCTAGGTCTTCTTCACTTCATACCATACTACTCCACTGGCTCAGTGACCTAAAGTGAGTCTTGGCCTCCGATCCGAGAACTCGTCACTTTCTTCTGTCCATTGCAGTCTTTTGCCAATTGTTGGCTTCGAGGTCGCGCAAGTCAGCTTCCATCCTATCGCTCCACCGATACTTGGGACGACCAATCGGTCACTTCATACCATGCTAATTTGAAAAGGTTAGTAGTGGAAGATAAAGAAATTTTGATCTTGAAAATGATATTACAGTAATGCGTGAAAAATGTTGTTTTGTTTCACATAGTGTTCCTGGCAAGTAGAGATCCGTGGTCTCTGCCTGCCCCCATGGGAAAGAGGCGTGATTCTATATTGTATTATG
Source organism: Xanthorhoe designata (assembly GCA_963582015.1). Lineage (NCBI taxonomy): Eukaryota > Metazoa > Arthropoda > Insecta > Lepidoptera > Geometridae > Xanthorhoe > Xanthorhoe designata. The sequence continues at coordinate 13,254,390 of OY757034.1, read as the reverse complement.
TAAGTATAAAAATTACCTACATAGGTTGAGGTAGGTATGTATGTAAAACTAATTTTTAAATGACTTTGTTTCAGATACCTAATCAAGCTAAGGGCGAAATAAATTCATTATTTGAAAGTTCTATGATAATAGTTTCTGTAAAGGGTCACAAACAAACATGTAAGTTTTACCTTTTCATAAGAAAAATCATATACCTACTTACTTTAAAGTGTTTTTTGACTTGTATTTTATTTTAACTTTCAATGTTTTATTTTCATAGATTTTGAATAACTGGGTGATAGAAATGCATAGAAAGTTCAGATCCACACCTCAAGGAACATGCAGATGACACCTCGAGTGGATCTACATTAGTAACAACAACATATACCTACCTAAATAGCAACAAAGTTCTTAAGATTTTCTGACTGCCTCAGAAGACAGAACATCAAACTGGTAATTAAAACAATTTTTAGAAAGTTATTTGTAAGTTCTTAAAGTAACTTGTAATTAAAACAATTTTTCTTTTTAGGATCTACCTTTGACTGCCTCACCATTCGCAAAGAAACCTCAAAGCTACAGAACCAGGAGTTTCCCTTACCGTAGAAGAAGTCTGGTCAAAGTGGTACCTACATCACATGCTATGTTACAAAACAATCCTAATCAATCCTTGCTCGCTCAAATGAATGTAACTAGTATTGTTATAGTAGTACCTTCCGATTTATTGGTTATATTTCAACTTAAATAAATGTATCTAGTAGGTACTGTTATTTTCCTCAAATTATGGTGTTTAATAAAAGTAACAAAATTAAAATAACTAGTTTTAATTTTACATAACAAGAAATGTTTAAATTTGACTGATTAATAGCCCGAGCATTGGAAAGGAAGTCCATTCCAAGCTCAATATCATTCTGCTTGTTTTCTTGAATGTTAACTAGTATTATCACCTTCTAGGGCATGGTTTTCCAGTGTATCTGCAAAAAGTAACCATGATTTAGTATTATGATTAGTGTGACACCAGAGATGTGAGCACATAATCAGTATTATCCTTGCCTGAGAACTTTATCCATAAACATAATCTTGTCCAGGGTTTAGGTTATGCAACTATGATTTTTGTACATTGTCTGGGCTTATAATCAGGGTCCGTGGGGGTGTAGACACTTATTCAGTTTATCAGTGGTCCTCCGGTCCTTTGTGTGGCTCATTCTTGATGTTGTCAACCAAGATATAACGGTAGCCCTTGTCACCTGTAATATAGTAGGCAATTCATTAGATATAAGTAATATTTCTTTCAAAAGGTTTTACTTAGGTGCCTAACCTAGTTGCAGGTTACATTTTAACTACCTATAGCAGTAGGTGTGTGTATAGATCAGGGGAATATTGAAGATAATGCCTGGAACTGATAAATTGAGGAGAACAAGGCTAGCCTGGTATGCTATTACATGCTCTTTGCTGGCATGGGCTCATGGGCTGGGCAAATCAAAAGAGGAATGAGTCATGTTACCGACATGGTAGGTAGATACGGTCTACTAAACAATGAATGTGATTGTTGATGGATAAATGTGACCCTACACCGCTAGAGATTCAAAAATTGTACAAAATGTGAGTGAGCTGAGCACTGAGATGATGCTGATAGAAGAAAGTGGTGAAGAAACATGTTTTACCGACCCCGCAATGAGGAATAGGGGCAAAAAGATAATGATGAGTAGGTAGGTAGGTAGGTAGCCCACCTGAGTTTTGATGTGAAGAGATAAAGCTTCACTGCACATTTATAGTAGGTAGATAATTATGAGTAGGAACAACCTACTTACCTACCTATTTCAACATAACAACAAGGACTACAATGTACCTACCTACCTAATGATTCCTACTACTACTAGTAGAAATCATTCGTACCTACTACGTAGTACCTAAAGAAGATACCAAAAACACAAACCTTTCCGAAAAATCCATCACAGGCAGCCACCACAAAGTCCACTATCACCAGTAGGTATTTCTAGTTAACTATAACACTAAAACAACACTTTTCTACCAAACACCATTGTTATTTATACATTTTACTATAATTTACTTTGATTTTGCACTGTAATAGCTTCCAATTTCACAACAAAAATCTTAGCACATAACCTACTAATTTTAATCAACACCTTTTTACATGCTCTCTAAAATTAGGATAAAGTTTTAAATTTACGCGAAAAATACTAAAATGGTTGTCGCCGAATAAGTCTTTAGCATTTTGGTCTAAGTTGAGTAACCAACTATAATTTTAGGAATTTTAAAAATTTTAATCAGATTTTAGTCTAGTTTGGTGCCATCTGAATAGGGTTGAGTCTCTAAACCTAAATTTAAGAATTTTAGTATGATTTTAGCTTAGTTTGGCGTGTGCAGAATTGGTACCACTCTCTCTCTCAGCGTTGCCATATATACGGATTTGTCCGTATTTGTACGGATTTTGGAAGCCCAATACGGATGATTTAGACATACGGATTTTTAAACGGATTTATGCTACAGGCAGATTCTACTTTACACAGACTCTTCTAAGGCACATGCAGTCGATGCAGAGCACATTTACATGAAGTTTTCATTATTTAAACCATAACTATCATATTTATTTAAAGTCTCGCATGTACCTACCTACTGAGAAATATTGCCGTTGGCGCCACACCGTCAAATGTATGTAATTTCAACCGCGACATCTATTGCTTTTGTAAAGGAACTACGCCACCGATATCCGTTCTAGACACAGATAAAAGAATACTAGTAGTTCTAGAGCAAGAACAAATAAGAAAGGTATTGAAATGCTTCACGTTATGACACAAAGATAGAGCTGCTAACGTAAATAATTATTATTTGTTTCATTTTTATACGGAATTCATACGGAATTTCACTCAGAATTGTAAATACGGATTTTGTACGGACTTTTTGAACGAAAATACGGAATCCATGTCTTATCCATATGGCAACACTGCTCTCTCTACTCTAGTTGTTTTTGGTTGTTTTGTTTACATTTTTTACGGCTTTGTTGAAAGCTCTCTGCTCTTTTCTCCTTCAGAATTATTGCTATCTGATTCTGAATAATAAACAACTCGTATGTAGATATGGTAACCTGTGCCGTTTCACGGTGCAAAAACAATTCAGCAAAGATATCAAAAAACAAAGATGGAATTACTTTCCACAGGTGAGTGCATTATTTACCTACAAATAGTACATATTTTTATATAAGCTGTGCTGTGTCTTTATAGAGACTTTGTCTTGTCAGGTTTCCACGGGATAAAGATAGGCGGAAATGTTGGGAGATCGCAGTAAACAGAGACCACGAATGGACATCGACTTCCTCTAGTGTAGTTTGCTCAGAACACTTTGATACCGGCAACTTTTACCTGACTGAGAGTGGTCTGAGGCGGCTGTCGGGGGAGGCTGTGCCTTCTATTAATATATCTGTAAGTTATCGAATTGAATACAATCAATACATGTGTCGAAATTATTTTTTTAAAACCAATTTCAATTATGTGAGAAGAGAGCAATTTCCTGCACTCTCAAGGTGTATTTCTGTGCATAAATCCGAAGATCCTCATCAGATCCTCATAATTTTGGATCCCCTTGGAATGTCTTCTATCCAACAAAAAAAAATCATCAAAATCGGTTCATAAACAACTAAGAATCCACGAACAAACATTAAAAAATATAGACTTAATATTATAATGGTTGAATTGAAAAACCTCCTTTAAAAAGTCATTTAAAAAAAAACGCCTCTTCCCCATAGGGGCAGGCAAAGACCACTTGCTACGATATTGACAAACCTCTCGCCTCATTTACTCTCATCAAGTCAAATCATTTATATCACATTCTTAAACAAGCTTATTTTAGCTTGCAGATTCAGGGTACTTTTGACCTGACCCTTCTCTAGGCACAGTCTTTGTATGAGTGTAAATCAATACAAACAGGCCAGCCAAAAATCAGATCATCTGTTTGCATTTACAACTCATTTTTCTGTTTCCAGCCGTTTGAAGATCAGCAGCCAACAATATCTGGAGTCAAGCCTGCAGACATTAAACCCAAGGACTCAGGGGAAGTAGTAGAACTTAAATACAAAATACGGAGACTGGAAGTCATTGCACACAATCGAAAAAAAAGGTTAAACTTAATGTGGCAATCAAAACAACGAATGTTAAAGAAATTGGAGAGCCTGAAATGTACGATCAAACATTTGGTGCAGTCAAAGAAAAGGGATAATGGATTGGATTCACATATTGAATGCTGATATTAAAGTAAGCAATGGTACCAATTCTGCACACGCCAAACTAAGCTAAAATCATACTAAAATTCTTAAATTTAGGTTTAGAGACTCAACCCTATTCAGATGGCACCAAACTAGACTAAAATCTGATTAAAATTTTTAAAATTCCTAAAATTATGGTTGGTTACTCAACTTAGACCAAAATGCTAAAGACTTATTCGGCGACAACCATTTTAGTATTTTTCGCGTAAATTTAAAACTTTATCCTAATTTTAGAGAGCATGTAAAAAGGTGTTGATTAAAATTAGTAGGTAAAGTGCTAAGATTTTTGTTGTGAAATTGGAAGCTATTACAGTGCAAAATCAAAGTAAATTATAGTAAAATGTATAAATAACAATGGTGTTTGGTAGAAAAGTGTTGTTTTAGTGTTATAGTTAACTAGAAATACCTACTGGTGATAGTGGACTTTGTGGTGGCTGCCTGTGATGGATTTTTCGGAAAGGTTTGTGTTTTTGGTATCTTCTTTAGGTACTACGTAGTAGGTACGAATGATTTCTACTAGTAGTAGTAGGAATCATTAGGTAGGTAGGTAGGTAGGTACATTGTAGTCCTTGTTGTTATGTTGAAATAGGTAGGTAAGTAGGTTGTTCCTACTCATAATTATCTACCTACCTACTATAAATGTGCAGTGAAGCTTTATCTCTTCACATCACAACTCAGGTGGGCTACCTACCTACCTACCTACTCATCATTATCTTTTTGCCCCTATTCCTCATTGCGGGGTCGGTAAAACATGTTTCTTCACCACTTTCTTCTATCAGCATCATCTCAGTGCTCAGCTCACTCACATTTTGTACAATTTTTGAATCTCTAGCGGTGTAGGGTCACATTTATCCATCAACAATCACATTCATTGTTTAGTAGACCGTATCTACCTACCATGTCGGTAACATGACTCATTCCTCTTTTGATTTGCCCAGCCCATGAGCCCATGCCAGCAAAGAGCATGTAATAGCATACCAGGCTAGCCTTGTTCTCCTCAATTTATCAGTTCCAGGCATTATCTTCAATATTCCCCTGATCTATACACACACCTACTGCTATAGGTAGTTAAAATGTAACCTGCAACTAGGTTAGGCACCTAAGTAAAACCTTTTGAAAGAAATATTACTTATATCTAATGAATTGCCTACTATATTACAGGTGACAAGGGCTACCGTTATATCTTGGTTGACAACATCAAGAATGAGCCACACAAAGGACCGGAGGACCACTGATAAACTGAATAAGTGTCTACACCCCCACGGACCCTGATTATAAGCCCAGACAATGTACAAAAATCATAGTTGCATAACCTAAACCCTGGACAAGATTATGTTTATGGATAAAGTTCTCAGGCAAGGATAATACTGATTATGTGCTCACATCTCTGGTGTCACACTAATTATAATACTAAATCATGGTTACTTTTTGCAGATACACTGGAAAACCATGCCCTAGAAGGTGATAATACTAGTTAACATTCAAGAAAACAAGCAGAATGATATTGAGCTTGGAATGGACTTCCTTTCCAATGCTCGGGCTATTAATCAGTCAAATTTAAACATTTCTTGTTATGTAAAATTAAAACTAGTTATTTTAATTTTGTTACTTTTATTAAACACCATAATTTGAGGAAAATAACAGTACCTACTAGATACATTTATTTAAGTTGAAATATAACCAATAATTCGGAAGGTACTACTATAACAATACTAGTTACATTCATTTGAGCGAGCAAGGATTGATTAGGATTGTTTTGTAACATAGCATGTGGTGTAGGTACCACTTTGACCAGACTTCTTCTACGGTAAGGGAAACTCCTGGTTCTGTAGCTTTGAGGTTTCTTTGCGAATGGTGAGGCAGTCAAAGGTAGATCCTAAAAAGAAAAATTGTTTTAATTACAAGTTACTTTAAGAACTTACAAATAACTTTCTAAAAATTGTTTTAATTACCAGTTTGATGTTCTGTCTTCTGAGGCAGTCGGAAAATCTTAAGAACTTTGTTGCTATTTAGGTAGGTATATGTTGTTGTTACTAATGTAGATCCACTCGAGGTGTCATCTGCATGTTCCTTGAGGTGTGGATCTGAACTTTCTATGCATTTCTATCACCCAGTTATTCAAAATCTATGAAAATAAAACATTGAAAGTTAAAATAAAATACAAGTCAAAAAACACTTTAAAGTAAGTAGGTATATGATTTTTCTTATAAAAAGGTAAAACTTACATGTTTGTTTGTGACCCTTTACAGAAACTATTATCATAGAACTTTCAAATAATGAATTTATTTCGCCCTTAGCTTGATTAGGTATCTGAAACAAAGTCATTTAAAAATTAGTTTTACATACATACCTCAACCTATGTAGGTACTTTTTATACATAATACAATATAGAATCACGCCTCTTTCCCATGGGGGCAGGCAGAGACCACGGATCTCTACTTGCCAGGTACACTATGTGAAACAAAACAACATTTTTCACGCATTACTGTAATATCATTTTCAAGATCAAAATTTCTTTATCTTCCACTACTAACCTTTTCAAATTAGCATGGTATGAAGTGACCGATTGGTCGTCCCAAGTATCGGTGGAGCGATAGGATGGAAGCTGACTTGCGCGACCTCGAAGCCAACAATTGGCAAAAGACAGCAATGGACAGAAGAAAGTGACGAGTTCTCGGATCGGAGGCCAAGACTCACTTTAGGTCACTGAGCCAGTGGAGTAGTATGGTATGAAGTGAAGAAGACCTAGGCTCTATGCCTCAAATATAATCTTTTTGAGAAGATAAATTGAATTCGAATTAAATTTTGTTTGTTTGTTTACTTTGTTTTTAGTTTGATGCGCTTGTGGCCTGTCAAAATTGTCAAATGTCAAATAAATTATATATGTCAACGTCAAAACATTAAATCATTCGTTCATACTGATGGAAACTGATGTCAAGCAACAATAAAATTTTCGAAATTGGCAACACCATGAATTCAATTTAAAAACCAGACTAGGCATGCCAAATCGGTTTAAATTTAGTATGTTGTGCTGTGCGGAATTGGGTATAACGCATTTCTAAACTTAGCTAGGATTTTTAACTAGGATTTTTAGTTAAAATGCGGAATAGCCACCAATATATTTTTAAACTGATCTCAATAGTCTGTATTGTACTACTGTGTAGTCTTAACAAAAAAAAATGTGGGGTATTATTAGGTATAATGGAATTCTTAAAAATTCATGTGATCAGCGCCATCTTTGTTGTGTTAAATCATAATTTAATTCCCCTTCTGCTACTCAATAATAGGTGGCGTTGTCGTACTTCTATTTTGGAAGCAATGATATTCCTACTGACCGCTAGATGGCTCTATTGAAATTATGTATGATTTTTAATTATCAAATTATTATTATTTTTATTAGATTTCTTAAATTATTAAGGCCTATATTCTAAACTATACATCATTTATAAGAATAAAATGAATTAAAATTGTAATTATTTTTTTATTTACAACTGACGATAGCGACGCAGTACGCAGAACATGCAGACATTGTGTGCAAATACACATTCTTAGGCCGGCCTTACACCTGTGAGTTTTACTTACGTAAGTCACTTACGTCAGCTACTTACGATAAATTTTCAAGTGTAAACACTCATTGTAAGTGACTTACTGCAATTTTTTACTACTTTCGTAAATTGGAAAATTACAAGTCTAAACGTGTTCGAGTTTGCTTACGGAAGCGACTTGCAGCTTATTGAACTCAATTGATAAGTTGAGAACTTACAGCCACTACCTGTAGCCAGAAATCGAAGAGTCAAGTGGATTAGTACCTCGAATTTCGATCCGAAGGTCGTAGGTTCAAATCCGGCCGTGCATCAATGAACTTTTCGCATCGAAAAATTTATATGCGCTTTAACACGAGCTTATAACGGTGAAGGAAAACATCGTGAGGAAACCAGTTAGCTCTCTAGCGTCGATGGGCTTGCAACCTATTACGTATGGAAAGTTAACTTCTGCAAAAAGTGGGCATGTACCAAATATGTAATGTATTTGGACATACCTCTGACTACCCCCTTAGACATCTTCAAAAAGATCTAAAATAATTGCCTAATGATCTGAAAGAAATGTCTACCGCTCCCGGGATCCAGTCGTGATCATATTTCAGTTTTTTTTTCCTTGTGCCATTCTATTTTCTAACCAAGGTTTTACCCAGCATTTTCTTTCAGTATTGTTTTTCTGTCGCCTTTTATTGGTTAAAATTACATACCTACGCAGCAGCCGCTTGAACGTAGCGTCTACGAGAAGAAATTTTTATTACCTACTGATTTGAATGTAAATGGGCTTGTAATAATTTATGTAAGTTTAAACTCACAAAAATTACGAAAGCATTATTTACTGTAAGTTTATTTTAAGTGTAAATGCAACCGTAAGTAAGTTACATAAATATTACGAAAGTAACTCACAAGTGTAAGGCCGGCCTTAGATGACATACTTATATAAGTATTTACAATCTTTTGTAAATTACAATGATGAATTTAATTCACAACCAAGTAAGAAATAAACAAACAGTAGTGGCAATTCGGAGTGTCGCAAAAGCTAAACTAAACTAACTAAAAATGTTGCCGTCCCTTTCATAGCGATTGGAATAAAAAGGATGGCATTAATTTTAGTTAATTTAGTTTAGCTTTTGCGACACTCCGAATTGCCACTATTATGTAACTAAGTGTAAGTATCATTATTGTATTCATATGACAGAATGTCGGGTCTTCGCGTAATTCAAAATCTTTTGAAGACTTTTTTATGGAAGAAGTTGGCGAAGGAGCAATTAGTGGCTGACCTGGGTGGTTATTCGCCATGACCCGGAAAAACTTAACGCGACAAAACACTGCTCACCGCGTTATCGTATTGTATTTTGCGCGTTCAGAGGAAAGGCTCCGGGCTGGAAGACTTCAACGCGCCTTTAGAAAGTTCGAGTGACGGGTGAGAAACCCTTTTAGAGAGAGATTTAAAAGTGTGGGTATCGATATGATGAGAACAAGATGTGTTGGTGGGTAATCGAATGCGGGCACCACACATTGGAGTGTTGGAACGTTGGTTCCAATACTCCAATGTGGGGATCGATCTTGGACGGTTATTGGACACAAACGGAGCATTGCCATTGGCCATTCTATTCGTAGCCAATGTTGGAACCAAGTTGAAGCCAATGTGAGGTGCCCGCATAATAAGTAGTCCGGTAGTGACAGGTACAATACAGCCTTATTCCTCGCATCACAAAAAATAACTAAATCACTTGTTAATTTCCAATTAACTACAAAAAACACCTACCCAACATTAGAACTATCCAGATATCAATGGCCATAACTGACCACAAGATAGCTTATCGCTTTAGAAACCGATAACGTACCTTGTCGCATAGTGGGGGTATATTCCCACCACCGTCAGTACTGCCTTGCCAAGCGAACGGCGCGCGCGTTCAAACAGCTTTAAAAATATATACGATTTCTGAACGTGCTATGTTATAAAGTGTATATGCAGGCGAAAATGTGACTGCGGAAAAATGGGCTAAAAGTGACGTCAAAATGAAAATGCGTGTGAGAATTTTTGTGTGTTTGTGCGTTATTGTGTTTGTCGGATGTGAGGAGATCGATGAGAGGAGGGAGGGCAAGGGTCATCTGCCAGGTATGGTAGCATTTAGCTGACATTTGTCATTAATTGTATCGTGACGCATTGCTTTGTTTATAATGCTTTGAATGTTTAACATAACTGTACTCTAGGTGCAGAACACAGATTTTCATGTTATTTACTTTTGAAAGTTCGTTTCGAGTTGTTTTTAAAGTTAGTCTTATCTTATATTAGAGAGAGTTACCAAGAGGGGCCTTTGCCCAGCAGTGGGACACGATAGTCTAATTATATAAACATGTAACATGCCTTTTTAATTTCTTTTGTAAGTACCTAATACATTAACAACATGGAAAGTTATTTCCAAACATACTCAATTCATATTCACCAACTTTGATCGGATGTTTTAAAAGCGAAATATCAATAATATTGCCATTAAAAAATAACATTCGTTAGAAATACAGCCTCCTGATTGTGTAACTTGTCTCGGATTGTATCCAAGATGTATCAAAGCAAAAATCACAGTAAATCGCGTAAACAACTGTCAAATATGACAATAATTAAGTAAGTTACTTACTAATTTACTTAATAAGCGTTAAATCCGACAGTTATTTTCGCGATTTACTGTGATTTTTGCTTTGATACAACTTGGATACAATGCGAGACAAGTTACACAATCCTGGGGCTGGAATCATCATCATTATCTTACTAATGGTTTCGGGCCTCGGCTTAGAGGGTCCGTAGCCTAGTGGTCAGGCAAGCTCGGCTTAAGAGCGATCGCTTGTATCTACGCAGGTTCGAATCCTGCCGGAGCCTTTAACTTTTAGTAAGATTTTTCATTTATAATGAAATATCCAATACCTAAGTGTGGTTTAACACTGTAAAATAATAAATAAATCATCATCATTATCATCATCTGAACCTGGTATCCCATTTCTATGTTATTTTGATTTTGATAAAAGAGTTAAAAGACCTTAAAAGTATATTTTAGAATGTTATCAAGTAGTTTCTACGTTTTGCGGTTAAAATTCGGCCTCACCACAACTTTCTTATCGTGGAAAATAGAAAGAAATCGATTGAATTCAAATGATTTTGTTTCCGGTACAGTTATGATATATTTTTCTTGAATGATAAACAATTATTTTTTGAATTTACTTTATATTTAGGAATTAAGGCTTCAGGAATTAAGGGTTGATGGCCTTTTTAAACGAGAAAGAACCACCATTTATTAATTTGAAAGGTCACTTATGACATGCACTTAAACATAAAGATTCGCCTCTAAAATTTTCCATGATAAACATGGGTTTCTTGTGAAAATAACATTGCAAGTCCTTGAAAACTCTATACAATTACATTTTGTAGGAATACAGGCTAGATAAATTAATATTATTATTGTGATTTAATAATTAAAATGTAGGTACTTACTTAGGTAAGTATATTCATTTCTCTTCGGTGCGTAGTTTTGGTGTCATTCATGAGGCCTACTTACAGATGTGGTCAAATAGCATGTGTAGTGTACCAACCATGTCGTAATCCGACCTACGCTTAAATAGCTACTAGCTTCTAACTATTGTGTAGCTCTAATTTATGCACGATGTATTCAAAGTTTGTGATGCATAATAAATCTGGTTCTCTATTTTAATGAAAATGTTACGAAAACATCGGAGAAGCATTTACCAGAAGATATTTTTACGTGAGTAATTTCTTGTGTGCTATTATAATACTTATCTAGTTACTACAAGCTTTAAAAGCTTAAGGATATTGGGATAAGTTTATTTGAAATACCAAGTCCAGTAATGTTTGTTACCCATAAATCCCGCCTCTTGCCCATGGGGATAGGCAGAGACTACGGACTTCCACTAAAGTTTGAAGTTTAGTAGGTAATTGAATCTTACTTAATAACTTGCCCAATCACAATAGTTCAAATCACTATTTAACTGTTATGTAATTAGCGTTACCTACTTAGTAAATTCATTGAACAATTGCACTTTCGTTTTAATAGTTCTACTTACCTTAGTTTATTAAACGATATTTATTACAAGTTGCCGGGAAAGTATTAGCGTCCCGTTAATTGTAAAGGTTTTTGTTCACTGTAAAGGTTGTCTGTCATCCATTTTTCATCAGAAAAGTGTGAAACAAAGGAGGCAAGTTGGATTAAAACATACTTAAATATTATTAGTGAAGGCAATTTTTGCTCTTATTTAACTGTTAAATGCGAAGTAAAATTTTAACTTTCTATTTTATTCCTTTATTTATGCATGTAGGTATGTTTACTTAAAATTTTAAATGCAAGACCTTCTTGCATTTAAAATTGTATTCAACCTGGATAAGTTATATATAATATTTTTCTCACTAGCATCTCCAAATAACAAACAATAGTAGGTACATAAACTGATGTTATCTAAAGAAAACTTGCACAAAACGACAATAACTTTAGATGTAGGTACTTACGCTAACAGAACTAATTAAATAAATAAATATCCTTGAACATTCCACACAATTGATTTATTTCAACCGTCTCGTCTGTGAATGTGACACTAAGAAAATAGATTGAACCAAAAATAGATACCTACTTATCTATTTATTCAATTATATTTTATGAAATTATTGTCAAAAAATCACACTAATATTATAAAGCTGAAAGTTTGTGTGTGTTTGTCACTCTTTCACGCTCAAACGGCTGGACGGATTTGAATGATATTTGGTACCAGAATTGCTTTGGATTAAAAAATAGGCTACTTATAGCGAGCGACGCGCGACGTCGCCGTGGCATCCTGGTGAGTTATGGCGCTAGTTATGGCGCATTTCCCTTTGTTACTACGACTTTTAAGTCAGTAACAAAGCGGAATGCCATCAGCATTCAGGTGTGAGGATTTTTCAGTAAACACGAAGTATTGGCTTAAATATTATTTTGTCTGTGGTACGGAAAATCACAACGCAACTGCCTAGTTACGTTCTCACGTTCGCCTCGCCTGCTCTCAGTTACACGCATTGTGCGTTATTTGTAATGGAAATCTGATTGCGAAACGGTTGGCCTACTGTTGTGTAGTTTCAAACGATTCTTCGATTCAATATTTTTTACGTGGATTAGTTTTGTTATTTAGGCCATTATTGGTTTTTTGTAGATCTATTTTACTTCTGGGTCATAGGAAGCTAAAGGTTTACAATTTTACGATGGTATGTTTTTTATAATTATTTTCGTTGTTTATACTACCGTGTCTTCATTATGGATTGATAATGTTTTACATTTTAGTGAAACGTTAATTAGATGTAGGTACCTCTTTAAAAAAAAATCCAGGGGTATTTATTTTATTTATTTATCAATAATGATTACTTACTACCTACTTCTAATCTTATACCGCTAAAAGCGGCCCTTACCGGACCAAGGAGCCGGACAGAACTACATAGGTACTTAGTTAGAAATAAGTTAAATAATGTTTAATAAGTAAGTAAACCTAGATTTAAATACCTTTTACTTTTACTGGTAAGGAAATAAAGCTCTTTTTATTTATAATTTTAATCTGTGTCCATATTCAGTCGGATTTAATTTCAAATTGTCAATTTTGTCTCAATGTTTTGCTAAAGAAGCGTACCTACCTTGTATTTATAAACTGTTCTTTGACAAAAACCCTAGTAATATATTCGAAACATTTTTCCTTGTTGAATGCATTCATCATATTTTACGTCGACGAGCCATGCCGTCTACAGAAGCCTTGCAAGCTTAATCATAAATGCTTCCTAAAGTCATGAACATAATATCACATGTGTATATTTATTTACGGCGGCATTGTACCCGAGCTTGATCGCCTCGCTTCGCGGTCAGATAAAAAAAACGTGCTGCAGCCAATTTTAAACTTCATGTACCATTGTTATTGACATCGTTTCATCAACCTTTATTAGGTTTTGGCTTAGACTATTTAAAGTTGTAGCAATAAAGGTGATGGATTGTGTGAAAGATGAGTAATACGTCTGTTATTTATTCTTTGGTAATACCTACGTGAATTTTTTTGCTGGAGGGAAGTGGAATGTGCAGGGTTTGCTGGAAACTATAGTAAGTTATATTAAGTATCGAAATGGGTTCTATTTTATATTTCAGAAAGTAAGTCTTAAAAATTAAATCATATTAATTGAAGAAACCAACCCTTTCCTTTCCAGGTCCGTGTAACGAGATAGCATGTTTAAAAATGGAGAGTTTTCACATTTAAAAAATTACTCTTTTAACGACAGAGGTATTTTACAAACTTAAACAATGCAATTTAAATAAAATGTAAACGTTCTTTATAATTTCTAAATAATCATAGATTTCATTAAAAAAAAATTAATTGTCACGGTTACCTTTTGAATTGGCCAGGGTTTTCATTAGATTTTGTAAAATGCACCGAATCAATATACAATCAAGACCTAACGATTAAGCAATACCATGACCCCTTCACACTACACCACAAATCTACCTTTTTAGTGAAAACACAATTCATTCGTTCATTGATAACACAATAATTTATATCATAAAAAACCTTGGAAACGTCATGGGTTTCCATCAATTGGTTGATCAATCAATCCATTGTAACACCTTAACAATTGACGGGTTGGGCAACCAATACCTACATCAAATGGAAAAATGACCTCCACCCTCACGTCGAAAATCGTGCTTATGTTTTCACAAAAGTTGCAGATGATTGCAAAATTTTTCGGTAATTTTCGTAATTCATTTGAGAAAATTCATACCATTATTAAAAGTAAAGTAGGTAAGTTCGTATTCGTATGAGCAAGTGGCTAAACAATTTAATTAATTTTGAGGCCTAACGACTTTAAGAACAGGGACCGAAAATTTACGTGCCTTCCGAAGCACAGAAGAACTCAGCTGTTACTGCCACTGTGGTCACCCATCCGCATGTGACCGCTCAGATCGTCGCCGAACTTCAACTATCTATCAAGGCCACGAGCGTTATGTAAATCAATTCTAATATTCAGTAATTGGTGATGTTTTTCGTAATACACTTAAGAAAATTGATTCAAATTAATATTTCACAACATTTTTTCGTCTTAGGCACTTAAGAGGCCGTAGGTAGCAAATATGTGGTTTGAATCGTATTAGATCTCAAAATCCGTGAAAGATACCACCTTATAATGTTTGGAGAAATTAAACTTTGAACTTTTATCTTGCGTTGTGGTTTTTTAGAAACACGATTGGTAAAAGTTTTCTCGATCATATATTTTTTTGAAAAATACATGTTTTTCACACAGTTTGCTATTTATCTCAGGAACAAAACGCTATTTTTGTTGGTTTTATGTTTTGACAAATAGCCTAGAAGTATTCATTTAGTTCTGGTTTTTTAATTTTTCGATTACTTGTTTAATTAACTTGTAATTAAATAAAAACTGTTTTTTTGCTATAAATTATGTTGCGTGTCTATCGTTCTGCGCTTCTCACTCACGAGTAAAAACATTATTCGCTCTCCCGCTCATTCCTCGGCGCTATGGCACACACTTAAGTAGTACTTTATGCATCATCCAAGTGTAAATATACCTACTTATCTACTTGTATCAAAATGGTACTTATATTCAAGTATAATACAGCTATATAATAATAATAGTAGGTACCTACTTCCCTATTACGATTTTTTTGAGTGTAAAAAGAACTATGTTCTCTTCCTTAGCTTCCTAGGAAGTAGCCATGGCTTTAACTGATAGACATCAATGACCCTTTGAATATTTTTTTCCACATTTCCAAAAAAACTTACGTCTTCTTCAATCTGAAGATGTTCTGTAGGAAATCAAACAAACCTTCAAATTAAATTCTAACTACTAGAGTTTTTTTTCATATAAATACTTGAAAATGATGCTAGGAAATGGTTAATCAAATAATTCTGTGATTTATATGTTTCCTGCAACAATTTGTTAAGCCTAGCTTCCTATATTGGTGCTCATCTAATTACTCGCTTATTACAAGGTTTATTGAATAAAGACATAGAAATTATTTAAACCTCTTACTTCGATGTAAGTATAAATAATATAATATTAAAAACAAATATTTATTGATCAAAAAACACAAAGCAGAAATTAATTAAAAATAGTCTTGTATCGTCGATTTTCCTTTATCAGAAATTAGCTATCATCATTCCGGAGATAAGTGCCTCCAGTGTCTTTCCTTTATATTAGTACCTCCCTACCTATAGATTTCTGGCGCTTGCTGTTTTAAACATTTATAACATGGAAAAAAAAGTAAACTAAAATTACATGCCCTTTCCCAACTGTAGGTATACCTATTAGATGCGTAAAGGATCCTTCTAAAGTACCTAGTAACATCGATGTGTGCAGACAGACAACACAATAGAAACGGAATTCCTTCGTACAATACGGAACGGTGCGCGTGCGCATGGGAGCGTTTTCACTGGCCTTTGCCGCCTGTGTGCGAGTGGAGTTCCGCATTATTATGTAAAAACGCTAGGCACTCTATAACTATCGTAAATCTATTACTATAACCTACTTATAGGTACTGTACTGTAAATGCGAAAATTTGTGAGGATGGATGGATGGATGTTTCTTATTGCTTCACGCAAAAACTGCAGGATTTGTCTGTAACTTTGAATAGGTATATAGATTATAACCTTCAATTACACATAATACTTTTTCCAGGTCTCAGATCCCAATTGAGTGGGTAGTTACCAATTTTCGTGACTTATCATATTCTTGAGTGGTTCGTCAACTGGTCACTTTGAGCCGAGCTTTCAAACTAGAATAGTTTATCGAAATATTAATTTGCGTAAAGAAAGTCCCTTAACTATGACATAATTTTTATCTTCTTTTCTAATATCTTTAATACGCTATCTATAATGATGATCGCTTATAGTTTCAAAAGATGGGTTCCCAACGAGTCATACTAGATCCTGTCACGTTATGACAGCGATTCCGTGCATGCCAAATTGAGTGGGTAATGGTCCGCCAAGATAATAAAGTTCCATGGATTATACAGGTTTGAGGATTAAAGAACCTTGTCTAATTGACTGACGCACACGTCAATACAATGCAGTGAAGTATTACATGAGTAGGTTGTGTTGATTGCAACCTGTTAGTTGTTGCATAAGTATAATTTTTTTTTAGTAACCTACTATGTCCCACTGCTGGGCAAAGGTCTCTATAATTTTAGTTATCTTTAGTTCTTTGGTGGTCCTGTACCTTCAAACGATCCTAAATGTTTCGTTGAAGGGAATATAAAATAAATTAGTATCCATGGACATTCGACACAGCGTGATAAAGTCCCATTGCTAATCAATTTAATGCTTGTGTTATGGTGACCAGATGACTGATATACCTACTAAATTACCTACATCCTTTTTTTATTTCATACTCATTATACCATAGAAAAACACCGACTCGAGATAGATATTAGCAGATCATTAAAAAAGGTTGGAGTTTTCTTGAACACGCTATCTACTTGGCACAAATTAGTAAGAATACCTATAAAAAAGTCTTGATATTGATTACTTATCACCATTTCCGATTAAATACCTTACTGCCAAATAATTACATGGTTTTCATCATCGCTGGGTAACACTGACCGGTAGTTTATAATTCTGGATTACCTACACATTTAACTTAAAAATTGTAAAACAAGGCCCTCGTAAGTTTACCTATCAAAACAATTAAATAAGGCAATTTTCACATTTTTACCCATACCATTATTTAACTAAGTATAAATCAAACAAGCACTTTATATAACTGCTCATGTTTCCAATGCTAATTTGACAACGTATCGATATCACTAAAAAAACAGGATTTTCAACTCTATTGCAACTACAGTAGAGTTTTTATGTTAAACGTTAAAAGAAACTGGGCAATACCTAACAAAAATGCGTTCCGCTTGCAATTCTATAGCCAGAATGTTACGCAAACACTAGATTTACATTGAACTCTATAAATCACGCAATAGAGTCTACCTAGATGGCAAACCTTAGCAAAATAGTGTGACTGGTTTTAACTAGAAGAAAATTAACATTTGTCTTCAATTATAGGGTGGTTTAGTAATCAGAACTTGGAGAATGACGAATTGTTTATGAGCTGAATGAAGTAAATAATTTATTGCATCTATAAGAGTTTTATTCTCAGAGAAAATAACTGTTTTGTTGAACGAATACCTAATACCAAGGACGATATAGGGGACGATAATATTCCCTTTCATCGTCCTTGCTACAACATCAGTTATTATAAACAATAGTAGATAATTCTACTTTAACATTATGAGATTTGAAAAGAAACTTTCGTTAGTAGGTACGTCATTAATTTTAAGTAACTAGGTACTACGAGTAAGTATGAGTAAGTAGAGACTTTCTATGTACTTAATTAAAAACAAAATAAAAGATCAAATTAATATTGTGTCGCATTGGAACTTGGAACAGGAAGAGGAATTATTGTTTTGACAAACCAAAACAAATGTTTTTAAAACACAACTTCATACCTACATGAGGATCAAGGACAATATCTTTTGTAAAAACGTGTTAGTTTTTATTTTTTTCAAAACTTGCCTCAGTTGTTTTTGAAAACGATAGCCAACTGCTATAAACTGTTGCAACCAGTTTCAATTACAACCGTGGTGTAACATCCTCCGGCGCCTGCGCATGCCGGATGGCCAGTGTGGCAAACGGTCACGATGAAAGGCGATAGGACTTTGACCGTGGCCGTAAAACATATCATTTCCAGTCTTTATCTCGAATTTACATACATACCTACATACATAAAATCACGCCTCTTTCCCAGGGGGGTAGGCAGAGACCACGGATCTCTAGTTATCTCGAATTTATTAAAACATAAACAAAATCAAAGAAAGAAAAATCTTTATTTTGTCATTACAATTATTATAGAAAACACATTATATATAAAAAGAGAAAGCACGACAGTATTGAAGGCCAGACATTAAATATGAGTTTAAACAAATACCAGTGATAGGTATTAGTTTTTGGTGAGTATTAGAATGGAATAAATAATTCAAAGATCCTTTCAAAATTCAACTTTAAAAGATCCTCTAACTAAGGAGTACCTAGTCAGGTGCATGTATACATTCGGCACAAGCCTTGCCCACCCTTTGCAAGTAAGTAGCAAGCTAATTAAGAATATGTCGATAATAAATACTTTTCAATGCTGAAGTGCCGAGTCATACGTTCAATTTCTTTCCTAGGTGTCGATAAAAATTAAAACAAGATAAAATTCCGCTTACAAATTTGCTGTTATACGAAGTTCAGTACTTAGGTAATTGCAACAGATGTGACAATCCAGGTCACATACATATTCCAAATAAAATGTAAACCGTTGACGCGTGATTGAGAAACAACTATCTAAAACTCGATATCAATATAAAATGTTCCAATTTAATGGTTCATGTGATTTCCATGCAACAGAGTGACATGAACAAACCTATAATACTAAATAGGTACACACTATACCTGCCCAGCCACAAATACCATAGCACATTTATATAATTTGTACTTCGTAAACCAAAGTCAATACAATGACGTTCTGACTTGATGAATTCATTTGAAAGCACGCCAGCGCTGACATTCCACACCGCCCATCCGTTTCAATTGTTGAAGTATACCATAATAGTAAAGTACATGTACTATATTATATCGTGTACCTACTCTATTATTGTGTTTATGAGCTGAGCTCAGCCTGTTGAACCTTAACGAAGCTTTACGTCATGGCATCGACTGCTGACTGATGCAATGCTATATTATTTTCCGAATTGATTACTATTTAGATGTATAAAAATATCGGGTCCTTCTCGAACGAACGAACGAACGGGTCCTTCTCTCCTGCTAAATAGTTTAGGGTATTAGGCGTAAAAACTTATCTTTATTTATAAAATTGAGATGTGCATTTATTCGTAATTATATTTCTTCAAAAGCTAACTGGAGAGACGAACAAAGATAATGTAGAGACGAAAATGCAAGGCTTAAGATGCAAGGTAATTGCAAGGCTTGGAGGATTATGGGAGGGACCTTTGCGTATTAACTACAGAATTATAAAAAAGATAAAAAAAGAACAAGTGTGGTCTATGGCATGATTACGATTACCTAGCATGTTAGGTTAGCTAGCTATCACATATAACTAGTTATATTGTGAGTTGAGTCATTTGATTTAGTATTATTAATGTTTGAAATGTAGCTTTGAATTAGTTAATTTTATTGTTAACTTTTTGATTGATAGATCATTATTTTCATCACTGTGGATTTTTTACGAATCTAAGTGCATGTATAATACGTCGAAAGAGGAATAAAGATTATGATTATAGAGTCAGCTAGTTTATGATTATTTTTATGTGTTTCAACGCTCATAATTTGGTCTAGAGCTCTCAGTTATGATCTCTCCAAGTTCGACGACTTCAGACGTGAGAGTGAAGTCGCTCATGCGTCCAGCGATTGTTTGGATAATAACATTCTTCGCGCACTTGTTTGCGACGACAACACGAGCCATCTCGTGTTACTGTGATATTGTTTCAATCGTCTTGACAGGATTGTAGCGTTCAGTGTCACAGTTGGGCCTGCCTAGCCATATTACTTTTTATTTAATTGCTTTAGAATAGAAACGGTTTTTTTTTAAAGGAATTGGCATTTCGATGACGGAAAGTCACTTGATCAGAAGTATGTACAAATACATACATACATACTATACATACAATTTTGTTTCAGGATAAAACTTCTCGAAAATATTGCCTTGTTCTATGTGAGGTATTAGTGTTACGTAAATTTAAATATTTTCGTAGCTTGAACGTAATTTTTTACTTTGACTTGACTCATGCATTATGTTTGTTATGACCAAACGTATTTTGAGGACGAATCATCAAACTTACCACAATAATTATTCAGAGTCCTAATTAGCCTATAAGTTCAAGCTACAAGCTTCAACTCTTGACATTTTTTGTATAGAAATTGAGTACCATACCTACTGAAACATTGCTTGGAATACGATTCACGATTGAGTTTGTTTGTACTATCAATACTTACAACTCAATAGGAGTACCTACTTACAACATTCTGTCACACCCAATTCTTTAAAATAACTTACAGAAGTATTTATGAATGAAGCTCAGGAACCAGTCTGTACCGAAACTCCGCCGGTACCTCCTACGCATAGTAATTCGCCGCAAGCTGTTTAATTTCGTGTTATTATTAAAAACCCGGTGGGCGAGTTGAAGGCTCGATTTCTAAGGAATTGTTTGCAGAAGTTGATTAGCACTTCTTGTAACAAGAAATAGCTGGTTTTGTTTAGGTTTTATTGGTGTTACGGTGACAACTTGTTAACTGTTGGTAGTATTGTTGAGTGAGATTTAGGTACCTATATTAAGTCAAAAACTAAGGTAGGCAAATCATAGAAGGTAGGTAGGTAATTATTAATTAAATTCCAAAATATGATTTGGAATAGAAAATGTATGTAAGACGAAACTTAGATATAATTAGACGTACCTAGATCATGGTCTGGGAATAGGTACCTATATAAATATGATATTTGAGATACCTATCTATTAGTAGTACGCGATCGAAACCGGTGGAAGCTTGTAAATGCATATTTTCGTTATGTTTTGAATATTCGTTTTTTCTGTATTTTATACAAAAACAAATAACAATGTGTTATTGATGGTCAAAGCCCAAATTTTACGACACTGCGTAGTATTTCCAAGCGTTTATTTGATTTTGTTGTTTTGAGAGCGAATTCTTTGAATTTAAGAATAAACCGGTTTCATGTCTCGTGTGGCATTGACTATTTGTAATTTATAATCCGTTTTACGTATTTTTATAGTTTCCGTTATCCTAACCTACTTTATAGAATAGGTATCCTTCGAAATTTAAAAAATAAGTCGTAAAAAGTTATTCAATCTTTTGGTTCGTAGTTTACAAGTTTTATGACTAATGTCGTTTTATATTGTGTAACATACCTGCTTATACATTTCTCAAATAATTTTTAAAACCTTAATATTTAATAAGTCGCAGTATATGACTTTATAAGTTTCATTTTATTCTTCATAGTAGCCACAATTCAAACTTATTATGTCCATGCTCGTTGCTAACAATTTGTCGTTCTAAATAGCATTACATTTTATAACAGCGAAGTCAGCACTTTATTAGACAATCCATCTATACTATACTAATACTAATTAGTAATAATATTATAAAGAGGTAAAGTGGGTTTGTTTGATTGTTTGTATGTTTGTTTGTAGGTTTGGGGTAATCTCCAATCTCCGATTTCAAAACTTCTTTCACCGATGTGTAGCATGGACTTTCCGAATGAACATGGGCTATATTTTATTTTGTCAAGGTAGGTACCTACCACGCGAGCGAAGCCGCGGGCGAGTAAGCTAGTCTAGAGTGATTAAGCACGCTAAACCATGAGGTGTTACGTTACAGTAACGTTAGACGATGCCTCAAAACACATTCCCTTCGCATAATTACAAGCCAAAACTAATTTCCACATAAAAATCCGCATTTCGATTGATGTAACGATTTTACATAACTGTTACATAACATAACTAATGTAATTAGCGAACTAGGTGTCTATCAAACGTGTGCGTAAATAATACCTATGGTCTAGTTGGTGTTTGCGAAAGATGTTAAAATTACTTGAGTTTTCGTTACAAGGATTGTGGGTAAGCCGCAAAGCGTGGCTGATTGGTGCATTTGCTGAGCTAATTTTAAAGCACACTACAATAGTAGGTACCTATTTTGTTGATGAGTAGGTAACAAAATTGTTTTTGTATAATTATAGCTGTCATTGTGCACTGCTACTTAATTTTTCTCTATCTCCTTCTTTCTGGGTTGCCTGGAAGAAATCGCTTTCAGCGAGGCCGCCCCTTGTACAATATTTATTTTTAAGTTGTATTTTATGTTTTTTTCTGTGTACAATAAAGTGTTAATTCATTCATTCATTCATTCAATCGATTTTGACATGGTACTTATTTAGTAGCTTCAATCGAACCGATCTGAAGTGCGTGTAATGAAGTTCAAATTGTGTTTCGAAATACATTTTGATGGATTCAATGAGTTAGCGAATGACCCTTAAAAAATCATGGGTCTTCGTAATATTGGAACATGTTTTTGATATCCTGATTATAAAAAGTGAA
This sequence comes from Xanthorhoe designata, assembly GCA_963582015.1. Classification (NCBI taxonomy): domain Eukaryota; kingdom Metazoa; phylum Arthropoda; class Insecta; order Lepidoptera; family Geometridae; genus Xanthorhoe; species Xanthorhoe designata. Next base: position 13,231,429 of record OY757034.1, on the reverse strand, counting down.
TGTTTTTATTTAGAAGAAGAAACATAATTATGAATGATAATGATTTCACACAAAGATCGTGTATGAAAAAATCGACTCTACGTTAGAAAAGATTTTAGAACGATTTTATAACAGTGAATAACAAACACATACTGTACCCAGCGGTATAACACGCCATTAAATTTATAAGAAACAGCTTATAACAGGTTATATGCCTAAAGATATTGACTATCAACTGTAGAAAAAGTTTGATTTCCTATTTTTGTTGTTCAGTTGGTATGAACCCCCCCCCCACCCCTTCTCAGTTTGCATTGAATTCCTAGCGATAGTGTAGTTCAGTCTTGCCTCAGGAAAAATGCTTCAGCGATAGACTCTTAAAACAATTAACGAGGTAAATTGGAAACAATGGACGACATTGTGGGCGCCTTGACCTACCTGAGGAAGAATGTTTTGACCCTAATTAAGATAAACATTACTTGAAACTTTAATTTGCACTGCGGATTACGAATAAAACTATTTGTCTTCGAAATAGAGGAAGGTTGCAAACGTGACAGTAGGTACCTAATATAATTTTAAAATACAATGAAAATTAACAAACATAATAAACATTGACTTAGAATTGGGTTGATTAGAGATAAGTCGTTAAGCCATGACGGAGGCCTTTAGGCGGCCTTAAAACTCCGTCACCAGAGTTGGCTACTTGCTCATACGAACTTAGTTACTTAGTTAGAGATACTTACGTTTTTTTTAAATGCCTAGTATAAATAACTTTGAGTAGGTAAAAAGTTTTATAAAGTATGAATGCTACATAATATTTCCATTTAAACTTCACGAATCTACGTGTTTATGCGATTACAGGAACTATCATAAAATGCCATAGAAATGTCTATCATAAAACCGTTGCACAAGGTACAATATTCTCCAGCAACAACCTTGCAATCTTCAATCGTTAAAGAATTCCTAAACACAAGAGTGAAGTAAAATCTGGCGTTATGCATTGCGTCCGCGCACGTACAAACTTATCAATGAAAAAATGCATATGAAAACCGCTTTTATTGTTTACGTAATACGTGCTGTTTCGAACGTAAGGGTATTGTAAGATGTAGATTGTATCAGCGAGGTTGCTCAGCGGAAAATAAAGAGGCAGTCAGAGTTTTACAATACTTTACCTATGGATGTGTGGACGTGCGTTATTTTGCAAAATAGAAAATAATTAAGTATAGAGATAAAGGAAAATACGTTTTATGACGTTTGTGATAAAATGTGCCGGCGTAGTAAAACTTGTTACGAAATTATCGTTATAACTGTTTTTATTGTCATTCAGGCTTCTCTCCGAGTAAAATCTCGTGTATGCTACGTGTCAGTTAAAATTAGAAGTGTCATTATATCTGTCATTTGTTTTTGTTGAAGTTATTGCTAACATGCTGAGCGATGTTTTATAGGGTCTTATGCGTATCGTCAAAACTGCTTTTCGTCAAAATACCATTTTTGCCAAAGGTTCGTTTTGCCAATTACCTTTTAGTCAAAGCTGCTTTTCCCCTAGTAATAAAATGTAACCTACTTAAAATAGTGAAAAACTCGGAATGGTACTGCCGTAACTTTTCAAGACTCTAGACTATTCTGAATGATCTAGAATTCTAGAGTCTAGATCAGAATAGAAAAGATTTGAACGCATAGGTGACATTTAACTTAAAAGATTGAACTACAATAACAGAATCAAATCGTGTCTAGTTTTAACAGGTTTACAACATCAGATTTGGAACATACTGACCTCTAAACTATATCGGCCTGTCAATTAGTCCACCCATGATTAATGCATGCTATGATTTATTCGATACTAATTGATCGATTAAATAATTTGACGAGAATTTCATGCTGTGTGAATCTTATATATATTAAAAAGATATAATAGGTATATATTTTGTGTGAAATACCTAAGTGTTAAACCCACTTAGGTATTTCATTATATATGATCGCTTGTGTCACGCGAGTTCGAATCCCGTCGAAATCATAAACTTTCAGTAAGATATTTCATTTATAATGAAACATTTTGAATTCGAATAAGTACCAAAGGTATAGCTTTAGGCTCAATTATATCTACTGTGGATTAAAAGACTATAGCATCCTAAAAGAAATTGCAAATAATTATGCGTGTCCTCTGGTGTGGAAACTCTCCCAGAGAACGAAATCTGTTTTAATTATTAAGTACTAACCCATATTTCTTCTATGTTTAGTTACTAACCATTCTGTGGACTATGTTGTCTGAATAAAGAACTATTATTATTATTTTTATTATTATAGGGTCTGGTTGTGACAGCATCCAAACCTTAAACCACCTTAAAACCAAAAAAGCAGAGATGAATCAAGTTATTTTTTGTAACTTAGCAACCATTACCACATTACACGGATCATAATTTGTCGTGACTAAAGTAATTTAACTAGAACTTAATGGCGTCACGATCTAAGTTCTTACTTATTTGATTGATGAAGTCGTCAAAATAAATACGAACAGTTTTTGTTGGATGTTCTGTGTTGGCCTTAGGTGATACAAGTTCCTTCTACAATATATTAATTAATCTAATATATTAATGAAAAATTCTAATAATGCCTACAAATCTAAATGTAATAATGTCTACCATACCTTAAAAAACATATGCAAACGGGTATTTATCACGAATTTTACCTTTAATATTCACCCGACGTTTCGACCGGATTGCACCAGCCGTGGTCGCGGGAAGACTGAAGTATTGGAGGTACCGCCACAGCAAAGCGAAAGCGTTTATTCAACTACCCTCACTTGATCTTCATAAATGTCAATTAGGGCCGGTTCACACTAGGACAACACACTACACTAACAGTGTCCACATACTGAGTTGATCTCACATGACGAGTACACTTTGCAATCACTGGATTCCACGAGGAAGAGAGTCTGAAGCCGTCTTCACGATTAAAATTAGGATACTTCTTAATCTCAATCGCTTCCCGAACCATTCTCTTGTAATAATGCTTCTCGTTGGCAAGGATTTTTGGATTGTGCAATTCCATCCAGTGATTGGGTCCTGAGTCTACTATATGCTCCGCTATAGCAGACTTGTTTATTTGCCGATTTTTGACCGCTGCTATATGTTCCTTGACACGTTCAGCGACTGTGCGCTTCGTTTGGCCTATAAAGGAACGGCCGCAGCTGCAATCGATTTTATAAACACCAGGAACTTGGAAAGGTACCACATCCTTCGGTGTACGCAGACGCTTAGCCACTTTGTTAAATGGAGTATAAATCGACTTTATTGAAAACTTCTTGAAAAGGTTCCCAATTTTGTCCGTAACCCCCTTCACATAAGGCATGAACGCTGGCTGTCTAGTTACATCACTGTGTTTTAGTTTGCGTCTGCTATCTGGATGCCATCCATTAGTCAATAATAATAGTCAATAATAGTCATTTATTTGGTAAACACCTTTACACGTCACATAAAATAACAGTTTCCAGTGCATACCTAGGTATGCTTAAATATCTAGTCTTGTAACCATTTCGTTTTAGAACCTTCGTGGGACCCACTCTGTGGTAATCTTAGCCCACAATATTTTGGAAAAACAGTAGTGATCATAATTCACTTTAATTCAACAAGTAAACATTAAGTTACTTGGCATACTCATCTTTCGCTTACATCGTCTTGTATGACATTTAACTCAACTTTGTCAAAAGCCACTTTTTATCAATATTACGTAAATGGTTGAAGTTGACGAAATCATCTTGAACGAAGTGGATTGACCAGTTCAAAATATATAATGAATAAGTCATGTAACTTTCCTATTCTTCCCAGATACCCTAACAATTATTTTCCCCTTTTAGACTCGTAGCAGATAACGCAAGAAGTGTCAATCAATCAAATTGTTTATTATTTCTGTCACAAATCACAATACATAAATAAAAATATAAAGAAACTAATTTTAAATATAAGTACAGTAAAAAATAATAATCATAAATTCAAACAATCGTAGGTTAGAAGTAAGAACCGTTTTGTGAGAGACTGGTGCCTGAAATAGGTAGAAAAACCTGTTTATATATAAATAAGTTTATGTAACTTCATAGCTATTCTTTCCGAATATACCCTAACAATTATTTTTCCCCTTGAAAGTCCAATAACGTCGTATCTACTCGTAGATGCACTTTGTTGGACTAATTTATGAATTAAAATCTATCGGAAATCATTCACAACCACATTACCACTAAATAATAAATGATAGCCAGCGACACCTTTTTAAAAGCAAAAGCAGAGTCTGTGAATATTTATTTACAACTCAACATGAAAATTGAAGAGTCGAAGTTCTCGAAAGCTCTTTAACCTACGACATACATAATTAATTATTTATTTTTGTCAATGCAATGTAAATTTTATCATTTTGTATAATAAAAAAGTGTCCATGTGTTGGGGAACACGTTGAACCTTTTAGATTTTAGTTAAAATTGGTAGGTTCTACTTTAGGAACATGGCCGAAAATATTCAAACACAGATTTCTAAACCAAGCATTTTAAAATGAAATTTCAAGATGAAAAAGGGTTAGTCAAAGGCTATTTTTACGTACAAAAATCTGTCTTCATTCGCTTTCACTCTCAAGCAACTATAGGTACCTACCTCAGTGAAAATTAAATGATCGGTGCAGAACAAGTTTGCAACTCACTACCGGGTTCGCGTCCGTCGGGCACCGGTTCGCATTGACGACATTCCGCCTCCTTGGCTTTACAATATTGCTAGGCTTATAATTGACTTGTTTATTAGTGAGCGGCTATGAGAGAAAAGTGGCGAGAATTCTAATCTTGTTATTTATAAGTAACTAGCTGCACCCTGCGGTGAAAAGCTCACAAGTAGCCTATTTTTTAATCCAGGGTATAAGCAATTCTGGTACCAAATTTTGTTCAAATCCGTTTTAGCGTGAAAGAGTAGGTACCTAACAAATACACTTACATACTTACACACACACAAACTCTAAATAATCATCTCTTTTCATTGCCATGGGTGACATAAAAAAACTTGTTAAATTGACAGTCCATTAGAACTTTACTCAATCTAAATTTAAAAATCGAAGACATTATTTTTTAATAGAAAACGGATACAATTACGATTCTTATGTTACTTATAAGCTACGAAGATGTCAAAAATAGCCAAGAATATTCATAAAAATCTTGTAGAGATTCTTAATAAATATAAATATTGCATACATTGAATTTTTATGAATAAGTAATATTACCTACTTGTTCGACTTGTTTAAAACAAGCCGAAATCCTTATTGATAAAAAACAAAACTAAAATGTAAATCTAGGGCAGACCTTCACGGCCTATACAAGTTTTGTAACGAAATATACTTAACTAAATATTTGTATTAATTGTTTTGTTTGAACAAATTTGTTTGAACAAATAAAGAAATATGCATACCTAAATCATTTATTCAATTAAGTATAATAAAACATGAGGTGTTCTAAATACACTCACGATGTTTTTTAATCCTAAAAATCAAACACTCTTTCTTACAACGCGTGCCACAACTAGTGGTAAACAAAGGGTAAGTTTGCCCAAACAAAAGTATCAAACATTAGCTCACAGTTATCCAATACGGCGAGCGAAAGGTAATTGAATCATAACGTTCACCCGCCACACCGCTTTTACTTTCCAACCGGAGAAAGCCGAGTACCTTGGCCCTCTCTAAGATGCTGGCACCGTTATACCACCACCATACCAAAGACGATTAATATCTAGAAGACAGACAAAGGCCATACACAAAATCGTAACCCGATCCCGCAGTACCAGATAGCCTGAAAACTTTAAAACATCAATTTTATCCAAGAAATTTCAATACTTAGTAGTAGGTAGCAACAATATTCAATATTTAAACATTTTTAACTAGAAAGTAATTGAAATTTCTTGGATAAAATTGATGTTTTAGAGTTTTCAGGCTATTTTTTAGGGTTACGATTTTGTGTATGGCCTTTGTCTGTCTTCTAGATATTAATCGTCTTTGACCATACTGACCTATTAGTGGCAATTCTGAGTATCGCAAAAGCTAAATTTAACTAACTAAAAATGTTGCCGTCCCTTTCATAGCGATGGGAATAAAAAGGATGGCATTAATTTTAGTTAGTTTAGTTTAGCTTTTGCGACACTCCGAGTTGCCACTATTGTTTCCCTTCATTATCTTTTCATTTTTAATGCGACGTTCTAAAACTCTCGTCAGTTGTAAAATAACAAATGTGAAATAATGGACAATTATCGTAAAATAACGTGTTATAAAAATGTTCTTTTAATAACAGGTTATTTATAATGGGAATTACTCACGTTGCTTTTATGTTTAACTCATTGTAATAAGATCGCATATGAATGTTTTCTCTTTATATTTATTTAATTAATAGCGGGGCTTGTGACCTTCCAAAACTTTATGAAGGAATGGGTTGTATTGTATGTATTTATTTATGACATCACATGGTACTCAGATAATTTTAAAAAATTACTCACATACCCATAGGGTATGGTTGGACTTTGTTTAATGTTTTCTTTTCATGACCTTTTCATTTTGATAGCCATAGGTTTGTAACCTTTTAAAACTTTCATGAAGCGTATTTCATTACTATATCACAAGGGAATAACGTGCGTTACTTAAAAGATTATTAAATATGGATTATAAACGTGAATGTATGATATGAGTAAGTACTAAAATTACATCTCATGTGTTTAATTAGATTACGGTTGTTTTACAACGGTCGCCGTCAATTCAGCAACCAAGACTTTGCTGTGTAAGTGGGTGTGTTCTGTAAACTGGGAAGGATATTAATGACTTTATTTCGTACTGTAATCAATAACTTAGTGCTCCAAAACCTAAATTCAATGTACCTTAGACATTGTAAAATAATTTCTAAAAAAGTACTCGCTTAAAAAAAAGCTAGGCCCACACCACCAGGTTCTTGCCTGATTCTTTCCCTGGTGTAGGGAGTTGTTTTGGAACAGGCATTAGAATCACCTAGCATGTAAAACGAAACTTAAGTGATCCTTGAGGTCCTACAAGAATAAATGAATTTTCTTTCTCTCTTTCTTTCACCATGCGAGCTTAGGTATGTACCTACCATACGAGCTTGTATTTTTTGGGTATCCGTAAAGTGGGTTTTTAAAGTGTTTTTTTTTACATTAGCCCGTAGATTTATAAAAAGCCCAATCAAAAATATTGCCACATCTCCGTGAAAAGTGAAACATTGCGTTTCTTTTATATAAGGAAGAAAATTGTATAGGCGCTGTATAAAAATTATTAAAACTATTAAAACATTATTTATGAGCCATGGCTTGTAATTAAGTTTGTGTCGAGATAAATTTATTGTTCTGTATCTAAGACGCGTTTTAATTATCATTCGTAATCGTAATAAAATCAAATTGCTTATTGGCGATAATGTCAAGCTTAATTAAGATAGTAAAATGTAAATGAATGAAAAATCTTAAGAAAAGTTACGACTTAAAGATATATAAACTATAGTTAAATGTAACGAGTAGGTATACAACGTCAAGTTCTAAGTAGTAATGAAAAGAGGTATCTATACTATTTTATAAAAATAATATAGGTATTATATTAATGATCATACTGATGGATCTTTAGATTGCATAGATCTTAAACATTAAAAAAATTATATTAAATTACATAAAAAAATAATTTACATATTTATTTAAATCTGTCCCTCGAATACGATTCATAATTTTAATTAACTCAATTTTAATTACAAATGTATCCAAAAATACTTCATATTACCTAATCATTACTTTACGATCTTTACATAAATATTAACAAACAGGTGTGTGCCGAGGAAAGTGGTTTGTGGGCTAGCGGCGAGGCCGACGCCTGCGATGTATTTGGGTCGGTACCTGCGCCTGCGCAGCCTAGAGTAACTAATGTACTTGGATTATTACGGCCTCTGTGGCGCAGTGGGTGACTGGCTGACAAAGTTGCAACAACCATAGTAGCGAAAATGTAATATATATTAGTATAACGTGTGTTATTTGACGACCTCTGTGGCACAGTGGGCGAAGGCTCGCCTGAGACGCAGAGGTGGCGGGTTCGATTCCTGCCGCGGGAGAAATGTTTGCATGATTTGCAAATATTTGTCTCGAGTCTGGATGTTTTCTATGTATAATATGTATGTATTTACAAAAAAAGCTGTATAGGTATAAGTAGTTTAACAGTCATAATTATCTGGTTACCGTAACACAAGCATTCAATTGCTTAGCTTGGGACTAGATGACGCTGTGTGGAATGTCCAAGGGTATTTATTTATTTTATTCCTACGCCTACCTGCTAATTTTGTGTAGTGTAGATACATCGAAAGAAAGAAGGAAAGCAAGAAAAAAGAAACAGTTATTATGGTAGGACCTCAAGGATTACATCAACTTCGTCTTACATGCTAGCTAGATGATTATATTGCCTGTTATGTTATATTAGTTGATGACCCTGTTTTATCAGACATATCTATACACATTATATAACATCATCTCAACATTTTGTTGAGGTGTTATCTTGTTAACTTTACAATTACTTTTACTTTCTTTGACATGCCTTACTTTGTTCGACTGGCTTCCCACTGAAGCTTGACTATTTAGATTATTTTAGATTGTTAAGGGATCGCTTTTTAAAAAAAGCTAGGCCCACACCACCAGGTTCTTGCCTGATTCTTTCCCTGGTGTAGGGAGTCGCGTTGGAACAGGCATTAGAATCACCTAGCATGTAAAACGAAACTTAAGTGATCCTTGAGGTCCTACAAGAATAAATGATTTTTCTTTCTTTCTATAATGTAGGACATACTCCTGATCGCACATAAGCTTTATTGTGTTGAATACAGTTAAGAGCTAAATAAATCTAGATTAACCAGAAAAAGCCCACATGTCTAATAAGGAGCTAGAAAGTAACACAAATACTAACTTTAGCCTACTTGTACGTAAATTTGCACATTTACCTCAATTTACTTGACTTTCGTTCGCTTAGCACAAGTTTAGCTAAGAGGTTGTTTTGTACTTATATGTAGAATAAAGTTTTGTTATAATAATTTTAAAAAGTACTGTAGTACGGAAAGAATACAATGTGAATGGGTGGTGATGGACTCTAATTCTGTCACGTATGGAAACCTTACTTCTGCTAACTGTTGGCATGCATTATCTTTTAAATCACACTGATATTATAAAGGTGAAAGTTTGTTTGTTACTCTTTCACGCTCAAACAGCTGGACGGATTTGGTACCAGGATTGCTTATAACAAACAATATTATTATCTTATTTTTATTTATCACTTACACCCTTCCGAACTCTACCTCTTTATAGAATTCGTTTACGGCCTACAAAGTCTTAATTAAAGTTCTAAGTTTTCCTTAGTTTAAATCACCTGTCAAAGTTTTAAGTGTATCTTGATAGCATCAGAGTACAGAGTTGGCCACTTGCTCATACGAACGAACGAACGAAAAACGAAAAACGAAGTTTCGTGACAATTTTCGGGTTCTAATTATGTTGGTGAACTATTACGAATTCAGTATCCACCAACATAAGCTGACCCCGAAAATTGTCACGAAACTTCGTTTTCGTTGTTCCAGAGTAAGGGCCCAGAAAGTGCTGCTAACATCCCGTCATCATTATGCGCGGTCCGTAAACTCATAAAGTTTGAACTTACCTTCGCTGCAGGCATTGCCCCCGGCCTACAGGTCGCGGTGCTCCTCGGATGCAGTTTCTCTATATATCCGATTATATTTACTTACATAGAAGCGCTCGTGGCGAAGCGAAGACGTTCTTCATAGATCGTCGAAGTTGCAACGTTCTGAGCGGTCAATACTTCGGTGACCGCAAGTGGCATTAATATCTGAGCGCTTCCGTGCTTCGGAGGGTACGTTAAGTCGTCCCGGGTTTTTAAGTCGTTAAGCCATGACGGAGCCTTAAGGCGGTCTAAAAACGCCGTCACCAGAGTTGGCCACTTGCTCATACGAACTTACTTCTTACTTTACTTACATATCCTACTTATGTTACTCTACGCGCGAGAACTACAATGGATACTTTTTATCTAGTACAACGCGAGCGAAGCCGCGGGCAGAAACCAAGTTTATATTTACCTTCGCTATGTGGTACAAATTATGTCATATCTATATGCTATTCTAGGTTACAATCTTAATATAACTCCCTATCCAAGTTTTATCATTAGGGGTTTCATTATTGGGACTAGGTAGATGATGCTGTGTGGAATGTACAAGGATATTTATTATTTATTATTTTTATTCATCGAGTACTGTTCGCTACTAAAGGTACTAGATTGGGAAGCAAGACTGACGAAGGTTGATGAGTTGAGGAAGTTTTCCACATTATAATATTAAGCATGTTTTTCTATTAGGAATTTCCACATAACCTCCAGCACCCAACAGTTGTTTGCATATCGAGTATGTGACGTCTTCTTACGTAGTTTAAAGTTGCTTGGCTTTCTTAGAACTTGGCCGTCAAATGTTGTTACTTCTGAAAGAAAGAAAGAAAGAAAAATCATTTATTCTTGTAGGACCTCAAGGATCACTCGTTCGTTTTACATGCTAGGTGATTCTAATGCCTGTTCCAACGCGACTTCCTACACCAGGGAAAGAATCAGGCAAGAACCTGGTGGTGTGGGCCTAGCTTTTTTTTAAAAGCGATCCCTTAACAATCTAAAATAATCTAAATAGTCAAGCTTCAGTGGATAGCCAGTCAAACAAAGTAAGGCATGTCAAAAAAAGTAAAAGTAATTGTAAAGTTAACAAGATAACACTTCAACAAAATGTTGTCTGGCATCACACGCTACACTTGGCCGACTTAAGTGGTACCTACTTATCAAGGTAGTAAAGATATTGAACTTCTTAGTAATCGTGTTTGTTTGTTGCAGGTAATTACAGTCTATTTTAATATGAAGAAGAAAAATCTGAGGATGGTAAGAGGTAAATGGGAGAGCAGTTTTCTTGAAATAGTTAGTAAAGCTATTATAAGAATTAGGTCTAAGATTAAACATAATAAAACTTTATAAATTAAAATTACAATTATATATTACATAATTAAAATTAAATTAAAAATTCTTTATTTCATTTTGATTAGGTACAATACAATTATAATTTTAGCCCTAAATACCAAACTAAGTTTTTCAACTTGTATCTTGGTAGCTAGTGCCTTCCCGATTTGATACTATTTCTATGTACTTTAAAAAGAAGATATTAGGAATTCTTAATTACTGACAAAAGAAAAATAAGTCGATAAGCTAACTACTTACTTCTTTTGAAAAATCTGAACATCAATTATACATTTTTTATGCATTGTAATATAGTAAGTTATTTTTCTTAAATGTACCTAGGTGACCTATGTTATAAAACTCAAGTTCTCGATTAAGCAAACTATTACTAGCCTTTTTCAATGTAATCATTAAGTGCTCATAAACGTTTTATGCTTCGGTCGAAAGCTTACATACATTTCTTATGATTTTACTTTCATTTCTTGTAGAAAACATACTGTAATATAATATACTCAGATTTTCCACTCATATCCTCATAATTTACAAGATAAGGTATACATAGGTTTTTTCCTTATTTTTGTATTCATTATTAATTAAAATTAAAATTACCCAAGCAGAAAAACGTGGCTTTACGTCTAAACTGAGCAGCCAATTTGGATGAACACGGAAGCATTTGAAAACGTGATGTTTAATTAATAAGATGCCTATAATGTTTTGCCAGCGTGTGACTCTGAATAGCCTCGACATAGGTAATAATAGTTTAGGTATTGACTACATCATTGCATGATCAATATCGGTAATTACAAAATATTTGCAAATGAACCCATATTCATAATTACCTATAGATAATAGAAATGATATATTGTTCCTTTTTAATATTTAACGTTTAATCCAGGTAGGTATCACGTAAAATTTTCTCAAAATTTAGTTCAATTGGATTATAATATCCAACAATCAAAGAAAATTTGACTTAAAATCAGAAACGGTGGTTTTGTTTGATCTACTCGTATATCTATTTTATGATGACCATGCTGAACGTCACTAAATTTAATTGATGTTATTTTTTTACAGGTAGGTGTATTTCAATGGGGTTTTAACAAAATAATCTAGTCGAGATTGGTGTCCGTGCCCGTATTTTATATCTGAGCTACCGAGAAACCGATGTTTTGACACGATACTTTGAAATTAAAGTAATTGGACCCTTCTGACCCGTATGTTCTGACCCTATCTTTAAAAAAGTACCTTGTATTCAACAAAGACGTCATTTGCCTTGTGTAAACTAATAATTGGTTTGTACCTACTATGATTGCTATAGCACTTAATTGTTGAGATGATCATGCGTGGCTGATTAGCATGTTGATTGCAATAATATTTTGATAGACGTACAGATCGTATCAATGTAATTAAGATATTTACTGATTAAGATCAGATAACCTATAGGTACGTTGGGTTCAATAATTATTCTTCATTATCATTATCATCCACAGCCTGACCCACTGCTGAGGCTGTAGCCAAGTGGAAAAGGCTCGTATTCCACTAAAATAATAAACGCGAAAGTTTGTATATATGTATGTATGTTTGTTGCTCTTTCACGCGAAAACTACTGCATGTATTTGGCTAAAACTTACATAGTTTATCACCTGGAAAATCATAGACTACTTTTTATCTAGGTAGGTACCACGGGGGCGAAGCCGCGGCCGAGTAAGCTAGTCTATTATATTTCTAATAACATCGATATTCCTTAGATTTGACATTTCTGAATGCTCGAGTTTTTGTCATCGTATGCCCGAACGAACGAACGAACGAATTTCTATAATCTTTTTCGTTTTCTATTCTAAAGCGATTGTTAAAGTAGATTGTAAATGTAACTTGGTAACTTTAACTTGTCTACCATCTGCCATCCGCCGCAATCCTGACTTATGATCCTCAATTATTGAATGATCTCACCAAGACTACCTGAGATAAACAAGTTACTGATCCTTAAAATTATTAGTACCTACATACAAATTCTTCATCAACTTCCTCACAATAACATTTAAGGGTCACCATTACAATTTTTTAATAGAAATTTTTCTTTCATTTACCTCTTTCTATCTATACATCTATCACAAATGCGTAAAAGACAAAAAATAATTCTAAGCCACAAAGATCTCTTCAACATCTAAACGCCTGATCTAAACCTGTCTTTCGTTAGATTTTATTTACCCGGCTGTAAATAAATGATTATAATACAAGATTGTATTTCTTCTGTTTAAGTTATAAAGGATAGAGGCGAATGGCATTCACGAAGGGAGGCCTTTGCCCAGCAGTGGGTTAAAAGTAGCTGATGATGATGATGATGATGAAGTTTACTGTTAGAAATCACCTAACAAAACTGTCCGTTACAAAATAAAGGTCACATGCATGTTAACCCACAACAATTAATTGAATTGCAATAGTTACAACAGTGTGTGCTGACGCTGACCCTAAAAATGAACGAACGGTGCTCAATGGCTGCTGCACGTTTTTACGTAAAGGTTAGCGAACACTTGTACCACACCTCTCGATTTTAAGGTCGTGGGATGGTTTACTGGATGGTCGTTTAATTTAATTTGAGCCCTGTGGTGTAGGGAGTAGCGTTGGAACTGGCATTAGAATCCCCTAGCATGTAAGACGAAACTGAAATGATCCTTGAGGTCCTACCAAAATAAACGATTTTTCTTTCTTACCTGTTGGCCGAATGGGGTAGTTCCTAGACTTTCGAAGATTGTGGGCTCAAACCCCGGCCGGTGCATCAATGGATTTTTGTTTAGAGAAAATATGTGCGTATTAACAAGAGCTTAATAGAAAACATTGTAATAAAAACCGTGGTTAATCAGCCCCACACATATTGACCATTGTCTTTCCTGTGGATATGGCCGGTGAAACTTGAGAGGACGATTTAGGTGCTGGGCAAGCCTATTCCATTTCAAAATTGTCCCAGACACTACAGTGTCCCATTGAGTGTAGGCAAATATTGCCTCCTGACACTGGTATATCATCTAGTAAAGATGTAAAGGCTTACTTCAAGCTCAAAAAAGTGTGTTGGCCTACTGGGTTCGCGTCCGAAAATCCGAAATTCTTATCCTAGCCGCGTATATAAATAGTTTTTTCGTCACATAGCTAAAAATAGTCCAAAAAGTTAAAAAGTCTTCTATTTTGTGCTGTCAGAGAACAGATTGTAAGTCAAACAATTATCGTTGACTTAACGTAAGTTTTGAAGTCAATAAAAACGTTAGTTTCGCTTAATTGCAGTTCGATTTTTTGTAATAGTATTTTATAAAATAGCATTTATAAACTATTTTGGTAAATCACGGATTATAAAAATAAATAGTTAATTCGCTTTGATGAGTTCGTGAAGTTACCATCCTATTGAGTTAAAGTGAAGAAAAAATGCACAAAAAATAGCAAAAGATTATTGTAATGTACATTGTATACAAGCAGTTAATTAGACGTTTCTTGGAACTAGATAAAATACCAATATTCTAGAAAAACTATTCCTTTCAGGCAGTTTTTAATTCCAGAGTTAGCTACCTCAACAAAAAAATGCAAATAAATACACACAGCGTCATCTAGTCCCAAGCTAAGCATTTTAATGCTTGTGTTATGGTAACCAGATGACTGTTATACTACATAGATACATTTTTTTTGTAAATACATACATATTATACATAGAAAACAACCAGACACGAAACAAATATTTGCAGATCATACAAACATTTGTTCCGTAGCGGGGATCGAACCCGCAACCCCTGCGCCTCAGGCGGGCTTTCGCCCACCGAGGTCGTCTTAGGATTAAAAATTTAACTTGCCCTCCAAAACACAGAAGCGCTTCAGCTGTTAATGACACTACCCAGTCACCTGTCCAAAATGCGTCTCATCGACAATCTATCACGAGAGCTCATACTTACTTCCAATACTGTTTTTAGTGTTCCACTAATGACAGTGTTGACAGTTTGCAAGACCATCGTGCATCGCCTGATAGAATGTGCACAGCTTTGAAGACCTCTGTGGCGCAGTGGGCGAAACCTCGCCTGAGACGCAGAGGTTGCGGGTTCTATCCCCGCCGCGGGTCAAATGTTTGTATGTTCTGCAGATATGTGTTCCGGGTCTGGTGGTTTTTCTATGTATATATGTATGTATTTATAAAAAAAAATGTATAGTAAGTATATGTAGTATATTAGTCGTCTGGTTACCATAACACAAGCATTAAGTTGCTTAGCATGGTAATAGATGACGCTGTGTGGAATGTCCAAGGATATTTATTTATTTATTTGATCCTTATCTCCGGCCTTCGAATCGAAAGTCTTGGAAACTGTTCCAAATAAGGTTCTTACTGACATTTTCTATAAGTACAGACGCCTGCACTAGATGAGGTTACCTACGCCTTACCATTTAAATGTATCATTGCTAAAACGACTTTAGGTGAAATGAACCAAAGGTGAAATATAGTTCCCTCAAATGAAGTCTTGTTTAAGTATTAGTTGAATCGTCATACGTGAAATGTAACAAGTTGAAATAAGTTTAGGTAAGGCGTAGGTAACCCCTACATGGGGTTACTCCTAGATGGGGTTACCTATTATCAAACTCTTCAGTAATTGATGACGTTTAAATTGCTAAATTGTTGAAATTGCATTAAATTATATTCTAGAAACGGTAGAATTTACATAATCTAGTTTTTACAAGACGCTGCGATTCTCGGAGCTGGCGTGAAGCAACCACACTAAAAAGCAGACTGATAAACAAATTAAGCAACTGAGGAAACGGTACCGGGACTTATAGTAAATGTACACTTGACGACAGAATTATGTAACCTTTTTATACATTCAAATAAAAATGTATTTACAGAAACTAAACTATATTATACAAATTTACATAACTGTACAAAAAACAATTAGAACCAGTAAATAATTACCAATTTATTTTGTTATCTGTCGACACAAATATGCCAGCTCTTACTAAGTTACTTGTACGACGTATCTACGTATTTACCAAATCGATACAATCGAAATCGTTTATTTATTTTTTTCTCACTAACATAGTATTCAAATATGTAAGTATATAAAATATACGACTTCTGAGGATGCGGGTTCAATCCTCGCCGCGGGTCAAATGTTTGTATGATCTGCAAATAATTGTCTCGAGTGGGTGTTTTCTATGTATAAATGTATGTATTTACATAGAAAACAAACCTTTTTGTGAAACTGATTTATCATTTTTAACATCATGATAATGATAACAACTTGTATTTTTTTTTATTTTACAAACTATACAATAAATACATTTCCTCATCTTTGAATTGACGACCTCTGTGGCACAGTGGGCGGAAGCTCGCCTGAGACGCAAAGGTTGCGGGTTCGATCCCCGCTACGGGACAAATATTTGTATGATCTGCAAATATTTGTATGATCTGCAAATATTTGTTTCGTGTCTGGTTGTTTTCTATATAAAATATGTATGTATTTAAAAAAAAAATGTATCTATGTAGTATATCAGTCATCTGCTTAACATAACACAAGCATTAAAATGCTTAGCTTGGGATTAGATGACGCTGTGTGGAATGTCTAGGGATATTTATTTATTTATTTATAAATCTAGTTTACCTACACTATTTATTGTCCATCTCACACCCAAAATTCTATTTGTGTTGAGTGTACTCAGACGAGTTTCGGAACACTTCGCAACTCGTTGCAAATCTAGAGCTAAGCACGGGCGCAGATGATTAATTAAAATGAATGCTGTTTGTTTTGAAACCCCTGCGCTATTTCTATAAGTTTTATGAAAGGATTTTTAAAAGTAATTTGTTTATGTAGTTTTAAAAGAAGCTTTGATGATGTATTATTGACTTTAAAGGGCCTTTATTAAGGTTATTAAATATATGGACACGGGATTTTGTAGGGTTTACTTATCCCTGTATCAATGTTTGTTATCAAGTGGCTACCACCTGCTTAACAGTGAAGAAAAACATTGTCGGATAACTGTTTTGTAATAGTAGACTTTTTTGGCATTGATAGACATTGACTTTTCATAACGATTTTTTACTTCATACAGTTGGCTGGTGTCCAAATGTAGGTACATTTGAGCATGCTTTTCAAAGACTGATGAACAATTATTGGAAGTCTACAACTGGAATCTAGAGACTGTTTAGTTAGGTATACAAACAGTTTTTGTCGAATCCCACCGCCTTGTTACAAACAATCAAAATGAAGTAGGTATGTTCTGAAAATGCTGATAAATATCATTGGAAGGAAGTGCTAATTAAACATCCTCGTGTTGTGTAACAATGATTTAGGAATATGATTTTTTTTTCAGAAATAATGTGTTTTTTTTCTATAAGACTATTTAAAAATATACAGTTTTAAATATTTTATGGTACCGCGAACCCTGATTCACACTTTTTTTGTAATAATAACAAATTATTCGCTCCTAAACGTAAATTTACGTAATGCCATGTCAAAAGTAAGAGCGTAAAATCGTCCTATTACTTATTGAAAATTATAATCGCTTATTTGTAAGCTTACAAACTTGGTAAATGGCTTTTGTAATGAAATGATGCAATTTACTATAATTATTTCGCTAAAAAAACTGAATACTGTGAAATTGGGATAGACTGTCTAATATTATTGTGATATAAACAGTTTAACAAACTTAAAACTATCATCAGTCAAGGTATTTTATTGAGCTAGATTTTAAACAATTATCCGAGA
This sequence comes from Xanthorhoe designata, assembly GCA_963582015.1. Lineage (NCBI taxonomy): Eukaryota > Metazoa > Arthropoda > Insecta > Lepidoptera > Geometridae > Xanthorhoe > Xanthorhoe designata. The sequence continues at coordinate 13,213,700 of OY757034.1, read as the reverse complement.
ATGTAACATAATAATATATTCACAATAATCTGACAAATAATTTGCCCAACGGATCAGCATTGCCATCTTATAAGTAATGCTGCCAGATCTTGGCCAAACTTCCATGGTATTGCTAGAGTAGGTACTTTGCAAAGTTAGTAAAAAGATGTACTTATTTAATAGTTTTTATCTAAATAACTGTACTTATTTGAAAACTCTACAAAAACTAAACGTTATGGCCATTATGCGTGTCTGCGTTCCTGTTTAACAGACAGATTTAGTAAATACGAAAAAAAACGTTGTTTTTCAAACCGTTTACGGTTCCAACATTACCATAACTAAAATCAAAGATTTTCAAACTAAATTATTCATAATTACGTGCTTTTACGAAGGTCTCTTCAAATTATCCCTTCACGAAAAATTACTAAAACTTTGAACAAAAACAGTTTGGCTAAGCACGATCATCATAATTAGTGGGTGAAGAAACTCATTTTTGTTGGTAGCAAGCAGCACGAGCCTGCAAGGCCATCGCGTTTCTTGGAACCGATGACCGTCATATTTTCACGTTATTTTTATTTATTTCTAGCCTGTATCGTCCCACTGCAGGGCAAATGCCTCCCTATCCCCCTTCCACCTTTCTCGATCTAACGCTATGGAGGACCAATCTTCCACGAACGAGTCTAGCTCATCCCACCATCTTACTCTGGGTCTGCCACGACGTCGTCTTCCGCCATCGGGGGCCCACTCAGTCGTTTTGGCCCAAAGATCGCTCGACATGCGGCAGATATGCCCATTGCCCGGCCCAGTCCCACTTCACGTTAACTTTAAATTTTTTTAAACCCTTCCAGCTTGGTTATTTGCTGTGATCCAACATGACGTAACGCGACAAAACGCGGCTCATTATCCTGTTATCATATTTTACTAATAACGCGCTGACGAGCCGCGTTTTGTCGCGTTACGCTTTGTTGGGTAATAGCATGATAATATAATAGTAAAACGCTGGAGTGTGACATGTTTGTGACTTGTGGTCTTGAACTGATCCGGAATCCATCCATTTAAAAAAACTAACCCAGATTTTGTAATTTAGCTAATCAAACCGATCTCCATACTCAGTAATTGATAGCTATCAGTTTTATATCTTTACTAGACCTTATATTTTTATTATGGACGTAATTAGACGTTTTCTCTTTCTAAAGAACGAAGATTTACATAACTAGTTTTAGGCACGTATTCAGAACTTAATCTTGCACTGAATAGTAGCGTTATATTGTTTACTATCCCCTTTCTGATGGGTTTTGCATCAAGATGACAGAATTTATTTCGATTGATGCTTTTTTACTACGTAAATTGATAATAATTAGATTATTGCTTAAAGTTCTATGATTTTTCTTAATTATCATACTAATTATTCTCAATTACTCCATGTAGATGTACTTAAATTACAAAAACGACAGTAAGTATTTTTGTGGGTTACGTAGGTATGTGAACGAATTTAAATAAAACAAATTGTATCTTATTTAAGGGCAATTAAGTAAAATTAAATTCTTGTAAACTGCATAAAAATTTACGAGTAAGTATACTCTTCTATTAAAAAAAATGCAAGACAAATTGGTTAATTGATTAGTTAAGTACAACTTACCTTCTTTAGACAAAGTATTGTAGAATCTATTGACTTCACTAATTGTCCACGCTTTGTGTAAGAGCCTTCAAAATCTATTAAACTAACAATTGTTTTAAATTATTTACTTTGTTCCAGTGACCTCCGTTTTATTAATTGTACAGTATACATTGAGCGCTTCGGAATGTTCCCACGAAGCGACTCCATTTTTCACTGAACTAGACGAGCAGTGTACTGTTAACTTAATCTACTCTCAATGTGGCGATAAAGTAACGAGTAAAACGATACAATACAAACCTACAAAGCTAGAACCAAGTATTTCAATTCCTATAGAGTTCTGATCTCCTAGTACTTCTTCCAATTGTTACCTGAAGATTCAATGACTTGAATAATACCCACGACCTTTTCTTTGAAACCCACTTGCACATGGGATTTCGTATCATATTACAATAACACTTGACACTATTTAAGTACCTATACGTTTTTTGTATTTAGTAAGGAATGACGAAAAAGTACAATTCTTTGTTTATAGCACCCTTAGTTAAAAACTCTTTAATTAAAACAAAGTTACCTTTTTAAAATGCTCCATGGCAAGCAGGTATGATTATTTTATTTGTTTTTCGAGGTGACTGTACTAAACAATTAAGGTAACCTCTATTAGGTGGCTCATTGAAAAATATCTTCTATTCAAGTTGAAAGAGGTCAAGTTCAAGCCACTACGCAGTAAGCCATGTAGTGTGACCCTAAGCATTACTTGCTGTTTTTGTACTGTATTTGTGGTAGACGTGAAGCGTGCTTTATATGGGATGCAGGCAAAACTCAAGACAACATTTTTTTAGAGAAAATATGGATGAACTGTGCAAAAGAGCATGGAAGTATAAAAAGAAAATTGCAAGTCGGTTTTATAAAAAAAAATATTTTGCCCCATCTATACTCTATACTAATATGTATTATAAAGAGGTAAAGTTGAATTGTTTGTATGTTTGGGGTAATCTCCGAAACTACTCATCCGATTAAAAAAAATTCTTCCAAAATGTGTAGCATGGACTTTCCGAATGATAATACGCTATATTTTATCAAGGTGTGTACCACGCGAGCGAAGCCGCGGGCGAGTAAGCTAGTTTTAAATAAAGTGAAGTCTATTGAACCCGATAAAACAGTTGAACTTGATTATATTTCACATTCTATCTCCTATTAATTTCACACTGCGCTAACCGGATCTTCACGAGTTATAAGTTTTCGTTTTTTGTATCACCGTAAAAACCAAAACAATCACATTCATAATTCGTAAAGTGCCACCTACCACTCATAACTATAACTAGCTATTATGTAAATGTAAATTGCTCAAAATTATAACCGCCGGAGGAAACGGACATGGACAATGGACAGACAGACAATTTGTGCAATTATTATACAGTAGACAAAGTACTGGTAATAAAACTAAGGTCTTTTTACACTACACCGGACTATCCTACAAATTAAATAAATCAATGTTTATTGAAACATTAAAAGCGTTTTATTAGTATTTCCTATTAATATATAGGACTAGTAGAGACACTGTTTACTATTAATTTTGACGACCTCTGTGGCACAGTGGGCGGAGGCTCGCCTGAGACGCAGAGGCCGGTTGCGGGTTCGATTCCTGCCGCTGTTCAGGGTCATCTAATCCCAAGCTAAGCAATTTAATGCTTGTGTTATGGTAACCAGATGGCTGATATACTACTTAAATACATTTTTTTTTGTTAATACATACATAGAAAACACCTAAACTCGAGACAAATATTTGAAGATCATACAAACATTTCTCCCGCGGCATGAATCGAACCCGCAACCTCTGCGTCTCAGGCGAGCTTTCGCCCACTGAGCCACAGAGGTAGTCGAAAAAAAAAAATTTGAAAATATCCTTACTAATTTAAAGTCTATTTTTATATAACTTCATTTTAACCTAGGATTAATGACAAAATTTGGCCCAGACATGATACAGTTACACTATTAATAGGATTTCTAATAAAACCGTTGCAGTTTGCCGATCTACCGGTTCATCGACTTGATTTTGTTGTAATAAATGAATTAAATTTGTCATTGTCTTCTTTGCATATTTACGGTAAACTTAACTTAGTAAATTATTTATTAATGGCTCTATTTTGTATTTTAAATTTTGGTTTTAGATGAATTGGCTGTTAATTTTATTGCTTTCGTTCGCATTAAAGAGTGACAGGTTTAATATTTCATTATAAAGTGCCTAACAATATTTAAATGTTGAACAAATACATTTCCACAAAAACAAACGTTAAGTGCCTCTTTCACGATCTTCAAGTAAAGTTCCGAGTAGGCTAGTCACCAAGTAAAGTGTCGAGTAATTGACATATTGACATTTGGCTTAATAATGAACGCATAGAACGAATGACGTTACTCGTTAAGTAACTAATCAACACTTTACTTGAGGATGGTGAACGAAGCCCTTAGTGTCATTTACATGATGACTGTGAATACAGAATGAGCATTATGTTTTATCAAAAACAAAAGTAACTGAAATATAGAATGAGCATACTTTTATCTTTTATCAAAAACAAAAGTAAGTTTGTATGAGCTAGTGGCCATCGGCGACGAAGTTTTTTCAGTAATAAATAGGCTGTAATAAATGTTTCTCATGGTTCTATTCGAAGAATTGCAAAAATACACTAAAATACAACGATACTATTTAACGAATCATTCAGAATATCAGACAACAATTCAGCTACTGGTTACTATGGTACCCCACGCTTGTAATTTATCATAACTTGCAAACTTAGCTTTTCACAAAAAAGTCATATACCTGCGTCCTGCCTAAATGTTTTATAAAAGCGTTTATTTTGTATTTTTATGCACAAAATCTTCGCAAGAAATATTTAGAAGCGTAGGAGCATCGGACAAAGACCCCTGTCTGGTCGCAAAAAAGGCAAATTTAGATATTCTGGGCTCAAGAATCTCAAGGCTCTTAGATATCTCAGGACCGTCGTTTCATGAGTTTAATGACTTACGAAATAACTTGGAGCGAAACTTTTCGTTTGTATTTTTATTGAAGTGCGCTGCTGGCGAAGCTTGCTAAGCCGTTCTTGATAGATGCAACGTTCTAAAAGATCACAACTTGGATGGGTGACCGCAAGTGGCATTATCAGCTGAGCGCTTCCGTACTTCGAACGTTAGATTGTCGATCCCGGCTTTTAAAGTCGTTACATATCTACTCTGTTATACAGTTGAGATCATATTTATTTTTAAATTCTTCTACAATGATTGCATGAGAAACTATTACAAAAATATAATAATTATTGTTTTTGTCTTGTAATATAACCATGATCCATCACCCGAAGCTATAATAATAATTGAATAATGCCTCAAACCATTTATGATTTACAATAAATAATTACGTCTTTATTACCTTCAAATATTAGAGTTACTTTAAGACAGGGGCCTTACTCTGGATCAACGAAAACGAAGTTTCGTGACAATTTTCGGGTTCCAATTATGTTGGTGAACTATTACGAATTCAGTATCCACCAACATAAGCTGACCCCGAAAATTTACACGAAACTTCGTTTTCGTTGATCCCGAGTACGGACTCAGATCTTTGAAGGCAGATCTACCCACACTGCTATTATTTTGTTATATCATTATGCTGAATTCCTAAGCCTATTTATGGGACAACGCAGTCCATACAAATGTATGGGAAGTAATGTTGGGTAATTAATATACTTGATGGGAGTCATGATAGAAACATAGTTCATTTATCTTTTATGTTGTAGGCGTTGAAAAAATCGCACGCGTTTGTCGTAACCATGAGATATTGGACTTTAAACTGCGATTACCTAGGTATTTAACACTAGCTGTGCCCGCGGTGTTACCAGCGGTGAAAATTTCCCGTTCCCGTGAGAATACCGGGATCAAAAGTAGCTATTGTTAATCCAGGATATAAGCTATCTTGGTACCAAATTTCATTATAATCCGTAAAGCCGTGTGAGCGTGAAGGAGTTACAAACATTCACATTTACATACTTATACACACACAAACTTTCATCTTTATAATATTAGTGTGATTACGAGTATAACCCTATTAATTAACCACACTATAGCAAGTATGAATTTTAAATAGAAATGAAAAAACAGTAAGTACTTAGATACTTACTGTTTTTTCATTTCTATTTAACTACTTAAAAACAAAAAATAACTATACCTTAAAAAAACGATTGTTATAATAGGTTGCTTGTTATAATAGGTGTGTACACAATACATACATTAAAACATGCCCATGGATAAGCAGAAACGAATCTTGTTCCTTGTTTAGGATACACAACAAAAAACAACTGCTACAAAAACACAATGTTATATTTTGTTACGCGCTTATACTTAATCCTGAAGAGCAGAGAGTCGGGCGGTGGTGAGGTTAGGCAGGGTGCAGGCGGCTAGTATCAAAAATAAATACTCACGATCACATTTTACAATTCTTATAATTGTTCAGTGAAGAAAAGGTTAATACACACATAATGATTACTTAATAATTATGTGATATGGGAATCAGCTAACATGCAGTACGGCGCGCCATTCAGAACAGGAAGTAGAAAGAAAAGGGACAGACAAACAATATGACGCTAAACATGACATTGACAGATAAAGTACAAATTGAATGGTGTACAGATACAATATTCCAACACTTCCCCTTACACCATACAATGGAACTCCAACCCTCACACAGTCATACAACTTTATGGAGTTCTTACATTTAAATGAAACCTAAATTCATTATGTTTACAGGAAGACAAAGCTTTTGTTAGAATGTCAGCTATCATTTCTGTGGTAGGCATGTATAAAACATTAATATAGTTTTTAGAAATCAAATCTCTTACAAAGTGATAGCGTACATGTGCTTTGTCCTTTTATGACACTGAACAGATTTCAAGATCTTTTGGGCACTCTGATTATCATTAAATAGTTTACACACAGTATTTCTATTCATTATCTCAAACCAAAACTGTTTGATAAACAGAATGTCCTTACAGGCGTCACTAATGGCTAGGTACTCTGCTTCAGTACTCGACATAGCGACGCAGCGCTGCTTTCTACATTCCCAATTAACAGTATTAGACCCGAACTTAATTACAAAACCAGTATAAGATTTTCGGTCAATAGGATCATTCGCCCAATCAGCATATGCTACAAGATCTAAATTTTTACATTTAATAAAAACTAAACCATGATCAATAGTTTTAGCTAAATAGCGAAGGATCCTCTTTCCTGCTAACCAATGAGACCTATCATAACAATTATTAAATTGACTTAAAACATTACATGCATATGTTATATCTGGCCTAGTACAGACATTCAGGTACATTAAACTGCCTATCAATTCTCTAAAATTATAATCATTTTCAGATACATTATTATCACATTTATAAAATTTTTCATTTAATTGCATCGGTGTTGAAATGCCTTTGCAGTCTGACATTCCAAAACGACATAACAGTCTTTTAATATAATCCTTTTGACTCAAGAATATAGTACCCTTTTCTCTATTTCTAACAATATTTATTCCAAGACAATTTTTAATTGGACCTAAATTTTTAATATTAAATTTATTACTTAGAATGGACAATAATTCTTTTTTCTCTACATTATCATTACTGAACAAAAAGAAATCATCAACATAAAGGGCTAAAATAGTTAAATTGCTGGAGTTTCTCTTAATATACACACAAGGTTCACATTTTGTTTGAGAATAACCATTAGTAAGTAGCAATTTATTTACAGTATCATTCCACACCCTACTTGCTTGTTTTAGCCCATAGATGCTTTTCTGTAACAAACACACTTTATTACTATCATTCATAAAACCAATGGGTTGTTCCATAAATATTTCCTCCTTTAGCTGACTATGAAGGAAAGCAGTAGTAACATCTATGTGCTCTATGTCCATATCTAACTCATTTGCCAAATTAAACAATATACGCATTGTTGAGTGTCTGACTACTGGGGAAAAAGTCTCATCATAATCAATACCCAGTTTTTGACTAAAACCGCGAGCAACTAGACGAGCCTTATACTTTTCAAAATGTCCAGAAGTATCTTGCTTGGCTTTATATACCCACTTACATTTAACGATGTTTTTATCCAGTGGTCTCTCTACTAATTTCCAGACACCATTGCTTAACAAAGAGTCATACTCAGCTTGCATGGCTGCCTGCCACTTCAAGTGAAAAGGACTGGCCATAGCATCCTCATATGACAAAGGTTCGTCAAACGCAATCTGCCCATGAGAGTAGAGAGAATAATCATACTCGCAGTCACCATACCTTTTAGGTGGGATACCTCTTGTACTTCGTACAGGACGCTTGCTTGGCAATTCGTTAATGCTTGGTCTGCATTCAGTATCCAGCATAGAGTTGCCCTCAGACTCTACCATAGAGTCGCTCTCCTCTGCCCAAGACTGCTCATTTACATCCACCTGGTCGCAGTCGACAAATATAGATGGTGATGCTGACCTATCAGCATTTGCAGACGTGTTTGTGCTGGGGGCCTCAGTCCCAACACTTCCACTCTCCATTTCACCACCTGAAATTGCAGAAGGAGGTATCAATTCACTAGAATTATTAATTCTACAGTTCAACATTGGAACACAAACTTTGTCATTCATATTAAAATTTATCTTTTTAGATTTAATGGTATTATTAATATTCATGTCACAATCCAACTTATTAGTATTAATATCACTGTTTATCATATTAGATTTCACATTAGAGTCCGTCAATTCAATAAAATGGACATTTCTAGATTTAATTATTTTCGTTGGTTCAGTTGGATCTACTAATCTATAACCCTTGGACGTTTCACAATAACCCACAAAAATACACTCCTTTGACTTTGCATCGAGTTTGTGACGGTTATGTTCTGGAATCAATGAAAAAGCTTTACAACCAAATACTCTCAAATGGCTCAGGGTCACTTTGGATCCTGTCCATACCTGTTCAGGAATACCGCCGGACAAAGCTGCCGTGGGGCTTCGATTCTTTAGGTATATTGCAGTAGCAATAGCCTCTCCCCAATAACGCTTGTCGAGGCAGGCCTCAGAGAGCATACACCTGGCTTTTTCCATAAGGGTTCTATTAAGGCGTTCAGATACGCCGTTCTGCTGAGGACTATAGGGAATACTAGTTTCATGAATAATACCCTCGCTAGACAGAAACTTTTCAAAGATTTTACTACAGTATTCCCCACCATTATCTGTTCTGAAACGCTTGATTGTTTTACCCACTTGTTTCTCAACTAAATTTTTAAATTGTATAAAACATTTCATGACTTCATTTTTATGACACATAAAATAACCAAAACTTTTTCTAGAGAAGTCATCAGTAAATGTAACCAAATAACGTGCACCACCCCAGCTATTAACCGACATAGGCCCACAAACATCTGAATGTATTAATTCTAAAAGATCATGAGCTCTTTTTGCTTGGCCCTTAGGGAAAGATTTCATTGTAAGCTTCCCCTTAATACATGAGATACAATTTTTCAACTTACCATGACAGTCATCTTCAAAAACAACATCATCTGCAAGACTCCGTATCCCATACATACCATGCAAGCTCAAATGCCCAAGTCGCTTGTGCCATACTTCCAATGGCACATTACAAGCTAAAGAACTTTGTTCTGCTTGCTTATTAGAATCTGTGGTAGCAACATTACATTCTGAAATACAATTTAGTTTAGAAACACAATCAAGTTTATAAATACCTCTGAAACATGTTGCATTAGCAAAAGGCTGGCCTTGAGGATCAATAATTTTGCAATTGTTCCCACCAAAATACTACACTAAAACCTGACTTGTCAGTTGACTAACTGATATAAGATTAGTAGTCAATTTAGGAACAAACATTACTTCTGGCAAAATCTTTAGATCACTATTATTATTGAGGTTCAAAGAGACGGCACCAAGACCCAGACATTTCAGTGCTTCTCCATTAGCAACTGTCACTTGTGACTTAAAGTTTATGTCAATGTCTCTAAAAAGGTCCATATCACAGCACATGTGCGAAGTACACCCGGAGTCCACTATCCAGTCCACGCTTCCGTAAACAGATAAGAGTGACACTGCTGACACCAACAGTGTGTCCGCAGACCCCGCAGCTAAGTTGACATCGCTACTGCCTTGTTTCTTCAAATCATTCTTCAACTTGAAACATTTTGATTTGATATGCCCTTGCTTCTGGCAGTAATGGCATTTAAGTGGTTTCCTCTTAGTTAATAAAACCACATCATCAGTTGATTTGCCATTATTTGTGGATTTCCGGAACTCCTCTTGAAGTAATCGAGCTCGCACTGCTTCGCTCGTGAGAGTTTCAGAAAGGTTTGCTGTTTCCAGACCAGAAACCAAAACATCAAAATCCTGTGGTAGACCGCTGAGTAAAATTTCTGCAACTTCTTTATCATCTATGACTCTTCCGATGTCTGCAAGCTGTTGTACTAGGGTCATTATACCTTCGATGTAAGCTCCCATTGAATTATATTCATGGTAGTCGGATCTATGAAGTTTTCTAAGAAGCACAACCCTCCGATAAAGTCCTTTATCCTCAAATACATCCTGCAGCTTTTTCCAAGCTTGCTTTGCGCTTGTAGCATCGCGCAAATACTGAATGCAATTCGGTTTAACTGCCAAGCATATTCTAGCCAAAGCTTTTTGATCCATGCTGCTGCTAGTCTCAGAACCATCAATACAAGACCATAAGCCCTCCATGATAAGCGCCATTCGCATCTGGAACTTCCAGTTGTGATACGAGCCAATTCCATCTAATTTATCAAAAGTGTACAGACCTGCTGACGACACATGAGGCGTGTGCCCGCCAACGGAACCTTCTTGCGGCTGCTGTGACATTGCACACGATATAAAATCCGCTTCTTCGTGTTCGTGTGCCCGCCTGCACCGTGCAGATAGTCTTCCTCAATGATGCGCCCGTGATCAGCATAAAATAATATTACTGGACACCATAACCTGAAGAGCAGAGAGTCGGGCGGTGGTGAGGTTAGGCAGGGTGCAGGCGGCTAGTATCAAAAATAAATACTCACGATCACATTTTACAATTCTTATAATTGTTCAGTGAAGAAAAGGTTAATACACACATAATGATTACTTAATAATTATGTGATATGGGAATCAGCTAACATGCAGTACGGCGCGCCATTCAGAACAGGAAGTAGAAAGAAAAGGGACAGACAAACAATATGACGCTAAACATGACATTGACAGATAAAGTACAAATTGAATGGTGTACAGATACAATATTCCAACAAATCCTTGCTCCTTTGTTTCAAATTTTTCAAATTAAACTCAGCATCGTACCTACCTATAATATAATGCCTGTTCCAACGCGACTCCCTAAACCAGGGAAAGAATCAGGCAAGAACCTGGTGGTGTGGGCCTAGCTTTTTTTTAAAAGCGATCCCTTAACAATCTAAATAGTCAAGTGTAATATTGTACACACACTAAACAGAAACTGGCTGTACTTGCTTTTATTGGTTTTAAGTGTAAAGTGAACAGAGAAATAAATATCTCACTAAATCCATTATAGATCTGAACAATGGGTCTACTGAGAGTGATCGAAGATTTATTGTCATTTTTTTCTGAAACATAATATTTTGTCTAGACTATCTTCTTCATTTTTCTGTATTTGTTTAGATATGTGTCTTTTTCAAATGTATGATATATATTTTTTATCGTTTAGGGGATAAATTAAGTAATTAATCTGTTTATGTACTGTTTGAATCGTCTTATTAAATTAAACAATTCTCTTTGGTTTTGTTTTTGATTGAAAGATATCCTATCATTTTTGCCGACTCCACTTAGGCAAAGTGATAATGAAATTTTGTCTCCTTACTCAAACTCAAAATAAACTTTTCTTTATTCATTATGATTATTATAGACTACTTTGAAACGTCAAGTCCTTAAAACTAGGAAATTCTACTGCCTTTTCCACACGCGACACACAACCCAAAGAATCAGGCAACAACCCGATAGTATGGACCTAGCTTTGTTTTTCAGTGGTCCTATCTTAATAAACTGAGTTAGAGCAAATAGACAAGCTTCGGTGATCAAGCTACAATGTTTTAATTCGGATCAAACCATCACATCATTAAATAATACAATATAATATTCATATTTCAACGCGGAAGCGACGTGACGAGATGTCGTGACTATAAGATCGATTTGTGATCTATCGGTCCCCGCGGCGACATCAGGTTGATTATCTACCTACTTACTTCTTGTTATTTACAGCTTAATAGTGAACAATTTGATAACTTATATAATGGAATCTTTTATAGATGTAGGTATTGTTTGAACGATGGCATGAGAAAGCAAGAAGTGAGCGCTGAGAGGACGACTGACAGAGGAAAGCTTTCATGGTATGCAAATTTTATAATAAGTTACCTAGCTTCTTGTTGTTAAAACACGGTAACATATTAAACAATGCTCTTAAAGAATGGTAAATTGATAATAGTTTTTATTCGGTTTAGGATTTTTTTTAAATATGTCAAGTGTCAAGTCAGAGTCAGTAAAGATGTGTGTCTTTACTGAAGCATCACACGGACTTTTTGTGATAACTCCAAATGCAATGATATCCAGTTTTGTTTCATTTGCCCACATTATGTACGTTCACGAACACTCAACAGTTAATAATCCACCATTTATTACACATTAACATTCGCTATAACACAAGTTTCGGATAATAAAACAAGAAGAAAACATGACTTCTCAAATTCCCGTTAAAAAGTCTACGAAGCTTTTGTAATATATGGCTACGGGCTCGGGCAGAAATTACTCGTCTTTCGACTGTCATATCATGAACCTACGAATGACGTAAGAAGTTGTTACTTTTTGTGATCCTTTTTTAGTCAGATCACCATGACTCTGAATGTCTAGTGGAGTGTAAAGTACATGAGTACATCACGGCCAAGTAACAATAGTTTAACAGTAAATTGTCACGGTTGTTACCAATTATTTAGGTTTGCATATTCAGCGGACAAATAAGTGTCCGCTAGGTTTGATAAGCTTCTATTGTTGTTGTTTTGTAGCAAGTATCGCTCGTGGCATAGCTTGCTAAGATTTTCTTGATAGAAGTTAAGCAAAGTTCTGAGTTGTCACAATTTGGATGGGTAGCACAAATAAATAAATCTTTATCTTTATCTTTATCTTTAGCAAGTGGCATTAACATCTGTGCGGTAGCGTGCTTCCGAGGGCACTTTAAATTGTCGGTCCCGGCTTTTAAAGTCGTAAAGCCATGACGGAGGCCTTTAGGCGGCCCAAAAACTCCGTCACCAGAGGTCATACGAACTTACTTACTTATTCCTTCTTATATAATCTTCTAAATTTACCCATACTATCTTCATTATGAAAATCTACACCGCATAAATTCAGATAAATATTGATTACTTTTAAAACCTTAGAAGATTAAATCTTACCTATAATGTATGTATAATGTATTTTAATTTTTAATAGCGAGTTGAGTTTGGTATATTTAAACCTCTTCGCCCACCTCAAGTCCTTTACATATGCACACTCCTAGTTACCAGTTTACGAGAATTACGTAAAGCTATGCTGGCGATTGACCTGGATCCGATATGGCCACGTGAGCTGTTTGTTATGTTATTGATGTTTCTAGTGTAGGGTTATACAATAGAAGGATTAGGGTCAAAATAATTTATAAAGGTCAAATAGTGGATCTTATCTTCGAGTTATCAGTCTAACGGTTATTTATATTCAACTGTCAGTTTAAGGTGTCTGTTTGCGTCAAACGCCGCCGCCTATTTTATATTATTATTATTTTAAAATTCCTTTGTTCAACCAAAGACGATTAATATCTAGAAGACAGACAAAGGCCATACACAAAATCGTAACCCTAAAAAATAGCCTAAAAACTCTAAAACATCAATTTTATGCAAGAAATTTCAATTACTTTCTAGTTAAAAATGTTTAAATATTGAATATTGTTGCTACCTACTACTAAGTATTGAAATTTCTTGGATAAAATTGATGTTTTAAAGTTTTCAGGCTATCTGGTACTGCGGGATCGGGTTACGATTTTGTGTATGGCCTTTGTCTGTCTTCTAGATATTAATCGTCTTTGGTTCAACGTAATAATAAAATAAAATAGGCGGCGGCCATTGAGGTACAAATCTATAGAGCCACGATCAGACAAATAAAATGTCCGCGCCAAAACTCAGCGCACTCTTCGTAGTGCGCCGAGTTTTACTTTTTTGCGTACAAGCGACATTGAACATTAAAACAAACGACATATCGTCTACATTCAATTGTCATTGTAGAACATTGAATTTACTGGGACATTTTTTGAGTGTTGTCAGCTATTAGATTGTGACTCTTTAGTATAGAAACTCGATGGCGGCGGCGCTAGTTTGACGCACACAACCAATTCCTAATCTTAAGCGAGGTTAAGAAAGAGAAAGAAGATAAGAGGCAGCTATGGAAAAACAAAATTAAATATGATCACGAGATATACAAAGCAATGGATTTGCTTAGTATACGTGATTTGTATACGTCCAAAGTGGCAATAGAGTCAAACAAATTGACTTACGCTATGATGTCTGAGAAATTTTGCTTTAAGAGTATTTTTAATTATTATTATTATTCAGCCACAATCGTCCCACTGCAGGGCAAAGGCCTCCCTTCCTTATTTTTAATTAAGTTTACAATTTTTCATTTTAACTAAAAGTTACCCCGTTGTTCATACTGGACTAGTGAACTTATTTTAGCTAAAACGGATGTAAAATCTGTTGCTATCTCTTTTCATTGCAATAAGAGTAACAAGAAAAAAACATTATTCAAATATAAATTAAATTGACAAATCATAATGAATAAAGGCCCAAGATGATTCTTATCTGGTAGGTATATTTTGCAACTCAGTAAGAAATTAATCAAAAGATGCAAAAACCAGTCTCTTTTTACATAAATTAATTATTTAGAGAAAGTAATGGTTCTAATGAATAACTGTGAATGTACTGCTACTTATACTGTGCCGTTACGTAATGACGCAATTAATTTAATTGTATGAAAGAACTGTTTGCTTGTCATTTCATTGTTATGTGTTTGTATGTAATTGTATTTTATTCTATAAGCCTTTTTATTAAATGTGCTACAGCTAACGATATAAGAAAATAAACATCATTTTGTTGCCCGAAAATGCTGCATATTTATAACTAGTTTTTATAACAATCAGATGTTAAAACCTATTGAAATCTAGAGTTCAATCAGTTATCGAAGTTAGATCTTTTCAATGACGTATAATGGCCATTAAAAATTATATTTAGTAAATTAAAAATCTTACTAAAAGTTAACAGCTCCGGCAGGATTCGAACCTGCGTAGATACAAGCGAATTTTTTTTAGTAAGATTTTAAATTTATAAAATACCTAAGTGTGGTTTAACACTGTAAAATATATAGATGACTAATTAGCTTTTGTTTTTGACGATACAGTCAGTGATCAAAGTCAAACATGGAAAAATAAAAACAACTAAAAACATGGCTGATAGTGTGCAACTTCAAAATTGTATAATGCAGAACGACCCAGCCTCTACAAACTGAAATGATTAATCTATTTCTGTCGCTGACTGTCTCTAAGAAATTTATGAATTGACAATATATCAATTCAAGTTTAAGAAGGCTTTTTATGGACCTGTTTAAACGTTTGAGTGCTTTTGAAATATTTTAATTGCTTCAGCGGTGAAAGATTAAATGGATTATAAAGATTGCTTTAAGAGCCATGAGAATAAACTGTGCTATTCATTTAACAGCTTATTATGTTTCAAGTAGCTTATAACCATCATTGTTACCTCTAGGCCTCCACAAATACATGAACTTAAATCGAAAAATTTATGTAGCACATAATGTATCCTGATTTAAGTTTTTATGAAAGCTTTTCTTTATTATTGCCTCTTTCTTTTTTCGCATCTTGTTTTTTGTGTGTGTAAAAAAAAAACAAACAAATCTCTTAGTTTATTGTATTTATTGTTAGCTTTTATTATTTTTATTCTACTCACCACCCTAACCACACATCCAAGAATTGGCTCTATATTTTTACTTGATTTATTAAGAATACTCAAATAGAAGACGAGAATGCACAAAAACACACGAATAATTAATAACCAGCTCTTTAAGTAATAAGTCCACGTGGGCAATAACACGTTTTAAATTATCATGCAATTGTCCAAGGATATTTATTTATTTAATTTGAATTATCTCCATAGAGTACCATATCGACACATGATTTTAATACCACGTTTTGAATCATGTGGAACCATCATTATCGTGTGAGCATCTGCCTAACAGTATGTATTATTATCATCATAAGAAGGAATTAGCACGAGTTTATTTCAATAGCGAGATTGGTACAGATGCATTTTTATAATCTTGTAAGTGAAAGAAAGAAAGAAAGAAAGAAAAATCATTTATTCTTGTAGGACCTCAAGGATCACTTAAGTTTCGTTTTACATGCTAGGTGATTCTAATGCCTGTTCCAACGCGACTCCCTACACCGTACAAGTGTATAACGACTTAGTACCTAACTGTAATATTCTATGTGTGTGTAAATAAATTAGTACTTAAATATATAATATTTTGATTATTATTTATTGATTAGATTTGATGGACCTAGCTTGTCTTTGATAAATCTGTTTGTGACGGATAATTTTAGGCGGCAAAACCTCCATTGCTAAATCTGGCTAGTATCTCATCTCTGGCTAGATTTTAAGTGCGCTGACCTCTAAGGCTCAACTCACACCAAAAGAGCATCGAAGAGCAGCGAAGCGAAGCGCAGTTTCAATGTCATACGAATTTCAACTTTATTTTCATTACTATAATACTTATTATCGCATGAGAAACTTGAACGAGTTGCGAGAATGCCCGCGGCTTCGCGGGAATTCCGGCGATTTCTAATACGCGCGCCTTCTCTGCGATAATAAGTATTATAGTAATGACAATAAAGTTGAAATTCGTATGACACTGAAACTGCGCTCCGCTTCGCTGCTCTTCGATACTCTTTTGGTGTGAGATGAGCCTAACTCTGGCCATCTCTGTTGATAAAGTTTTAGCCCAATACCAACAACTTCACTGACCTTTTTTAGTTACTAATTTAGTCAGAGCTTTTAGAATAATCAAAGCAAATTTAAATTATTTTATTAAATGAGTAAAATGTCACTGAAATTGGTTGATCTATCAAATATTACCACAACACAAGTTTCATACTCTCTTAGTCTTTTTTCACTTATAATTGCATTATTATTATTATAACTGAAAGACATTGAAACCAGTGCTAACTCTTATAGATACTTATAATTGCTTTTATATAAATATCGCATTATTATAACTTACCCACATAAGCACGTGGAAAACACGTGCACGCGTGCAAGTTTGTAATTATGTTGTTATTTTAATACATATTAATATAATACACTCACGTATTGGATTCACTTCGACAGAGATGGGTTCGCAATAAATATACTATTGATAAGATATACTAGATATGCAATTGATAAGACTAAGATATTAGTATATATACTAGCAAATTGTTGGTTAATTGTTGGTTGCCTGGAAGAAATCGCTTTTTGCGATAAGGCCGCCAATTGTACATGTATCTTTAGCAATTTTTCCTGGTTTGTGTTTATTTCTTTCTTTTGTTGTACAATAAAGCATTATCTATCTATAAAATAAAATTTATTCACATAATGTTCCTCTTGTTATTTTATTTTTCCCCAAACAATTTTGTTGAGTTTAACGTTATTTCAAATCTCACGAAAGAATCACCTCTTACCTAACTATTTAAATTTTCTAGTCACAGTGGTATCAATCAAAAACACATTTCTTGACCAAAATTTCTTGCATTATGTCACGAAACGTTGAATAATGCTCACAAAAACGAAATTACGCTAAATCCCTTGCAAATCGCAAAACATCGCGCACCATGTCAAAATATTCGGCTGTCGTGACCTGTCCGGTGACACAGCTCGGCGTAAACCGTTGGATAACTAATACCAATTTGAACCTTGAATGAATGGTCTAAGACTGAAACCGCTTAAAACACTATTAACGCTTGAGTATGGTGATTGAATACGAGCTAAAGTGCAGACTCTGATTCGATTTGATTTGAATTCTTCTTCTTCTTTATTTTGGCTTTGCACGGCTTGTGCCACGCATTTAGCCATGTCATATTATAATTAAAGTTGAGTTAGTAAAGGTGTGGGTCTTCACTGAAGCATTACACGGACTCAATGTTTGAATAAGATATTTAACAGACAATAGAAACATCATTGTCATCAATTAATCTTATTGTAACTTATACATAACTAACTGACTATCTATAAAGTTTTTGTTTATTAGCAAAATAATACCATACCATACCAATACACACGTAGGTAAAACTCGTTCTTCTGATAAAAACAACATTAATTAGAATTCTCATAATAAATACAGTTACTCAAGAACTGATAAATTGGACGAGATAGTCTACACGAGTTGGGTTAGTGCGGGAAAGCTAAGCGTTTTCACAGATAAAATAAGCGTTATATAAAATCCCACCAAGTACCATCACTTATTTAACACCCAGCTTCGTTATTGGTGGATTTTTGCTTGTTATAAATATATATTTTTTAATTTATTTATTTATATCAGCCGTTCGTGTCCCACTGCTGGGCAAAGGCCTCCCCCCACTCCTTCCAGACTTTTGAGTGATATTAGTTAAGTATATATAAATATATATACTTAACTAATATCTATGAAACATTATAAAAGCAGTACAAAGGTACAAACTTGTGCACCACTCAAAAGTATCATAATTATCATCATCAATGGCCTTTGCAATCTAAAAAGATGATTAAAACAGCGTCAATGCAAAAGTCCCTATAATGTAAAACAAAAGTTTCTTTTCTCATACAAAAGACATCAACGCGCTCCCCACTCATCAGGCGAATGTACAATTCCTAGCCTATTTATACAGTGATAGTAAGTTACCTAGCTGATCTTTATGCCCTATAATAAATTCGTAATTACATTATGATTATAGCCATAAAAACGATCATGGTCGGTTACTTTGACCCCGCCTGTTAAATGGAGCAGTAAAATATTGTACTATGTTTCTCATTTCGTTGTTATTGATACCTCTAAAGCATCCGTATAGTCTTATAAAGATTTGTCAATTTAATATAGATTAAAATAATGTTTTTTTCTTGTTACTCTTATGTCAATGAAAAAAGATAGCAACAAATTTAATATCTGTTATAGCTGAAGTGGGTTTACTAAACCAATATGCATAAGGGGGTTAATCTTTAATGTGTCATGTGTTCACAAATACGCTAAGTGCCCGTTTATTGACCATCAACTGTTACTAAAAGGCGGTCTTAAAACCATCAACTTGATTTCTTCATTATAAATTCCGATAGGTAAAAAAAATGTGAATTTATGTTCCTACACTAAAATATGGATTGGATATTTCTTCTTAATATTGTAGTAGCTTAATATCCCAGACAGATAAAACAATATTATGTAGTAATGAAAATACTCGTATATAAATGTTACTTTTCTCATAGAAAAGACATCAACGCGCACTTCGTCTTTTCCGTGACCGTAACTAGACGTCAAGCAGCGGGGATCGAACCTGCAACCTTTGCGTCTCAGACGAGCTTTCACTACAGTGGTGGCGTACATACATCCTCTGTGGCGTTGTGACTACGCCACAGAGGTCGTCAAATGTACCATTCAGGCTGCATCCAGTGTTGTTAAATCATGCTTAAAAACAGTTTAACCTGTTTTTTATCTAAATTCACTTACATAACCCAATATTAGAGAACCACATCGAAACCGTCGCTTATCAAGCTTCCTATTTCTCACGGATGTCACGGGAAAGCATGAACAATGAATTTTTTGTGAATATTTTTCCATTACGTTTGAAATAGACAAATAGACAAGTAAACATAATAAATATCGTAAGGTGAATCAGTACAATTCGTTCCAGGATGATTAAATATTTTAGGATATTCCTAATATATTTTAATGTATATTTATACCTACCTTTTTACCTCTTTTATCTTTTACCTTTTATATATGAAAAGGTTGGGGCACACTAACGTGCCTTGAGAGACTCCGAATTTGAATATGAGGAAGCAGTTCTTTAATAATTCTCTTTTCTTTTGCAGGTAATCACATATTATTATATATTACGAAATGTGGTGAAATATGGGTCTATTGGTGAGTGTTGTAATTTGATAAATTATAATAAATTGGATTATTATATCATAAAATAAAACAAAAAGGTGTGGTAATTGGTATATCACGACGTGAACTCAACTTGTTTCTTGTGAAATATATGAAAAAGCTTTGACGTAAGTAAGACGTAATATGATAGATGATTTTGCGCCTTGTGATTCAATGGCTATGTTGAATTCTATTTCAAACAATGATTCACTAAGTTACGCTATTTTCTATTAATGAGTGTTTTAATTGCCTAAATAATGCGGTATCTGTTAGTGTTATCACAAAGTTTGGTTAAGTTTAAACAGTTTAAAGTTTTAAACCAATCGGTTATGGATATATAAAAATAAGCTAATTAAAAACTATTAAAACATCGTCATTTTGTTTAACTGGAATTACAAAACTTTATAATATTTTCGCTGTAGCCTTTGTGTACCTAAATGCGGAAATAATGAATTCCATTTTTCTCGGTAGTTTTGTAAAATCAACACAAAGTTTATATCTCCTTTTAAAACACTGAACAATTAATAAAATATTACTTTATAAAATAACGTGCATTCTTTTACAATATCAGAAAAGTTTATACTTTAATAATGACTTTGAACAAGGACAACGTTCTTGTACTATAGTAGAAACATTTACCCTGTTATTCATAATGGACTTAGAGGCTTCCTAGAGCTTAGATGCCTTTTTATTGAAATAAGACATACAAGAAATAAAGCACACGTGTTTTGCAAATACTCTAGTTATTTGATTTTTACTCATGCTATTTTATAATTTTACCTTGACGTAAAAGGAGGAGGCTTGATATGTTTTCGTCTATATCTGTGTATATGGCTGTTATATTCTATCTCCCAAATAGATGAGCAGATTGATATAAATTAGTAAGGAAAATGAAAAAAAATTGTGATAAAATGTCACAACTACGATTATCAGGTGCATTTAACCCAGTTAGAATAGATCATCTTCAAATATAATTGGCAATCAATCCGTCATTACTCAACTTATTAATTACCTGTATCGATAGAGCCGAATCGTAACGATGGAATGAGGTCGCTTTCATAACTCGATAGTATTGTTATCGAATCGATGCGGTGCGATTTAAACAACAATAGCTGATGGACAGGTGAACTGAATGGTTTTGTTAGTTGTGTGGATTTGTTTATAAAAAGAATAAAGATTTTTTATTTATCCCAGAAACTTCACATCAATGGAATAAAAATAATAAAGATTTTTAATTTATCCCAGAAATTATAATAGCACACGGGAAATTACTCACGTAAAATTATCGTCGATTTAGATACCGACAATGTTTCGATTCTTCCGGAGAATCTTCATCTGGGTATGAGTGTGGTCACTCCTCGCGGTCGCGTCTCACACCCAGAAACTTCACATCAATGGAATTTTAACCATTTTCGTAAGCTACTAAGCGCGATAATATATACTCGTAATACATTCCCTGTCTGTCGGTTCAGGATACTCATTTAATCCCTAGTTTTAAAGTTGGGAATAAAGTATTGTCCGTCACTGGGCAGCTGGTATAGCTTGTTAATAATTAATTAATAATTAAAGTTAAGCAACGTTCTGAGCGGTCACAATTTGGATCAGTGACCGCAAGTGGCATAAACAGCTGAGCGCTTCTGTGGTTCGGAGGGCAAATTAAATTGTCGGTCCCGGTTTTTAAAGTATTTAAGCCGACGGAGGCACTTAGACGACTTAAAAACTCCGTCGCCAGAGTTAGCTTCTTGCTCATACGAATACGAACTTACTTTTAATGGCAGTATAAATAAACGCGAACTTAGCACTAAAATTTTACTTAACTAGATAGTTTTGCTTAAACTTTCGCGATCACAATTCATATCTATACCTAAATACGTGGACACGGGGTTTTATCGCGTTATTTACCTTATTTCTTTACGTCCCGACGTTAAACATAACTAGAGTTTTAGTTACAATAATGCTTATGATCTAAATTACATATTTACTAGCGAAAGTATAAATCGTGATTATCATGTGGTGTTACGTACGTACATATAATATATCTTCTGTTTCCGTGCGTTTTCTATCCTGCTCGTAACCTACTATGTTGTAATTTATATTTCCTGGATTGATTTACACCTTATTAACAAAGTGATTGAGGTCACTTTGATTGTCTGGTATCCGGATAAAAAGACTGTGTGATATTCTATGTACCGGACTATCATTTTTAAGGTTTTAATCAAGTCAATTCAGCAAGTAAGTTGTGATCGAGTCTAAAATCATAACATTTTGGTCGTTACACTTGGAAGAATGTATCATTTCTGAATTGTGGCTTGGTTTTTTGGAATAACGTATTACAGTCGCTTACATAGTTAATAGTTTGTATACTTATTACTCAGCAAACAACCAATTAACCCGAGAGTCCGTGTTGGTCAAGTGGATTAGTACTTCGACTTTCGTTCCGAAGGTCGTGGGCTCGAATCCGGCCGTGCATCAATGAACTTTTCGCATCAAAAAAATTATATGCGCTTTAACACGAGCTTTTAACGGTGAAGGAAAACATCGTGAGGAAACCAGTTAGCTCTCTAATAGCGTCGATGTGCTTGCAACCTGTCACGTATGGAAAGTTAACTTCAGCAAGATGTGGGCATGTTCCAAATATGTATTTGGACATACCTCTGACTACCCCCTTAGACATCTTCAAAAGGATCTAAAAATTGCATTAAGATCTGAAAGAAATGCCTACCGCTCCCTGGGATACAGTCGTGATCATATTTCATTTAATTTCATTTTTTCATCTCAACCAATTAACCAGCGGTAAAAGTCAGTTCATAATCTTCAAAGCTTTGACACATCGGAATTAATTTGACCTCTTGGTTTTAACATTTATTAAAAAAGTTATTTAAAGTGAAGGTCCTAATTTTCTTAAAACCGTAATTGTGTTGCGTAATTTTAAATCTCTAACCAGTTACATTTTATTGAGGAAACGTATCGAAAGTGATTAGGAGCTAATTGAATCCGTTTAGCAATTACGAGACGTTCTCACGGCCTGTGGCGAAATGGATTCATTGATCTTTTGAATTGGAACGCAAAGATACACATTGTACATCGTTATTTTAAAATGACATTATCATATACATTTTAAATAGTTGTTCATGAGGTAAAAATAAGATCATGACTGTATTCCAATTTGTGGAAGACATTGTCTCAATTTTTTAGAGAAATCAGGTACTAAATTAATATTAAAATGTTTATCATAATAATGTTCAAAGCATAGAGGCATGATGTAGTCAGAATCATGTCCGAATTCATATTTAACAAGGTTAGTTTTATACGTAGGTTAGATTTTGGTATTATGTATCTTTCCACCTGTAAGCTATGTATATTAATTTAGTAAGAGTAACTAGGTATATTCTCGTATGAAATATGTTTGAAAGTGATGACTAAAAAACTGATGACTAAAAAACTCATTTACTCAACAAAATAAAGTTTTATATACGTAGCAAGATTTTATCTGTGACTGATTGGTGCACAACAAACCTATGATAATTATCTAGCTAAAATCTAGATTAGTTCCTAGATAATTAATCAGACCTCAGCTTGTCAGTATGTTGCAGAAACTGGTCTGTGGTTGTTACATCTTTGATTTATTTTATAAATGGATTAGTTCAATTGCATCAGTCATTGCTTTAATTTAATAACTCACGGTCAGTTACAAAACATCTAATTAATCTAATATTAGCGTATTAGAAAGGAGATAGATCATCTTTATCGAAAACTTATGGAGTTTAGTCATCTGAAGCACATCACGCGTTAGAATTTTATATATTTTTTTTATTATAAGTTTATTCATTTTTATTTTTTTATGAAGATAACCTCGAACTAAAACAAACAAACTCAAACACGAGTCTTAGACTGTTGATCCCTGAGAAGTTCCATTGAGCAGCTCCTGAATTCATCAGATCAGCTAGCTCACAACAGCTAATTTGTTTAAATCTGGTCACCACAAGATTAAGTTGGAAAATGAAACGAAAAAAATGAAATATGATCACGACTGTATCCATGGAGCGGTAGACATTTGGTATAATTATTATTGAGGCTCAGCTCAATCGGATACCGAAAAATGTTTGGTGAAAACGAAAGATGAGTCAATGTAATCTACATGATAAGATAAGATAAGATCATTTTATTGTAAACTGTTGAAATTTTTGAACTGATCATTGAACTTTGTAAGTCAATAGTCAAAACGTATTCAAGACGGACACTTGACACGTCTTAAGAGATAAGTTAGATTCGCGGCCTAAAACCCTGTCATCAGAGTTGACCAATGGCTTCTACCAACTTACTATCCCCGTTAACGACTATTATATATTCTGTGGTTTTACTGCACTTCGCATCGACCGGACAAAATTGCCTCACAGCCGCATCCTATTTCATAACCGTAGGTAACGGGTACGTAACGGTGCCTGCTACTAACTTCGCGCTAAACTGTGGTCGTCGCGTGCGCAGTGGCCAGCCAAATTGTGCCTTGCAAGAAGTTTATAGGGCGGTCGCTTAGCTGTTTATTTGTCTTATTTACAACTAGCTGCGCCCCGCGGTGTTATCTGCGGTGAATAGCTTCCGTTCCCGTGGGAATACCGGGATCAATACTAGCCTTTTTTGTTATCCAGGGTATAGGCAATACTGATACCAAATTTCAATCAAATCCGTCCAGCCGTTTGAGCGTGAAAGAGTAACAAACACACTTACACACACACAAACTTTCACCTTTATAATATTAGTGTGATAGTGTGATTAGTGTGAAGTGTGTTTATAGTCATATTGGTATAAATAAAGTATTTGTGTAAATGTGTGTGGTATTGAGTAGGCATCGATTAGAATGAATTGGTTTATTAGTTTATAGCATAAATGCTACGATCAGTCGATCAATATAGGTACTCAAATAAACAAAGGTGCATTCTAAAAATAATTGAGATTATTTTATGAGGATGGTAAATCATTGTATTTATATACTTCACGCAAAATTGTGAACCAAGGTTAAGAAAATAATATTGATGTAATTCATAAAATTATGCGTCCATTAGAACGAGCTGCCATTTTGTATTTCGATGTATTTGAATAAAATTAGTCAAAGTTATTAGATTATTTTCGATTACCCAGGATTGTTATGTTCTAGCTAGACTATTCTAGACTATAAATAAATATCCTTGGCATTTTCACACGGCGTCATTTAGTCCCAAGCTAAGCAACTTAATGCTAGTGTTATGGTAACCAGATGACTGATATACTACTTAGATACATTTTAATTGTAAATACATACATATTTTAGATAGAAAAACATCCAGACCCGGAACAAATATCTGTAGAACATACAAACATTTATCCCGTGACGGGAATCGAACCTGCGACCTCCGCGTCTCAGGCGAGCGTTCGCCCACTGCGCCACAGAGGTCGTCAAACTTAAACCTAGACTGAATACTTACTTTATTTTAGTCTAGTTGGAGTCAAGCTCTTTGCTTTATAAATAATTTTGTTATAATACTATGCCAACCTATTTCATGCACCACACGACCTACTTAGTACACTTCCTGGCCTATTAGAATTCTGTGGCTAGTGTTACCGCCTTACGCAACCGTTACGTGTCCTTTCGTCCTTTCTAAGGGTGACAAAATATGGTCACTGACCTACTAAGTACAGTCACCCACAAAAGTGGTGTTAACACTTTCTTCGGACATCTTCTTCGGTGCCTGAAAGAAACTGATTTAGTAAATGCATCGATGGGACACAATATTGCTAACCGTGTTTTCAAATAAGTAACTGTTTTTTTTATAAAGAAGTATTTCAGCCATATTATGGTTGACAGGCAAATTAAAAATCAATCGATAGATTAGTTGAGTTAATAAAGCTATAATAATAGTAAAATAAAGTATATTTGTACAAAAATTATAAAACAATAGTTCGTATGAGAGACTTACCCCCTTATGCATAAAGATTCTGTAAACCTATTATTAGCTAAAACGGATATTAAATCTGTTGCTATCTGTTTTCATTGACATAAGAGTAACAAGAAAAAACATATTTTAAATCTATATTAAAATGACAAATGAAATGAAATATGATCACGACTGTATCCCAGGGAGCGGTAGACATTTCTTTCAGATCTCAATGCAATTTTTAGATCCTTTTGAAGATGTCTAAGGGGGTAGTCAGAGGTATGTCCAAATACATATTTGGTACATGCCCACATCTTGCAGAAGTTAACTTTCCATACGTGGCAGGTTGCCCATCGACGTTGACAAATCTTTATGAATAAAACCATTAATGTTTGTCTACTTTTGTGGACACCTGTACTCAACAGTTTGACGGTAGATTCCATAGAATAGATAAAGGCAGTAAGATGTGTTTGTACTTTTGTAGATAGCTTTACTTAGAAAAGGTTCCATTTATACAGTATCTTCATTGCTTTAAATTGACAATATAATAGGTCCTAAATAATATTGATTAAGTACTTAACATTTCCAGACCTATATTGTATTAATACTATATTATACATAGATTATATATTAAGGACCTTTAGTAAATATAGCCAGGTGCGGTAAAACTTCGCGCATAAATATCTTCAGGTATTCAAAAGACAATATAATAGGTCCTAAATAACATTGATTACGTACTTAATAACATTGCCAGACCTATATTATATCTATATTATATATAGATTA
Organism: Xanthorhoe designata; assembly: GCA_963582015.1. NCBI lineage: Eukaryota > Metazoa > Arthropoda > Insecta > Lepidoptera > Geometridae > Xanthorhoe > Xanthorhoe designata. The sequence continues at coordinate 13,187,131 of OY757034.1, read as the reverse complement.
TATAGGACCTTTAGTAAATATAGCCAGGTGCGGTAAAACTTCGCGCATAAATATCTTCAGGTATTTAAAATCTTTTGATGATGTCAAGGGTAGTCATAATAACGTCCAAATATACATTTATAGTAACGATACTATATTATGTTGATTACACGTCAATTAGGTAATGATAATAATTATATTGTAGTACTCTACATCATATTTTAAAGCAATAGTACCTACTGTCAATGAAGTAAGTAGGTACCAATATTTGTTAGTATTATTTAATGTTTTTTTTTAATTTGACTACCCCCTTAGTAATCATTGAAAAGATCTAAAAATTACCTAAGGATCTGAAAGAAATGTCTACCGCTCCCGGGATACAGTCGTGATCATATTTCATTTCATTTTCTAATTTTGTGAACTAAATATCAAAATCCCACATTTCTACATATGAACTAAATAGAAATTCATCTATTTTAGTTTTTCTGTGAAAATTCAATTACGGAAACGCTAGAATCAGGAAACAACTTTCTTTATTCCTAGACATTTTACTATTCACGCCGACGCGTCGCCAATACCCTTTGGACACGGTTTCCGTATTTGCTTCCGTATATTGGTATTCACTCAAGTTACATAGCTTCTATGTAATATTTCCCGCTACTGACTCAGTCCCACCGTTATTATCCACCATACCCCCACAGTGGTACGGTGGATAATAATTTTTCCCTACGATACCACCATAGTGCTGAGACACGGATTGCGATTAGATAAACTTTTCCTCTATATGCATATTGGTTTAGTAACTTTAATCTCTTTTAATTGACATAGGAGTAACTGAGAAAAGAGATGGCTTTTTTGAATAATATTTGAATTGAAATAATCCAATGCCGTGCTGATTTAGAACTATTATTTAACAGTTTGGGTTTTTTTTATTAGTGTTCTAACCTTAAGAACAGAAATAAAATAGATGTAGTTGAATTAAAACACAAAACCAAAATTATTAATAATTGTATTTAAGTTGCATTTTAGGGAATCGTCATATGAATGGACAAATCATAGCTAAGTACCATCTTTCCCCGAACACTTTAACTAAATTTTCTTTCCACTTACAAAAAGGCAGATGTTTTAGACGCACAGTGTTGTAATCTCGTGCTGTCACTCCTTTGAACACATTGCTCATATGAAAATAAAATAGATAAAAAGCCCAGATGAGAATAATCATATTCAGAACCAAAATTAACACATACACGTCTCTCATCCCCATAGGCTCAGGCACCATAAATCTAAGAAAAGGATTCAGAATTCTTAGTAAAGAAATAAATAGCCCAAACTCATCAAACTTTGAAGATATGAACAAGTAGTTGTAGTACCCCGAGTAAGCCATAGATATCATTATGTAGCCGAGATACATAACGTAATATCGCTGGTTGTACAATCCAATGCAGCGCGAGAAGAAGAAACAATGATGGTCTCGCCGTACAATACACGCATTGCACGCGTCACAATGCCAACTCTTCGCAGGCTGGTACATCTTACATTTACCACAGTACGTGCCGTCTTCGTGCGACCTTTTCAACTTGGTATCGGTTAGAATGCTCATAATCATATTCCCAGTCACATTTACGAAGCAAAACGTAGGGCAGATTAAATGGAAATACTGTTTCGTAATCCCAAGATGGTAAACTTCAATTATATTCGGTCGGACAACGTTCATTTCGAAAATAAAGAAGCAAGGCGTGGCGATGAATACAACAAAATTACATAGTATTTTCTCATAATATTTTATAACAGTTTTGAATAACATATTCCAAAAAATCCCAAGATACATTTCAGCCGTATCAAAGTCTGAGTGGCAGTGGCATTTAATTAATGCTTGACTTTTGGAAGATTGAAGCTTCGTGATGACTTTTAAAAGAAGGTTGCAGTTTGAGCAAGAAAAGCACTTAAGGTTTTGCTCGTGCTTGTCCGAGGGTTTAATCAGACCCTTTTAGCTTTTCCTTATGAAACTTTAATATGAAAAATAAAAAAGGGAAAGAGCATATACTTAACATCTTCTAAGTTTTCAATTTTCGCATGTCACTTTACTAGCGTTATTTAAGTCAACAAAACAAAATAATTTACGAGTTTAGTCCGCTTTAAATATGGAAAATATCTGATCACTGTTTAGGAAATCCCGAGCACAATAAATAAAATTACAATTATTTGCGATATCACACTATCAACCCACTTCCCGTCATTCTATCTTCGAATCAATCCCACTAATATTATAAAGGCGAAAGTTTGTGTGTGTGTAAGTGTGTAAGTGTGTTTGTTACTCTTTCACGCTCAAACGGCTGAACGGATTTGAATGAAATTTTGTATCAGGATTGCCTATACCCTAGAATAACTAATAGGCTACTTGAAATTCCTGAAAATTGCAGTGTTCCCGTGGGATTATAAAACAAAATGTTCATTAAAATAGTTTCGGTAGTTTGGCCGTGCAAAAGGCAGCTGTCAGACAAAATAACTTCATAGATGGCAGCACAGGCAAAAATATAACTCCTTCACGCTCGAACGGCTGGACGGATTTGAATGAGGTAGCAGGATTGCTTATACCCTGGATTAAAATATACGCTACCTACTTAAAATTCCTGAAAAGTGCATTGATTCCGTGGGATTATTAAACAAATACAAAATAGTTTGGCAGTGAAAAACTAACAAAATAATTTCAATAGATGGCAGCACAAGTAAAGTTATTATTCCTTCACGTTTAAACGGCTGGATGAATTTGATTTAAATTTGGTAGCAGGATTGTTTATTCCCTGGATTAAAATATACGCTACTTAAAATTCCTGAAAAGTGCATTGATTCCGTAGGATTATTAAACAAATACAAAATAGTTTGGCTGTGAAAATCTAACAAAATAATTTCAATAGATGGCAGCACAAGTAAAGTTATTATTCCTTCACGTTTAAACGGCTGGATGAATTTGAATTAAATTTGGTAGCAGTACCTACCCTGGATTAACAAATAGGCTATCTTAAATTGCTGAAAAAAGGAATGGTTCCGTTCCGTGGGATTATAAACCAAATCATTCATCAAAATAGTTTGGCCGTGAAACGTAACTGTTAGTCAAAATAATGTTAATAGATGGCAGCACAGGCAATGTTATAACTCCTTCACGCTCAAACGGCTGGACGGATTTGAATGAAATTTGGTACCAGGTCGATTGATATCCTGGATAACAACATGTCTTAAGCTACTTTAAATCCCTTAAAAGCGTATTGTGCCAGTGAGATTATCAAAATACCTAAATTATGCTTCTTCAAACTCAAACGGCTTAACGAATTTCAAATTTGTTTTTTTTGTCCCGATAATCTCACGGAATTGGGACTTATGTACGCAGATAAATCCCCGATAAAATGATTTCTGACTCAACATAAACCATTAGGACATAGTTTATATTTGTGTCTTCAATTAAAATTCGGTACAGCACCTCATCATCGCTATTTTATTACATTTCTCACAGTTTCGGCTCGCTTCGAGTCTAAAAGCCTCGCTGCGCTCGCTTTGCTCGCATGTAGCTTTTTCAATATTTTGCAAGCAAATTGAACTGTGTCAGACCTTAGAATAGGAACCGACCAGCGCCTTTTCTTTGAGCACCATGAGCAAACATAAGTGTCAGTCATGATGAATTTATCTTAAAAATTTCGAGTCTGAGAAACTCGATGCGCTTGCTTAGTTCGAAGCTCGCTACGTTCGCACGGTAGCTTCTTGAATATTTTGCTAGCAAATTGAACTATGTCAGGCCATAGACTAAGAACAGACCAGCAGTCAGCCTTTTCTATGAGCACTATAAGCAAAATCAAGTGTCACACGACGCATTTTTCTTAAAAATTTCGGCTCGAGTTTAAAAGGCTCGCAACGCTCGCTTAGTTTGAAGCTTGCTACGCTCGCTTAGTTCAAAGCTCGCTTCGCTCGCACGGTAGTTTCTTGAATATTTTGCTCGCAAATTGATCTATGTCAGACCATAGAATAGGGACTGACCAACAGCCAACCTTTTCTATGAGCACTATAAGCAAAATCAAGTATCACAATGACATATTTTTCTTAAAAATTTTGGCTCGCTTCGCTCGCATGATAGCTTCTTGAATATTTTGCAAGCAAAATAAACTATGTCAGATCATAGAATAGGAACCGACCAACAGTCAGCCTTTTTTATGAGCTCCATAAGCAAAATCAAGTTTCACGTACGTCAGGAGCAGGAGTATTTGTTTTTAAAAATGTCAGCTCGCTTTGCGAGTTTAAGACGCTCACTGAGCTCGCTTCGCTCGCACGGTAGCTTCTTGAATATTTGCTGGCAAATTTATCTATGTCAGACAATAGAATAGGGACCGACCAACAGTCAGCCTTTTCTGTAAGCACTATAAGCTACATCAAGTGTCAGATAACGAATTTGTCTTAAAAATTTCGGCTCGCTGCGCTCGCTTGGGTTGAAGCTCGCTTCGCTCGCATGGTAGCTTCTTGAATATTTTGCGAGCAAAATAAACTGTGTTAGACCATAGAATAGTAACCGACCAGCAGTTATCCTGTTCTATAAGCACCAAAATCAATTGACACAATGACGCATTGGTCTTCACCAAGGAGCAAAATCAAAAATTTTATGAAAAAAAATTCAATTAGGTAGGTACCTACGTAAGGAAATAGTAATTTTCTGCACTCTCAAGGTGCATTTTTATTCATATCTCTGACGATTCTCATCAGATCAAAAAAATAATCATCAAAATCGGTTCAGTCGACGTAATTAGAACCTCCTCCTTTTTAAAAGTCGTTAAAAAATCTATTAACTTATTCACCGCGGGTAACACCGCGGGGCACAGCTAGTTATACATAAAAATTGATACACCAACATAAGACTCAATATAAGACGCGACCGAGAGGAGTTACCATACCGTTACCATATCATTACCATACCTAGATAAAAAATCACCGGGTGAGTCGAAACATTGTCTAATCGACTCAACAATCGATTAAGGCGGCCTAAAAACTCCGTCACCAGTGTTGGCCACTTGCTCATACGAACAAACGAACGATCGATTTCAATCTTAATGTTTACGTAACTTGTGTTACTATAATATCTTCGATGAAACTAACAGTAACTACAGTACAACACTTTGCAAGGATTCGTCACGATCTTGCCCTTTGCGCCCTTCACATCCGCCGCGACCATAAAACGTTTACGCTAAGCTCGTACGGAGGGCTTGGTGATGGATCGCTGTTTTTGCATGGACTTGATTTATTATACAGAAAACTGACCAATTAACATGACGTGTCACAAAAACATCAAAAGGCATACGTGGGATCGCTGTTAGATACTTTTTATAACTAAACTAAAAAAATTACAACAAAGATTGTCATGAAAAAAAATCAGCAATCTCCATCGTCCTTAAGTATCCTTAGTTGGGATTTGAGTCAGTCGCGATAACCGACGTTAAAGAAAGACTTGTTGCTCAATTCAACTGTATTTTGGCAACGGCAAAAAACCGTGTCTTCACCCGGCGCGCAGTATAAAGTATGCAGTGTAGGCCATTGAGATGTATTAAGAGTCACAATCTAATAGCTGACAACACTCAAAAAATGTGCGTGCAAATTCAATGTTCTACAATGGCATTTGATATTTGAATGTAGACGTTATACCGTTTGTTTTAATGTTCAATGACGCTTGTACGCAAAAAAGAAAAACTACGCACTACGTAGCGAGCGCCAAGTTTTGGCGTTTACAATTTATTTGTCTGATTGTGACTCTATAATACATCTCAATAGTGTAGGCATTATGATACTATACTATACTAGATTGTACTTCAATGGTTGTAGGGCAGGCCGTGTACAAACTCTCGTGTGCACGCTCGGACGGTTTCTACACGGCGCCGGCGAAAAACCGTCTCGTGGGCATGAACATTTATAACTTACTCATAAAATTCATCTTAAGGTGTTCATAAAACTTTCTACGCTCCATGTTAATTGCACTTTCGCCCATAAATGCACAATTATCTAAGTGTTGCATAAAATTAAATGAATTAACCTGTTTTGATAAAATTGCTTCATAGTTGACGAAAAACGATCTAAATCAGTCGTTGAACGTTTAGATGTTGGGCAAGCTTTCTGTAAAAGGAATGTAATTTGGTTTTTACTGTTGTTAATGCAATAGAATCATCATCATTTCGGTTGCTTCATGTCATTTAAAAAATAATAGTAATCTACTCTCTAAGGTATGTAATAAATACCTACATCAATGAAATAAAACCTTATAAATCGCAGGTCTCAAAGTTATTTGTGATGTTGCGTTATTCCTTGGCTACTTTATCAGTGGTCGGTGCAGGTATACCATTTGGGATCTACAACGATATTGTAAGACTACGTGCTCATATTCCGCGGCTTTTGGGTGCCCATAAGTTGGTTGTGTAGCAATCTGAGACTGTATGTAGCAATCTGATGGTTGCATCGTACTTAACCACACTATTTTTTAGTAAGTTTTTGGAATAAAAAAGTTACAAATGTTATTATACATTGTTTTAGAAACCACTTTCTAATTGTTGTTCTTCAAATGTGTATGTTGCCAGTAATGGTAATACTTTAACTAATGCAACTGTGTTAAGATTTTATGAAAATGAAAAGTAGTTACCTACTTATATTTTTTTTTGAAAAATATACATTTATACATAGAAAACATCCAGACTCGATATAAAAATTTACAGATCATACAAACATTTGACCCGCAGCGGGTATCGAACCCACTGCGTCACAGAGTACGCAACCTATGTTTCCTTACGTGACATAATTAGCCACAAAGCACAACTCAGCCAAGAAAACTTAGATGAGCAAATGGGATATTTTCAGTATAGCCGATTTAATGATCATGAACTATGAATTTAAATTAAAGTAATATATTTTTTCCCATTCTCGTATTTTAATCAACACTATAGAAATCATTTTGAATTATAGAACATAGCATTATAGCGGTGACTAGTAACGTGACCGCTCGGTAGAATCGATTCGATGCATCACTCTGTAATCGAGTTTAATCGAGTCATGGCCGTGATCTGTTTTGACATATTGCAGGCGTCTAAAGGTTCTCTGTTATTAATCAATATAATTTTAATAAAAAGTAGCAAAATATTAAAAGGCACAAAATTATAATGATACTAAGGGGTACCTACAATAATCATCAAAAAATAATCAAAAATCCCGGAAGGATCTCTGTGGAGATGTAAATAGGTACAATTTATGCAAGGTGAGGACGAAACGAATAAACAAACAATGTTGGCGGCGGATTTCCGTCCACGCGGAAGTTGAGAGAACATTTCGCATCTTGTTTTATGGAGAAGATAAACTTGGGATGTTGGATATACATTTTACAATAGCTTTAGAAACTAATATTCTAGAATGACACATTTGATTTTGTCATAACAAGTGTTATTCATTTTGTAACGGATTTGGAAAGAGACAATTATCTTTTTTACTAAAAATAATCTATAAAATGTAAAAAGAAGCTTGAAACAAAAAGAAAAATTACCATCATAATATTCTGATTGAGAAAATAATATAAACAAAGTAAAATCCTTTAAATATAATTATTAAATAAATAAATATCCTTGGACTTTGCACACAGCGTCATCTAGTCCCAAGCTAAGCAATTTAATGCTTCAATATTTAAAAAAAACTCATGTTTATAGTGCAAGTTTTATTTGAAATTTTGATTTAGATTAAAGATTTTATTAAGTATTTTCTAAAATACGTAACTAATTATGTTTCTTAAAAATAGATAGAAGTTACAATTTCTGAATATCTATCTTAATATCTGAGTTAAGCCAGTGAGACACATTTAATTCAAATAATTTTCTTACTGTCTTTTGTGAGCCCATTAACACTTATACTATCTATTGAAATTTCAGTACCGTTCTGCCATCCATTAATTTGACTCCTTCCTTCCTTTCTACCATTTTCTGAACCATTCGGCATTTTAGCATCACTCTTCTTACTCTTTCTATAAGATTTAATGTAGAAGTCAGAGAAGAGGATAATGAATAGTGTGCAGTTCGCGATCATAGTGTAAGCGTTGAGGAAAGTAGGCGGACACTTGGATGTGTGGTAGCTTCGGAATTGGTGAGTGATGATCATCACGAATTGAATCTGAAACGAGAATATTAAATGATAATTATAATACTTCACAAAATAAACATAGCCGAGTACAATTTCGATTAAGACACCTTTCCAACAAAAACCTTATTTTTATTAAATGGGCAAAAGCATAATGGACCTATGCTTAATACGAGTATATTTTTGCATCATTATAATCATCTATGTGGTGTACAATGAAGTGTTAATAATCTATCAATCTATCTATCTATGATTTTAATGTTGACTTAGTTTAGCTATATTCTTTTTAATCCGTAACATTTCTCATTCGTAATTGTAGGTAATTTTTAAAATATGACCACGACTGTATTTTCAAGATGCCGGCATTTTTCAGACTTTGTAGATGTCTAAAGGCTAGGTAGTCTCAATAACCTATCTATCTTTGGTTTTGCTTACTGCGGTTAGACATTTGACATTTCTTCCAACTAAAAACGTCAAATAGCTACTGACGGTAAGCAAAATCAAAGATAGATAAGCTATTGAGATTGGCTGTATGGAGGTCTCTGTCAATACGAAAAATCCAATGCACGGCCGGATAAAAACCCATAACCTTCAAAGCGAAAGTCCAGGCACTAACTCGACAATCACGGCTCACGGAATAATGTATCATACATATAACTCACCAGTTGCAGCGATGTAATGTACTTCTTCCACCACAAATATTTAGCCAAGCTCGGGTACGCAGACAGTCCGTAATAAGTGTACATAATCACATGTACAAAACAGTTCAACATTCCCGGGAACAGAGTGGCATAGGACGGATCATATCTGACTATCAGCCAGGTGGATAACACCATGTAGGAGTGATGGTAGACGTGGAGGAAGGAAGCTTGGTTGTATTTTTTACGCAGAACAAAGAATACGGTGTCAAGGAGCTCTGTTGGTTTCAGAAGGTAGTATACGTGGATGGCTTTCAGCTGCAATCAAAAGGTAATGTAAAGTCTTACGAGTCACAAAGCATCAGTTAGACTAGTAGTTCGATTCATAAACTCGAAATGCGACTTTGAAAAGTGAGTCATTGACAAATTATTTAAAAAGATAATTTAGACAAGTTTATATAATTCATGAAAGTATTTTACAACTTCTTGTAGTACTCAACAAAATGTAGTTTTGTTTGTAAATTGTCATTTCAATCTTTATGTAAATCAATTGAAAATATTTTAAAAACTTACATAGCCAATGGAATCATCTTTGTTGTCGTAGCATTTTGGTCTTAGGCCATGCTTTAATAATACTGGTACTCCCTGGAATAAATTTATAAAAATATGAATTGCAATGAGCTTGGTATTACATTTCCACCAGTACCTACTGTTAGTTATTAAGTTACTTGTCTTTTTTAAACTTTCGCGATCAGAACACATTATAAAACATATGCAAACGGGTAATTATCACGAATTTTACCTTTAATATTCACCCGACGTTTCGACCGGATTGCACCAGCCGTGGTCGCGGGAAGACTGAAGTATTGGAGGTACCGCCACAGCAAAGCGAAAGCGTTTATTCAACTACCCTCACTTGATCTTCATAAATAAGTTACTCACCAAATACAGAGCATAAACTGATAAAGCCACTTGGATGGCGTTGTACACAACTAGAATACCACCTAAGTTGTACGCAGGTCTGTTCTTCATCATTTTTGGTCCTAGTTTTAGTATAAAAATGATGTAAATAACCCATGTTGTGAATGCTATGGTAGGTGTGTCCATTAAAAGCTGCTTACTTATGAAGTTTACTGAAAAATAAAGTAAAGTAAATATCTTTCGACATTTTACACGGCTTCATCTAGTCCCAAGCTAAGCTTTAATGCTTGATATACATAGTCATCTGGTTATCATATTTTTTTTTGTGAACACATACTTATTATAAATAAAAAAACATCCAGACCCGGAACAAATTATTGGAAAAATAGTAAAAAAATCATTTATGGCAGTTTTATATTTTAACTCATATTTATTTCAACGTTGAATAACGACTTTTCTAATTCAAATAACTTTATAAGTCGCTTTAGTGGGTGTTTTCTTGTCTCACATTTCATTGAGATGACAATAGATTAAGCTCAGACCTCTAGCAAGCTTGTTAGTTAATTATCAATAATAGGGTAAGTACTTACAGTCATGTTCCCGAAACTCCCAGATACTCGACGTTTCATTATTTTTCAACATTTTAACAAAAAAAATATATATTATAATTTAAAAGGTAAATCCTTTTGAGAACGCACTCTCGCAACTCATGTATATAATTTAATTATTTTCATCACGATTTTTGATTTTAATATAATCTCGACTGTCCTCAACCACTCAGGAAAAAATAATGCGCTTATTTGCTAAGTAATATATACTTATTACATTTTTTAGTTTATTAATTGCTAGTAATAATGTTTTCTCACATTAATATGTAAAACAACAATAAAGTTAACCTTAACCTAAGACGTGAGACGGCAATTAAAATATTATTTCACAGAAACAAAAAGTTTAATTTTTGTCTAATTAATTTACTAATTTTTAGGTATTAGATAATAAACATGAATTTACGTGGTAGTCGTAACATGCCATAAACGTTTTAGACGCGGGAATAATTCATTAATAATCTATAACTATTAAGTATAGCGAAAGTGGGGGGAGACCTTTGCCCAACAATGGGACAGGATAGGCTAGTAGTAATAGTAATAATATAAAACCTTTAAACGAGCAATTCTTGTTTATTTATTTAAATAATCTGAATCTCGGGAACGGCTCCAACAATTTTTATGAAGTTTAGTGTGCAGGAGGTTTCGAGGGCAATATATCGATCTAGCTAGGTTTCATTTTTAGAAGCCATGACGGAGGCCTTTAGCCTGCCTAAAAAGTCACCAGAGTTGGCCACTTGCTCATACGAACTTACATACTTTTTTTTTTAGAAAATGTCGCTGTATTCGTCTTTTCAGGCAATGAAAACTGCCTCCAGGTACTAGTTTTATTATCGTAGCATGTCCCATGTTATTTAATAAACAGAATAGGTACTTTTTTGTCTGGTATATTCCTATTTACCGTCATATCAACGTTATGGTTTTGCTTTGTATGAACTGAACCCGCTATATACAAAAGTCCTGTATTAGTGAACCTAGTCCAACGCAATTCACAAAAGTCCTAGGCAAATAATTGTTTCTGACTAGTTAAGTGCTATATTGATAGAGCTAAGGGCCAAGTGTAAATGCCGTGAAGTTTACAATGCGGAACATTTATTGTTGATTCTCAGAATTCCGCATTTTCGACTGTCGAAGGAAGTCGTGTCTTCCTCAAACATTTTAGATTAAAAACAATAGTGGCAATTCTGAGTGTCGCAAAAGCTAAACTAAGCTAACTGAAATTATTGCCGTCCCTTTCATAGCGATGGGAATAAAAAGGATGGCAATAATTTTAGTTAGCTTAGTTTAGCTTTTGCGACACTCAGAATCGCCCCCAATGTTTGATAACTTAACGTTATATAAAATGCAAACCTGATTTTAACGAGTCTTTGTAATTTTATTGTTAGAAGTTTGTGAATGTTTTGTTTTAATTACTTACCTACTTATTTTTTTCTGTTCATATTGTCTAGTTTTTTTGGGAAGATTATATTTTAAAATAAAACAGCTCTACAAACTTAGAATTAACAAAATCACATTACAATTAAGCAATTTATACGCCTACCTATACATTTTGTTAAAGGCATCAGTTGAGCTACCTATAGATAGTTTGTAACGATCCTTAGGTGGCTCAACTGGTTCTGTATATAATAGGTGGCTCAATTGTATTTTTTAAAGTTATGTAAATAAGAAGTATATGGAGGAAATTGCATCATTACACCGACAAGAGCTGAGCTCTTAAGTTATATATATATGTAAATATGTAGTAGCAACGTTAGTTAGTTTCTGTGAATAAACTTGTCCCATTTAAAACTTTTAAAAAGTTATAAGTATATAGCGAAATCTTAAGCCATTTATGGACGGAGAAGTCTAGTAAAAGAAGACCACACTTCCTACAGGTTTATTGAATTTGTGACAAAAGCTAATATTTACGTTGACATTTGAGTATGGGCTTGCTTTACATGGTCGAACCTCGAGTTTGTTTGTGTTATGACTACAGTACTGGCAGCATAGGCCGTACTCTGGATCAACGAAAACGAAGTTTCGTGTCAATTTTCGGCGTTAGCTTATGTTGGTGGATACTGTTAAAAGTGACATCTGAGCATTGAGTTACTATACTAAAGAGTCACAATCTACTCGTTATAGCATCACTCAAAAAATAACCGAGCAAATTCAATGTTCTATAACAGGGGTCGGCAAGTATTTTTAGGTGGGGTCCGGATAATGTGGGAAAATATTAACGAGGTCCAGAAAGAAAACAGATAATAATAAGGGTCGATCTTTTAGCGAGCAAAATTTTTTTAAGCTTGAAGCAACGTAACACTTGATTTTGCTTACGGTCGGCTCTTATCGTGTGAAAAGACGCGAGCGAAGCGAGCAAATTTTTGAAATGAAAAAAACATTTTTTTTTTCTTTGCCATGCATTTTTTTTTGACATGCCATTTCGATTCGCTTAGGGTCGATCTTTATTTTCCGAGAAACAACGCGAGCGAAGCGAGCAAAATTTTTTTTTAAGATTAAAGCAACGTAACACTTGATTTTGCTTACGGTCGGCTCTTATTCCGTGTGAAACGACGCGAGCGAAGCGAGCAAATTTTTTTTTAAGATAAAAGCAACGTAAGTACCTACCATTTTTCTTACGGTCGGTTTTCATTCTGCGAGGAGGAATTACATAATAAAATAAGTTTTGCGTCGCGACGCCTATAAATATCTTGTATGAAAGGTACGCGGAAGAGACACTTTTCTGTGTGTTTGGCTAAAGTGCATACAAGACTTGTTACAATTAATTTTTAAAGAAACTTTTTTTTAAGATAAAAGCAACGTGGCACTTTGTTTGGGTCGCTTTTATTCTGTTAAAAACGATGCGAGCTTAATGAGCAAAATTTTTTTAAGAAAAATCATCGTAGTTTTGGCAAAAGAATCCCCTAGTTTTAAGGACATGACGTGACTCCGTCACCAGAGTTGGCCACTTGCTCATACGAACGAACGAACGAACGAAGGACATGACGTTTCATATAATATTTTGTAATTAATATTTTTAATAAATTATAAGAATTTATTAAATTGATTAAATATTGAAGGTATTTCAGTACATAAAATCTATATTATGACGAAAAAATTTATCCTTACTTAAAACCATTACCTATGTTTAAGAATTTTAAATAGTGGTCCACGGAGGACCCAGCCCAGGGATCCGCCCTTGGCTCGTGAATTGCAAGAACTGTACAACACATTACAATATTTGGCGGTCCGAGGTTCGACCTTTCGCGGTCCGCATACGGACCGCGGTCCGCCTGTTGCCGACCGTTGTTCTATAATGACATTTGACATTTGAATGTAAACGATAATGTCGTTTGTTTTAATGTTGAACATTAAGGTGGCCCTTCCCGGTGCGTCTATCATCGACGCGGGCATAGCCGAAAAGCTTGTTGTTTCATCCAACGCAATGCTAGAAAAAGAAGCAAAGCGAAAAGAGAGAGATAGCGCCTCAGCGCTCGGTATTCAGTAGGTACTTTCGCCGCTCACTCGCTCACTCGAAAAATAGTGTGCGGAAATTTCATAAAAAGTGTTCCAGGAAATACGTGTTTTTCAGTAAGCCTTACAAGTTTGTAAAATAAATATTTGTCATTTAGAATCTCCATAATATTTGCAAGGTTTCTATCACAATATTTTCTTTCCTTTTACAATTTATGAGTACATTATGAACGGCCAACATTCAGGTAAAATTTATGCTAAAACAGATTTTTGGAAGCTTATACTGAATTTGTTTCTCAAAATTTTGATTTTTAATTTCGATAGAAACATAGATTATAGTGCACAAGATACCTATTAGTCCAAAAGTTTAAAAGAAAGATCTGTTACAACGGCATAATCACGTACGAGCGTTTGTATGAAAAGTGAGCCGGGTTGGCCGCTCTTAAAACAAAAACCGAGTTTTGGCGCGGACATTTTATTTGTCTGATTGTGGCCCCATAAATTGAACCTCAATGCATCTGAGTCATATTTTTAAATGTTTGATTGTTTTTAATTTTCAAATCAAATATGTAGCTAATTATCTCGTGACTGCCCAGGTATGGCGAATTTTAATCGAACCCGCTGTTGGTTCGATTTCCGCTGAACAGAATGTTAGCAGATTTTTGTTCCTGGTCTGGATGTTTAGTACCAGGTATTTGTTTGTAGTCTTACTTACTAAACATCAAAAACTTCACTTCACTTCTTTGTTGTGGCTACTGCGATGTATGATGAAAAACTTTAATGCTTACTTGTATTTTTTTGCTTACTGTACGAGGTATGACATAATGTCAAAGGACGTAAGTCAATTGACAGAACCTTAAATTAAACCTTTCGAGAATTGTAATATTTCTAAGAAAATATAACAAGGTTTTTTAATTGGTAATAACTTATATAATTTTTAATAATGAAGGTGATGTGAAGTTTAGAAATATCATTGATTTATAAATTATTTTATAAATACAAAAAAATTACTTTACTCAATGATTGATTATTTATTTAATTGAGACATTGGTGTCAATTCAGATGTCGCCAAAACTAAACTAAATTAATTTGACAGCACTAATAATGTTGCCGTCCCTTTCATAACGATCGAAATAAAAAGGATGGCATAAATTTTAGTGCTGCCAAATTAGTTTAGTTTAGTTTTGCGACATCTGAATTGACCCAAATTTTGTATCAGTCAAGCCCTTTTCAGATATCGAAGGTAGTCATAAGCGCGTTTAAATCCCGTATTTATGTATAGTTCTCTACATAAAACTTAAGAGCTCAGCTCTTGTCGTCGGTGTAATGATGCATTTTCCTCCTTATACATCTTTCCAATGCGATCTCTTTTACTTCTTGATACGACATGACAGCGATCTTCTCTTTGATCTGACTTATGTAATTAATTCTCGGTCTTCCCCTTCCTCGTCTTCCTTCTACTTTTTTTCCTATAGTTCTCTATTTCTAAAAAATACACGAAATTCTTAAAACAACAGATTTTCTCAACTTTAGATATTATCGAAACTTTTGCATTGTAATTCGTTGCTTAAGTTTTAAAAACAAAATCTGCAATCAATTTAACAATATTTCTAAACAATACAATAGCATTTAGAGATTGAGTAAAAACAAAGATAAGATCATAAATCGTCGGAAGCAGTAACTCACACCATATTACGAAAGTTTATGAACATTTTGGCAATCGAAATAATACTCGTATGACATCATGTAAGTGGGCGGCGTCAACGAACTCTATGAGGAATTTCTTAGAAATTTACGAAATGCAGCCTGTGTGGGTGATAGAACAGGCTTAAGATTGTATTCCTGGATATCATCATTATCATCAGCCAGCCCGATTTCGATCACTGCTGGGTATGGACCTCTCTTTGTTCTTGCTATTTTTCCCGGTCCTGATCCGCCACTATCTTGGTACTCTTTAATTACGTAACTTGACTGATAGCGTAGTTACTGCTAATGTTCCTTTGTTGTTGTCATCGTCTTCTTATTTTCTGTACTAATATATTTTTTTGTCTCTTAGATTCATATTTTGTTCTTTAAGTACCTACACCTACCTTTTTCTTTTCTTTTTTTTATATTAGCCCATTCCCGCTAGAATATCCTCTTTTGTATAATTTGAATTGTGTGTGCTGAATAAATGCTTTCTATTTTATTCAATCCTCGGAAATGGTGATTGTATTACCTAATGCTGTTTCTATCCCAAAGTCAATGACCTATCATGACAGATATCATGTACTTCTGATTGAGTTGAGTTCCCGTCGACTGAACACCTGTTCAAGCAGAACAACTAATCGCGCTCACAACAAATCACGCACAGGTCTACGACCCTTGTCGAAAGTTGCCTGTTTACTGTATTACTTGTGTTATTTTATGTTGAGAGTTAGTTGAGTGCTTAGACCTTTAACACGTTTATAGCAACGTTATTTTGAAGGTTAGTTCCTTCCTTCCAAACGAGAAAGCCATGCCTGCACAAGTCCAATATGTACGTCTCTACGTTCAACGTAATCTAAGATCTAACGATTGGGATTATGCCTTGGTTTTCGTACCAAAGTATAATTCAAATTTATGCATCAATGGATTTTCCCTTCAGTAGCTCTAAATAGTGAAGAAAACTGTGGGGATACTAAACGAAAAAGAAGTTTCATGACAATTTTCGGGTTCCAATTATGTTGGTGATCTATTAAGAATTCAGTATCCACCAACATAAGCTGACCCCGAGTTGATCCGGAGTAAAGCGCCAGGTGTTATTCTAAAGTGGCATGGGGCTGTATGTTGTGAACTTAAATTAAAAAGGTACCAGTGTAGGTTTGGACCTGCCTAGTTTTGTCTTTGCTGAAGTAGTTTTGTCTTGTGTCAAATAAGCATTATAGTATAGGATCCCGTCATACAACGACCTTCACCGAGATGTTTATTTAATGAAACGTATTTTATATGTAATTTAATATGTAAATAAATATATTGCATATGGGTTGGCTAACAAATTTCAGTCCAGTATATGCTTAATTTAAAAAAAATAGTTTTTTAACATTTCACCGGTATAATTATTAGACAAATTCTATACCAATCGAAAGTCTGAAGCCCATAGAATATGCAAACGTTGTGTTTCCTATTCTATTCCGGTCACAACTATTAATTTAATTAATTTAATTTATGAGTTTTTTATGAATTTATTATTTATTTATTAATTTATTTTTAATTAAATTTTAATTCAATAATCAGATCGGTGCAAAATGCTAATATTATTTACCTGTTTATACCTGGCTGCCCGAGAGTTGTGACCGGAAAAGAATAGGCAACCCAACGTTTGCATATTCTATGGGCTTCAGACTTTCGATTGGTATAGAATTTGTCTAATAATCATACCGGTGAAATGTAAAAAAAAATTTTTTTTTAATTAAGCATGTACTGGACTGAAATTTGTTAGGCAACCCATATGCAATATATTTATTTACATATTTAAATTACATATAAAATACGTTTCATCAAATAAACATCTCGGTGAAGGTCGTTGTATGACGGGATCTTAGACTATTAGAATGGATTAAAATGCATGCCACGCCACACTATCTAATTATTATAAACAATTTAGGCAACGTAATAAATGAAAGTCTACATTACTTACTATACTGTCTTTTTTCCTTCCTACACGATATGTAGACGCTAAATACATCTTTATGATAGGTTCTATAAAGCCCCATAAAATTATATAACATACCGGCCTACATAACTAATATCACTCTCCCACGGCGTCCAAACCACGTAATACCAATTTCATTTATCCGCGGTAATTCTTGAATCTAAGATTATGGTTTGAAACCATAGAGAAAGTGTTTGTGCCAATTCCGATTCGCATAACTCACGGAGCGATCTTTTTATGGTTAATCTTTGTTATTACTATTGTCTTGGATGGTTCGCGGTAATCTTAGAAAGTAATCCATTGTGAGTAAATTATGTTTTATCTACTGACAACTTCGGTTAAAAGGTTATCAATTTAATGGCAATAATTACTGTGTACACTGACTAACAAAGATATAACTAGAAGTCAAAGCTGATTTGTTTACGCTAAAGACAAAAATAAAAGCATTTCTTTATACCTTTGTTATGCTTTTTGATGGATAGTTTTAGTTTAGTGATCTTGACTGATCAGTTCCCAATTATTTTAATACTTAACTACTTTTAGAATTGTTATTCGGTTTTTGTTTTGGTTTTATGTGTGTATGATATAAGAGCTTATTATTTTTTAGTTTTAATTTAATTGGTCTGGGAATCATTTAATCATCGCCATTGTATAATTGTCTCGCCTCACAGCGCGTACTGACTCTGCCTTTTCGATGTTGTGGGTTTGATGACCGTAAAGGACAAATATTTGTGTGAATATTTAATAAAATTAATATTTAATAAAGTAATAAATATTTTTCAAAATAAGGTACAAATTATTAAATACTAAAACTAGCGCGAAATACCCGACAAAATTTATTTAAATAAATACTTGATATTATCGTATTTTGTGTTGTATGCCTTGATTAATGTTGCTTAGTTTTGTAAGCTTAATATTTTATGTTTGTATTACTTTTCTTAGTCTTTAAGTATGGCCTAATGTAGGTACCCATTACAATTTCAAAATGTCTGACAGTCAATCACTCTTACCCATAACTACCTCATTACAACCTAGGGATAAACTACATTCATCATTAATCCATCACGCCCTAATTTCCCTCCATTTAACTCAGTTAAGTCATACATCGGAATGCAATAATTGGTATATAATCCAACCAATTTCCGTCCGTATGCATACCAGTTGGAGCTCAAATTCGGTTGCAAGGATTAGTTAGAAAGTTTTCGTCCTTGAAAGTAAAAGTCCCGAAGGTGAAATCGAAGTTGTTTATATCGTAAAGCCATATGTGTATATGCCCTTTAAGAAATCGGAGTGTATTGATCCGTTATGTATTCAACCAGTGGACATAATGCGGCTTTGCTCGCTTGATGACGGCTTAAATATAATATGATACAATATCTTAATGGTGCGATATGACAAAATGTAATCCCACTAGTTTTATAAACGCGAAAGTTTGTGTGGAAGTATAGATAGGTGTTTGTGACGACCTCTGTGGCGCAGTGGGCGAAAGCCCGCCTGAGACGCAGAGGTTGCGGGTTCGATCCCCGCCGCGGGACAAATGTTTGCATGTTCTGTAGATATTTGTTTCGTGTCTGGGTGTTTTCTATGTATAATATGTATGTATTTACAAAAAAAAAATGTATCTAAGTATGTAGTCTAACAGTCATCCTGTTACCATAACACAAGCATTAAATTGCTTAGCTTGGGACTAGATGACGTTGTGTGGAATGTCCAAGAATATTATTTGTTACTCTTTCATGCGAAAACTACTGAACAGATTTGGCTGAAACTTGGAATATACATAGTTTATGCATGGAGGTTGACCTGTAATAATACATAGGTTACGTTTTATTAATATAATTACAACGCGAGCGAAGCTGGAGGTGGATACTAGTATGATATAATTTAAAAATGATGAATATGAGATGAATGCAGTGTTTAGAAAATATGTACCTACCTACGTACATATTTTTAAAATACAACCTACTAACTTTTATATAGAAAAGTGCCTTTTAAATAAATAAATAAATAAATATCCTTGGACATTCCACACGGCGTCATCTAGTCCCAAGCTAAGCAACTTAATGCTTGTGTTATGGTAACCAGATGACTGATATACTACATAGATACATTTTTTTTTGTAAATACATACATATTATAGATAGAAAAACATCCAGACCCGGAACAAATATCTGCAGAACATACAAACATTTGTCCCGTGGCGGGGATCGAACCCGCAACCTCCGCGTCTCAGGCGAACCTTCGCCCACTGCGCCACAGAGGTCGTCAAAAAATACCAGCTATTAATATTAGAGTCACGTTAACCGTCTCAAATAGGTATTTCCGAGAGCAAAACCCATTTATGGTCATAAAATGTGATGTATCTAGATCTAGTGCCCCACCTCTGGGCTGGGCACTGGTTCTCCTAGGTCATATGATTCAAGACGTAGGCGTTAAATTTCAATTTGTAGAATATTATTTTTATAACTTGATTCAAACAATTATTAACTAACCATTATGGTCATGTGTTGACGTTAGATGAATAATATAAAAATTACTGGATGTTTTTGGATGATACAAACTTGAGGTGGTCTAATTGCGATTTGTTTGGTTATTTCTATAAAGATTATTTGCAGTTGTTTTAAGCTAATTTAAAGCTTATTTTTGTTTGTTTATATTTTGTTTTTAATCTTACTGTTAGGCGATGTTCTCCTATCGAATTTGCAACATTTTTGGTGCCAAAAGTTGCAATATAAATGCATTATTAATACAATTGTTTTGTCCTAATTTTAATTCAACTATGTGAATATAGTAAGTGTTGTAACAAAATTAATTTACCCTAACACTAGAAACAACTAGATTATTAAAATATAAATAAATAAATATCCTTGGACATTCCACACGGCGTCATCTAGTCCCAAACTAAGCAATTTAATGCTTGTGTTATGGTAACCAGATGACTGATAAACTACATAGATACATTTTTTTTGTAAATACATACAATATTACCTAGGTATACGTAGAAAACACCCAGACAAAAATAAAAATAAAAATCAAATATACTTACATTCATTTGTGGTACAATAGCAAAACTTTATCAAGACACCGTCTAAACTCAAGAGCATTGAGCAATTAGCATTAACCTTTGTTTTTGTTATGTTAAGACTGAATGAAATAATTGAAACTGGTTCTAGTTTAAACGATTTACATAAAAATGACGCTCGCTGTTTCCTGCGCTCCGACACTAAAGGAAAATATAAATTAAACATGCTGGGACTGAGTTGAGGCCGACACCTTTCAACGTTGTACACAATAATAAGTATTTATTTGTAAAATAGGCGAATATTAAAACATAGGATACAGTTAAGTACAAAGTAAGAAAAATCCAGAGCTTTATGTTAATAAGAAAATGTAAATGGCGGCCTGAAACCTCCGTCACCAGAATTGGCCACTTGCTCAAACGAACGAACGAACGAACGAACGAACGAACGAACGAACGAACGAACGAACGAACGAACGAACAAGCGAACGAATAAGTAAATATCATTAAACATTTTACACATCGTCATCTGGTCCTAAGCATCTTATAATGAAACAAGTACTCGTAAGCTAAACACTTCATTAGTTATAATCACTTTGACATAATGAGTCATTTTAAAGGACATTTTTTTGTGATATTCACAAAAAATGCCCTTTAAAATGAGTCAACATACACTTACTATACTAATTACAAATATAATTATATGCTACTAACTAGATCCCGTTCCCCGATAAAAAAAAAGGATGGCATCAATTTTAGTGCTGTCAAATTAGTTTAGTTTTTGCGACATCTGAATTGACACCATTTGACGTATAATTTTGTGGGTAAAATCTAAGTACAATTAATTTTAGGATATATTTAGCTTAATACCAGCATGACCAACAGGATGCTATTAAGTTAGGACGACAATAATAATTGTTTAGATTATGGTGATCTTTCGACAATGACCTTTAGCTTTATCTTTTTGCCGCTAAATACCGGATGGTTTACCTGATGTTTAGTGACATCCTGTATAACCTATACATTTTAATTTCAAATACTAGTTACATAGTAGGTACTAGCAAAGACGATTATTAATCGTCTTTGGTACTAGCAAGGACGATATAGGTAATCGACGATAAAAAATGAAATATGATCACGACTGTATCCCAGGGAGCGGTGGACATTTCTTTCAGATCTTTTAGGCAATTTTTGGATCCTTGATGTCTATGGGGGTAGTCAGAGGTATGTCCAAATACGTCATATTTGGTACATGCCCCCATTTTGCAGAAGTTAACTTTTCTTACGTGACAGGTTGCAAGCCCATCGATGCTATTAGAGAGCTAACTGGTTTGCTCACGATGTTTTTCTTCAGTTAGAAGCTCGTGTATAAACTTTTCGATGCGAAAAGTCCATAGATGTACTGCCGGATTAGAACCTAGGACCTTCGAATCGAAAGTCGAAGTACTAATTCTCTTGACCAACACGGCTTTTAATCGACGATATAGGTATCTATATCGTCCTTGGTACTAGGTACAGCTACTGTGTGGTGGCCGAGTGAGTTAGTGCCTCGAATTTCGATCCGAAGGTCGTGGGTTCGAATCCGTGCATCAATGGATTTTCGTTTCGAAAACTTTATGTGCTTTATAACGAGCTTATTTTTTAGCTTTTTTTTTAACGAGTAAACGGTGAAGGAAAATATCGTGAGGAAACCAGTTAGCTTTCTAGTAGCGTCGATGGGCTTGCAACCTGTCACGTACGGAATGTTAACTTTTGTCAAATGTGGCCATGTGCCAAACATGTATTTGGACATGCCTCTGACTACCACATAGCTATCTTTAAAACAAAAAAAATTAAAAATACCTTATCAGTTTTACTATGTTTTTTTGTGTCTACGTGATTTGAAGAAACTTTTTAAAGTCTGAAATTACTTATGACCTAGATAGCCAGTAAGTTAGCACATACTTATTCATACTTTAGTTTCTAACTTTACCGCAAAGTTTTTCTGTCCCTTCGAATTCCAGTGATTAGTACAAACCTTAAACCATAACCTCAATGAGTGGGTAATTCTTATAGAGCCGCGAGAAGGTTGTGTTGCAACACAAAGTACCTACGATCATCCACCGTTCGTTCGTATGAGCAAGTGGCCAACTCTGGTGACGGAGTTTTTAGGCCGCCTAAAGGTCTCCGTCATGGTTAACGACTTTAAAAGCCGGGACCGACAATTTAACGTGCCATCCGAAGCACGGAAGCGCTCAGCACGGAGCGAAGACACAAGTCTAAATGCAGACTTAATATGAGTCCAGATATGAAATGAAATAGTTCATTTGCATGAAATAATGGTAAGTACAAGATGTTATGTTATGTCATAGAGAGTTCACATATTTCACCATTAATATTGGTATGCAAATTTTGTAATAGTTAAAATATTGGTCAATATAGATATAGGTAGATATGTATATAGTTTTAATTATGTTTATGTTACCATAACACAAGCATTAAATTGCTTAGCTTGGGACTAGATGACGCCGTGTGAAATGTCCAAGGATATTTATTTATTTATTTATTTATTTATTTTATAGCTGAGTGTACAGTGTGTACACGACCCTTTAGTGACACTTAAACCCTTCGTTCTTAGACATAACTAATGGCGTTAAAATTAATGGTCTTCAAAATGTAATAAGCTTAGACCACCCGTTTGCCTACCGAATTTAATTGCATCATTACCATATTAATTTGTATTTTGTCATTATGATTATTTTTTAAATTATGAATAGAATAAGTTTATTTAAAAACAAATTATCCCTAACCCTAATAACCAAAGAGAATGTAACACTACGTTTAATAACTACTATAAAATGTGTAAATTGTATTTTATTAAATTATATATTGACTTACAGTTCTCAATTCGTCATATCCTCTGACCACAATCCATGTGTGACCTCGATGTCCTTTCTATAAGGCAGATACTCGAAAAACCAGCCACGTTATTAAGCAGCCGTCTTAGATTGAGTTGTCATTTACTCATTGAGCTTATTTAGTCATAGTAGTTGCTACTACACAGTTACACACGACGTTGCACGAGATTAAGGGAAGGTTCATATCTGACGGAACATGAGTCGCGTATTATACGCCAGAACAGACAAATGTATAGAAAAACACTTGACCGTTCACACTCAACCGATGATACGTTAGTACGCTAGATGATACGCTCGGCGTATTTTACGTCAGATATGAACCTTCCCTAATGCCTCAGGCAAGTTGCAAGTATCCACACGCCAGGCTTTAAAATATATAGCATTACAAAATGAATTTGTTTCGCAGCTTTTGGACAACAGGTCACTGTACTACGTTAGTTATTATAACGGTACAGCTTTTTCTAAGATTCTTTAACCGGTAACTATGCACTTTACCAATGAATTATATCATTGGGCACGCTAAGGAATATTGAATTATAAGCAGAACCGTTTAGATAACTAGCCAGGTTCGACCTCTGGGTTGGTCATTGATTAATTTTATAGGTTTAGGTTATCTGCATACCAGAGTAGACTTAGCTTACGTCACAAATTGTAAACTAGCCTTTATAATATCACGAAGCGCTCGTGGCGAAGCTTGCTAAGACGTTCTTGATAGATCGTCGAAGTTAAGCAACGTTGTGAGCGGTCACTACTAGGATGGGTGACCGCAAGTGGCATTTATATCTGAGCGCTTCCGTGCTTCGGAGGGCACGTTTAATTGTCGGTTCCGGCTTTTAAAGTCGTTAAGCCATGACGGAGGCCTTAAGGCGGCCTAAAAACTCCGGCCTAATACATTATCTTGGATCTGGCATTATAAGTGTTTTAAAGGGACCTTAGAGAGGTGGTTGCACGTCCAAATATATATATAATCTTCCTGGCCGTTTGTTTTACAGAGACATTGGCTTAGTAATAAATTAGTATCTATGGGCTTGGGTGTTTAGCCCGCATATGGCTGATATAGCCTATTTTTGCGTCAAAGGACCGATTGCATGGAACGCAAGTTAGAGCGTTTTCACATTATCCGATCCGATATCGATAACGGACGCCGATACGATATCGGGGTAAGTAAAATGTATGAAATATGTACCTGTCTTTTATATTGTCCGGCCCGATATCGGATATCGGAGCCGACACCGATATGCTGGCGGGACCATCGGACGCCCGTGAGCCGTCGAGCGATAATGTTTGTATGTGTGCTATACGTGCATCTAAATTGTCTCTCATCACTAAGCTATCGAGAAAGTGACCGTATCGGAACGATTTTGTCAGAAATTATGTGAAAATAGCACATGGGGTCGGCTATCGGATGTCGGCTATCGTCGTCCGACACCGATATCGGATCGGATAATGTGAAAACGCTCTTGGGGTGCCAATATATTTGACGTCCAAATATATTTGATACATCACCACATTATACAAAAGTTAGCGTTTCTTAGTTGGAAGCTCGTCAACGCCTATTAGAAAGCTAACTGGATTGTTCACTATGTTTTTCTTTACCTTTACTCTCACTCGCATTACATTCATCAAAATAAAAAATCCATTGATGCACGACTAGGATATGAACCTACGGACACCTTATGATCGAAAGTGAGTACACGATAGAAAGGCACTGCCTCACTTAACCAACACAGCTTTTGATTAATTTTACAGGTTTGAGTTACCTCTATGCAGAGTACATTTAGCTTAAGTACCTAAGGTGCGTAACCTTATAGCTTATGAACATGGCTTACTTTTATTTGCTTCGTGATTGTATAGATATAAACGCTCGACTTCTTAGTGAATCTGTGTAGGTTCACTATTAAAAGTCGAGCCAAAATTGTTTTTTTTTTGCTTCGATTAACCACACTGAAGTAGTAAAAGATGTCGGTAATTATGTGGTTTGAAATCACCTACTTATTTCTTTAATTAATACCATACCGACAGACAACATTCAAGTTTAATGAATCGAATGAAATGAGTAATTAAACAATTATCCCGAATCATGTCTCATTACGATCGAAAGTGTGCCGCAATCGTGCGCATGAGCAAGCTCCTGATAAGTGGTAATCAAAAACATCGCAAACGAAACGAAAGATGAAATTTAGCAAGTTGTGGAGCTGTAAAATTACGATATCTGTAGGTTGATTATTAATTGTGTAGATTCGTCATCATATCATCATGCTAAACTTAGTAAACAAATAATTCTCACTGTTGTAAATATTTCATTTTATCTTTCCTTTTAGACTCCTATATTATATAAATCATCAATTATGACTCCAGTCATTGTGACATAACCTGTAAACATTTTGATTGTCAAAAGATTTCCTCATGTGTCCTTTACTTTAGCAATTATAGCAAATATCTATGTAGCTTATCAGTCATCTGGTTACCATAACACAAGCATTAAATTGCTTAGCTTGGGACTAGATGATGCTGTGTGGAATGTCCAAGGTTATTTATTTATTTAATTTAACAATTTATAGTTTATAAATTTAACTAACTTTAAAGGTTTATTTCACGATTAATGTAAAGTACGTTTTTAAGTTCAGTTATCGAAAACGAAAGATTGTTTTATTTATTTACGACTTTTAGTGGTACCGGCCACTTGTCTAAAATGTGATGCAAGCGAATGCTATTCGCTACTGTATGATAACTGGAGCGGTTGGACAGGAGACGGATTCAAAAAGGAATGTCTTGTGCAAGTACCTAAGTAGATCGTTTAGTGCATGTGGTTTATTACACACACCTAATTATTGAATTCCTACTTTATAATTAAAACAGGCTCGATACTGAATTCTCAAGGACTGATCGAATTCTCTTTTCAAAAATGAATAATGAAATAGTGAGATTTTTATATCGATTTCTTACAAACGTAGATATACGGGGTATCTATTTCTCCGGGCCAGAGTAGATGTATATACTCTTCTACGCGTAGTAAAAACTATTTTCTACCGAAGTTTTTTAAAACTCACTTCTTTTATGGCTATTGCGACTTGTATTGCCACAGTATTGCCTTGTAAAAAATGCTGAAGAAATTTTTTTTTGTTTAACATTTTTTATGCGGCGGGACGATCTCGTCACCTTTGACGAAGGATGGTGGGACTCGGCAAAGGATAGAGACGGTTGGAAGAGTTTGGGAGAGACCTTTGCCCAGCAGTGGGACGATACAGGTTGATAAAAAAAAATACAATAATAGTGGCAATTCGGAGTATCGCAAAAGCTAAATTAAACTAACTAAAATTAATGCCATCCTTTTTATTCCCATCGCTATGAAAGGGACGGCAACATTTTTAGTTAGTTAAGTTTAGCTTTTGCGATACTCCGAATTGCCACTAATGAATCTTTGTTATAAAACAACAAATTATCTTGTGATTGAGCAAGCGGCAAACCATGACATCGGTGAACAATAGCGGTTGGATCGATTGTTCTCGCGATAGGGATCTTTCAGACAAATATTTGAATTTAACTGTACAATCACCAAACAGTAATGTTAAACTTCATCGCACCTAGTAAAATGTTTATTTATTTGCAAAATATACGAATGTGCCTTTGCCCCTTATACATATAAAAATAAAACTACAGTAAATTAAACCTAGGACGCCGAGGCTGGCTCTTAATATGGCATGGTAAATCTGCACATTCCTTGCTAACTGGTGGAAGAAAGTTACAGATAATTACATGTAGCTACATGATGTATTCGATTAAACTCTAGCACCTACAGGCTGTTTATACTCATAAGCCATTCATACTGATCAGTATCTCTGGTACCTACAGGGTGTTTACATTATAATAAGCTGAGCCTACGCTTCAGTTTCGCAAGGACTTGCGCAAGGGCCGTCATATTCCTATTAGCATGCCGGGATGTCGCGCTGTGGTAACAGTTAGCACATTGGACGTGTCAGTGCTAATTCTATCACATACTCTACTTTACGAGGTGTATATTAGTGAGGTCGCAGTTCAACAGCAGATTTTAGATATATAATTAAAACGGGTAATGGTGTGTTATACAGGATGCCCTAACGCTAAGCCAGATAAAGAAGAAGTATCTTAAATATTGTAGTAGATATTTGCTGACAGGAAACTTTCTTATATTTTTCAAAGTAAGTAATACTGCATTCAAAGTAAATATTAAAATAAGAGAAAAATATATTTTATCCGTTACACAAGGTATTCTAATTTCTCAGTAAACCTCCCATGGCCGATGTGGGGAGAACATGTGCAAATGGGGGCTACCGCGACCCTACACTTAGCCACTGTGACTGCGGGGTCCCCATTCAAACGATGAGTCACCTCTGCCCCTTGTGCCCTACCAACTGCACTAGGGAGGACCTAATAAACGCTACATCCAATGGGGTAAAGGTGGCGATCTTTTACTCGAATACCGTTTAATTTGTTTTACCCATTGAAACGCAAGAAGAAGAAGTAAACCTCCAATTCAGCCCAGTGATTATGACAAGTTGGCAAATTGAAATGGGACTGGGCGGGCCACGTCTGCCGCATGTTGGATGAGTTGTGGGCACGGACCACCACCGAGTGGATCCCACAGGACAGGAAACGACTACGCGGCAGACCGCGGCGGCGGTGGAGAGACGAGCTTGACTCCTACTTTCCACAATGGACTACACTAGCTCACAATAGAGAGGAGTGGAGAGAAGGAAGGGAGGCCTTTGCCCTGCAGTGGGATGATGCAGGCTCCTAATAATAATAATTATTATTATTATGACTCAACAAATATAAGATATCACAATGCGTTTCGTCAGCTCACATTGTCATTGAGCCACTACATAATTATAATCGTTATGAAAGCGATCTGGTTTTGCGATTCGTGATACTGGATAATGCATTGTTGCAATGTATTGCAAACCAGGATAAATCTTGTATCGATCGTGCGATATGCATTTCAAATAAAGTAATAAAACATGTAAGTTGCTCTCAGCCGGTTTCTAGAACGCAATCTTCAAAATTAACTAATCAATGGTGTCAATTCAGATATCGCCAAAACTAAACTAATTTTACAGCATTATAATAGCACACGGGAAATTACTCACGTAAAATTATCGTCGTGAGTAATTTCCCGTGTGCTATTATAATGTCTAATTTGACAGCACTAAAAATGTTGCCGTCCCTTTAACAAGGCTCAACTCACACCAAAAGAAGAGTAGCGAAGCGGAGCGCAGTTTTAATGTCATACGAATTACAACTTTATTTGCATTATTATAATACTTATTATCGCATGAGAAACTCGAACGAGTCGCGAGGATGCCCGCTGCTTCGCGGGAATTCCGACGCATTCGAATACGTGCGCCTTCTTCTTCTAACGATCGAAATAAAAAGGATATAACTAGTGCTATCAAATTAGTTCATTTCTGTTCAGGCTCATTCAGGGATGAGCAAAACAGAAAGTTGAAAGTTTGAGTAGACATCTAATTTCTGTTTTCACCATGCTTTTCGTGCGTATGCGCAATCAATACAGCATACAATAGGAATAAATATAAATGTAAAAAAAACTTATTGTGGATACAGCGTAAATCAATACTGCGAATATAATAGAAATAAGTAATAAAAAACTCGATAACATGCGGTTAAAAGTGAATGAGTTTCTAACTTCAAAGGGATTTACAATGGCACTGAGTTTTTCTAAAAGATAAGTGCGTATGCGCACGCAACTGTCATGTCTCTTACCACATATCCCATGTACCGTGACTGTCGAATGAGTTTCTACTCAATCACACAGGGAATAAGGTTTAGGATCACCATCGCTGAAATATTACATGTCCAAATTTGAACCTTAAAGTTAGTGATCTAAGGTTTAAGTTATTTGTGTGTTTGTGGTTGAGTAATGCCCAGGAAACATTGAATGGCTGAACGGTACTTGTGTTTTCGATAACTGTTATATTTTGTTGCGTAATCGAATTCAGACACTTTAATCGTACGCATAAATACGGTCAAGCACGAATCTGTGCAATTTCTTGCCTGTTCAAAAATGACTGACTGTTAAGCTATGATGCATTGGGAGAGTCTGGTCAGCATTTTTTCATTTTTTGAATTATTTGGAAAACATAATACATAAAATCAGTTAAATTATTTTTCATTTCTCATACACGGAAAGTATCTGCGCTTGAACATAGGGTGGAAAAGTGACCAGTCAAAGTCAAAGTGAAAGTATCTTTATTGCAAAAAATACATGTGTGTGTCTTAGGATATTGTTTGACAGTTGACGAACCAATCGGAGAATTTGTCAAATATTTAAAAATGTCACCTTTTAACTATAATTTACTGGCAGAATTGTGAGATCTAAAGTCGCAGTAGCCACAACGAAGAAGTGAAGTGAACTATAATTTAAACACAAGAGTACTTACTACTCCTCTATTAGAATTTATAACCATTTACCTCAACACTTAAAATCTCTATGTGTAGATTCTTTTAGCAGTAGACTTAAGAACTGGCTTATTTCCAAAGTGTATTACGATCTACAGGAATTTTTCAGTGATTGAAGGTATTGTGAGCATTGTGATTTTGATTGCATTTGTGAGCTTAAGTAGTTATTAAGTATTTATGTTGTACGTCCGAAAAGGGCAAACTGTTTGCACTTATATTTAAACACAAACCTACCACCTTTGTAAAAATTTTAACAATTTACAATAAAATGATCTTATCTTATCTTATCTTAACAATTTTTGTTTTATGTCATAAAATAGTGGTGTATGTTTTAAATCAAAATTATTTGATGGTATAGGTAAATAAATAAATAAATATAAATAAATATTCTTGGACATTCCCACAGCGTGATCTAGTCCCAAGCTAAGCAATTGAATGCTTGTGTTATGGTAACCAGATGACTGATATTACTAATAGATTTTTTTTTTGTAAATACATACATAGAAAACACCCAGACACGAAAAAAATATTTGCAGATCATAAAGCATTTGTCCTGAGCAGCAGAGGTTGCGGGGATCGAACCCGCAACCTCTGCGTCTCAGGCGGGCTTTCACCCACTGCGCTACAGAGGTCGTCATCTTCAAGTAATCTTCAAGTCTGTAATTGAATATTTCATGGTATATTGAATACGAATACCCATTAATCTGATACCGCTATTATGCTAAGTTATGCATTTAAGACAATGCCACGTATGCAAATATTTGACTTTGACGTTTGCCGATATGTACTTATGTGTCTGGAATACAATGGTCTTAATTTATATTTTTCTTTCCAGGTAATGCATGCTGTTAAACAAACCAAGATCTCCTAGAAACTACTAAAGTAAGGTCTTTTGTTAGCTAAGTATCAGTGTATAAGCAATTCTGAGGCCCTAGCCATGTTACATTTCGACAATCGCTTTCGATTAGAAACTAAAAAAAATGTATAGGAATTGACATTCGATGACGAAAACTCGAGCGATCAGAAATGTCAAATCAAAGGTGTAGCGATGATAGAAATCGAATCGCTTCATAGCGAATGCCGGTTGGCTAGGCCCTCTGGTACGAAATTTTTGTTAGGATATCTGTGAATAAATATCATCACGAGTTTATTTGAAGATTTTTTTATTATTAAATAGTTCGAAGCATTGTCTTACAATGAAAAGTGCGAGTGATTGAAATGTTCGACGTAGCTGAACAAAACGGTCATTGAACTAGAATGTAAAAAAACATGATAAACTGACTCAACACCAAATGCTTGTATTACGAAACTAGTCAATGAAAACACTGCACCGTTTTGTGTAGTTTTATGCTTTTATGTGTCATTTACACGATGCAAGATTCTTGCCTGTTGCATACAATTAAATTGATTGTCATCATGACTTGCATGGTCTAAGTTGCTTACAAATTATGAACGTCTATTAGGCACGCGTAATTATTGCATTCATGTACCTACAAGAAAATGGTATTATGTAAATGGACATTATGTGCACAGCCGTGTTGGCTTACTGCTAGTCTCAATAACCTATCTTTGGTTTTGCTTACCGACAGTAAGCACTTTGACACTTTTTGTATGGAAGTAATGTCAAATATCTACCCACAGTTAGCAAAACCAAAGATGGATAGGTTATTGAGACTGGCCGTTAGTGAGTTGAAGTCTATAGTTTCGTTTCGAATTTTGTGAGTTGTAGTTGTCCGTCTCCACTTTTTTTGTTAATTTTGAAGTACTTATACTCCATCTCAACATTGTTCCAAGCCCTACAGCATCTCATTGAGTGTATGCAGACATACTCGTAGTTTAACTATTTGTTTCTAACGGGCGAAATTACTATTCAATCCGACAAACGATCGCGGATCTATTACCATAGCAACGCTCTTATCTGTCAAAAAGCGGCATACAAATTGTTTTGTTTAACAAAGTTGCTATGGAGATATATCTGATCATTCGTCGTATTGAATAATAATTTGGCCGTAAATCATTTGGCACAGATGTGTACCACGGTGTACCACCGTACACTGAATAAAAAAAAAGACGTGTGGCACTCGGAGACTGCCGCGGTAAAGCTATTGCATAGCATTTGTTTTTTTCGGAGTGGGGGTGTTAGGTTATTTTCGTTACGGAATTTCTGGATTCGGTCTCCACGCTCAAGGCCCGCTATAGAAGTTATGCAATAGCTTAAAAAACTTGTAAAGCGAAATGAAAATAGCTTGGAATTGTAAAATAGTTATGCTAAAAGGTTCCGGGGTCGAGTGAAAGTGGCGGAAGCGCAAATTATGAATGACAATGGACTGACGTGAGAACAGTCGTGTGTACTCTTGTACTGATGTCGTTTCAGCTTGTAATCACTTGGTGCTTTCATTTTTTCATGTTATGAAAATGTATCCTCAATTATTTGTGTCCTGAGTTGACTACGAGTATTTTGCTATTACGTAATGTCACACAATTCTTGCGACGACCATTACGACTATGTATAGTTCTGAGATTTTAATGAAAACAATGATTAATATGTTAATGATTATACTCAAAATTGGACATCACGAAGACATCCCTGAATTAAATCGAATAGATCTGATTGTCAAAAACATTTTATCATACACTATAAATAAATGTCTCTATAATGTCTCTGGATATAATGTCATCCAAGTTAAGTAATTCATCCCCAACAATGCTAGTCTATATTGTCCCATGTTACATTCACAGAACATAATGTCACACACAGGTGATTTAAACCCGTCCATCCGTGACATCCGGTGCTTTTATTTGGACCATGAAATTGCTGTAATGCCGACCATTGATCGTTAGAACTTTAACTGATTTAGACATCTATACGCCCGCAGGGCAATGAACGCAACAAAACCATTGAATCATCTCTATCACTGAACATGCCAACTGAGCCTGAGGCCTTACTCGGAATCAATGAAAATGAAGTTTCATGTCAATTTTCGGGGTCAGCTTATGTTGGTGAATACCGAATTCTTAACAGTTCACCAACATAATTGGAACCCGAAAATTGTCACGAAACTTCGTTTTCGGTGATCCCGAGTAAGACCTCTGTTTTCAAAATTAGCTGTTCGCGTCTCAGATCAGATATTTAGCAGGTTAGATACGGGAGTCGAAAATTACAGAAATAAATACAGAAAAATCGTTTATTTTGGTAGGACCTCAAGGATTACTTCAGTTTCGTCTCTGTTTTCAAAATTAGCTGTTCGCGTCTATTGCAGATATTTAGCAGGTTAGATACGTAGGAGTCGAATATTTCAGAAAGAAAGAAAATTCGTTTATTTTGGTAGGATCTCAAATATAATTTCAGTTTCGTCTTACATGCTAGGTGATTCTAATGCCTGTTCCAACGCGACTCCCTACACCAGCTCAGATTAGCTGTGAGCATCTCTTACTTTTGTTCTTAATAAAATGCCTCTGCATGTGTGGTGATCACGATTATGCTACTAATATTATAAACGCGAACATTTGTATGGATGTTTGTTACTCTTTCATGCATAAACTACTAAATGTATTAGGCTGAAACGTGAAATATATACTTACATGACCTGATATAACACATATTTATAAATATTAACGGGACTTAATCGCGTATTGAAATCAATATTATTTATTTACCTCGACGTTTCGATGACATTACAATCACCGTGGTCACGAGTAGACTGACGGCCGGCATCCGCTCGCATCTTCAACTGACGAGGTTTAAGACTACCCTCAATCAGTCAACACAAACTAAAACTAGGGTTGCGACACACCACACTGACAGTGTCCGGCGATGGTAGTTCTTATATCGGACAAACTAAGCGGACTATTGCTGAAAGAGTCAAAGAACATATCGCAGCTGTCAAAAACCGCCAGGTGGAAAAATCAGCGATAGCGGAGCATTTGCTTGAATTAGGATCAAACCACTGGATAGAATTGCACAAACCGTTAATCCTGTCCAATGATCGCCATTATTATAGCCGAATTGTGCGTGAAGCGGTTGAAATTAAGAAGCATAGAAATTTTAACCGGGACAGTGGTTACAAATTGTCATCAACGTGGGATCCAGTCATCAAATTGTGTACGCATCGTAAAAAATCGTCTAACGCATCGCCGGACACTGTCAGTGTGGTGTGTCGCAACCCTAGTTTTAGTTTGTGTTGACTGATTGAGGGTAGTCTTAAACCTCGTCAGTTGAAGATGCGAGCGGATGCCGGCCGTCAGTCTACTCGTGACCACGGTGATTGTAATGTCATCGAAACGTCGAGGTAAATAAATAATATTGATTTCAATACGCGATTAAGTCCCGTTAATATTTATAAATATGTTTTCAAGTCGCGATAGTTTAAAAACTGATATAACACATTGGCTACTTTTTATCTGGCTTATCACGCAAACTAAGCCGCGTGCGTAAACTTGTCTCATATAAAAAAACATAAAAAAATAATATCTTTTCACATTTTACACGGCGTTATCTCGTCCCAAGCTACGCAACTTAATGTTTGTGTTATGGTAACCAGATGACTGATAATACTTAGATACATTTTTTGTTGTAACTAGTTCTAACATAGACAATAATAACATACTTAGTTATAATAATAACATAGTTGTTCTAACATATTTCTATTTATTGATAATTTATATATATATAAATAAAAGGCTCTGGGAATGAGGCATGATTTTCTGAGCACTGGAGACGAGGTAGCCCATTGATAGTCGATTAATTTATTATCAATAATTCTACGATATGCATTCGTATAAGTGACAAGTCCAACGCGTGGTTTAGAAAGCTGGCCCACAGCCCCACTTGATCACTCTCTATAGTCATTGTAGTGTGAATGTGTGGCCCCGATACTACTTCGACCATTTACTGAAAGTCGCACTTTCTTGGCTTTCAGTTTGTCATTTGCTAGAGCATTTATTGACCTACATCGGCCAACTGTTGGGCAAAGATCAGTTTGTCATTTGCTAGATCATTTATTGACCTACATCGGCCAACTGCTGGGCAAAGATTTTTCTCTTCTCTATCAGTAGCGTCGAGATCCTCGCTACAACTTTTAGGGCGTTTGTGCTCTACATGGAATTTTACTTTTATCGGAAAGGAGCGAGACATTTGAAACTGACGTTCCGGAACGGAAAACAGTAAAATTCCGTGTATAAAACGCCCGTATGCCGGGTTCCTATATCCAACTAACGGATGTCCGTAGGTCGGTCGTCATAGCAACGTTGTTATCTGACACAAAATGTATGGCACTTTTTGACAGATAACAACTTTGCTATGACAACCGACCTACGGACATCCGTTAGTTGGATATAGGAACCCGGCATTAGTCTACTTCCCACGTTTTGTTTTCCTTTCTTTTAAAAGATTGTGTCCAAGTGAATAAAAAACAAAATTCCTGAAGGTTTAACGTATAATAATGTTTGCAATGATTTGGGAAGTTGAAATAACTTTACAAAATACAATTAAAATCAGATTAGCCATCTAAGATAAATTGTGAGCATGATCACGCATAATGTGATACATGTTATGTGAAACTTATTTCAGTGAATTTAGCATTGTAGTCATACTGCTTCTTCAAATAGATAACATCTGTTTTCCTCAAACTATGCTCAAAAATGTAAATCCAATATTTTCTTCGTTATTCTTAGAAGTGTCACTTTAAAGAGTACAATGTTTTGTATTGCATACAATTTGTGTAACTTGTTGTTTTTCCATAAGGTTCAATATTGACATAACTTGAGAATTAATACTGATACAGTACTATTTGTAGACTTTGTAGCTATTATAATAAGGTTGAATTCTGTGCATGATAGAGATAGAACTCTTGGCGCCAGTTTATGTAAGTACATCCTTCTATTATGAATGCGAAAGTTTGTGATGGATGAATGTTTGTAACTCTTATACGCAAAAACTACTGAACAGATTTGCCTATAACTTGGAACGTACATAGTATAAGACCGGGAATAACATATAGTTTAGCCTAATACCCGGGTAAGTACCACGTGAGCAAAACCATAGGCAGACACTAGTGGCAATTCGGAGTGTAGCAAAAGCTAAATTAAACTAACTAAAATTAATGCCATCCTTTTTATTCCCATCGCTATGAAAGGGACGGTAACATTTTTAGTTAGTTAAGTTTAGCTTAAGCGATACTCCGAATTGCCACTAGCGCTATAAATCTAAATCGATAGTACCTGTCAGTTGCATTATGCAGTCGACTCTTGCAGTCCTTTCCCAAAGTTACAAGTTAGGCAAAGCTGATGATTTATTTTCATGCTGGTCTTTGCTCTTTAGTAGCACCATAAGTGAATTGACGCCGTATAAAATGTCCAAGGATATTTATTATTTATTATGATTAAATTATGATTAAAACAGGGATGAATGGAGAGAAGGAAGGGAGGCTTTTGCCTTGCAGTGGGACATTACAGGCTCATAACATAACATAACATAACATTATGATTATGTATATTAGACCGCGGCGGCGGTGGAGAGACGAGCTTGACTCCTACTGTCCACAAATGGACCACACTAGCTCACAATAAAGAGGAGTGGAGAGAAGGAAGGGAGGCCTTTGCCCTGCAGTGGGATGATACGGGCTCCTAATAATAACAGTTTATGATTATAAGTTTTGTTATCCATTTTCGCTTACTATTTTAGTAGGCTCCTTGTACCATACGAGACCGTGAACTTAACACTTAATAAAAATCTTCACTGGCCATGATTACTCTCCGTAAAAGGGTAGGCATCGCCATAACTTACGTTTTAAAATGTGTTATTTATTAATCATTTTACTTTTGCGCACGGATACAGGAAGCCGTTTAATGTTTTAAAACTTTTAGTTTTTTAAAGACGTTTTGTTTTATTTTCAGATGTTATGAACCAAACAAGATATTAGAATGGTGTTTGTCACGTGGAATGCTAGAGGCGTGGGCACGTGCCGAACTTGAGTTAAGATTTGTCTCTAACAACCCCATAAAGTTATTTTTATAAACAAATATCATAAATGAATATAATATCATATTTGAGAATAAACGTCTAATATTTTTTTTGTGGATTATTGTGGATAACGTTTGTGCTACTTTTTCACTAAAAGTCAATAAATACTAGTATTATGTTATCTGTGATAGTATTATATTATCTGTGGCATGACTTACCTCTAGTTACTTTTCACACACAATCACTAAACATTTGTCTGACTACCTCGATGTCTTAGAGACTAATATTTCGCAAAAATTTCGGAAATAAAAAGCCTACAACCGCAATGCATGCACGGGTCACTAATTAGCTAAATAAGGAAGGAACTTAGCGGGGCAGGGCGAAGAACATACCTAGACAGCGAAAGCATTGAAGGCATGTAGTCTGTGAGACTAATGTTTAGTGCCCTAGGGTTATAACTGAGACTTTATTCCCTGGAATATAATTTGAAGTCCATTGTCAGTTTAATTATACATTATAGTTTCATTGTAAAGGACAAAAATTAGTCACCGTTCAGATTCAAATATCACGGCACTGGAATACGAAAAATGTGGTCTACATTTAGACGACAACATAAATTATGCATTTTAAGAACTGCAATTTTCCTGACGAGATGTTACGAGATCACTGTGTTTGACATTTTAAAATATAAAATATTCTTATGATATGCGTTCTCTAGAAGAAAAACAAAAGTTTTGTTAAGGTGCCTATGCGTGATACTAGCACCGCCGCCTGTTTTATTTTATTAATACGTTCAACAAAGTTTATTAGGCTTAATTTTTTTTAATACCTCTGTAATACTTTTATTTTGTATAAGATAAAACAAAAATTACTACAAAATTATTAATTTTCACAAAACGTCAGACAGGTTCTAAGGACTTTGGGCCAATCGTCTGCGAACAAGTCAAAGTCAGTTTTGTTAGAAAGAGTATACACTCCCGAGGTCCCATTTAAACAAATGAGGCTCTGATGAGGATATTTGAAGTTATGAGTCGAAATGCAGAGAGTGTAGGAAATGGCTCTCTTACGAAATTGAAGTAGCATTTTTTTTTCATTTTGCCACTTGTTAAAATAATTAGTAATTGAACAAAACTATAAGTGAGTATTGCAGCTACCGTCTATCGGCGAGTAATTGATATCCCCTTGAACCGACTACTCGAAATAATCGCTAACATCCTTTAGTAGCATATACTACACAATATACTAGTGTTGTGGTTTTTTAACTAGTAAATAGGTATGTAAAGGCCTAAGCGATCGTTCACGGAGTTTGCCTGGAAAGAAGCGCGCGTGGCGAAGCTTGCTAACGTTCTTGATATATCGTCGAAGTTAAGCAACGTTCTGAGCGGTCACAACTTTGATGGGTGACCGCAAGTGGCATTATCAGTTTCTTTCGTGCTTCGGAGGGCACGTTGAATTGTCGGTCCCGGCTTTTAAAGTCGTTAAGCCTGACCTTTAGGCGGCCTAAAAACTCCGTCATCAGAGTTGGTTGCTCATACGAACGAACGAACGAACGGCTGTAGCCAAGTGACAAACGCTTCGTTTCTATTCTCTTTCTATCATCGCTATTTCTTTGATTTGACATTTCTGATCGCTCGAGTTTTCGCCATCAAATGTCAATTCCTATCCTATAACATTTTCTTCGTTTCTATTCTTAAGCGATTGCAGAAATGTAACTTGGCTAGAGGGGCTAGAAAGAGAGAAACCCTAGTTATTACTAGACATTATTAAACCAATGCATTTGCAAAACAAACTCGAATGAGACCGGCGAGACGAAATATCATCGGGTATGCAAATATTATATTTGTTCTACAACCATTCTCTGCCCATTCTTCGGCCTTGACTACTGATTCTTTATTCAAATTAGCAAGCTCTGCTGTAACCTAGTTAATATGGTAAATTCTTTTAGATTTCTATTGTTTTTAGTGGTATTTAAGCCCGTCACACACGTAGCTATAATATATATTACTATAAATTATAGCAAGGCATATTACGATATTATTTTCTTTACAATTATCCAAGTGACCGCACACGCAGCTGTAATATATATTATAGCTGCGTGTGCGGCAGCTACGTGTGTGACGGGCTTTAATAGCAGTTTTACGATAGGTATTTTATAACACAGTTTTAATCCATTTGTTGAGTAATAATTGTTTATTTAGTATATTTTATTTTCAAATATGGTCTGATTACAGATTTTAATAGTGTTAAGATACCTATGCAATATTTTATTAATTAGAATGAAATCTAAAATGGTAATTACATATAATATTAAGATTGTAAAATAAACTAGACTGAGCTAAGCTATATGAAACAAGGTAGGTACTTAGGTACAAAGTACTAACCTAACCTTAAAAAACACTTAGCTTTAATATAGACTCAATATGTGAGAACATATAAATGGTCTGTATTATAATTTAAGTTAAGTAAATAGCATTAAAATGACTGTTTGTTTTCCTAAGAAAAAAATAAAATAACAAACAGTTGTTGACAACGGGGGTAACGTATAAGTGAATAAATAAAAAAAAATATTGAAGCGATGATGATAAGACAGGGATAAAGATTGATTTGGGTTTGTTCAAAATCATCTTTTATAATGCCTCTGTAAAAAAAAGCACTGTCACCTACAATTTTTATGCCTGAGTTTAGTACCTACTGGCATTGCATGTATATTTCACTAACAATATACAAACATCTGTCAGGATTATTGCTATCGATGTTTCAATCAAGTTATTTGCATTACCGCCTCTCTAAGGCGCGGTTTACACGAGTTGCCTTGATTTGACAGCTGACAGCTTTGGGAGCTGATAAAAATCCGCACTGTCAGATTTCTGTTAGTTTAGCTTAGTTTAGCCACTAGCCTATTCATTATCATAATCATAATCTTTATTTCTCTTTCGACTTAAACTTAAAAATTCATAGTAAAAAGAAAACAATGATCTATCAATAAAAAAATTATACAGTTTAAGATTCAAACATTGTTTTTCGGTACATATTGTTATTATGGGTATTTTTGAACAAAAGTATAATTATGACATAGATTTTATGGACTCGCAATTAAAATATCCTTTTCAATAATTTTCAGTTTCAACTATTGCAGTAACTCAATATTTGAAAGAAAGAAAGAAAGAAAAATCATTTATTCTTGTAGGACCTCAAGGATCACTTAAGTTTCGTTTTACATGCTATAATTCTAATGCCTGTTCCTGTTTGAGAGTAACTTCTCTCAAATATTGAATTATAAATATGACTAACTTCTGGATAAGTTTGATCATCAGAACAAGCAAATCCTAATTCAGACACCTCGTAAAAGTATTTTCATAACTTTGTATAAGACGACACTCTAATAAAATCTTCTCAAAAGAAACTCCAATGCCATTGACTATGATTAGGTACAAAAAGGCAAAGTGCAGTTTCATGGCTTTGGAAAGTACAGTCGTAATGACTGACAGCATTTGACTTTGTTCTGGTGAAAGTAAACGATTGCAAATGAGTTGCGAAATCTTTTGGCAAAAAATACAAACTAATTTTTTTCGATGACGATAGATGTTCTATTGGTACGAACAATGAAGAAAGTTAAAACCAGGTAAAAACTCATGCAAGAACCTGATGGTTTGGGCTAAGCTTTTTTTTTCAGCGGTCTAATCATCAAAATATCCCAATTTTAGTGTGATAATTTTGTGTATTGCATATTTATTTATTTATTTATTTATTTATTTAGAAGACAATATAACATCATAACAGGTTTTTTTTTAACCCTAAGGCAATGGTATATGTAAGTAGATATATAATACAATAAGCTAGGTACTAATCTAGACAATTAGTTTCTATTACTACCTGTGCAATTTGTAGGAGTTTCGGTAGGTTATTGAAGAAGATATCCACGCTGTTTGCAGACAAGTTATTGAGCAGATGGATAGCGAGTGACACGGGGGCAAACTTAAGTAGATTAGTCCTACAGTGGAGCACCTCCAGCATGGCGGGGCGGCGGCGCGCGCCCAAGTAGTTATTGCGTGTGTACTGCTCAGTTGACTCTGACAGCATTATCAAAACACGCTGTGAGGCCTGTAATGTACTGTATGTAAATTATATAAGTCGCACACGGTTGCATGTTTGCATTCCGCGTAGAGTTGCGTTATTGTAAGTAGGCGCAAGGTTACCTCGTATTGTATCATGTTTAGTAGTAGCTGGTTAATAAATATTTAGGCTATTCAATTACCTAAACTAAACTACTATAATATATATTTACATAACTGTACAAAATACAATTAGAACCAGTTGAGCCACCTACGGATCGTTACAAACGATCTATAGGTAGCTCAACTGATCCAAGCCACTGCCAGACAGAAGCGTGCCCATGCCCAAGACACTGGCAGCATTGCCGCGCTGAATGACAATGCTGATCCTTTAACGGCTAGTCTCAATAACCTTTCTATCTTTGGTTTTCCTTACTGCGTGTAGATATTTGACATTCTTCCATACAAAAAACGTCAAATAGCTACTGACAGTAAGCAAAACCAGAGATAGATAAGTTATTAAGATTGGCTGTTAGTCAAATAAGTGTATTATATAGTGCCAGCTCTATTTGTAAAGATAAAGATAAAGATAAAGATTTATTTATTTGTTCTGAATATGGTCTATGTTGAATATGGTTGGTTATGTACATGATCAAACAATATTTACGGGCATTTATTGCTTTGACATTTATTAATTTATATCCCGACGTTGTCCCGGTTTGTATTCATTGTACGATTATGTAAATATGTAGTAGTTAAGTTTCTGTAAATAAATGTCGTCTATCACAGTTAACACGCATATTGACGACCTCTGTGGCGCTGTTGGGCGAAAGCCCGCCTGAGATGCAGAGGTTGCGGGTTCGATCCCCGATCGGATAAATGTTTGCATGTTTTGCATATATTTGTTTCGTGTCTGGGTGTTTTCTATGTATAAATGTATGTATTTACAAAAAAAATGTATCTATGTAGTTTATCAGTCATCTGGTTACCATAACACAAGCATTAAATTGCTTAGCTTGGGACTAAATGACGCCGTGTGGAATGTCCAAGGATATTTATTTATTTATATAGCCAAATATTTGTTCAGGTCTATTTGGTTAGAGGGAGCAATTAGGTATATACTTTCAGGCTAGTTACTACATACGTCATAGTGATGAAACGGTGTGACCATGTGAGCGACTTACTATATAATTATCTATGTTATATGTGATACCTTATAATCTAATTTAAATTAGCAAGCTCAGTTATCCACTGAAATTCAAATAATTATTTTAATTTAAACTATAGTAAATTATACGCTTTTAAGGTTGCAGCGTTGACCTCAACGGAGTGTTAAAATTATAGGTTCCATTTCAAGTAATGTGTTACGATAATAATGATGACTACTGATAAACTAAGATTGGATGGAGAATGGTTTTGTTTTGACTTTCGTAATAATACAAAGAAAAAGGTGGGTCTTGTTCATACTAGAGGTATCTGGACTGGTGTTCTGATAGTTATGTTGTCTATAATAAAAATACAGTTTAGTTTTTTTGAATATCGATGATTTGTTATGATTCAGGGTCTTAACAATGATTGATAATTTGAAGACTAAATTTTATTTCAACTCTAATTTTTGTTATGTTTTTCAAATGAAAACCTATATCAGAATAGTTTTTATATCATTTGGAGTTTATATGAAAAAAATATGATGATGTCGTTAAAACCCATACAAAAACGTAAACCTAAGTAGTTAATTAATAAGATAAGCAATCATATAAAAATTATTCTTCGACAAAAACAGCCTCCGTAAACGACCCTGTCACCGTTTATCTAATTAAATTAGCTGAATGTCAAACTGTCAAAGTAATTATGGACAAATGAGGAGTATCCTGTGACAGCTTTATTATAGTCATTATTATGGACTAAAGTAGCAATCTACTCAAACTATCTGACGACCTCTCTGACGCGAGGTTGCGGGTTATATCCCCGCTTCGAGGCAAATGTTTGTATGTTCTGCAGATATTTGTTCCGGGTCTGGGTGTTTTTTATCTAGGTATAATAATAAATGTATGTATATTGTAGTATTTAAAAAAAATGTCAGTCATCTAGTTACCATAACGTACTTCCTAGTTTAAGTAATAGTTCAGTGACCACTCCGAATCATGCTTAACTTCAGTGATCTATCAAAAACATTGGTAAGCTTCACCACGAGCTAAAAATCGAACTTACCTTGACCATGAACATTTATATTTGAAGGTGCCTATTTTACTGTACTTATTTGATTTCCCTTTAGGCGGGGCAGGTTATATTCGGATTAAGCCAATTAAGTTATAGGACAAAAATTTACTTATAGGTATATAGGTATAATTCTGTTCGCTATGATTTGATTGTAAGCAACTTCGTGATTACAGCTTTCTGTTAGAACAATAAAATAAATGTTTTCATTACCTTGACATATGTAAACAAATATAATGATTATTCTTCTATGATGTATTGTGCTGATAAAATCTGTAAATTATCGAAAAATGCTCTTGTACTCTTAAGCTTGGCAGCATCC
Organism: Xanthorhoe designata; assembly: GCA_963582015.1. Classification (NCBI taxonomy): domain Eukaryota; kingdom Metazoa; phylum Arthropoda; class Insecta; order Lepidoptera; family Geometridae; genus Xanthorhoe; species Xanthorhoe designata. The sequence goes on along the minus strand of OY757034.1, from coordinate 13,143,805 downwards.
GCTCAAATCTTCAAGGTATAAGCCATTAAGATTCTTCGTAAATTTATTTTGATCAGAAGTTTTCAACCGACTTAAAAAAAAGGAGAAGGTTCTCTTCGACTGTATTTTTTTATAATAATAATAATTTATTTTAATAAACATATGATACAAAAATTCAAAAGACATAATAATTAAAATGAAGGGCAATACGATTTACAAACTAACCCCGCACTATTATGTTTGTATTTATGTTTGTTACCTCAGAACTTTGGACTGGGTGAACCGAATTTGACAATTTTGAGGATGCGATGAAGATCTGAGGAAGATCTTCAGAGTTATGAACAAAAATGCACCTAAAGAGTGCAAAAATTGCTCTCTCTTTACGAAAATAAAGTCAGTTTAAAAATTTTAATTTTGCCACTTGTTAGCATATTCTTACAATTTGACTTTAAGTGATATGTTACTTGAATTTAAGTTCAAAATGTTAGTAATAAATAACTCTTGGTTAGATAGAAGCAAACTTATGCCGGGTTGCAATATTCAACTTACTAATAATCGTGGATATGTCGCCATAGTAATATTGTTATCTGTCAAAAAGTTACCTACATTTTTTGTTGTCTAAACAAAGTTGCTATGGCGATCAATCTACAATCATCCGTAAGTTTAATATTGAAACCGGCCGTTAATCGTAGCTTGTCTAACACACGTCAATGAGATCATTAAACTTAATTATTCTATTAAAGTTGACATAAACCTTGGCGGTTACTACCGGAATCTGGTTTATTAGAATCGTAACTGCAGAAGTAACATTATAAGTAGCTATTAAAGTAAGCGTGGGTGTAATAGTTTGTTATGAAATTTAATTCTCAGATGAAAATATCGCTGTAACTTTAAAAGACACTTCTCTTGACAATTGTGTCTCAACTCAAGCGGAGATTCAACACTCAGTTTAAAAAGAGAACTGTCAAAAAACCGATACTTGAGCGAAGACTCAAGCCTAAGTGAAGACTATTATACGAGCCTTTTATTTTATCTAAACTCGATTGGTAAGAACTTAAATTAAGGAATTTCTTAAATTAACATGTGAAGGGTGACAGGAGCAAGTCGCCGCTTAATATTTCATGCCAACAGAAACATAGCCAACATAAAAGAGAATATGAATGTAAGAGGAGTGAGTTCAGAGTTGACGAGTGATAGAGGAGAAGAGAAAAACATGTTGTGCCGACCCCACTTAGCGTGGGATAAGGGCAGGAGAATGATGATGCCAACAATTGAGTATCGTTACGAGTTTCTTTTCTAGGGTTTTCTTATTTATTTAACAAATTGAAAGCTTTTTGCCTTTTCAGAGACTATTCGGCCGTTTCAAAGACTATTCGATTTATAAAATACTTTTTAAGTAAGTACTTGTTTTTACTCGTGGTTTTATTTTTAATAGCTATTAATAGTAGCAGCTTTTGAAATAGACTTGACCAATATAATTCCAATGACTACAACCGATACTTATATTTCGCAAAATCATCTATCGCATATTATCCAAAATAATTGCATTGTCTGGCGATTAATAATTGTTATCTACTAATGGAAATTCGCTATCTGCATTATAATATTCGTGAGTTTAATTATTATCTATATAACATGGGCGTGTCATCTTTTGCCAGCCCTGCCTACAGGAGATAACCTTTAGCAGTCAGATCAAATATTGCAGCATCTACACCGCCCAGATATAAACTAACTTTTGCTGTAGGGTTTGTTCAATTCTTTTTCTATTTGATTGGTATTTTAACTTAAGTACTTACCTATTGTATACAATTAAGTAATTTGTATTGTATACAAGTGTGTTGTGGGTTGCAGTAGGCTTGACTAGCGCAAGATCAAGGCGAATGGCAGACACGAAAACAAACATCAAGAAATTAGTATTTTAGTGTTTATATAAGTTTATAAATAAAGTCACAAAGAAGTTTTGAATCTATTTCTACAGTAATTTAGTGATTTGTCTATATCAAATAAGAGGTAAAAGACCCTTTTATTGATATTGGACTTGTAAACTTCTGTTGCTATCTCTTTTCATTGCCATAAGAGTAATAAGAAAATAACATTGTATCTATATTCTATTGACAAATCTTTATGTTAGAATCTTTTCTATTTTTTTGTTTTGTTTCGACACTGTTTGAAACAGTGAGGGTTTAGCTTAGGACGTGAGTCTGTCTCGCACTTATCCGTTTTTTCAGTGGTAATGTAATTCCTTTGTTTGCTAATTACTTTACCAGTATCTTACCACCAGGCTTAACCTTTAGATTTGAGTTCAAATATTGCAGAATATTCCACGCCCCCGCCCGCGGCCAAAGATCGCCATTTTAAAATTAATTCCGAATAATTTCGTACGTGAGGTGAAATCGAATTGGATGAGGTGAAATCCTACAGTTGATATTGTATTGTCTGTGAAACGCTCGTGGCGAAGCTTGGTAGACGTTCCTGACTTGAAGGTAAGCTACGTCCGGAGCGGTCACAATTTGGATGGGTGACCGTAAGTGGCATTAACAAGTGAGCGCTTCCGTGCTTCAGAAGGCACGTTAAATTGTTGGTCAAGGCTTTAAAAGTCATTAAGCCATTAAGCCTTAACGCGGCCTAAAACTCCGTCACCAGAGTTAGCCAACTTGCTCATACGAACTTACGAACTTTCAATACGAAACATTACTTAAGTACCTACTTGTTTATGCTACTATGGCACTAGGTTTTTCTAGGTCATCCTTTGGAAGTTTAGGAATATAATTAATACCTATGTTAAAATGTAAATAAAATTAAGTTAATTTTGTTCTAAGCCACCTTTGGGGACCATTTAAGCCTCTCGTAGAATTGAGTCATAACTTAAGACTTTTTAGCTTTTAGAAAGTAAGAAATAGAGCGCTGTATATTCCTTTCTCAGTCACACAAAAACAGAGAAGAATATATACAACATTCTTGTGAGTAAAAGAGACAAAGCATTAGATCTTTTGTCCCTCATCGCGTGCCGTTTTTTTGTATGGCGGGAAACTTGGATTCACTGCATTTTTTGTCCCTCTCAGCGGCCGGCTCGCTGTTCGTCCAGGTACTATTACTAGGTCCATGCTAGGATGTATGTTTTCATCCAAAGTCTTTGCCTGTTTATTTGAATATGACGGTATGTTTAACATAGGAAACTTCACAGAACCTCAGTCAATAGTTATTTGTTGAGGTCATCACCGGACTGGTGATAAGGTCGGTATCGGTATGTTAGTTATTGTCTAGCTTTAGTTTACGATCACTTGAAATAGCCATTCCTGATAAGAGGTGATTTATTAATCTTAACTACCTAGTTTCGATTTATGCTAGTTTAGTGGGTGTTGTGAACTTTGAAATATTATACACCCAATTAATAGTAGTCAGTAAATAAACAATAGGTAAGTACCATGAACGAATTACCATGAACGAATTCGTTCATGGTAAGTACCTACTGAACACTTTAGTGCCTTGATAGTCAAAACTTAAATCTAGGTAATAGATAAGTGGCAACAAGATTTATTATTAAAGAAAATATAAAATTACATTTGCTCAAATCACGATGAGCTCAGCAGTCTCATAGTTCATCTGGTAAAAAGAAAATTAAATGATCACGACTGTATTCCCAGAAAGAGTTAAACATAATAATAATAATAGCTTCAATATGCGAAAACCTCTAAAAGGTCTTTTTAGTATTATACTTAGTTATTTAATTATTTAATTTGTTTTTATGACTGTTTGTTTTCCTAAGGCGCGGGACAGACAGAAAAGACGTAAGGCGAGGACGGGGCGCAGACATTTGTCTCTTCCGCGTCCCTTTCATACAAAATGTATAGAAGCGACTTTTCTGTCTGTCCCGCGCCTAAGATTTAAAAATAAATAAATAAATACCTAATTATTTCAGATCTTTAGATATTTTTAAATCCTATGAAGATGTCAGAGGTATGTCCAAATACTTGTTATAAAACATATGCAAACGGGTATTTATCACGAATTTTACCTTTAATATTCACCCGACAAATACTTGTTTGCTACATGCCTACATTTTGCGGAAGTTAACATTCAATACATGACAGGTTGCAAGCCAATCGACCGTATTAGAAAGCTAACCAGCTTACCATGCTTTAGTCAATAACAGTAAAGATGTTGTAGACTGAAGCATGGTAAGCCTTAACTTAAATTTTATTAACTTTTATTTGTACAATGGTGGCGATTCTGTGTAACACTGACTAGTTAAATTATTCCTAAATCTGAAAGCTCTTATTTCGTTCACGTTAAAGTTCAAAATAAAATAATAGACTGAGTGACATCTCTAAAATTACTATAATTTAGTAAAAATAAAGTGAATGTGGGTAGAATTGATCAAGACCATTTTTACTTCTGACTAAAACTACCCGCAAGATGAAAAACAAGGTTAAAAGTACCTTGTTCTTCAAATGTTATTTTCAGTGCTATGCTAGATTGGTCTTTAGCATGAACGTAATAAAATCTTTCGGTTTTAGTCATAATTAAGCTAGTCAGTGTTGCAACAGAATCGCCACCAATAAATAATTATTATATTTTATATCAAAATGATAATCTCAGTAAACAGAGTGTGACCAATTGAAATGGTTGTCAGTGGGAATGCCAGTAACCTTTTGCGAATTTTAATTTCATGGCGGATGATTTCAAGTCTAGATTTGTGTTGTAACTGGCATCATTGTATTGCAATAGCAAAGGGTTTCAGAATACTAGATGTCTTTAGAACGCAACTCAAGTTTGCGTCTATATCGTTGTTCTAATTATAAAATTGTTGTGTGTGGACACCCTTATATTTATTATCTATGCTAATGAGCGAGGCTGCGTCCCGCCAAACTTGTGGCAGTCAAATAAATGGAGTCAATAAGATAACACTTTGGTTCTCTTTTCAAAGTTTCCCGCCAATTAACATGCGACATAACAAAAATAAATAAAATCTTACTAAAAGTTACGATTCCGTCGGGATTTGAACCCGCAATGATACAAGCGATCCTTTAGCCGGACTGCCTTTACCACTTGGTCACGGAACCCCTATGATTTTTAAGTGATGACGATCAATTATGTTTTGCGACAAGTTAGGCAATACCCCTGTTGGATTGAGTAACAAATAATCTACATATAAGTTATCTAGACGTTTTCGTATAATTTCAAGCAAAGTGTTGATTGCTTAAAACACAAACATGAATATGTATTCAACCTTTTCGGTTTTTTTTTTTCGGTTTTTTTTCGGTTTCGAATTTTTCGGTTCGTCGCCACTGCACAGTAAACATTAGCTCCACAATAATAATTACTTAATAATAGTAAAACTAAACTGTTTGAATTAAAATGTAATTTAACAGTGATATTAAGGCACAAATACAAGGCACAAGTGTTTTACAGTGAAACGGAAACATATTTAAAAAGTTAAAGTGGACATAACAATAATGTGAAAGAGACTGACATTTAATAATTTTATAGACAGTGCAATAATAAATTCCATAAACAATTCCATAAGAAGTGTATAATAAGTGTTTAAAGTGTGGAAATAGCTGTTAAATATTGATAAAATCGTTCAAAGACAATAAAATTAAATGTTAAATAAAGTTCTAAAAAGTAAAAAGTGACGGTGAACCTAATAATGTTATGACTCACCCTAACGCTCTTTGTGTACAAACATTTTTCTCACAAGATATATTCCGTAATTTCGTCGCACTATTAAAAGACTCGGTGGTAAAGTGGTCAAGCCCCTCAAGCAATAGCGAGCCTAGTCGAAGGACGCAACTTCAAACCCCAGCATCAATGTGTATTTTTGCAATATTAAAAATCTTATTTACGTAATAGGATCACCCAGAACCCGCCATCTAGCGAAAAACGAAAGGCAGATCGCAATTTATCGTAGTTGCATAATATAGCACTTGCATTGCAAGCGACACCTTTCGGAGGCATAACGCAAAATTTAATTAGTTCTCAAAAATGCCACAAACAAGAAGTAAAATAGCGATACAAGACGCTGATGTTCGAATCAAGAAACTTACAACTGACTTGCAAAAGGCTCAAGATCTTAACATTAACTTATTGAAAGAACAAGACGAATGCGCCGAAGAGTTTAAAAAATTATTATCTCAAATAACACTACTAAAGGCTTCCCTTGCAAAACAGGAATCAGAAATTGAAGAACTAACAGCACTAAATAATTCTTTAAATAGTAAACTTGAACGGAGACCTCAAGATGTAACCCAATACGAGGAAGCATTAGATATCATAAAAATTTCATGAAAGTAATGCCGCTCTGTTTGAACAGCTGCAGAAAACCATCCTCGCTAAAAACGAAAAGTTGACGTTTTCAGTAAATGCTGAAATAGAAGAGCTGAAATGTAAAATATTAGATCTACAAAAAGAAAATATTGAATTAAGAAAGAACATTATAGCAGATAAATCTAACGGAAATAAAACTGTACAAAAAGTTAAAACGAAACGCGAAAAACCTAAAAACAAGACTCAAAATCTCAACAACGACTATCATACTACAACGCAGACCAAACAACAACCCGCTCCACACTTTGACCAGCAGGATGATAGTGTTATACTGACTGATTTGGAAATCAAAACTATATGTGAAACTACAGGAGAAATAGAAAATCAGAATCCAAATCCTGCTAACAGCTACAAACAATCCCGCAGCTTGGAGCCCACTGCCTCCAACCATCAGTGTCTCATAATGTGTGATAGATATGGTAAATCACTGGCGAAATTTATCATGAAAAACTATTCTGAATATAAATCTATTTTCTCTATCTGCAAGCCGGACGCTCCATTGAAGGAAATTGTTAATAACCTAAATATAAAAACAAAGGAAATGACTGAAGGAGACACAGTGGTAGTAATCTCATCTGATTATGGACAATTTAAACTAGAAACTGTAAAATATGTGAGGGACTGGTGTAAACTAAAGAGACTTAAATTTCAGATTACTTCTCTACCTTACGAACGTAAAACCAAATACCAAGATCATAATAACAAAGATATATATAATTTAAATATTGAATTGAAGAAAGTTGAAATGTACTCTAACGGAATGACCGTAATCGATGTAAACTGTTTCAGGGGTAGAGTATTTAGGTCTGGTGGTACATTATGTAATACATTTTTAAAGTTTTTGTCGGATAGAATCATACATAATTCAGCTTATGAGTTCACCCACAAATTTGATAATTTGATTTACTTGACAAATGGACATTCAGACTCAAAATGCCATAATAATTCTGAACAAGTGATACCGACTAATAATTCGACTTTTTTAGCCGAACGTGTAACAAAACAGCAAATAACGTAAATACTAAATCAGGTCTCTCTGTAATGCATCAAAACTGTCAGAGCATTGGAAATAAAAATACATTAATTAATAGTTTAACTAATACATATAAACCAGATATATTGATACTCACTGAGACTTGGTGCAATTTAGTTAATGTCCAAAATGTAACTATTCATGGCTACATACACGCCAATTACTTTATTAGAAAAACTAAAATACATGGAGGTGTATCAATATTCGTTAGCAACAAACTTAAATTTAAAAAATGTCACTCCATCGATAAGTTATCCTCTGAATACCATTTTGAATTGGCTTGTGTTGAGGTCGATTGTAAATTTGAAAAATTACGAACTATAGGAGCTTATAGGACTGGTAAGGGTGATTTCAAAATGATGATTATGGTTTTAACAGAGCTAATAGATTTATTATGTACATTACCTAAAATGAAAACACTAATACTAGGCGATTGGAACGTAAATTTTCTTACGAATTCAACAGACAGAAATACCATAAATGATATTATAATACCTAATGGTTTTCGCAACATTGTAAATTTTCCAACGAGGATTGAAAAGGACAAGTCCAAAACCTCCATTGACTTTGTAGTAACAGATGTCATTAATAAAGACATACGTGTAGAACCGACACCTACTGGGGTATCCGACCATGATGCCCAGTTTGTAGTGGTACAAATGCAAAAATCTCACCAACCTAAATATATATGTATCGAAAAAAGATCATTTAATTCAGATAAAATAGAGGATTTTTGTAATGCTATGCTTGCGTATGACTGGGATTCAATATTTAATAATTATAGTGAAAAAACTGTTGATGATTTTATTAACAAAATGATTTGGAATATGGATGTATTTTTTCCAAAAAAAGTCACAAGAATCAAAACAGCTAGAAAATGCCCTTGGATCTGCGATGAAATAATTAAGGCTCAGCGTGATATTCATGATCTATACCTGTTTCAACGTCAATATCCAGAATTATTGTTTATCGACAATCTCATTGACAAAAAGCTCTCACATCGCAATGCATCTATTCATATAAAAAAGAGAGAATATGTAGATCAACGAATACTTACTTCAAAAAATCCGAAACGTGAAGTATGGAACATAATTAAAGAGGAAACTAATAAAATTATAACTCAATCTGACTGGAATTTAGTAGATGCATCGACTAACCACCAAATCTTAAAAGATAATATACCTGACCATATTAATAATCACTTCATATCGATAGGAAAGAATATTATAATTACCAATAGACCAAATACTACAAAGGCGTTATTGTTCTTATCAAACTCCATCCCTCAGCAACCAGATTTTTACTTTCAAAGTGTATCAAAAGGTCATATAATAAAACTTGCTAAAATAAAAATACAAAACTCACACACAAGGGATATATTTGACATTTCAGGAAATGTATTAGCCTTGTCACTAATGTTTTTAAGTGACCACGTCTCTTTCCTTATTAATAATATTCTTAACGCAAACGTGTATCCGATCTCATTAAAACAAACTCGCATTACTCCACTATATAAAGGTAAAGGTGAATTATCTGATGTCAAAAACTATAGGCCTATAACAATTGTACCATCATTATCTAAACTAGTAGAATCCGTCATGTCAGAATCATTGCTGAATCATTTACGTATCAATCAAATCTTATCAGACTGCCAACATGCGTACCGCCCTGGCAGGTCAACAACGTCAGCAACGCAAAGAGTTTTAAAATGTATCACTCAATGTTTGGAAAACAAAAGAAAAGTAGCAGGTATTTTTCTAGACCTATCGAAGGCGTTTGATTCCGTAGATCATGAGCTTCTTTTAGAGAAACTCAAAGTCTACGGAATCAAGGGCCGGAGCCAACAATTATTGAAATCGTTTCTCGAGAACAGAGAACAAACGGTGGAGATTAAAATAGACAACAAGCTAGTAAGATCAAAGCCTAAATTTAGTGAAATTGGTGTCCCCCAAGGATCTTCTCTGGGAAATACACTTTTCTTAATTTTCCTTAACGATATGTGTAAAAATAATATAGAAGGCGATATTATACAGTATGCAGATGATACTACAGTAATCATTTCATCAGATACCACAGCTAATCTTCTGGATAAAATCGCTGAATCAATTTATGTATTAGCTCAATGGTTGGAAATAAATGGTCTGAAGCTTAATGAAGAAAAAACTAGTGTTATGATATTTAATGCCATGGCCAATAGGACACCTACCACTCTGGTTGTTCCTCTCAGAAGTAACATCACCATCAATACCACAAACTTAACAAAACTATTAGGCTTTGAGTTGGATCCAGGTTTAACCTTTAAACACCACATAGATACTACTTGCAAAAAAATGGCCAGGGGCATCTATGCACTAAAGCAGCTTCGACACATAACTTCAGAATCGAACTTAAAGGAAATATACTATGCTTATGTCCATTCAATAATGTCGTACGGAATAATCATGTGGGGTGGGTCCACCGATAACGAGAGGATCCTAAAGATGCAAAAACGCGCAGTTAGGGTACTTGTCAAAGCTAGTTTTAGAGAATCATGTAGAGAACACTTCAAAAACCTACAACTATTGACTTCAACATCCGTTTATATACTCGAAATTTTGAAGTATGTAAAGAAAAACATTAACGAATTTAAAATAAAAGGTACTAACAGTAATAGGAGTATTAGAAACGTGATGTGCCTGGAGTATGCTTCTCATAGGTTAAATCTGTCTAAGAAAGAACCGAAAGTTATAGGACCAATACTATTTAATAAACTGCCAGCAAGTATTAGACAAATAACAAAGGAGAATTCATTTTATGGCAGGGTTAAGGCACTTCTCTTAAGCAAAACACTATATAATGTCAGCGAATACCTAAATAATGACTACACCAGCTGCAACCTGCAACACACTAGGTACCATAACGACAAATAGCTAGTGTACTGACCTACAGTACCTACTATGATATACCTATACCAAGTAAATATTTGTATCATTTCAATGAATGTATTGAGTTATTAAGAATACCTCTAATTATTATAAATTTCCTTATTTTTTACCTTTATTTTACAGTTTAATTAATTTATTATTTATAATTTTAATGACAAGCCTTTTTACAGCAAAATTTTTTGAGTGCATCTTAGCACCTCTCTGACCAATGATATTATGTATAACTATTAATATTAAGCCATGTTATAACTGTTGTACCTACCGACCTAATTGCCCTCCTATTCAATGCAATTATATATACCACAAAATTGTAAACTTAAATACATGACGAGAACCAGATGTTACACTAACATTATTAATTAAGTTTAATAACAGTTGATGTTCTTCTTTTTCAATAAATGATTCTATTCTATTCTATTCTTTAAATATAAGTATAAGTGAGATTGTGCGTCTAGGCTCGGTTCCCACACTGGCTTTCCGAGGTTTAGCAAAAAATAGTTGCAGAAACATTGAACAGTGTACACGCTCAGTTGGTAATGTTTGCCAAATAATATTGTTTAGCAGATAACAATTGGCCTGAATTCTGATGTTTTTTCATCAACACATGAGAAGTAACGAGCAGATTAAAATGTTAACAGTGATGACTAAATCCCGAATGATATTATAAAATTCAGTAATTCCGTCAGGCTTTTAAAAATTTACAAGATTGCCTTTTGTTTAGTGATGTTTTGGGGAATTCGGTTTTGACTCGTGGTAGAGTTATTAAATTAATCAATCACTTTTTTTATAATATATTATGATTTATTTTCAGAAACTAAACTTCTACATAAGTATTTACAAAACTGTACAAAATACAATTAGAACCAAAAATAAATCACTTAATTAAATCTTACTTTTTATCACTTTAATGAAATAAAAGAAAATTCAAATTTAGATTCTGGCAATGTTTGAATTCATTCGAAAAAAGTATGGTTATTTTTCAGTCTCATGGTAAATTGCTCCTCGCAGTTTAAAAAAAGTAACAATTTTGAGACTAGCACAAGATTCCTCTAACATGTGCCTTAAATTATCTATAAAATGTTTTTTCAAGTATCAGTTTCAAGTGAACCAAGTGACCTCATTAAAGATCTTCAACAGTTTTCCCTTCATCATTTTAACACGGAAGTTGTAAATTAACTGTTCTGCAAAATAAATTAAGGAAAAGGACAAGCTCATGATAGATTAGCAATCTAGATAAGATAATGTGCTGGATAGCTAACGGCATGTGCTCGGCCGATGGATAGGAGAGATCCGCTTCGTTTGAACTTGCCAACAAATTGGTCCAGTAAAATGCTGCTCTATTAAAATGAAGCGATATACAGGCAATAATAAGATAGATAGATCAGATTCAAATGTTCAAATTTCTTTAAAAATACTAAGGGAGCAGTCAAAACCATGACCGGGCTACGTGCTTCTGACTCCTTATACTTTTGTAAAAAAAAATTTTAAATCTTGGTGTTGTAATTTTTTTTTTAAATCTTGATGTTAAGTTGCAAATCAATATTAGCTTAAACATTATTGTATACAATGTACATCATTAATTAAATTTTATTAAATTTCTGTAAGCAAAGACCATGAAATTCCACTTGCTACGATCTTGACCACCTCTTTCACTTTACTTATATTCTTCATAAACTATGTAAGTGCATTCCAAATTTCAACCCAATTTGTTTAGTAGTTTATGCGTGAAAAGACCCTTCCATAAAAACTTTTGTGTTTTTAATATCAGTGGGATTGACAAAACAAGACAATATTTTCAATATTTTAATGTATTTTTACTTTGAATCCCTATTGTACTTATCAAGAAAAGACGGCCTCCTCAAAAATAATATTATCGATGTACATTTTAGGTGCGTTCAGAATCTACTTGCGAAATGCAGAATTTTCCCAGCCTTCGGCCCTTTACTAGGTCTCTGAACGCTATCGTTGCAACATCCGTGATAGAGCCGGTCAATTCACGAAGAATAGAATTGGAAGCCTATGGATTGCTACATTTCAATTCATGGTGTGCTTGTTAGTAGTTGAAATTCCAAATAGCCTATCCCTTTGACGGGATTAAGAGATCAAAGCATATTAGATAATTATTTAAGTTAATACATTTTTAATAATTGTTTGATTAAAATAATACATTTGAAGACCATTTTTAGAATTACATAATTATATTAATAAAGGATTTAAATAAAGAAAATATACGAATTCGGAAGACGAAAGCTCAGTAAAAACTTTAATAAGATTTGTAAATCTCAAATTATACGTTACGATATTTTCACATGAAAATAGTCTAATTACCAAATATCAGTAACACAACTATAGAACAGTAGTTTCGAAAATATCGTTTTCAACTCATCTCTTGTGCTTTTGAAAATGGTTTGAGTCGAAACCAATTTCGACTCAAACCGCTTGCATCAATTTAATTCTAGCATTTTCCATTGTTACATTTAGTGTTTAAATAAAGCAAAAATCGCCTTCATTGTTACATTTAAACAACAAAGCTTAAGTTTTAATTACAAACCAATTGTTCGATTCCCACAAATGGTCCTTGGCACATAAACCAAAACCAATAATTAAAATTTTAAAAATAATTAATTATGACAAGCCATAAATTAATTGACATAGTAATTATTTCTTCATTGACCATTAGATAAGTAATTATAAATATTGTAGATCTGAATGACTGTTTCAATTGGATTTGTATTTAATTGTGAAAGTTTAATAAGCGAAATAAGTAAATTCTTATTTTAATCTATGACTATTGTGTTGTTGCCGTTTTAGACCACCTGGCTATGAGGTGTCTTCCGATGGAAGGGGCTGCAAAATTGACATCAGAAAGTGTTTTGGTCTTGACGTGTTAATAACTTAAAAGCTAAGCCCTAAATTTGAGTCGTTCTTAGCTCCAAAGCGCTTAATTGTTAATGCAATAAGCGATCATCCATTTTTTTACCGCAGAACATTTATTATAAGATGAAATAATTAAGTATTCTTGGTTTGTTTAATTTTTATCTCGAACAACTAGACTTGCTAAATAAATAATATTAGAAGCTTAAAAATATAACAAAATGAATGAGCAATCTTGATTGTTTGGTAGGATATATTGATTCAACAACAACGGTAGTGTAGGTGATACATGCTACTAAAATAGGTACCTACGACCCACGCGTTATTTCTATTGAAGTAAAATGTCATTATCGGTACGTCCTGTAAATACAAGACCAAACAAATATAAAAATAGTTGTTAGAAACAAAGGAATGATATCGTCTGAGCATGTTACGGTAAGCATTATTATTTAAGTAAGTATGAATAATTAACGAATTAGTTTAACTTAGCTTAAGATCTTATACTGTTATACTGTTGATGTTGAAGATCTTAGTTCAACATCAACAGTATAACCAAACCGGTAGGTTAGAATAGTGATTAATCAATCAGATTTATTGACACAACAGCTTGACAGTTGAATAACAAGTGTCAGCTTTCTCAAGTCAAGGCCGTTGGGTCGTCTCTATTGTTTTATTCGTGGACACAGTGTAGATAAGCAGCATTGTTTTATTACTTTCGAAACCATGTGTGTACATAAATGTTCCAAGCGATACGTATTGTGATAACTATAAGGATACTTAAATGCCTAGTAGGGCAGCCCAAAGTACATCTTGACAATTTAGTTTTTTGATAAAACCTTTGTAATTTGGTAGATAGTATCTGTCATAATTTTTGTAACTAATATTTATTTTGACAAAGAAAACAACTAAACACTAAAAGTGATATTTAATTAAAAACAAAACATAGATATTATTTAATACATTATATTATTATATGCGTGTTTAGTCGCATTGGGGTTAGCTGAAAACCAGCAGAGGAAATAAAATTGCTGTAGTGTAGATAAACACTGACCAGTAACTGATCGTTAGCATTTTTGAATACAATTTTGTAACCTTTTTTGCACATTATTTTCATTTTAAGTTATCAGAAGAATTATCTATCTTCAGTAAATAATGATGTATGATTAAAATCACATAATCTGTTGTCATCAAATGAACAACGCAATTGTCCTACTGTAAATCTCTTTGCTGCGTAACACTTTGTAGGTGAAGGCTGCTACGACGGATCATAGCAACTTGATTGCATGCAATTACACGTATTGTCGCTGCCATGCCATCTGACTCTGACTATACATTGCTATCTGACTCCTAATATACATACTAAGTAAGAAATTTGTACATTTTATTATAGTGATATACCACACTTAGGTATTTCATTATAAATGAAAAATCTTACTAAAAGTTTTACGGCTTCGAAATGATTCGAACCCGCGAGATACAAGCGATCACCCTTAAGCCAGGCTGCCTTTACCACTCGGCCACGAAACCTTATGACGCCGAAAACGAAACTATCAGTAAGATGATATTTCGGCTAAGTAAGCAAGTTCGTATGAGCAAGTGGCTAACTCTAGTGAGGAAGTTTTCAAGCCGCCCAAAGGCCTCCGCTTCTTTAAAAGCCGGGACTAACAATTTATGCCTTTCGAAACACGGAAGCGCTCAGCTATTAATGCGACTTGCCGTCACTCACCTAAGTTGTGACCGCTCAGAATGATGCTTAACATCAACGATCTATCAAGAAGAGCTTAGCCACGAGCGTTTCAATGCACGTGTCAAGTTAGTAGAATTGGCCTGCACATTTTCTACAAGATTGTTTACTAAGAATATGCTTACATACCTACCAGTCTTATTTTATATTTTAAGAACTTATACAACCATACTTCATGCAAATAAATGATTTCTATTTCTAATAAAAAAAGTTAGTGGTATACTCATAAATCTCATAATATTCATAGTCTATGATCCTGTGTTAAGTTTTTTGATATGCGTCATAAATATCCGAGATTTGTATATGGTATTTGTACGTTCAAAAGATTTATAGACAGCATTTATAATTATCAATGCCTAAGTTTCGACATGACATTATGTCTCAGTTATTATACTTATTAAATAATTCTGAAGCGTGATGTTTTGATTGACCATTCCATTTTTATAGCCTTATGAATGAAAGTTGCACAATTTATTGAACTTTACAATCTTGATGATTGTATTCAATTATTGTAAATTGTTTGAACGACTTTTGTACTTACATATCTAAGCCTTGATACTGACCTTGAAATTGAATTGCTTGATGACATTTCGCACAGATTAAATTAAATGTTGCAAAAGCTTTGCTATTAAGATAAAAGCTGTGTCTAAAACAAATTGTGAGGTAATGATAAACTTTGGTGGCGTATTTAATATCAACAATCCATTGTGGCTTATCAACTTTATAACCTGCTGTCTGAGACATGAAATCAATAAGCAGTCACTCGTCCATTTTTTTAATTTACTAAACATGATATTAGGCGAGCACTTCAAGGTTCTTCTACATTAGATTTATATCTTATTTTAATTTTGCCATGTCTTTTTTCTAGATAATAAAAAAGTAAGATTATTTATAAACCTTATTTGTTAACATTATGTGTATACGAAACATACTACCAGGTATTACATTGTACTTGGAAGTAGGTACTTTATGATGATTTATCTGATTATACAGATATGGCTCAAAGGACGTGCATACAAAAAACCATCGTGTTTTGCAACGGAGTGAGGAAATGCCGTTCTAATCGCAGTGTTCTCTATCCATTGCAGGTTCGGTACGGCGGACGACAACCCAGAGCAGCGTCAATGGCACAAGGGACTCGCAACTGCTCTCTCTCCTCGCGGCGCGACGAAGACAACTCCTCAGTGACAGGCTGGCCACGCATGTCAACACGCTAGCTTCTTTAGGACATAAGGCTAACAAGTAAGTACATGAACATCTTTTAATCTCTTCATCATCTTATTGTTAGAAGGAACATCGAAAGAGTTAAGCAAATATCCTAATGGTCTTGCATTTTGTTGCAAGATTTACGTATCAAAAAATATTTTTGATGGTCTGTCATCAAAATCTTCAAAGACTTAAATTAATTTGTGGAGTTTCTTGCAAATATCAAAAAGCAAATGTCTTAAACCTTTCACATTATGGTTGATACGTCAAAAAGCTTATACTCAACTGTCCTAATAATTATTCTTGTATTGTCTTCATAGAAGTTTTAATTTTTTTTTAACAGACTCGTTAAAAACTTGTGTACCTACGCAAACTTAGCGTTCTAATATAGCATTAAACAGTTTAAATTCATCAGTTGATGTTAATGCAAAGTAAACTTTATAGGAACGTTTTTAGTGAGTAAGGTTGATTGCCCTTCAAAAATGCTAGAAACATTGATCAATAAAGTCAGTAAGTTGCGTAGTTGTCCACTCGTGAAGGGCTTGCATTATAATGAGTGCGAACGTTTCATAAGGCAATATGGTATAGTGGCTTATTGTCGATGTCGACGCGTTCCGCGACTCGTGTGGAAGCTGTGATGGGAATTCTAATTAAGATACCAAACTAAACAATACGTTTATTCCAAGCAGTTTATGTTATAAACGTGATTCAAATGATATGTTTGGAAACTAGACGGGACGTTGCCTCAATATATGAATAGCGTAATGTTTTTAACGAACACATGCCTGTTGTAAAGCCAATTTATTTATATGAGTTTTTATCTTTTTCAGAACAAACACCACATTCGCCCAGTTAGAGATAAGAGACGCCAACAGTTCATTATTGCGAAGACTAACATTCGACAACACCAGCAGTGAATCACCCATTTTCAAACTTGTCACATCTGATGGCACGAAAGAAATACGACAAGAAATTAAACCACATGAAATTAGGCATCTGTTCACACCCAAAAACCCTGAAAACAGAAGTCGAGCAGGATTCGTTAGCAGAAGGAAACCTCTTAAGTCAGTGACTCTTCCTATAAGAGTCACTGAACCTAGTATATTATATGTCCCACCTGATAAGTTAGAAGAATTTGAAAAAGAAATAGAAATAGACCCTGATGAAGAATTCCAAGTGGAAGAGTCCAACCATGGACTATACTTTTTTAATTATTCAGATACAAAGAATGTAACTCAAGCTCCAGAAGTGAACGCTACCACAACAGTAAACACTGATGTGAAAGATAATGTCACCACAGTTGAAACAACAACAGTAAGTAATGAAACTAAAGAAACATCAACAGTCAAACCTGATGAAGAAGAAACGAACACAATAGCTAACAGTACAGACAATAGAATTGAAATTGAAAATGAAAGGGAAAAAGGCAACCAAACGTTATTCATGTCAGAAGAAATCTATAACCACTTTAGACCGTTGGAAACAGAGCCTGGAGAAGACATGACACCGTTTAAGAACTTTGGACAAAAAATTGGCGGTGCGGTTATAAATGATAATTTAACGAATTCCCCGTCTTTGTCAGCTTCTACTAAATCTGTTAATTACATTGTAGCTCCTTCTGACAAACGAAAATTCAATTCACGGTACTCTGCAACCGAAAAGTATAAAAACACGAGTGCCGATGAAGAAGAAATCAACGAAGATATGGACGTTTCAGTAGTAAAGAATGTTATAGAGAAAAACAAAATCAGGAATACTGTTAAAGGTCCAGCACCGGCTAGGCATGTAGGTTTAGTTAACGCCTACAGAAAATATTCAAGCTCTACGCCAGCTACAACAAAAGTACCGAATATAGCACAATTAAATGTAACGGAACCAATTGTATCAAATATTACTCCAGCCAGTAATGAAAGTACTAAAGAAGTAAATAAAACAATTAACCTCAGCCGAGAAATAGCACCGAAACCGGTTGTAAACAACTCTACAAAAGAGGGTACAAATAAAACAGTTTCTACTCCAGCACCTAGAAATTTTACTAGAACTTACTTGAATCTACGACGAAAACCAGCAAATAGAGTGGCTGCTTCGACATTAAGTGAAAATATCCTGCCAACATTAACAATAAATACTACGACAACAGAAAAAGCTTCAACAGTATATACAGCAGTCGTTACTTCTGTATCTATAACATCTTCTGTGAAAGGTCTGAATAAAACTGAACTCATGAAAGAAATAGAAACAAATACAACCCTTTATGAGCATTCAGAAAATAATGAGACTTCAACTGTTGAACCAATAAAAATGGAACCTGAAACAACGACCACTTTAAAACCCACCACATCAACAACTGCTGTACAGCCTTCATCTCCAAGAACATACAGGCACAGAATCAGGATACGTACTACAACTACCGCAAACAGCTTCAGTCCCAGTCCTACTGTCAATCCTTTACCAACAAGTGAATCACCGAGACACGTGGTACTGAGGAATGAAACTGTATCAAGGATATCCGACAGACTTGCGAGCTTGTACGGACAAACCGAAAATACTAACACTTCGAATATTTTACCTGTTGGTGCTCCGATACGAACCAAAAATATTCTCAAACGACGAAGACCAACCACTACTACTACTACTACAACTACAACCCCTGAACCAACATTGTATATTGAAACGATTCCTTCAACTGTTTCACCATTCACGGAAAAGATTACAACATTGCAAGATGCCAAAACTACGGACGCTTACCGGCCACTTATAACTACTAGAACAGCGTTTGAATCTAGTTCAATACCTAAAGCTGTACCGCGAGACTCTAGACCCAGGGTTAACACAACTGAAGAGAAAGAAGATCCAACATCCAATAACGAGGAAGTAGTGATAGAAGCAGAGAAAACCTACACTGCGTCATATGTGCTTGCTGGCTTGGGATTTTTACCAGTAGCAGCGATCATAGTTTTTGTTTTACGGAGCGTGTTAAATAAGAAGACCAAAGAGATAGATACGGAGTATGAGGGGTACTTTGATGATAATAGCGATATAAAGAAAGAGTCTCCTATAACGCCAGTAACGAGACCTCCGCTGCCGACGCCTTCCAAACCAGATACAAAATGGGAGTTCCCGAGGAACAAACTCAGACTGCAGACGTTGTTGGGGCAAGGCAATTTTGGGCAGGTCAGTTGAACAAATTCCACCTTCATACATTTTGCTAAATTAAAACTTAATTTCGTTAATTTCTTTCTTATTTGACTATGACATAATTTTTTTTAGCTTTGTTTAATTGATTATGATAATCCCTATACACAAAAAAATCGTTCTTCCAAATCTGACAGTGAAAATAACCTTATGTAATTTCTTTCAGGTCTGGAAAGCCGAAGCAGACGATCTGAATGGGCACGACGGGCTAACCCGCCTGGTTGCAGTCAAGAGTATCAAAGAAACCGCATCCCAGAAGGAGAAGCAGGAACTTCTCCATGAGATCCTCATCATGCAGAAGATCGGGACGCATCCTAATGTCGTGACGCTGTTGGCTTGCTGCACGGAACTAGGTAAGAATAATTTAATAAATCGAGTGAGAAAAGTGATTAGAATCGACTGTTGTTACGATTTATGGTTGTGGTTTTCAAATGCATGTGTCGATATCCTAATCTTTTTGTTTAAATAAGGATTGAAATTGATGTTGTTACTTACTACAATTTAATTTTGTCTTTCTTGTGGATATGGACAGTTACGCAAAGAAGATTTTTTAGGTTCTGTGGGAGTGTTTTTCAGGAGGCATCCTGACGCTGTATATATCATCTAGTAAAGATGTAAAGGCCTAATTATATATCATTTCTTCTCTTCTCCAGAACCATATCTCCTAATAATGGAGTACGTAATGTGCGGCAAGCTGCTGACCTACTTACGCGAGCGGCGATCCCGTCCAGACCGGTTCAGTGGGAGCGGTGCGCTGACGTCACGGGATCTCACTGTCTTCGCGTACTGTGTGGCTCGGGGGATGGATTATATCGCTTCTAAAGGGGTAAGCATTATTGGTAGCAATAACGTTAGAGCTCCATGAGGATGTATACCTCAGGTGTTAGAAATTGAAGGCTGCGGAAGGATGATAAGGAGACTATCAGGTGATTTTTATGTCACTAAATCTATCTGAAGATATCTGGGTAGAAAACCACTAGGTCTTCAGAATTACTAAATGAATCAGATTATGCATGTTAAATGGATTATGAAGAGAAGAACTAAATGCAATGACGCATACCAAATATGTAGAAAATTCTTCTTTACGAAAAGTGCACTTGTATTTGAGTGAACTATGTGAGGTCATATAAAAAAAATTCAAACTCTCTAACCAAAGAAAATGTTATTTTTCTACACACTAATAATAATAATAGCTGATTAAGACAAAAATACCCTTTCCAGATCGTCCACCGCGACCTAGCAGCTCGCAATGTACTAGTGGACCACAACAAGCTTTGCAAGATTGCTGACTTCGGCATGTCGAGGAACGCTGGAGCAGCGGCAAGGGCACCTCGTGGAGCCCTGCCTGTCAGGTGGATGGCTCCGGAGGCGCTGCTGTATAATGTTTACAGCCATCATAGTGATGTCTGGGCCTTTGGGATTCTACTGTGGGAGATTGTGACGCTTGGTAAGTTTGTACATTTTTAGGTTATGTTATGTCTCTGACAGTAACTAGATAAAATTATGAAACAAAGTTTATATCAGCTTTGGACATACTCCGCTCTTAAATTAAAACGATTTCCTTGACTGCTTATTTGGTTTCTGGATTTATGATTTAATTCAATACTCGTATTATCATTGAACATTAACAAGTATAGATAGCATTCTAAATAGTCGAAAGACTGAAACAGAATCAGACAATACCAGTAAGTATATCCCTTGTTGAAGAGTGTTAGGTTATGTATGACATTGTAAATGTCTATAATTATGATTTACTTGCTGCCACAGAGCATGATTTCTTATGGTTTTCTTCATTTTAATGCATAAACTAGAATTCATCATATTTTTTCCTACTTTCCAGGTTCAACGCCGTACGCAGCCATGTCAGGTCGCGAGGTCCTCGCCGCAGTCACAGAAGGCTACCGCCTCGAGAGACCTCCTCACTGCAAGCAACAGCTATACCACGCCATGCACGCTTGCTGGCACGCGGATCCCTCCCAACGACCCTCCTTCGCGACCCTCAAGGCGCAGCTAGCAGAACTCCTCGACAACGAACCGTCTGAAGGGAACTATGTGGATCTGGACTCGTTCTATCAGGAGTCTTCGGTTTATAGCGATCCGTCAGCGATTATTAATGACGATGAGGGGCTGTCTGCGGAGTATGATCGAGAGAGAAGATGTTTTAGAGAGTGAGTTCGAAATTTGACGGCAGCCTACACTGAGTGACAAGTCGAGTCAAGAATTTGACATAATTTTGTGAATGGATAAATGGAAAATATATTAGTGTATATATTTTATTTTATTTTCTGAATGATTATTGGCGAAACGCAGTCACTTCTATATTGCACTTATTCTATATTAACTTATTTGTATTCTACCTGAACTGTATAAACACAAATGCATAAATCAATACTCTGTGGCCTGACAGTTTGGCACCTTGCCCTGCCTTGTATATTCGTTTTGCTAATGCTATTCTTGTTTCACAGACTTGCGACCAGCCCTTCAAAATTTGATAACAGAGGATTTAACCTTCGAGACGAAGAGTTACGAAACAAATTTGGTATTGGGACACCGAGAATGGGAGGCTTCGGCATCAGAGATCTACACTTCAACGAACGAAATTTCTCAGATGGAGAATTTAACGAACGAACCTACCCAGACAAAAATTTCAATGATAGAAATTTCACGGAGAAGAATTTCAATGACAGAAATTTTACCGACAAAAATTTTATCGATACTAACTTCACTGAACGCAAAGACGGTAAACTATCTACGTCTAGCTTTCACAGAGAACGAGAGAGAGAAAGAGAGAGAGATAATCCCGTAGTGAGTAGGAATAGTTTTAATGGGTTTCCAAGGATAGGGACGAGAGACAACCACTTTCAGATGAGCCCTGATGGAAGAAATAAGAGAGTGTCGGAGTTTGAGTGTGACATTTAGGTAGAGACCTTTTTAAACTGGTGATACAATGCTTAGAGCTATACTGCGATTTTCAATGAGCTTCATTCAGTAAATAAAATGTTTTATACAAAATGTATACGTAAATATTTTAAGAATGATGTTCATAATAATATTTTGAAACTATTTTCAATCTATGATGTTACATATAAAAAAATTGTATGTTTTCTTGTGACTATACTTGAGTACTACTAATTCACTATTTATTTCTGACAAGGTTTTGTAAGCTTAATAATTATTTGTGTGTGAAACACTGGCACAGTATTCATCGTTTTTACACACTTTACTTTTGTGAGTTAGCCTAAGTCGTTTTGTTAAAAATGAAATTTAATACACATTTCAATTTCATAAAATTGAAAATGTGTAAACTATGTGAATAATGTAAATAAAGTTATTTATAACAGTATTTTAATGTTACAATTTTTGTATATAATGTTTTGTAGCAAAGAACTGTTTGTGTGTTAAGAGATTTATGAAAAAGTATGTTTTGTTTATTTGTCGTGCATTTTTCAAATTAATTGAAGCACGTTTTTAGTAGATATATAATTGTTTTTCCTATAACTGTTGGATCACAATGGTGCTATGGTAAAAGTTATATCATTTTGTAAATACTTTTAAACCCTAAAACGTTAGACATTTTAACGTAATATTATAATTTTATAGCACATAATTATATGGATACCTGATTTGTATTAACATAGGTAGATGCTCTAAAAGTTAAGTATCCAAGATTCGATTTTATCTTTACCTTTAATACAAAAAAAACTGCACAAAATAATATTGTTTTGTTTTTCCTTGGTTTGATAATTATCTCTAGTCTTTAATAAATTGTAATTATGATTTGGTTTGTAATTAGATCTGATTTAGGTATTTTGTAAGATTGATTGGATATTTTATTTTAAATATTAAAGATAATGTAAGAAATTACTTTTTGTTTTTCTCAAAAACTTCTTCCTACCGTTTAACAATTCAAGATTTTGTATGGAGTAATATTTTCTTATTTTTATAACAATTATCTGTAGAAGACCTTTCCCTAGTTTAAATAATTAGGAAGCACAATATTCATCAATATCTGTTCGATAGCATGATCATCGATCTAAAGTTATCTTTCAAACACACAACAGGAAATTGAAAATTGCGAAATGAAAACAAAATTTTGTAATTGAAAATAACTAATGACAATATAAAATAAATAAATATCCTTGGACATTCCACACAACGTCATCTAGTCCCAAGTTAAGCAACTGAATGCTTGTTATATGGTAACCAGATGACTGATATACTACTTAGATACATTTTTTTGTAAATATATACATTAATAAAGATAGAAAAACACCCAGGTAATAAACTTCAAAAATCGTTTCTTTGTTTCTTTGTAGAAGTAGGTTAATAAATGAAGTTGCTCATCCGTTTTCATAAATGCTTTCAACACTATTCAGAATGGACATAAGCAGTAATTAAAGCGTTAAAATTAAAGAGCTTTTCGTGGCGACCATTTTTGCAACTGAAGTCGGCGGGCTTTATAATGTTTTTTTTTGCGAACTTTACCTTACCTGTAAGAAATATCCTGTACAGGGATTTGGTCTATTTTTTTCATTAGTACACGTGCAAAGCCGAGGGAACTGCTAGTTGAAAATAATTTCATAAATCTCTTCTTTACAACATAGTAGATAGAGTTCAAAGTACTTTCCCCACAAACCGAGGAATCTTATTGAGGATTCGATATTACTAAAGAAACAAGGAAGCGTTTAATATAAACGTTGTGGTCGACAGTCATGACTTGTACTTTCTTTGTACGCCATTGTCTGGGGCTAGTCACTATACAGGGTGTTATGCTTTATTTATACTAACTTTAACTTTCCAAAATCTTTTTAGACACTAATTTATTAGAAACTACGATTTCGATCTTTGTTATACTTTGACTGCTACTTTATGAATGAAAGATATTGTACCTACCTAGACTTACCAATAAAAAAGAAAACTTAAAACTAGCAAACTTTAGTTAAAGCAAAGACGATTAATATCTAGAAGACAGACAAAGGCCATACACAAAATCGTAACCCGATCCCGCAGTACCAGATAGCCTGAAAACTTTAAAACATCAATTTTATCCAAGAAATTTCAATACTTAGTAGTAGGTAGCATCGATATTCAATATTTAAACATTTTTAACTAGAAAGTAATTGAAATTTCTTGGATAAAATTGATGTTTTAGAGTTTTCAGGCTATTTTTTAGGGTTACGATTTTGTGTATGGCCTTTGTCTGTCTTCTAGATATTAATCGTCTTTGGTTAAAGTAAGTAAGTTCGTATGAGCAAGTGGCCAATTTTAGTTAAAATTGTACAATGGGCGGTCTTATCGCTTAGAAGCGATCCCTTCCTAACAAACTTGGTAACAACGGTAGAGACGATTTTTGACAACAGTTCCATAACAAATGTAAAGCATCCATCCTAATAAGAAAACCAAGTTAGTTAGAAAAGTCTCATTTTGAAAAAGAATAAACCAATGTCCAGGAAATATGTACTTAAAATGAGTAAAACAGGATTTTTTACAACTTAATGCAAACAAGATTCTTATCAGATTGCAATAAAATTGTTTCTACTTTTGCATGTTCGAGCATGATCCGCCACTTTTACAGTTCTTTTCCCCATTTTCATTACTTGAAGAGCTTGTTTTGCCATTTTTGTTTTGATAACTTACTGCCTTTGTTACTCGGTAAATAGAAGTAACCAACAACTCCTAAACTACAGGTTAGTTTATGTTGTTGCTTGTAAA
This sequence comes from Xanthorhoe designata, assembly GCA_963582015.1. Lineage (NCBI taxonomy): Eukaryota > Metazoa > Arthropoda > Insecta > Lepidoptera > Geometridae > Xanthorhoe > Xanthorhoe designata. The sequence continues at coordinate 13,118,811 of OY757034.1, read as the reverse complement.
TAGTCCTTTCCTCTAAGTTGTAATTTCTGTCTTATTAATAATTAATTGATCTTATTTGTTAGAGTAACGCCTTAGATTTAATTGCCTGTAATGTTATTCTAAGTTGTAAATAAATAATTGTCTAATGGAGAAGTTTCCCTTTTTTTTTATGTGAATAAATAGTCCTAAGCATTTAAATAAAGATGGTGGAAGAATTTTTGGAATATCTTGAAAAATTACAAAGTTATTCAACTTTTAAATCATATTATATCTGTGTCTCGAGTAGAGTGACGTCACACGCAGAAATCTCAGCCTTTTGATTCTATTATTTTTAAGCCGCCGTAAAAGTTGAATAACTTTGTCATTTTTCAAGATATTCAAAAATTCTTTCAATACCTTTATAGATTCTAAAGATCTTACTAATAAAAAAAAAATGGATTTTGAAGTTCAGGAAACCTCTCCATAATGCATACAGGCTCTAACCTAACCTATAGTTCCCGACTAAAAAAAAGATGATTCTAAGTTCTAAATAGTATAATTTTGTCTTGACTTGAGACAGTAGTTTTTACCATGGGTACAGCACATCGTGCAGTCGATGCGCTTTTACCCGACGTTTCGGCTGTTACAATACATCCCGACGTTTCGGCTGTTACAATAGCTGGTAGAAAAATGAAAAAAAATTATTAATAAATTAGACATTTCTTTCAGATCATTAGGCAATTTTTTTTAGATCTTTTCGAAGATGTCTAAGGGGGTAGTCAGAGGTATGTCCAAATACATACATATTTACATGCCCACTTTTTGCAGAAGTTAACTTTCCATACGTGACAGGTTGCAAGCCCATCGACGCTATTAGAGAGCTAACTGGTTTCCTCACGATGTTTTGCTTCACCGTTAGTGGGTAGAAACATTTTATATTTAGTTTTAAGTAGTTAAAAAAGTGTATTATCCAGAATGCACCATGTAGTTTTCATTGAAAGTGTTGCTTATTAATACCGCGCCCCATAGACTTGTCTTACGAAATAGAATTTCTATTTTACATGCCTATTCATAATTTTGCGGTAAGCTTCGGTAAAATGTTACTAAGCAGATACTTGGAGACTTCACTTAGGTATGTTAATCATTTAGCTTCGTGCTTCATCTCGGCTCTGTTACAGCTTGCTAACTGCAAAACTACCTACCTACTACATCATTTTAAATTGGATATACATTAAACATTTTACTTAAATGTATTTTTGAATAAATAGGCGAAAGAGTAAAGGTGTGTTAGGATAGAGAGATCATAGCGAGTTACGTGGTCTCGACTACTCGGAAAGAGGTACAATTTTATGTACTTATGTTGTTAATAAAAACGGTAAAAAAAGACTGCCAGTGCATTGGGTACACTTCGGTCTGGCTTGGATAAGTTGAGCTACCTATAAAGACGACGGTTTAATTAAATAGCTCCAACTAATTCTAATTGTATTTTGTTAAGTAACTTTTAATTAGACTTTTACAGAGATCACCAAAATGGGTATGAAACCTCTTTACAAGCTTATCTAAAGAAAAAAAATTACAGTTCTCTAAAAGAATACAGAGTTTTCTTTTTAAAAGTTGGCTAAACAGCAGTTGAATGCGGTATTGGTTCGCATTCTCCATTCTCAATGTAGAGAGATTATTGGAAGCGCGATGTGCTCTAGTTAGCACGGCAGACAATGGTGGGTATACTAGAAATATGTTTGAAAACTAAATACTTCACTGAGAAAATCTTTATCTAGAACCAATAGATTTTTGATTCGATAAAAATTGCATGACTTTTAAAGATCCTGGAAAACTCGTTAGGAGAGTCTTTAGTACTTGTATCAAACGTAAAAAAACGATATTTAAATTCTGTTCTTAGACTTTAAATTTCTTTGAGTTAGGCATTAGTTCCTTATTTTATTTGCATTAGGTTCGTTTTCAAGCTTGTACTTAAGTTTATGCTCAAGCATCGATTTTTGACAGTTGTCTATGAAAACTGATTGATGTTTGAGATACGATTTACGCTTTAGTATGGTCTCTGAATTCGAACCTTAGTTTCTGATATCCACTGTGTGGTCTATCAACACTTTTTTAATTCGTCACGCAACTAATGATTCTCGAAATTGTATTCATTGTAATGTTATCCAACGTTATGATACGATAGTGTAGTAACTAATCATATCGAATTTCAGTAGTCTTTCTGTCTTTCAATATACGGTTCAAAGTAGCTCCAACTTTTGTAATGGAGCTTAGTAATTGCTTTCGTAACATCAGATAACAATAGGAAGTGTAAAAGCATCTCTATTGGCTACAAACGCAGTATCATTCTCCATACTTACGTTATTTACAAGTTCTATTTCAATAAAAATAACGAATGTACAGCTTATTTTGAATGCAGTAAGACTTGAATTGGAAAGACGTGAACGTAAATGTGTGATGGTCCATTGAAGCTAAAATTACATTATGTAATGCCATTGTCAATAATATTGACATGTCATCCTGACTTAAATTTGACCAATTCTGACCTTTGCGGTGAAAGTCGGTAGTTCCGGAATTATCTCACAGTAAATACAAGATGAGAGAGTATGTTTGTGTGTGTGTACAAGAATCTCGCACGCCATTCTACTGCAGAACGAGTAGCTGTGCTCGCGCATTCACGTTAAAAAATAAATACGCGCGCTTTTATTGTTCTATCTTTAAATATTTTTGCACCAAACTTCTTGTCGTTTTTTTTGTGCCAGTGAAAAATAATGACATAAACTAAGTTCCATTTTTAAAAATGGCGCGTTTTCTGAGACTTTTGATATTAGCGTGCGCAGTGCTATCCAAAGCTGAGGATTTGAGAGATTTTGATTTTGAACGCGATGCTGATGAGGTGATGATAGCCCAGGAGTCGAGGCATTACCAGACGATCGTAAAGCCTCCTATTCGGATAATCAAGCCTTCTGGAGTGACGAATTCGCATCGGCCTCAGTATAATTTAGATTCTTTAGAACATTATGAACTTGATGATTTTATTAAGCCGACGAGGCGGTCTTTAGTGAAGAATTATAAGTCGTCGACGTCGCTCAGAGCTAAGGAGCGGATGGCGAATGATGCTGTGAAGCGGGCGATGGAGAGGAAGGACCATGCGGGCAAGTTTGCGCAGATTCTGCCCATCATCAGAGCCATGTCTTCATCACAGAGACTGGCGCTGGCGTCGCTGGTGGCGAATCAGGTCACCACGCCGCCTGGAAGAGCACCAATGAATCTAGCTCAGGTATGACATTTACCAGAAGTTCTTTAAAGTATCTACTCTCTTGGTAAGTTAGTGAAACTTTTACAACTAAATAATTTTAAATTTCGTAACATCTTATTATAGGAGGTTGTTAATAAGTGAATTTATCATCTAAGTAATAGGTAGGTAACTCAATTTCTTTTCGAGTTATAAGAAGTTTTATGAAATAAATGAGCCAGTGTTTAATTTAAATACCTAACTGCATTTGAATATTATTGAAATTATACAACGTCCTTAATTCATTATTTTATATATTTTAATGTTTTATGATAAACGTTAGTCTATTTATTTTATTAATAGCCGAATAAACCAAATGAGTTGATATAGAATCCTGGTAGTGGCAATTCGGAATATCGCAAAAGCTAAACTTAACTAACTAAAAAAGTTGCCGTCCCTTTCATAGCGATGGAAATAAAAAGGATGGCATTAATTTTAGTTAGTTTAGTTTAGCTTTTGAGACACTCCGAATTGCCACTATTGTCCAACAAACGGATAAGAAACATTTTGAAGGTTTAGTATTCAAATATTATGGCTCTGATATAATATGGCTAGACTCGACTCTTAACTTATAATACTGCAATTAGAATAAAAATTAATGATAATTAGTTTTAAATAGATACTTAATAACAATTATTATATAGTTCTGCGTATAGTTTTAAATTGACATGAAATAGTCCTAGCTTATTTATTTTAATATTATTGAAGTTTCGAGCACAGAATAATAGCAACATGAGAGAGCCATAAACAAAAATAAACCAATGTCAAAAAGTTTCAAGCAATATTTCGTAATAAAGAAATGCCTCGCATTATTCTACTTTCTTGACATTAAATACCTACGCATTGGAGTAACATATTAAAAAGGAAAGTGGTACTGGACACAGCTTGTGAACCGGCACCGGTTCGACAATGACACAGCTTCATTTCGTCCATTACTCTCAATAGGACCATTTGATCTCATATAAGTTTTCTTTTCACTTCTATATCCTGCCACTATTGTGTATAGTCAGCACAAAGTCTGCACAAGTTTTTTCCTCTTCCGCTCTACTTTTCTGCCACTTTTAACGCGTTCAGTGCCCACGCACGTAGCCAAGTTACATACACTCGGCCACGGCCCTAGCTAGGTAGCTGGGCCGGTAATCGTTTAAAGTATTTCTAATCCTATTCCATATGGTGTAAGTACATTAAAAAAATATTACAATGCATTTTTTTTCTAAATTTGAGACTGGACTAATTTGATAAAGAAATGTAGGTACCCAGTAGGATTATAGTGGTGGCAATTCTGAGTGTCGCAAAAGCTAAACTAAGCTAACTAAAATTGTTGCCGTCCCTTTCATAGCGATGGGAAATAAAAAGGATGGCAATAGTTTTAGTTAGGTTAGTTTTTTTTTACACTCCGAATTGCCCCCAGTATAATACTTTAATTATCTGTATTTTATTTGAATTGTAATGTTGGAACAAATTACAATCCTAATTTAATTTTGATAATGTTTTGGATTGTTGCAGATAATGTTTCAAAAATTAATATTTTTTAAATTCTTGGTCTAAAGACCAAGAATTTCTTAGATTTTCCTACACACTAAGATAATTGTATTATTCTAAAGTAATTTTTTAGATGATCATAAACCATGTACTATATTGTTCGGAACAGTGATAAATAGTCTTAATGTTATCAGATCAAAACATTATGATGTCATTGAGTTTTAACTATCCTTTGTAATCATGGGTCTGTTCTCACTAAACTCTACAATGCTTTGATATTCTATCAGTTCCCAGATGATATTCAAATGAGGTTTTAAGTAATGGACCTATTCATACAGTTTTTAACCAATACAATGTTTTTGGCTTGGTACACAAATATTTTACCTCATCCTAGTATAATGACAAAATCTTTGACTGTCGATTTAATGTAGATTTTTCAATTTAATGTAGATTTAAAGAATTTTTTTTCTTGTTACTCTTATGTCAACAAAAAGATGGCAACAAAATTATCCGTTTTAACTAAAGTAAGTGTACTAAACCAATATAATCCCCTTATTCAGATAAGCAGATATCAGCATCCAAGCCATATAACCATTCTACAATAGGTTTCGCTTTAGAAACAGAAAATATGTATCCGAATTGTCATTCGATTACGATAAGACACTGGTAAGAAATGAAAAATAAAAGGATTAGCGATGACAGAAAGAGAATTGATAATCGTTTGTCATCTCTGAGGCGCAACTCCAATGTGCTATTGACCCCATTGTTTTCTCACCATACATCTTATTTTTTATCTCTCACGAGTAACCCCGATTCATACAATCATACATTTAGTATTCATGTCCATACAAGCAGATCACGGTTTCCTTGGCGAAAGAATAGCCCATCACGCGACGCGACTACTTCCGTCACGATATCTTTAATTATTGGTCGAAACGCACGGTTTACATGCGATTTCGGTTATCCAATGATGAATGATTGGGCATTGATTGCAGATATTGCCCAATGGTTGCCTTGAGGATCCCATTAATCACTTCCTGCTTTAAATAACTCCCTACGAAAAAGAGGGGTATTATAATGTTTGTAGTACGCATTTCTTTAACGCCACAGACAGACAGAAATCATTTCTGTGTCTGGCGTTATATTTCTAAATGTATGAACAGATTTTAATGCTGTATAATTTTATTTAAAAATTGATGTGATCGAGATGGGTCTTAGTTATCTTAATCATTTATTAATTTATAGTATGTTCAGGCTAATGAAGAAAATGAAGAATGAGATTTTAAAATGTAAAAATTATAATCACGTCTGTATTCCCAGCGGTAGACATATATTTTCAGATCTTTAGGCATTTTAACCCTTCTAGCCATGTTACATTTCTACAATCGATTTAGAATAGAAACGAATTAAATTTTATAGGAATTGACATTCGATGGCGAAAACTCGAGCGATCAGAAATGCCAAATCAAAGAAATAGCGATGATAGAAGGAGAATAGAAACAAGGCGATTGTCACTTGGCTACAGCCCTTAGAAATATCATATCGATAAGCTACAAAGTCTACTCTGTGTGAAATGTCCAAAGATATTTATTATTTATAACAATTATTACTAGAGGCCCACACCTAATTTAATTATCTTTAATAAATATTACAGCTTTATAATTGAACAAAAATCAGCGATGGATAAAAATTATATACATAACCATTCAATTACGACCCGGAGTAATAGTTACTTACTGTAAATATTTAAATAAACAATCACTAGTTTAGTTTTGTGGTATAGTTTATTCCTAATCTCATCAGAACAAAATAATTGGAGCAAAAAGCATGCGTGTTAAAGTCAGATCACATCTCACGATAGATTTTCTCGTTACTCTGATAAAGTTTGTCGAAATCGATGACAAAAAAACAGTTTAATCGATCATTTATTCGACTAAAAACATCAATCATCAATGAATTTCGAGCCTGATTTAACCGAAGTTTCACTTACGTAAAGATTCATATTATTATGACAGTATTAGTGAAGTGGGTTGGTTACCATTTCTAGTATGTTGTTTCAGATTATGTAAACGCAAAATTGGATAACTGTATAATGAGCTGCAGATATAGGTCATGTTATTATACTTATTAGAGATATAAATGTTTCTATTTTTACCTCTATTTTCTAGATCTATATTTTCTTCTGACTTGCGATCGAACCAATCATGATCGATGACCATTTGTGATCATAATATAATCGGTTCAATTATTGTGAAAACGGCACAGATATTGCAGCTGTTCAATATTCATACGGTTATGTGAATAACTCTACTCCACTCGAGTATAGCATATACGATTGCAGGAATTCGTCAGTCAGGCTGGTCAGTGCTGCGCCATAGGCTGTTTTTAATATTTCTGAGATGGGTGTTAGTATAAGTTTGAAGACAGAATCTGCATTTATTATCAGGATAGTAGAGGCATCTTCTTCGAATTCTTACTGAATAATTGAGTTTGAGTTTGCTCATTGGCATCTCAATGAAAATAAAAACCTAGATGACCAGTATCGTATGAAAGAAAAGACAGAAAATAAAGTCGAAAAAATGTATCATGTAAATAGTTAATCATTGATACATTCGAGTTATGGGAATAGTACACGAGATTATGTGTTAGATGTTTGTAACTAAATGACCAAAAATTCATAAGTGCTTTTTTAATGTATTATATTTAAATAAAGGAACATTTTTGGGGTGTGAATAAGACACACTAAAACTTATCCTAATTTAATTTTCACTGGTTCTATTTTCATTGATTTGGCCTAAATTACTATTCACAGGGGTGAAACCTGAATTTGAACAATAGTGTTTAAGAGTCTCCCTGAAAAGCAGGTGCAAGAAACAGTATCCTACCAAAACTTGATGGTGTTTTTAAGCCCCAGTACATTTCGTTCTACAAGGCCGGTGTACTATAAGTACAGTTCCGTAACAGAATGAAAGCTAGCGATAATTGTGCTACAAAATTATAAAATCAAATGGTATGCTAAATGAATTACGAGTTAATGTTATAACAATTACGTAAATTTTATTTGTTCTGAATTTTTTGAATGAAAATTGGATAATTTATGATTATTTGATTGAATTAAAATAAGGAATGGTGTATGACCGACTGTAAAAAAGGAGCAAATTCCATGTTTCACGGTATGACAAATAAAACTATTATAGAGGTATAAAAAAAGCTTATGATAGGTTTCGCATACGGAACATTCAGTTTTTTAAAATTCCTTTGGTCACGTAATAATAAAATAAAATAGGCTGCGGCGCTAATTTGACGCATACAACCACTCTACCAACAAACGTGATTTTTTGCCGTTTTTTGTTTGTTATAATAGGTAGTGTGTAATATAGTTAATGATACGGAACCCATCGTGCGCGAGTCCGACTCGCACTTGGCTGATTTTTTTATAATGTAACAGTTTACCTGAGTATCATATTGATACAAAATCAGTTCAAGCTTAAAAATAAACAAGGTTTTGATTACGTTTATGAAATAATAGAAAAAAATCTGAGCGATGATAATTTGCGAACATTGCAACCTGCTGCGGTTTGGGTCAAGATAGAGGTTAATTTATACCGCACGCCTATTACACAGTTACGAAAATAGGTAACTATCTAAGGCTAGGGTCACAATGGTAAAATAAAGGCATCTTTGTTACAAGTGGTAATAGAGTCAGCAGTTTTTACTGATAAATTGTTAGCTTGGTGGACCTTGCTTGGTAGAGCGTTGACGGCGTCGACAGTTTGAGTCTCTTCATGCTCCGAAGCATGGGCACGTTATATTGCAGTCCAAACTGATGTATTGTTATTCATTTCAACAATTTATTTATTGGCTGGCACTTATTTGGCTCAAAAGATCAGCATTGCCATTGAGCGCGGCAATGCTGCCGGTGTCTTGGGCACGCTTCCGTCTGGCAGTGGTTTGGATCAGTTGAGCCACCTAAGGATCGTTACAAACGATCTTTAGGTAGCTCAACTGGTTCTAATTGTATTTTGTACAGTTATGTAAATATGCAGTTGTTTAGTTTCTGTAAATAAATATTTTGTATATTTTATTTATTACATTATTATAAGACTTGTACATCTGTTTCTCGTCATAGTAAATATATAATTGATTGCAAAACTATGGTCACAAGAAAATCTTGTTTCAAACTGCAGATAAACGCGCGTGAAAATCTACACTTGAGGACAAAAAATGGCCTCGTTTTGTCGGATCTCGACTGTAACTCTCTGAGCACAATCTTGAGATTTATTGAGAACAATGCTCGTTCCAATTTAGTTTGTAGGATAGTAAAATAGATTTTAGCGTACCTAGGTAATCTTGTTAATGCTTACAAAGCACCTTTTTTCGATAGATCATTAATTTTTATATAAAAAACTTGTTTACAGACAAATAAGTCTATGTCTTGTAAATTTCTATGTACGTTATATAATGTGTTGTACATTTCATTATAAATGAAAAATCTTACTAAAAGTTAAAGGCTCCGGCAGGATTCGAACCTGCGTAGATACAAGCGATCGCTCTTAAGCCGAGCTGCGTGACCACTAGGCTACGGACCCTCTAAGCCGAGGCCTGAAACTATTAGTAAGATGATTTTTTTTTGTATCGGTTATAGCACCGATGAGCGCCATCTACAGGGATATTGTGTTGTAACATACGTTTAGTCATAGGTCTTGTTTTTTTAGGTTAATTTAGGTGATAGCGAAAGGTAATTGCATGAAGCCGTTATAAGATGACGATCAATAAATAAGTACTTACTCATCTATAAAATTGAGTATTAAATGGAAAGTAGTTTCAATAAAAACTTTAACTATCTTTATCGTTGATGAACTTATGTCACATGCTACGTCATTTTTGCATGAAACATTTCGTTTTAAATAAATTGAAAGGAAATGTATTTATTACTCAGTAAAATCAATTCTGTAAAATCCATCATCTGCAACCCGACTTCATCTACTACTAGGTATAGTCTCCCTTTGTGAAAGGGGTTTTAGCCTTTAAACGCCACGTCTTGGCGAGAGTTGATTCCTATATTTTTGACAAGTATTTTTGTAAATTTCACGACAAAAAAAACAAAAAATTTATATTACTACAAGGTATTATCAATAGAAACGTAGTGTTTCCATAATAATTATCAGTCATAATATCAGTTCACATAAATTAATTGCAACACGGTACAATGACAGAGAAACGGGATAGCAAAAACTGGATAGGCGTGAGAGGCGGTTTTCTCACCGCAGCTGCGTGTCGCAAAGTGGAACAATTTTATTGGGCTCAAGTGTATTGTTAATAACAAATTAAGACATGAAGTATTATTACTGCCTATAACGATATATTAAGGTGCTTTAAAATTTATATGTGTAAATGGGACATCTGGAAGGGGAAGACCTAGGCGAACATATTTGGACCAAATTGGTGACATTTTGGAGAATGGCCAGGTCCGAAGTACCCTAAACCGGAGAGCGTGTATGAAGAATGTAATGAGAGTGAATGAGGCGAAAGAAGTGTGTCAGGATCGTAGCAAGTGGAGATCCGTGGTCTCTGCCTACCCCCATGGGAAAGAGGCGTGATTTTATGTATGTATGTATGTATGTAAAATTTATATGCAACCAGCCACAAGTCCCTGCTGTGTATGATAATCTTTGAAGGTCGTATCAGCCTGATGCGTCGAATGGGACCGACAATTTAACGTGCCCTCCGAAGCACGGAAGCGCTCAGATATAAATGCCACTTGCGGTCACCCATCCAAATAGTGACCGCTCAGAACGTTGCTTAACTTCGACGATCTATCAAGAACGTCTTAGCAAGCTTCGCCACGAGCGCTAGACCCACGACGCTAGCGTCTAGTAGAGTACCTATTTAATTACCTATTTGATAATGTATGAATACTTATTGACAAGTATTTTCAAGTACATCATTATAGAAACGCCCAGCTGTATCCGCAAAACGATGCAACGTTCGTAAAAGGTACTTTCGTTTTTATTTGACACTTACGTAGTAAACTTTCGCTAGTGTTTACGTTAATGGTGAAGAGGGCCGTTATGTCATCATAACTAATCACAATCGCTTGATAATACATACATTTACGGGTATTTATCGCTATTTAACTTTATTTTTTCTTTTTTGACGACCTCTGTGGCGCAGTGGGCGAAGGCCCGCCTTAGACGCAGGGGTTGAGGGTTCGATCCCTGCCAAGGACAAATGTTTGTATCCCGAAACATGCTGTGATAAAAAAATTATCATTACAAAAAAAAAATATCTATGTAGTATATCAGTCATCTGGTTACCATAACACAAGCATTAAATTGCTTAGCTTGGGACTAGATGACGTCGTGTGGAATGTCCAAGGATATTTATTTATTTATTTATTTATAAAGCGTCGTTAAAATCAAATAAAATCTGTCAAAATACTATTGTATTAAAAAAATATAATAAAATCTGACAAATACTATAAAATCTGTCAAAATACTATTGTTACCAGAAAATATAATTCTCATGTTTACAATCATTATGAACTCTGTGCTCAGATAAAATAAAAATAGTAAAGTTCACCTCCCACGAAAGTGGAACTAGGTTTTCTCATGGCCGTGAAATGGACGTACAAGTAATTTTATTGCCTGTTTGAATGCCACTAAAGCAACAACGATTCTCAACAGTGGAACTCTAGTCATGAATATACAATGTTTAATTGTTTAACAGCGGCGTAGTCAGCCTCAAACGTATTGACTATTGTCTTTCCTGTGGATATGGCCGGCTAATCCGTCTATTCCCGTTGTCCCCTTATACCGTGTCCCCGTACTACGGGAACAGCGGGAATTTGATTAAATATTTAAAAATACTTCCCGTTTTCCCCGTACTCTGTCCCCGTTAATCTGAGAGGATGGTGCTGGGCAAGCTTATTCTATCTCAACAATGTCCCAGGCACTACAATGTCCCGTTTAGCGTATGCAAAGATTGCCTCCTGACGCTGATAAATCATCTAGTAAAGACGTAGAGGCCTGAGATTTTATAAAAAAAAAAGAATTTATACATCATTTTCACATACTCATGCACCACGCTAAAATACACCTTATTCCAATTCCAGGTGAGATCAATGTTCGGTAACACAAACACATCAGACCTCATGCTGCCAATTCTTCTCGACATGGCTAACTTAATCCGTCGGGCAATCCGACCGGGCAAAGAAACCAGAGAAGTAAAAATACATGAAACACCAGACACGATACAACTAGTCAGAAGATCACTGGATACACCGAACAGACGATCCTTCTCCGAGGAGTTGGAAGATGACTTCTTTGATGTGGGAGTCGAACCTGCACCCACACTCAAACCAGAACCACGCATACGCAGAATCATGACACAGAGAAATACCGTCACAAAAACAAACACAGATAAACCTAAAGCTATAGATAACTCTACCACTACTACAGTTCTAAATGTAAGTTGCCATTTTATAATTTTACTTTCTTATTTATTTATGAACAAAGAAACACACAGGAACAATAAATATCTACACTTCTTAACCCAAACAACTAAATAAATAAAAGGAACTCTGTATTCTATCCAAAATGTATATTAACTAAAGATAGAAGACAGAGTTCAGGTCACCGACCACAGGTAGAGTGCAACGGCTGCAAAAGGCAAAAGGCTGGCAACGTTAGCTCGTTGGATTGCTATTATCCTCTGTCCGAAGTAAGCACCAGCCCTTTGGTCATTGGTTTCTTATACTTAAAAGTTACAGTCTAAATCAGCTCCACGTTTAAACTCCCTATTATCAAATTGTAAAGCAACTGTTTTATGGTTGACACAATATCCTCAACTCTTCACCTTTTATGAGCTTGTGGACCGAACCTCCATTAGATGAATACGAAATAAATCGTGGTATACTCGTGTACTTTTTGTACGTATTTATTTTTTTATCTTATTTTTTTTTTTTTTTTTTATCTTTTTGTCGTTTACTCGTATTTTTTTGTAAGTTTTCTTATCCTTTTGTAAGCAAAAGGGAAGAAAAAACATAAGGGCCAGGCCTAGGGCTCCCCCAAACTCTTTCCACCATCTCCATCTTTTAATCCCAGAATCCTACGTCCAAGGCATAAAAAGGTTAAATTTTCTTTAACTTATATTTGAATCAGTCTTGCTACAGCAACATTTATGTCTAAATCTATCAAATGCTACTCTACCTACTTTACTCATACATCGATTGACTTACATACAATTTAAAACAGTTCCACAACTATCTAAGGATATGTCCAAGAATAAATATTTATTTATTTATCTGGTATATTTGACATTCTCTTGAACCTTCAACACTCAAAATTCTTCGAGGTTTAGATGGGTAGTCAGAGGCAAATCCTAACACACAATTGGTGCACATCTTCTCATAACTATCTTAAGACACCCTGTACTCGCTAAAAATACTTTCATACAAACAGCTCATTACTTTATTACAAAAATTGTATCATAGTAAAGATTTCATCCAACAAAGTATTATCCATTAATAATCTTAATAATGAGTTAATCAAGTCTCATTTCCATGCATCTAAAGTTGAAACACCGGAGAGAAACCTACATAGTTTAATGGTGCCATTAATTTTATTGCCTTCGTATGTATAGAGTAAGTGAAAATGAGCTGAATAATGACGTAGTTATAATACCATAACGTATTAAAGTACAACAAAACAGATAAGTTACACCGATAGATATTTTGTTTTTATTTTTTAGGTTATTTATTGTATAGACGACATTAAACTTGTTTTAACGTTTTATTTGCGTTCGATATTGTTTTCGATAAAAAATCCATTTGGAACTCGATTCGTTGGCCTAGCAGTAGTAAATCGATAGTCGTGTGTTCGATAATTCTCTGAACTTCGATAGTTTTATATTTCAACAAGTTTTAGTTTCGAAAAAACCTATTTCGACGGATCATTGTATTGATAGAACAACCTTCGACAATCTACTAATGAGTGCTTCGCTTCGACATGCACTGTAGCAAATGTAGTTAAATTGTCAGTGTTTATAGTGAGAATCTATGGTGTCAAACAAAATAAATGCTTATTAGCTTTAATACCCTAAGGTATTAAACAAAACTAATTATATTGCTCTATTTTTCCAGAACAACTCCTCAAAGCCTCTATCTTCAACCACTGCAGATGCAGTTATCAAGGAAAACGCGTCCAGAACCTTCGACAACAGTACCCTGGACCTGATGGCAGATTCCACCAATCAGACGCTCGCGAGCGATCTACCAGTTGCCGAGAAACTCAGGGCGCTGACCCGCTATGTGGATAGGAAAGGTAATCATTAAGAAAATGATGTAAAGTGCATCGAATATACGTAAAACATATCCCGATAGTAGTTTGAGCTAAAGGAAATGTACCAAGTGTCTATAGTGATTTATCTATCTATATTTATATATTTATTTCAACAATATCCCAGGCACTACAGTGTCCCGTTAGGTGTAGGCAAAGCTTGCCTCCTGACTCTGTATAAATCATCTAGTAAAGATGTAAAGGCCTGAGTTTATGGCGATTTGACGCAGTGTAGGTAATTATTTTTGCACAACAATAAAATGTTGTTTAAATTAAGCTTGATTCTTGAACTTCAAAAGTTAGTTTCTGAATCAAGGTCTCTAAAGTTCGAAATACAACGAAAAGTATCCTATTCAAAACGTCAACTTGTCTTCTGACAGTAACCAAAGAGGATAGCTACTACCACCGTTGCTTAATTGCGACTGCTTAGAATACGGAAATCTGTTGTTGGTTTTTCGTAACAATGTAATATTTTGGTTACGAAGAGCTGATCAGATCAGCTCTGACTCCATGGAGTCAAGAACTGTTCACTGTGACTCCTTAGTAAATTGTCTGATCGAATCAGAATTTATCTCCCTATCAAGTTACCATAACGATAAGCCCTTAATGCTGATGTCAGCGAGCAGATCTGATAAGGGCTTACACTAATTATAAAAATAAACCTGTCTTCAGGTCATAGGGCTCCTAAACAAAAGATTTTTCTAAATATATTTTTCCAACAAAAATTACATTCGTTCGTTCTTATGAGCAAATGGCCAACTCTGGTGACGGAGTTTGAGAATGCCACTTGCGGTCACCCATCCAAGTTGTGACCGCTCAGAACGTTGCTTGACTTCAACGATCTATCAAGAACGTATTGGCAAGTTTTGCCACGAGCGCTTCAAAAATTACATTTCCAAAATGTTACATGTTTAACTGAACAACGTTTATACATATTTTAGTAGAACTTCAGTTTTGCCTCTAACGTCTATCTTCGTCTTTTCCAGGCATCCTAAGGCGCGGCAATTACCCCAAGCCCCCCTCCCCCCCCGCGGCCCCCGCGCGCCGCCCCTCCCCCTCCCCCGAGCCCCCCTCCCGCCGCCGCGCGCCCCCTCGCAAGCTGCCTCAACCAGATATGAACAAATGCGAACTCTTCACCAACACTCTTTGCTTGCACGCCGAGGATTATCCCACGTAAGTACTAAAAACACTGATTGTTTAATCAGATCAGATGCCGATGATAATTTAAATCATGATTATCCTACGTTCTTCAGATCTGATATGAACTGCGAACTCTTTACCAAACACCTTTTGCTTGTATGCTGAGTATTATCCCACATTATTTACTCAAAACACAGGGACCAGATCATTTCCCGATGACATTTTAAATCATGATTATCCTAGCACGTTGTTCAGACAGAATAAACAAATGTGAATGCGTATAATATTTTACATGATCGATTAAGAATAAACTAAATCGTGTAATTGGAACAATGCCAATATCCAAAATTCACAAATGACAATCAGATAGGACCAAAGATAAAAAAAAACAAAATACTAGGTGACTTTGAATTTTTTGAAAACCAACTTCAATTTCAAATGGGACTACCTCGAAAGTGTACTCTATAAACAAAGAAAAACATAAGTACAATGTAACATAGGAGCCTTTTTGCAGTCGGCTAATTACTACAAACGAGCTGAATAGCTTTTGTTTTAATTACGTAAGCTTAGCACAACCGATAAAGTATTTCCGAGGTCGACAAAACATACTCCAAAGATTAAGCTTCGTTCAAGCGTCATCCATCATCTCAACAAGGTTACATTAGTGTTGAAAGCAAAAGTAGTGATTACAAAGCCGGCCGGTTGCCGGCGAAAGTCGAAGACGTAAGTCTTGTGAGTTGTGATGGAATGAGTGAAGTGACGATGGCAGAGGTCTTACTCGGGATAAACGAAAACGAAGTTTCGTGTCAATTTTCGAGTTCCAATTATGTTGGTAAACTATTACGATTTCAGTATCCACCAACATAAAGCTAACCCGAGTACCTACGGTCTCAGGTTCAACCAGTTATAGGTCGCGCCACGTAAAAAGAGCGCTGGCTGTCAAACTGCGTAGTGGTCGATGATTAGTGGAGAGGTGACGCGGCGCACTTCATACCATTGACTTAGCGAGTGCTATTGGTTCGTCAGCGAGTGAACACAGGCGCAAACAAAACCCCCGCTACTTCCCCGACCGCGCTCTTTTTACGTGGCGCGACCTTTACTAAAATGTTAGCTCTATCATCTATTGTGGATTACTGTGAGTGCAAGAAATTGATCTCTTCTCACAAAACCTGAGTCGGTTTTAATAGTTTTGTTAATTTTGCCACTTGTTTATTCCTTATTGTACACAGTAGGTAGGTAACTCAGGCATTTACATATTTACTAGATGATTGATATAGGGTAAACCCAGGATAGATGCCTCGTTGGGATAGATGCCTCGTTTTCAAAAAACACAACTTCCCGAAGTCGCACATACTAATTAATAGGTTAAATAAGGAGCGTACGTGCCACACTCCTCAGGCCCAAAAGGCAGTTGAGCAGAGTATACTTGGTTTTCTTGTGTGTGCGATTATCTGCGCGGCGAACGCAGGATAACGCGTCAAAGTTTGAAACATGAGTATTCAGTGTTGCATAACTTTTAATGTGGTCATAAATTCTTTTATTTTTTTTTTTATTTTAATACTCTGGTACTTTGAGTACATACCTAGATGTCAATACCCACTCTATTGTATTTAGTTAAGTTTAAATTTAGAAAGGCACCTATCCGTATCAAAAAGGATAGTTGCCCCAAATTTTTAAGGGGATAGGTGCCCTTAGGAAAATCTATCCACTAATACTCTAAGCATGTGCAGTGTTTGTTGAAAAACATAATTATACGTCGGAAACATTTTTTTGTGTTAGTAGGTACATACATGTATAATTATACTTAAGTAATAATCTTATAATACATATTTGTATACAATACCTCATGTTTGTAGGAGAACCATGCCACGAAAGAACAAAAGAAAGGTAGGAGTAACTTTATGGACTTCAGAACAGCTGATACCTAATACAAAGTCAAATTCGACTGACAGAAACATTATTCTATAGGAATGCTCAAGTAAAAATTGTATTTTACTTATGTTGATTCTATAGGGCATCTATCCTCCTTAGCATTTTCATAGTGGGGCATCTATCCATATAGGTAGGCAACTATCCCCAAAAAAAAGGTTCTGCGAAAACTCAATTTCTGCACAATCAGTAATTATTAGGACTACAAAAACAACGCGTAATGCAAGATAAAATATTTAACTAGCTATATTCATAGGAGTTATTCATGGTAAATTAATAGTTTAAAAACTACGAGGCTCTTTCAAAAAGTGGGGCATCTATCCTGGGTTTACCCTAGAGTCAGGAGGCAAACTTTGCCTACACTTAACGGGACACTGGTAGTGCCTGGGACATTGTTGAGATGGAGACTTGCCCAGCACCTAAACCATCCTCTCAACGAAGTCGGCCATACACAGCAAAGACAATGGCCAATACGTGTGGGGCTGACTAGCCACGGGTTTCCTCACAATGTATTCCTTCACCGTTTAAAGCTCGTGTTAAAGTAGGTAGAAATATGATAAATAAATACAATGAAAAGGTAGGTTGAGCTTTAAATAAATAAAATATAATATTGTAAAGGGAATTATATATCACAGGGAGGCTATAGTCCAGTCAATCCGGCGGAACAAGGCAGCGGCGGGCGCGCTATTGGCCGACTTCAAGGATCCCGGCGAGGGCGCGCTCGACGGCGTCACAGCAGCGCAGGAGTCCAAGTACACAGCTGAACACTACCTCGTCTCTACTAATAGGTAAAGTTATTTACTACTATATATCAAAAATCTTACTAAAAGTTAACAAGCGATCGCTCTTAAGCCGGCCTGCCTGACCACTACGGCTACGGAACCTGTTAAGATAGTGATTAGGCGTGACTTTGCGTAAGTTAGCTCATTGTACTGAAGGGAAACATTCCTTTATTTTTAAAAAGAAACGAAATTGTATTCAAATATCTTCTAAAAACGAATGAACGGATGAACGGATGAACGGATAAATTAATTTTCCTTTTTCCACGGTAAAACTAAGCTTAAAACGAATGCTGATATATTCTATACCTCCTATACCGTTGTCTCCGTTAGCCGAATCTTCGTTATGGGGACAACCGGAAAGAAATTTAGTCACATCCCGCGCTGTCCCCGTGACAGCGACACGGCATAGTTACGGGGACAGCGGAAATAGATGGAAATTGTCTATTATAAGATCTTATTGAATAAAGATAATTATTAATATTAACTTCTTCGATATTATCTTTCAGACGAGGCGATACAGCCAACCGTGATTTCGCGAGCGCCGGCGAGGCGGGCTTCATGTGTCCCAGCACAGTGAAGTACGCGCGCCCGCAGCGAGCGCGCGCCACCTCCGGCCAGTGGAAGTACATCGTCAACACCGGGGAACACACGCAGACACTGCGGCTAGAGAAATGCTTGTAAGTAATAGACAATTATTAGTTACACTTTCAAAACTATCGTGAGTTGTATTAGACATTATAAAAGTACACGGGAAACCACACTCATACCCAGATGAAGATTCTCCGGAAGAATCGAAACATTGTCGGTATCTAAATCGACGATAATTTTACGTGAGTAATTTCCCGTGTACTTTTATAATGTCTAATTATTAGTTAGTTCGTTCGTATGAGCAAGTGGCCAACTCTGGGGACGGAGTTTTTAGGCCGCCTAAAGACCTACGTCATGGCTTAACGACTTTAAAAGCCGGGACCGACAATTTAACGTGCCTTCCGAAGCACGGAAGCGATGATGATGATGCCACTTGCGTGCCCATCCAAGTAGTGACCGCTCAGAACGTTGCCTAACTTCGACGATCTATCAAGAACGTCTTAGCAAGCTTCGCCACGAGCGCTTCAATTCTTAGTTATTTACATCATCATCATCATCATCATCTACAACTCGATTTCTCCTGCGGCTAGGGAAACGGAAAATGTGTGTATGTAATTAAATAATATCTTACAATAGACCACTTTGAAACGTCAAGTCCTTAAACTAGGGGATTCTACTGCCTGTTCCGAACGCGACCCGCCATCCAAAGAATCAGGCGACAACCCGATGGTTAGAATTTGAAAAGTAAAAGTTCCAAGTATTTTCAACCTTTTTATCCTAGAAATGTTCAAATAGGTATCTATATAATAATCGGTAACCATAATTAAAAAAATGTCTGATTTCAGGAAACCAAAGGAATCCTGCACGTACCTGACTGACAACTTCAAATCAAAATGTGTGCAAGTATATAACTACCACAGGCTCCTCACCTGGGACCAGCAGAACGGGCTTCATATGGACATTTTCAAGGTAAAACAAACAACCCATAATAATCTCTACGTTTAATTTGTAAAGCAAAAATTAATTTTAACGTTCACTAAGAATAAAATAACTGAAGAAATCGATCAAAATAATCCAAGCGATTCGTATGGAAATTCATATTTCCCCGACTCGTTCAATCAAGCCAGCTCGATAAGGAATATACGGAGACCATCATCAGCTTCTAGCTTTTTACCACTTTACGGTCAAATTATATTACTACGAATAATAATTCTTCAAGTCAAAAAACAACCAATGAACAATATCTGTTTTCTATCTCAGTTTTTGTATTCCAGGTCCCAACTTGTTGCTCATGCCACATCGAAGGGTACAGTGTAAACTTCCCACCAGTAGGCCACCGGATACACGAAACCTCCTCAGAACACTTCCCCGGAGAAGACCTATCGTCGGAGCAAGGCAACCATGCCTTCGAAGCCGTTCAATCCAGCAACCAGCGACCAACCATCAGCAAAAACCCCCCATTCTCTCACAAGAAACCAGAAACCTTCCCTCCATTCGACACCAATCAGAATCTGATCTCTGGAGCACCGTTCACTAAAAATAAAATAACTGAAGAAATCGATCAAAATAATCCCAGCGATTCGTATGGAAATTCATATTTCCCTGACTCGTTCAATCAAGCCAGCTCGATAAGGAATATACGGAGACCATCATCCGCTAGAAGCCCAACATCTAATTCGGATTCAATGACCTTGCCCAGTTACTTAGAACCACCCAACCCATCAGCCACAAATACTTTCTCAATTGTGAAAGAAACACCAAATAAGTACAAGTCAAATCCAAATCAATTTAAACGGGGAGCTTTTAGACCTAGTAGACGACCGATCAGAAAGAAGATAGGTGGCCCCGAAGACTTAATATCGTCTGGATCGGCAGCTGTAGAATCCTACAGCAGCAGTCATTTAGACACTATGGAAGATTTCAACGATTACATTGAAGAACCTCAAATAGGACAAGCTAGTGTTGTGAATAATCAACAAAGCGTCACTATTACACCAAAATTGCATGCTGATAACACTGAACAAGTATCAACTACTATGAAACCTCAAGAAGTAAATATCCCAAATGAAAACTTCACATCAGGTGGTAAAAGAATAAACTATAACTATCATCCTATAATAGATTTCTTCGGAGCCGAAGGTAAAGAAGAAGATGAGTCTATTGATAGAGAGGACAGTGAAACTAGTTTTGTACCTTCTATAGAGTCAGAATGGAAACCTATCAACCATTTACCGTCAAGGAGTATTCCGACTACGAATCTAGTTGGGCGGAAGAAACATAGATAAGTTTAACTTGTAAATATAGACTCTGCTTGAAAATAGTTATAAGCAATTACATTTTAAGCAAAAAATAAATTTCATAAAATTGAACGAAACCAAATCAACGATGCAATGTAAATTACTAGTATTTATGTTAAATTATTTTAAATTAATTTTAATTAAGTAGGTATAACTGACCTAGATTCTAAGATTTTTTGAATTTCTTATAGACTTGAACAAAAAACCGTGTCTTTATTTAATTAACCTCTTTGTTGCGTAACTTCGATATGGTAAACAATGGTATCAATCAAAGTTAAAACCTGTTCAATCTACTGGACAAGTATCTGAGGAAAGTGAAAGTGTATCGCTTTTTATAGAGTTGAACGTTCTTTAATAAGTTAACTGATACTCGATCGACAGTCAAATTGGTATTGTGAGCGTCACAACGATTGCTGAGCGCTTGTGAGAAAAGTAGGCTGTGGTTGAGACATCTGTGTATAACCCAAATAACCATTCATACAAATCGGGCAATTCAGATCACGACACTGTAGACTTTCTGCATAATATACAAATGAAAATATGAGATTGATTTGTTTTTAAAAGTTTTATTTAACAATTTATAAAATTAAATCATAAACAACACATCCACTATCTATCACAGAATTCATTGTCTTAAAAGTGAATTTGGGGTATGACATAATAATTCAAAATTACCAATTCGTATCGATCGATTACTTTCACAAATATTTTGATACGTAATTATCTTGGCACTTTCTATGTCTAATTTTATTTTTAGCTTTTATTGCAAACTTAATAGCAGTAATCATGTATCTACATAGTAATATTTCCGCTGGCTAGGATCTAGAATGTATGCAGGTTTAGTAGTCAATACTGGAGCGGCCTGTACAAAACTGTTTAGTACTAAAGCTGCATTTTGTCTCGTGTCCCCGGATTGTAATTTAGCCGACT
The DNA here is from genome assembly GCA_963582015.1 of Xanthorhoe designata. Classification (NCBI taxonomy): domain Eukaryota; kingdom Metazoa; phylum Arthropoda; class Insecta; order Lepidoptera; family Geometridae; genus Xanthorhoe; species Xanthorhoe designata. The sequence continues at coordinate 13,097,072 of OY757034.1, read as the reverse complement.
CAGTTGTAGGATTTTCTTCTCTGAGTTGGGCACTTCTATAGTTTCCACCATGCATAGGCCTTCTTCTTGAACTGCTGTAAGATTTCTCTTCAAGAGATTCGTTAGAACTGTCGTCCTCGTGTTCATCGTCTAGTTCAATGAGTTTTTGACTTTTTTCATTATTATTTCGCGATCTCCCTCGGTACCTCAAGTTACCTCCATGCATTTTTGTGTCTGGAGTATCTGTTACTTCTATTAATTTAGAGTTTCGACCTCTATTTCTTAAAGTTTGAAGATTTAATTTTTTATCATCACTTTCTACGTTTTTCTTGAACTCACTTTGAGAGGTTTCAGCGTCATCTTTGGAATTTTGAGCTTTTCGATGAGTAGGTTTTGTGGTACTTGATTCAATACTTCTATAGTTTCCTCCATGTTTTGGACCTTGTCTGAGGTCCAGATTTTCTTTGAATACTTCAACACCCAGCTTATTTATGTCCTTTGCTAAATTGTCATCCTTGTATAAGTCAAACACTTCAACATTTTTATTTGGCTTTCTTCTTAAGGGATTTCGAGTTTCTTTAATTATTTCTATTTCTTTAATGTCTTGTTTATACTGAGAAGTATGAGGTGATGACTTATTTACAGGTAACTCTTTATGAATTTCAATTTTCTTTCTGGTAACAATTGGTCTAGCTTGCAACTTAGCACTGCGCGTTGCTATTGTAGGAATAGGTGCATCGGTTGTTATCACAAGAGTTCGTTTTGTAGGTTCAGGAGTGGTAACGCGGGGCTCCACATCAATTTTTTCATCTTCTTCTTCAGTTGAACTTACACTATCGCTCTCATTTTCGTCGTCATCTTCATCATCATCGTCCTCGTCATTATCATCTACGTCTTCCTCATCACCATCTTCGTCGTCATCTATGGTTTCATCTTCATCAACGTCTTCATCATCATTCTCATCATCCTCATCATCAACATCTTCAGCATATTTTTTTTTGGTATTTATCAGAGAAGCTTTTGCTTTTGACTTGTTCTCTTCTTCTTTTTCATATAGAGGTACATAATCATCCATGTCATGTTTTACTCCAATTAATACATCCACTTCGTCTCTCATCATTTTGTCTTTGTCTTCTATAACGTCACCGTACCTCTTGCTATCTGTTACAATAGTACTCTTAGTCACTTTTTTTTTCTTTTCTCTGATTTGAGGAGATGCTTTATCATCATCACTTGTTTCTTTATCAACTATTTTTTCTTCGATAGGTTTTTCACGAATTTTTTCAGTTTGTGATGATTGATACCTGTTATCTTGGTGATGTGTTGGTTTATAGTCTCGAAATCTTGTTACTAACTTCAGTCTTGGCTCGTCTACAAAACCACGAGGTTCTTGCGTAGTTGTTTGTGTTCGTATTTTACGTCTAAATACTGGTTTTGGTGTTGTACTTGTGGTTGTAGTTGTTGAAGTTGTACTTATTTCTTCACTCTCATCTTGTTCATCGTATTCTTCGTAGTCTTCATCACTTCCACTATCTTTGTCTTGATCATCTTTATCACCAACATAAGAAGATACTTGAGGCTTTACAGATGAAGTCACTCTTGCAACAGGTCCTTTAATTGTGTAAGATTCTGTGGTTCTTTGCAACTCTACTCTCTGAGGAATAAACTTTGATACATCGAAATAAGGTTTTTCTGTTGGTTTTCTTTGTTTTACTGGCCGTGTAGAAATACTTTCACCGCGTGTTTTGGATGCGGATGAATCATCATCGCTGATTTGTGATTCGTAGTCCCTTTTTGTCATAGATTTTTGATTGGTCACCGGAGTGTATTTAGGCTTGTGATTTTCATGTCTAATTTCATATCTTGGCTCGCCTCTTCTCTTGTCTATGCTAACATCAACAATTTCAGTATCTTCATAGTTTTTATCATTTTTAGAACCATGTTTAATTTTAATCTCTCTGTCTTTTTGACCAATATCTTTGTATGAACGAGGATTGACGTCCCTTTTTGTATGTTGACTATCCATTGGATGTAGTTTATTGACTGTTTCTATTACTCTGCTAGACTGAAGCTGTTTTATTAAAGGACTTACATTACTGACTATAATAGTTTTCTTTAAATCGTCTTGAATTTGAGTATCTCTTATTATTTTGTATGGTTCGTACACAAATGGAGCTGCTCTTCTTTTACGTGCTAAGGGAGACTTTGTTATGTCTTCTTTATGTTGAAAGTGTGTGTAAGTGATATTATTAGGTGGTTCATCTGAATGTTTATTATGCAATGCATGAGTTACGTTGTTAAGAGATGTTTGTGGAGCCGAATCAAGTAAATTGGTTTTTATATTCTTTATAACATCATTGTACACATTTGATTGGTCAGCTAATTTTGTGCTATTCGAGTTTTCATGTTTGTTGTTGGTCTCCAAAGGGACTGACTCGTTGTTAGGTTCTGTAATAGATGTCTGGTATAAACTTTGCTCACTTCTGAGTTTTTCTATTAAACCAAACAAGTTAGATGTGTTGTTTTCATGTAGATTTTGAAATACGTTGTGATTCTTTGACTCTTCGGCCTTTTCTTCTTTAAGATTTAGCCGAAAAGGAGTATTCAGTTTATATGAAGCGATACTTGGTAAGAAGACTGGCTCTGGATTAGATATGAAATCTTCTTTGAAAAACGGGCTATCTAAAGGATTTTCTCCAAAGTATTTTGCTTTGAAACAGTCAATTTTATCACCAAGTCCTTTTAAACGGGGTTGTTTTTTTGTTGTCTCAAAATTTTCATCACCTTTAGCTGGTAACTTTCCACTTTCGCTATAATCTTCATCAGGATGACCATCGCCTTTTAGTTTTTCTGGTACAGGGTCTGGTACATCATCTACTTCTGGACATTCATACTTAGATCGTGAATCGTAAAATTCAGTTCCACCTTTAGTCTTTTGAGGAATAAGTTTAAGATTTTCTGCGTACCTAAGAGGTGAGTTTCTACTTAAGGTTTTTAAATTTTTAAAGTAATATGGATATTTCTGCTTTAGAGTATCTTTTTTTGGCACTGATTTTAGCTTGGCTAATTTCTGAAACTGATTGTCTTTAAAAAATGTTGAGTTTAAATCGACTTGTGGTACTTCAAAATTTACTTCACGCTTGTCAACTTCATGTTGTATATTCTCAGTATCATTACTTTGAACATCAGAGCTAGACATAGTTACATTTACTATGCCATTTTCGCGTTTATTCCTGTGATTGTCTTCGTCTTGTGGTTCAGTTTGGAAATTATCTGCTTCCAGTAAATGTTCATGTTCGTCTTCATCATAGTCTTCTTCGTCAGCCTCTTCTTTGGTATCTTTATTATCATCTTTCCATTTCTCAGCGTGGATATTTTGATCTCTATATACAGATCCTTCACCGTCTGTGTAGTTAGCACTTACAGTTGGTGCTTTGTATTTACCTCCACTGAGTTCATGCTCTTTTAAAAATCCTCCATGACCTTCATTTTCAGATGCATGTTTTTGTTCACCAGCATGATCATAAGCGGCATCTTCATATCCTTCTTCCGAATAAACAGTTTGTGCTTTAGTACTTTTGACAGCTTCTCTTAGTCTTGGAGAGTTTTTTATTTCATCAAAAGTTCTAGCATCTTCTAAAGCAGCTGATCTAGGTAAGTGTCTAAAAGTTTCTGTCTTTCTTACTTGAGCATAATTTTTAAAAGGAATATACTCCTGCTCATTGTCATCATCTTCATCAGACACAGATTCATTATCCTGACCTTCTAGGTTTTGGTATGTAATAGGACGGTTTTCTTTTGCAGCGTTATTTATAGATTCATCAACATTATTCCTCAGCTGTTGAAACTTATCCGCACCTTTTTCATAAATGTCATGACCATCTTTAGGATCGGAAATATCTTCATATATTTGTACTTGAGGGTATTCGTTTCGTTCGTCATCATATTTAAGAGCGTGATGTTGTCTTAAGTGCTGAATATGGTTTTGTATTGGTCTGTAGTGTACCGGACGTACTTTTGCAATATTATGATTCCACGGAGATCTTAGTTTCTGATTTAAATAGTGCTCTCGACTTTTGTATACTGGTACCGGTTGGTAATAAACTGGTCTTCTCTGAGGCCGATGTATTTCAAATGGCGCTGGTCTATGTCTTTGTGGAAATAGTTTATCGTCAGTTCTTTGCGGTCTTTCCAAATATTCATCTTTGGTTATTTCCGGTTCACTTGCATCCTTTTCATACTGTTGCAGTCTGTTTTTACTGTTCTCCAAATCACTTCGAATTTTGCTCATGACAGGATCTCTGTAGATTTCTTGCAATGCAGGAGTTTCTGCTTCGTAAGGATGAAATACTTCATAGCTTGAAGAAACAGGATTGGCTTCGTCATTGATTTTGGTATAATCTTGTAAATGTTTATGTAAAGTGTTTTCATTGTCGAGAATATGATGTTTTCCGAGCTCTGGCTTTACTCTTCCAGTATACGGTCTGATCGGATAAGCTTTGTAGTGATTTTCCGGTGACTGCACGCCGTGGAACGCTGCAATGTTGACGGCAAATTGGGGTTTCTTAGCTGTGTACCCAAAGTACTCTACCGGTATTGGTGGTTTAATTTGGGGTTTTGCCTCTTCATCTTGAGATTTCAATGCTTCACCCGAGTCTTCTTCAGGTTTTAGTTCATCTTGTCGCCTGAATGATTCAGCGGAGTATTTTTCATTGCTTCTTGTGTCTTGTTTTACGTCACTTTCAACTTCATCCCATGAGACAGGAACGCGAATGGTCCAACACAGTTCACAGGTCAGTAGCAGTAACACTATCACTTTCATGGTTGGGTACACATCGGTGACATTACGGCCGGCGCGGGTTACGTCGGTTGACTGAGCGGGGCCGATGGGCTCTCGATGGTTTTATCTCCTCGGTCGTTCGTCGCGGCCCGATTGCTTGAGACCACTCGTTTTGTCAAACATTGTGGTTCAATTTGAAACAGCACCGCGAATTTGGCGCTTTCTATTTTGTTAGTTAATCAAGAGCAGCGTGTCTTTGTTTTAATAACTACATATTATGTACCTTTAAGGGTTAAATATAATAACAATGCCGGACTCCGGACTGGAGGGTAGTTGCCGAGGATCATGAGGTGTGGAAACAGTGGGGGGAGGCCTTTGCCTAGCAGTGGGATCATCACGGCTTACAATAAAAATAATAATAATAATTAAGACACTTGGAAACATGAAAACTAAATTTACAAATCAGTTGTTTTATAGCTTACCTCTTACAGTGAATCGCATGCTTTGGAATATTTATATTTTCTTAAATTAAAAATACCATTTAAGTAGGTATATCTATTGAAATATAAGTCTTAGTCAATGTTTGCACATTGCTATGAATGGTCTCTCATTTTGACTAAATTAAGCCAAACGTAAGTTTCTGAATTAGACCACAACTCAAAAATAAAATTAAAAAAGTAACACAATAACATTAGATGCAGTGTAACTTGAAGGAGATAAATATCACAAGAAACAATAGGAGACAGACAGACCGGATGTTGTTGAAAAGAAATAATAATTATTATTAATGTATCTTTAAATGATTGCGTTTGAGTCATTACTATCAGCTGTCGATTTAGGTGTATGCATTGAATGAATAAGATTAAAAAAAGCTTTCATCACAACTGTTACAAATTTTATGTTATCTACTATTATTGTACAAAGTAAGTAAGTAAGTTCGTATGAGCAAGTAGCCAACTCTGGCGACGGAGTTTTTAGGCCGCCTAAAAGCCTCCGTCATGGCTTTACGACTTTAAAAGCCGGGACCGACAATTTAACGTGCCCTCCGAAGCACGGAAGCGCTCAGCTGATAATGCCACTTATTGTACACACACAATGATTGTACATTAAAGTAAGTTCGTATGAGCAAGTGGCCAACTCTGGTTACAAAATTAAATGCGTAACTTACGGTTATTATACAATTTAAATTTAAAAAAATTTAGGCTTTTAGGCGGCTTGAAAACTCCGTCACCAGATTTGATCACTTACGCATACAAACTTTCTAACGTAGTAATAAATTTTGTTAACAGAACCTATTATTTACGTAACATTACAATATGTATTGGAAACAGCTGCGCCATCGTAGGGTCAATGTAAACAATTTAGTAATTAGTAGTAACATCTATTTAAATAATAAATAAGTGTAAGTGGGACATCTGGAAGGGGAAGACCTAGGCGAATATTATTTGGACTCAATTGGTGACATTTTGGAGAAAGGCCGGTCCGAAGTACCCTAAACCGGAGAGCGTGTATGAAGAATGTAATGAGAATGAATGAGGCGAAAGAAGTGTGTCAGGATCGTAGCAAGTGGAGATCCGTGGTCTCTGCCTACCCCCATGGGAAAGAGGCGTGATTTTATGTATGTATGTAATAATGACCTAACATTCAATTAAATTATACTTGCAATAATGATTACTTTTGAGATAAAGCAGTAAGTATACTCGTAGAGGGCTTTTCACTATAATAATTATTTTTGTAATCATATTGATGAAATTTTAAAAAAGAAACGCGACAATTTACTTCGTTAAAACTATAAGTAATACAGAATTTAATGAATCGCTTCATTCGTTTCGCTAAAATATTAATAATAAAGTTGACTCCAAATAAAGTCTACATTGAGTAATTTACGACAACTTGACAAATGAAAGCAATTTCTGCTTAATATTACGGTCAACAAGGTTTAAATGAAATAATGGTATTCTTACTAAATAGTTAATTTAAGAATTGCAGTAAACTTTTGCTTGTACCTACAACAAAACATGATCGTGACTTAACCTCAAAGTGTAGTAAGTATAGACTTTTCACATCTTTTAATGCATTCTAAATTCTTTGAAGTTATTTAAGGGGGTAATCCAGTACTAGTTGTCGCCCTAAAACTGAAATGATGATGATAATAAACCAGAGGCACGTCCTTAATGACGTTTAAAAAATGATATAAATACCCTCTACTTACTAATTCCTGAATTATAGTAAAAAAAGTACAAAATTACACAGGTTATTAAAAAAGTTATGTATCACAATATACCGGCATTTTATTCTGTCTTGAAAGTGAGCCTAATAGAAATGAATGGGCAGTACGAAATATGTACGTTGACATACTTCTGATACCTCCTTAGACATATTCAAAAGGATCTAAAAATTGCCTAAAGATCTGAAAGAAATGACTACCTGGGTACCTGGGACACCTACCGACGCTACCTGGGATAGTCGTGGTCATATTTCACTGATCTAAAGCCGTATTATATCACTTCTTTGGAAACTAAGGTAGCCTTGATTTGACAACTTCTAAATAGATAACGTTTTCAATTGTAACCGAAGTAATCGTAGTCTATCGACTCTGCCGCAATGATGACAATATGTTTGAGCAACGCTGCCAAGTCTACGTTTGTTTATGTAATTGAATTGCATTTGCAATTGAATCACGGTTTCTGAGTAATTTGCTATAGATAGAGTTGAGATTCGATTGTAGACTTTGTAAGCAATGATTTATTTTTTCACAACTTATTTCTTGATTTAAATCATTTAGAGGTTGGCTACTATAGGTATATACTATATTCTTTTCAAAGCACGCGATACTCTCTTGGCAAGTGACGTTTGTTATAAGAGCTTTTGTGCTTCGACAGTCAGTCCCGGCTTTTTAAGTGGCTAAAATAATTATACGACTGAGCCTTGGCATTCGAAAACTCCGTCAACCGAGTTACTTTCTAACCAACTCTATAAAAGGAGGTAACCGAAAAAGGAGGAAAAGAGTTTAAAAAAGGAGGAGATTCTTATGTTCTGTTCTGCTGTATGTTTTTAGGGCTCCGTACGCAAAGGGCAAAAACGGGACCCTATTACTCCGCTGTTCGTCTGTCTGTCAGTTTCCAGGCTGTAGGTATCTTATGGCTAGACAGTGGTCATTTTTATAGATACTTAATTAATTTCTGTTGCCGCTGCAACAAAAAATAGAATAAAATAAATATTTAAGGGGGGCTCCCATATTTTGCTCTATATTAATAACGGTAATTGAAATATTCACAAATAGGTAAGGAATTTTTCGTGCGCGAGTCCGACTCGCACACGATGGGATGAAAAGGTTGAAAAGATGGAACTGGGCATTCTGATCTAATCTTCGAATTTATGAACAGGAATGCGCCTAGAGAGTGCAAGAAATTGCTCTCATCTTCCAAAATCGAAGTCAGTTTAAATTTTTCTACTTGATTGAATTCTTTTTAGACATCGGTCCATGTTGGACTGATGCTTTCTTTATGTACTTATTGAATGTTAATTATCTACTGGCTATCGTAGCCTAAAAATTGCCTAATGATCTGAAAGAAATGTCTACCGCTCCCGGGATACAGTCGTGATCATAATTATTTCATTTTTTCATTTCATTTATCGGAGCCTTCAATGAGACCTGGCAGGTGTGGCGAATTATCACGAGATGACAACCTTTCGATTAGACGCGCTCTCGACGACCAGGGTTCTTTTTGACATCACGTGGTGGCTCAGATATTTATGCAATTACTGGGCTTTTTTGGCGTCACGTGGTGGCTCAGATATTTATGCAATTACTGGGCTTTTTTGGCGTCATTTGGTGGCTCAGATATTTATGCGGTTTGACAAAACGAAGTGATAGCAGGCAGAGTAAAGCTTTGAATAAGTGGTGGCCAAAAACCGGACAGAAATCTATTACGTCCAAGAGCGCGATGGGTCGACGACATCAAAAAAGATCATAGATTTCGAATACGTGAGGCTCAGAGGCCCTAGCCAACCGGCATTCGCTATGAAGCGAATCGATTTCTATCATCGCTACACCTTTGATTTGACATTTCTGATCGCTCGAGTTTTCGTCATCGAATGTCAATTGCTATACATTTTTTTTTGTTTCTAATCGAAAGCGATTGTCGAAATGTAACATGGCTAGGGCCTCAGGACCGAAATGAATGGCGCAAACAAAGGGAGACCTACACCCAGCAGTGGGATAAAACAGGCTGATGACGAGTGAGTAGGTAATTTAGTGAAAAAAAAAACGTCTTCATTAATTTAGGGAAGGTTCATATCTGACCTAAAATACGCCGAGCGTATTCTAGCGTACTAACTTATCATTGGTTGAGTGTGAACGGTCAAGTGTTTTTCTATACATTTGTCTGTTCTGGCGTATAATACGCGACGCATGTTCCGTCAGATATGAACCTTCCCTTAAGCTGAGCAATTTGGTGATTTCTGTTACTTGCTCCGAAGTTCCTTTTCAGTAAATTTCTAAATCGTTTCCCAGAGGAATCGGTAGTAGGTACATGGTGTGTGTGGCGCAATGGGTAAAGGCCCACCGCAGAGGTTGCGGGTTCGATCCCCGTCGTTGGACAAATGCTTGTATTTCCTACAGATATTTTTTTCAGTAAAATGAATTTAGCAATTATATCAGTCATGGTTTGGTAACCACAATGGTTATTTATTTATTTATTTTTACATCTTAGGAAAACAAACAGTCATAAAAAAACAAATTAAATAACTAAGTATAACACTAAAGACCATTTAGAGTTAACAGCATTAAGTTGCTTAGCTTGGGACTACATGACGCTGTGTAAAATATCCAAGGGTTAACTTATTTATTTACTCTATTATGTATATCGTTTGTCCCCATAATTGTCAAATCAAGGAAGTCAAGATTTTAAGATCTTGTATACTACTTTGTATGATGTATACCACCATGTACCTGGCAAATAAATGAATTCTATTCAATTTAAATTCTTTTTAATATTTTAGTAGGTACTCTACATTATTTCACTTTCAAAACTATCGTGAGTTGTATTAAGATATCATTGTCGGTATCTAAATCGACGATAATTTTACGTGAGTGATTTCCCGTGTGCTATTATAATGTCTCTACATTATACACGAGTACAATTATTTTACTTTGCTAGAACAATCGTACATGTGTATAATGTTTGTATGTAAAGGAAGGACAAAAGCTCTAAGCTCCGCGTGACCTCCCTTGGGGTATAAATGGCGGAGGCTTGCGCGCGCCGCTCGTATACTTTGACAACTCTGTGCCTGTGTTCAACATGTTCGTCAGACGGGTGAGTGGTTTTTACATGTATTTTATATCTTAAAATTGTATTAACTACAAGGGTGAAAAAGTAACTAAATACTCCCTTACTACTTTATGATTTGGGTGAAAGAATGAAAAATATTTATTTATGAAATTTCAACCGCCCTAGTAAAAAAAAACGTTCTTCCCTGGGATATGTGGAACCGATTTATGCCGATTTAAGTATAATGTTGAAATGTATTTTTATCATTTCTATTTAAAAATAATATTTATACAAATATTTTCCTAGTAAGTATTCTTAAAAACGTGTTTAGTGAATCATGTAGAGATCAAGAGCTTTCGGTTTTAGTCATATTTAGTTCGTGTGACAACAGAATCAGCGCCATTACTTGCTTACTTAATAGTAGGAATAATACAATAAGACCAACGATGATGATTTGGCAAGACAAAATATGAGTTTTACGTCATTATGCCTCGATAATAATGAATCAAAATGTGACCTCCACTGAGTTGAAACTGAGAGACCCAAGATCAAGGTTCATCCAACGATGCAGTTATTATATCACCACACTGCATTTACGTTCACAACAGTGTGTTTCAGGTATTCTTATCATAAGGTCCTCAAGTTTTATTTTAATATCAGTTAGGTACTCAGGATAAGGAGTGCTTTTTCATGTTCATAGACTCATAGATAATAATAATTATACATTATAATAGCACACGGGAAATTACTCACGTAAAATTATCGTCGATTTACATACCGACAATGTTTCGATTCTTCCGGAGAATCTTCATCTGGGTATGAGTGTGGTCACTCCTCGCGGTCGCGTCTCACACTCGTTTGAAAGTGAAATAATAATTATATCCTTGGACATTCCACTCAGCGTTAAGTCCCAGCTAAGCAATTTTAAACTTGTGTTATGGTAACCAGATGACTGATACACAAGATAGATACATTTTTTTTGTAAATACATACAATTATTATAAATAGAAAACACCCAGACTCGAGACAAATATTTGCAGATAATGCAAACATTTGTCCTGCAGCGGGGATCGAACCCACAACCTCTGCGTCTCAAGCGAGCCTTCGCCCACTGCGCCACAGAGGTTGTCAATTATTTTTCGAAGCTTTAACTCAATGTTACATCATTCATCCTTGTTTGATTCATCCATCATCAAAATATTAGGTACTTACATAAAATCAGAAATCAAAGTTAATTTCCTTAATTAAATAGTTCCTACGCTACTGTATCTAGGTTGTAAATGACGTCATGACAGTAGAATCCTTGAAAATACACAACAGATTAATTACCAACCGGTTTTAAATGATCCTGGTAAAACGATACCTTCTTGAATCTTTGATCTTAAAAGGTACTGACAAAAAGTTTAAATGCTTGTTAAAGGGATAGAAAGGAAATCATAGGCAAACTACTATAGTTCGTTCGTTCGTTCGTATGAGCACTTGCTACTTAGCTACTTAGCCAACTCTGGTGACGGAGTTTTTAGTACTTCTATAGTAAGTACCTACTTGGTTCAAGCTGTTGCTATTTTAGAAAAAGGTCGACTTAAAACACCCGAAATCACCGCTACCATAAAAGTGTAATCATAAAAGTGTTTTCCTACGAGAATAGTGGATCCAGCGGGCACAACATCGCCAAGAGTGTCTTGATAGAGAAGCTGTGGATGATTAGATAGATACTTAGAAAAAACGTATTAGATGCCTTTAGAAAATGGTGGCATTATGTTGCATATGTTATTACTTAGGTACATATGATTTGATTTGGATGAGTTTTCCTTTTGAATCCTGGAGCCTTACTCGGGATCAACGAAAACGAAGTTTCGTGACAATTTTCGGTGTCAGCTTATGTTGGTGGATACCTACTGAATTCGTAATAGTTCACCAACATAATTGGAACCCGAAAATTGTCACGAAACTTCGTTTTCGTTGATCCGGAGTAAGGCTCCAGGATTCAAAAGGAAATCTCTAAGCCTACTCATCCAAATCAAATCATAAATGTACCTAAGTAATAACATATCCAACATAATGCCACCATTTTCTAAAAGAAACCAATAAAAGCTTTGCATAACTTAAATAAAATACTTGTAATATTATATTATCTGTGAGTAAAATACACCTTTTAACCCTTCTATAACCCATCTAGGTATAATGTAGTGATAAGTGTCATAAGTGGGACACAGGTGGGCTGTATAGAAATGGTAATTGTAACTTATTGTGTCCACAAACTAAGTACTTTATACTACTTGTTGAAGTTGTTGGCATTCATTAAATAGGTACCGAGCAGGCTTATTAATAAACAAAGATCAACGAAGTATTAATTTTAAGTTTTATTTGTATCTTTATTCTATGTACAATAAAGTGCTAATTCGTTTATTCACTGACGTTTTTTGGTAATCTTCGTTTATTAATAAGGGGGTACAAGTTTTACCCCGTAGGTACTGAAAATTACCGCCTCTTACCTACCGCCGGTTTCTCGAACATAGATCATCTCAAAAATTTACCAATCAATGATTAAATCACGTGACAGAATGAAAAATGCCTATGCGTTCGTTTGATTCGTTTGAAATTGAACAAAATACATTAAAATTTTACTTACATTTTTTTCCTTGTATTTGGACATCCATTGGGCGGATGGAAGTATTAATTTTTATTTTTATTGATCAATAAATAATGGTATTTTGTTAGATTTTAGTTCCGGGTGCCAATTGATTACGAGGGCTTGTGTTGATAATACGTAACCTTCTATACATTTGAAATTTAAATTACAGTTTTTAAGTCCTAATTTACGATTCAACATTTTTGGTCGATACCTACTGATTATAACAATGGTACATCAAGTAATCTTTTGAATATTTACAGCTTCAATAATTTGAAAATGTTAAAACTATTATTAAAAAAATATTTGAACTATCAGCCCAATATAAATCTTTGTGAAAACATTTGTTTTGGTTGCAGCACCTTTTATTCTCTGTTTCCAGATTGCAATTCTGTTGTGCGTAGTGGGAACTTTCGTCCTGGTTGCAGCATTTCCTGATGGCGGTAGCAGTCCACCTGTGCCTGGCCCAGGGCTATCTTATGGTAAATCACGAAGATCCTTAAAAATATCGAATACCTACCTACTTACCTAGCAGAGAAAAAACATTTTTGTGATGCAATTTCTTTTTGCATAAAAAACGTTAAGTATGTACCTAAAGTTTTATTATAAAAATGACGGTCCACACACGCTGCATTGATCACATGGTTTGAACTTGTTCATAAAAACTAAATACCTACCACCTTCCTATTAATCTAAAAGTGATGTTAATTTTATTTGAAGCTATGAAGTAACCGAATATTGGAATGCTACACCAAAATCATAGCTGGGCACCGTTAATCAAATGGTTAACTTCGTTAATCGTTAATCCGTTACAAAAAAGTTAGCTTCGTTAAACGTTAAAGCGTTACATTTCGGAATAATTAACGCAAGTTAACGTTAATCGTTAAACATTATAATAGCACACGGGAAATTACTCACGTAAAATTATCGTCGATTTAGAGAGTGTGAGACGCGACCGCGAGGAGTGACCACACTCATACCCAGATGAAGATTCTCCGGAAGAATCGAAACATTGTCGGTACCTAAATCGACGATAATTTTACGTGAGTAATTTCCCGTGTGCTATTATAATGTCTAATACAACTCACGATAGTTTTGAAAGTTAATCGTTAATCCGTTAATATGTGTAAAATTGCATCTTTTTATCGTTGCGTTAGGCTCAATTTACACCAAAAGAGCAACAAAGCTCAGCGAAGCGGAGCGCGGTTTCAGTGTTATATGAATTTGAAATTTATTTTCATTACTATAATACTTATTATCGCATGAGAAACTCGACCAAGTCGCGCGGATGCCCGCGGCTTCGCGGGAATACCGGCGAATACGCGCGCCTTCTCTGCGATAATAAAGTATTATAGTAATGAAAATAAAGTTCAAATTCATATGACACTGAAACCGCGCTCCACTTCGCTGCCCTTCACCGCTCTTTTGGTGTGAGTTGAGCCTTAAGTATTAGAGACTCACCGGTTAGTAATATTTCGTGAATAAATAATATTTTTCTCGATCAACTGGCACACTAAATTCGGAAAACAAACAAATTTAGATACATAGAAAATTACAAATGAAAAATCTTACTAAAAGTTTTACGGTTTCGACGGGATTCGAACCCGCGAGATACAAGCGATCACCCTTAGCCGGGCTGCCTTACCACTCGAACACGAAACACTTGACGCCGAAGACGACTATCAGTAAGATGATATTTCGGTTAAAGAACCGAAACCTAAGTGTGGTTTAACACTATAATAAAATGTAAACTATAGAAAGAAAATGTCGGTTTGACTTTGAATTAAAACTATCAATCAAATTAGCATCTCTACAAACAAGAAAAAACAAGTACAGACTAAAAATAATAAAAAAAAAACGAAAACGATAAGGCTGCGCCGCGCCGGCGCCGGGCACATCGGCGGGTACCCCACTCGAGGCTAATGCTCTGTCTAAAAAATAGTTGAATAAAATTTTTAGCTTCATCTCTCTGGTCTGACTGATGATTAGATACTGAACTGACAAAGGATGTAGATAATATCACGAGCTATTGTTTAGCCAAAACAAAAAGCTGCTACTAATATTTATTATAATTACTACACTACACAGTAGGTACACTTTTTCTATCTAACTAAATTACACTGCACTCTTCTTTATTAATTATCAACACGCAAAATGATCACTGACAGTAATTTATAATAACAACAAACAAACGAACAAAACACTAGTCACTCTAAGCACCGGCGCTAAGTAATGAAATGATCAAACGAAACAAATCTCTTCGCAGTTTTCTTTCTCACTTGCACGCGCCGGCAAAATATATCTAGTTTAGTTTTTGTTTCACTCACTGCCACGCGCCGCCCGGCACTTGTCGGTGCCGTGTGTAACTATTAGGCATTGGATTAACGGACTTCTCGCATATTAACGGAAGTTAACGCGTCCGTTAACATTTTTGAAAGTTAACTTAAAAGTTAATCCGTTAATCAGAATGTTAACTTCGTTAATTAACGATTAACGGATTAACGAGTTAATGCCCAGCTATGACCAAAATACTAGTATTATAATGTTTTTTTTTTGTTTTTTGGCTTCGCACTAGTTGTGCATAATTAATGTTAATGATTATACTTTCAGGGGGAATCCCATACGGTAGCATGAGCGGCAACGTAGCAGCCTTTTTCAAACGACAAGTGCCATCTAGCGGTCACAGCGCGAACTACGCTTCATACTCGTCTAACAACTACGCACCGATTGAGCCGTGGCTGTAATAGATGGCGTTTGTAAACTTTATAGATTATCCCGCCATTAGTTTTAATTTAGGGACTTTATTTATTTTTGAAGTGTTAAAAAAATATTTTGAAGCTGCATTTTACAGCAGTATGCCTGTGTTTTATTTACTAACGTGTGTGCTGACGTAAATATTATGATAATAAATATAGGTACCTACCTACATGCAAAATTGGCAAGATAAGAACATCTTAGATGGTTAATAAAATAACCTTAAATATTAATTAATGAGTTATTAGTTAATCATTCAGATGCTAGATCTAATATAACAATTTGTGTTATTAGTTCATCCAGATTCAGTTTAATGTCTAATCTATCTAAATAGCCCACTGGATCCCACTGCTGGGCAAAGGCCTCCCCTCCCTTTTTCCATTCGCCTCGGTGTAGGGCTTCTGTCAGCCAGCTGGTGGAGTTAATGTAGGTAATGCCAGTTTAATGTCCTTTTTTTTTTTTTTTTTTCTAACCTATTGTGTCCCACTGCTGCGCAAAGGTCTCCCCCAAACTCTTCCAATCATCTCGATCTTTAGCTGCGTCCCACCATCCTTCATCGAAGGTGGCGAGATCGTCCCACCAACGTTTTCTCGGCCGACCCCGACGCCGCCTTCCATCGTTTGGAACCCAAGACGTTGATATGTGGGCCCAATGTCCTTACCTTAAAAAATATACTAGGTAGGTACCTACCTACGGCAGCTAAAATACGCAATGCTACGAAAAACCTAATGCGTAAACGTGTTAATTAGTTTGTAGTGATAAACCTACTTTATGCAAACTATCTTTTGTTTATTTACATAATTAGCAGTTAATTAATGTAATTAAGCTACGTTTCGTGAGATCTATCAAATCAAAGGGTTTGTTTTGGTTAATTACATGGCACTTAGCGCGACAAAAAACATGTTTCACCTTGATATGTAGGTAGGTAGGTAGGTAGGTACTGGTGAAGTGAATACAGACATTGTGGCACCACAATGCTATTCCCACACATTCAATACAGACTATTGTCCCTAAAATAATGTAAGGACTTACTTACTTTTGTATAATAATATGGTATGAAGCCAGAACAGGTACTTAATAGTGGTAATTCTGGATGTCGCCAAAATTTTACTAACCTAATTTGACAGCACTAAAAATGTTGCCGTCCCTTTCATAACGATCGAAATAAGAAGGATGGCATAAATTTGAGTGCTGTCTGAGTGCTATTTGAATTAGGTTAGTTAAGTTTTGATGACATCCAGAATAGCCACTATTAAGTCAATCTTATAAGATTGACTTAATAGTGGCACTATTAGTGCTGAAAAATTCTAAGATAAACTACTAGCGTTTCTATAGGTCTAAGTATACTCGTAGTTGGAAAAGTTCTTCGAGCTAACTGCTCATATTTATAATTGGATAGGAAAACAGTTCGTGATTTAACTGAAATTGATCCCATCTATCAGGCTGAAATGTTTTCGTTACATGTCAAATTCAATTAGTTCTTGGAAAATCGTAGACATAAACAAAAACATTTCCATAAATCTTCACCACTTTTAATCTTTATCATCTATAGCAGCAACAAAACAGGGTCGTTTTTTCATTAATATTTTGAAAAGGATACGATTTCTTCCTAATTAGTTCTCATAAACTGTTATTTATATTAAAGAATAAAAACTTATTAAGGAATTATTTCCACTCAATCCCAATCTCCCAAGGTCAAATCCATTGCTTGGAAATGAGTTAGTGGGTCTTCAGTCACGCATGGGGACCTACCACCGTGGTATTATGCTGTAAGTACCTACTTAATGCGTAATTATAAGAAGGCTCTTATTACTTCAATAGTTAGGTTTCTTAAGAGCCGATAACAGGTTTGTTGTGGCTATAACAAACACTGAAATTATGAAAAAAAAACATCATGAAACCATGAGCAAAAAGAAACATAGCTTGGTATAAGAAAAGAGTTTTTCATACCAAGCTATTATTGGTGTCAGTACAAGTTAATACTGTAACAGAGGCCCTAGCCATGTTACATTTCGACAATCGCTTTCGATTAGAAACTAAAAAAAATGTATAGGAATTGACATTCGATGACGAAAACTCGAGCGATCAGAAATGTCAAATCAAAGGTGTAGCGATGATAGAAATCGAATCGCTTCATAGCGAATGCCGGTTGAGGCCCTCAGGACATTTTAAACCTTTTTTTCTTTTAAAAACAGTAAATCTTTTAACTACTAACATTATACGGTTCATATTATTACCATAAAAACATTGATATGTATTAAAGAGTCACAATCTAATAGCTGACAACACTCAAAAAATGTGCGTGCAAATTCAATGTTCTACAATGACATTTGACATTTGAATGTAGTCGTTATGTCGTTTGTTTTAATGTTCAATGTCGGTTGTACGCAAAAAAGAAAAACTCTGCGCACACTACGTTTTGGCGTTTACATTTTATTTGTCTAATTGTGGCTCTATAAATACATCTCAATGCATAAAAAAAGAGCTTATATCTTCAAATGACAGCAGATTTTCTAGCAACATCTGAGAACACTCTAAACAAAAATATAATTATTAGAAATCAGCTGGTTTATTCCTTTAAAAACACAGATACACAAAACATACATACAACAAACATATATAACACTCATATTTTTCGTTGGGGGTTAGTAAAATAGTTTACAAGAACAAAACTCTATGCTTTGATAAGATACCAATGTTCAAGGACGTCTAAAACAATAGAATACTATGACAGAGAACTTGTATTGATCATTCGCTATGGTCTCTTGGTGTTTGTCATTTTCTCATTCGTGAAAAATACACAATGATACTCTTGAGATCTTTACAAGATAATAACTACAACAATTGTATTGTGATGCCATCCTCTTTATTTCGATCGTCTTATAAGGGATACGGCAACATTTTTGGTGCTGTCAAATTAGTTTATTTTTAGTTTTGGCGACATCAGAATTTTCAACAATGTGTATTAATTTGTTAGCAATAATTCTATCCCTTAACATTGAAATATTCTTTAGTTCCACACTATTAAAAGGTGATAGACCTCTATGGGAAATCCATAAGTACCTACTAGCAGGTAGGTTAGGTACTTGTTCACATACAAATAGCTACAAAGACCCCATAAACTATTCCGTGACATTAAACACCTAAGAGAGACTATTTTAATGGGTCTAGCAAGAAGATGTGACTAAAATAACAATTTGAATTATAGTATTATGAAGTAGGTTCGTTCGAATTATTATTTGATCTATTTAGATTTAGATAATTTTACGCCGTTATTCCCAATATTAGTGGCAATTCGGAGTATCGCAAAAGCTAAACTTAACTAACTAAAAATGTTGCTGTCCCTTTCATAGCGATGGAAATAAAAAAGATGGCAATAATTTTAGTTAGTTTAGTTTAGCTTTTGAGAATCTCCAAATTGCTACTATTGTCTATGCACATATTTCTCGGAAGTTTAGAGAGCGAAAAAATTGAATTTGAAAGAATAACGTATAAAATAAAGAAGAGAAGTAATTTAAGTACCATTTACATGATGCCCTTTTCTTGAAGGTACCAGAGCAATAATTACCTAAATATTGACGTTCAATAATTGTAAGCAACTGTTGTTTAGACCATGCAAGTCATGATGACAGTCAATTTAATTGTATGCAACAGGCAAGAATCTTGCATCGTGTAAATGATACTTATACAGCCTAACATCTAGAATCACATGAATGAATCTACAGTCAGCGTTATAATAAAGCATCATTACGTATTCTGACGCAGTTCGTTCGAAGTTTCGTGACGCATTCGTCAATTTCGTTCATACGAGTATATTAAACAAGAAGAACATCGCTATCCATATGAACTTTCAAAGCTTTATTTTGATGTGCTATAGATTCGCAATCTGTCAAGTGGAAACTACTTGTTAAGAGCGGCCAACCCGGCTCACTTTTCATACAAACGCTCGTACGTGATTATGCCGTTGTAACAGATCTTTCTTTCAAACTTTTGGGCTAATAGGTATCTTGTGCACTATAACTAGGTTTTTATCGAAACTAAAAATCAAAATTTTGAGAAACAAATTCAGTATAAGCTTCCAAAAACCTGCTTTTAGCATAAATTTTACCTGAACTTTGGCCGTTCATAATGTACTCATAAATTGTAAAAGTAAAGAAAATATTGTAATAGAAACCTTGCAAATATTATGGAGATTCTAAATGACAAATATTTATTTTACAAACTTGTAAGGCTTACTGAAAAAAACGTATTTCCTGGAACACTTTTTATGAAATTTCCGCACACTATTTTTCGAGTGAGCGAGTGAGCGGCGAAAGTACCTACTGAATGCCGAGCGCTGAGGCGCTATCTCTCTCTTTTCGCTTTGCTTCTTTTTCTAGCATTGCGCTGGATGAAACAACATGCTTTTCAGCTATGCCCGCGTCGATGATAGACGCACCGGGAAGGGCCACTTAGGCAAGGATGTAAGTGGATGATGGTGGTGTCTTCATAATGAGCAGGAGATTTCTTGCTGCCGGTTTAAGGAACCTATCTATCTTTAGTTTTGCTGGCAGAGGGGTTTTAGTAACATAACTATATTTTTTGTCTACAAAGGGTTATTGACATTAAATACTTCTATACAAAAAATGACAAAAACACTAAATGTACTTACTAACTACTTTTTCTGTTGATGTCAATGATGGTTATATGCTATCTTCAGTGGTTGCTCAACTTTTAAAATCAATAGAGGCTTTATTTACAGTTATGCGGCTCAGTCCAGAAGCATTGTTTTACTTATTTGAGTGACGAGAATAAATCTGATTTTCAAGAATGACGTGAATGCCGTCATTGTTTACAAATCACAGGTCACATGCGAATGATCCTGATTATTGAATTGTTTTAGTTTATGTGTAACTTTTTTTCTACATAACATTATATTTAGTTAAAGTTTAGTTATAATTTTGAAAATTATTTTTTGTTTGAAAGAAAATATTCCATCCACAGAATGATGAATGAACAGAAATGCACTTCGAGAGTACAAGAAATAGAAATAATATATATAATAAAATAGAAATAATTTTTACAAAATCGAAGTCAGTTCTATAAAGTTTTTAATTTTCGCCACTTGTGTGTCAAAACTCACATAATTTTTAGCGATAAACTTACAAAGCAGACACAAATAATGCTAACTACAAAAATTAAAATATTTAAGTTATATAATTGCGCGTACGCACTATTGTCACCGAATATCAATGTCCTCGCAAGCAGCAATTGTCTAAATACAGGTAATGAAGCTATGTCAATGACAGACATAATGGCAGGAGGGAAGGCAGCGTCCGCTTTAGGACTTATAATGCTACCATGGTGGTTCTGGTAATGCAGTGGACACGATAGCACATTTCTAATGTGATATCGTGTCCAAGTACTTGACTATAAAGATTATTATGGGATGGTTGTCAAATTTGGCACACACCTTTTGCTAAGCACAAGATGTGCGCCATATTTAACGACGATGAAACAAATGAAAGATGAAACATGCCCTTCTAAGTTATATTAAAGATTATTTTCCGTCTTTGGTTTTATGTAGGTAGTCACAGCAAGAATACATAAATAGCCAGTAAAAATAACAACAATTTAACAAAGAATGTCCTCATCTGACTCTATCTTTCTATAGTCTATGGCCTTGGTGATGCGTGAAATTGCTTACAAACAATCATAGCTAGCTTACTCACTAGAAAATTAATTAATGACAATGATTATAACATTCATCGCGTTTATTTGCATGCAAATGACTTTGGGCCACTGCCTTTACTATATATATTTTATGTATATAAGAATAATATTCAAAGAAACCACTGAAGCGCTTGTAGCGAAGCTTGCTTTAAGCAACGTTCTGAGCGGTCACAATTTGGATGGGTAACTGCAGTGTCATTAAAAGCTGAGCGCTTTTCTACTATTATAAGTTACTATTATTATATGCGAATGTTTGAATGGATGTATTTTCGGATGTTCATTGCTATTTCACGCAAAAACTACTAAACGGATTTGGCTGAAACTTGAAATATACCACAGAATCTCGGATGTAACCGTCTCGTATAATTATGGACAAACGTCACTTGGTAAGTTTGTTTAACCATCAATAGTTTATCCTTGGAACACATAGGCTACTTTTTATCCAGGTAGGTACCACGCGATCCAAGCCGTGGGTCAGTCAGCAAGTATGGCTTAAAAGCTACAACGCTACTCTTATTTAGGCCACCGTTAACTCGTCAATCGATCACCCTCTATAATCATTAACTAGTAACGCCTTGAAACTCAAAGCTGCACTTACATAAATAGCTTTACATACCGTAAATGGCGGAGATGTGCAGTAGTTTTTGACTTATTTTGATATCCAGTTATTGCTTTGTGTAGCAAGTTTAAGTCAAGGCAATCAGGATCGCATGAAGGGGTATTTTTTTTTTAAATAAATTTGTGGCTGCTGCCAAGTAGGTAGGTTTATGTTAATTCGTACTTAAAGTTATAATGCGTAAATTTAGGAAGCAATGAGTTAATTGTTTTTATTATTTGATTTCAATTATAAAGTTTTTACGACGACGGATGACTGTTAAAAAATAATTAGACGAGTTGTACTCGTAGTACTTAAGGTTTTTTAAAAATTATTACGGCGATAGGAGATAACAAACAGTGTTTTAACATTATAGAACTTTGGCTTTTAATTTAGAAATGGATTAATAAATAATTGTAATCAAAGGCCCTAAACTGAAATTTCTAAATTTATCATAGCACACACATAGAGAGAAAGAAAGAAAACACTTTTATTTTATTTACACTGCTCCACAGTTTATTAAATGTTAAAAAAATAGGGTAGTCAGGGGTAAGTCCAAGTTTGTTATCTTACCACACCATTCAATGTTTGTTCGTAAATGAATCAAGAGGTCTCCTGGGTATGTTTCCGAATACCTAACCTCCCTACGGCAGTCGGGTAATAAGCCGACTAGGGATTGCTTTCGCTCTATATTACGTGCAACGTTTTGTAATAGATTTGTTATTTATTGAATGATTTAACCTAAAGTCTTTTATGCTCTTTTTTTGTCTGTCATTTTGATCTCTAAGTGTTTACAAGTACATTGTTATTTTATTTTGTTGTAAGTTATTATTATTTTATTTTGGATTTCTTTGTTTTTTATTGATATTTATTTTGCTTTATGTGTACATTTAATTTATAACTATAATGATTTGAAATTGTTCTGTCATGTTGTAGTTAATTTTTGTAAATAAATAATTTGAATTTGAATTTGACTGGCTAATAATGGCAAAATCACCTTGCACCGCGGGGCGCAGCTAATACCCTTAAAATTTTCACCACATAGTAATGAATTGGGAGCTTAGGCCATACATTGATTAAATGTCAAGCTATTTTTATCTGGAACCGGAGTCGGAATGCCGATCGATTGTGATTCCCCGAGGAAGGTACGTGCCTACATTATAATACGAGAATCCGGGTGTAAGATGAATTGCTTCTTAAAGCATAAAGATACCTATCTGAAATTATGGATAAATAATGGTAAAAAAGTGCGCGATTGATAAAATAATAATATTATTATTTTATTCGTAATAAATACGTTTTTTTTTTTGGCCTAGTTCGTGTATTTTTACAGTGGTATACATGCTTCTTTCGGATTGGGCAGAGTAATTTTTTCATTTTTTATTAGATTTTCTTGAGCTAAAACTGTTTATAAAAACATTATGAAGCTTATGACAAACAAGATATTTATGTTGTTTGTGTGTTGTTGTTTGTGCTTAATATAAGGGGTAAGACAGTGTCCTAAAAGAAAATTAAAACTTGTATGTTCATAATTATTTATGTAAATCGATTTGGACGATTTTAACATCGCGAAATGTAATTTTTTTGAAAACCGACTTCAATTTTGTGTTAAAAAAAAAATCCGACGAATTAAGAACCTTTTCTTGTTTTCATTTTTGACTTTGTGGCACAACTAATCAAATGTTGAATTCCAGTATCATTTGCAAGACAGTTTTTGTTTATTCTCTTGTAATTTTGTTTGTTTTTCAAGTCCATCGATTGGGATTTAGAAGAGCATTGTGTGGGAGGAAGCGGTCCACCCATCCGTGATAGTCTAGGACACTGCGATGTATATAACCACCGCGCGCCCGAACCAACCCATAGTCGGTGTTTCGTCTTGGACCATGCCTGTGCATAAAGTTAGTGGATTTTATTTACTTAGATTTAATATTTAAAGTAATTAGCTTAATAACACGTTAAGTGATATTTTTCAGCAACTTCGTTTGTTTACTTTTGACATAAGTTTTGTTATGTCACTGAAGAATTTTTTTTTGGATAATACCTAATTGAAACAATTTCAAACTTAATAAGTCATTATTTATAATAAATAGTGCCGTTTCTAAATTCAGTGGTGTTGGTGAAATATGAAATCAATGAACATTTAAAATTGAATTAAAATTCTAAAATCAATAACACCATCCTTTTTTTTTGCATTTTATTGTGAAACGAATTGAAATATTTCTTTGGAAATCTACTGGAAATTTTTGCCCAATAGCCATCGAGTAATAATTAATTTTCTAAAGTAAAATTCAAATGTGTTTTTCCATCGCACAAAATTGGAAAAAAAATCCTCATACCTAGCCAGTTGAAAACTTTTAATGGTATCCGTTTGTATGTCATTTAGTTACCTTGGCGTTGCATTGTCAATTTGTCAACAACCAGTGATATACCCTTCTGCTGTGATTACACCCATGTGGTTAGTAATTGGGGCACCTTGTTGCTAAACAATCATACGTCTTTGTCCCATTACAATCGAAATCCAATCTGTCACAGTTTTTAAATGACTTCAAAACAGTAGGATGTTCCACTATATGTTTTTGTACAATTGTATGTTCACCAATTTCACTTGTGGTCCACTACTTTAAATAAAAAAATTGTTTTTAAAGATTAAAAAAAACTTTTTTCATTGTTTAAAGGATTTACTGCCAAGGTTGTCTAATTTCTAATTACGTATTGACCATCGTCTTCCCTGGGGATATGGCCGGCTAAGCGGAGAGGATGGTTTATGTGCTGGGCAAGCCTATTCCATCTCAACAATGTCCCAGGCACTACAGTGTCCCGTTAAGTGTAGGCAAAGCTTGCCTTCTGACTCTGTATAAACATCTAGTAAAAATGCCTAAGTTTTTTTTGTCTAATTTGGTTAGGATCAGACAACGATCTTTAGAGTTATGAACAGAAATGCCCACTCTCTCGAGTATCGTAAAAAGCTTTTTGCTTCAAGTTACATCTCTTTTCTTCCAGGTAACCTTCTTCACCACCCTCCTGTTGCTGCTGGCAGCTGCACTGGCAGCGCCAGCGGAGCAGCCTGATGCGAAGGAGGATTTAGTGGCCTCGGAGAAGGATGACCTGAAGACTGAAGCGTCGCATTGGGGAGGGGGACACTGGGGAGGATATGGAGGTAAAAATCTCTTTATTGAATGCTGTTGTTTAATAGGTTTTAGACTGAGGTGTCTTTTCCTTAGGGTTTCAGATGGTATTGAAAAGTTTTTTTTTAATCCAGACCAAAGACGATTCATATCTAGAAGACAGACAAAGGCCATACACAAAATCGTAACCCTGATTCTGCAGTACCAGATAGCCTGGAAACTTTAAAACATCAATTTTATCCAAGAAATTTCAATACTTAGTAGTAGGTAGCAACAATATTCAATATAAAAAAATTTTTAGGTAATTTTAACTAGAAAGTAATTTTTGATTTTGATTTTGTGTATGGCCTTTGTCTGTCTTCTAGATAATAATCGTCTTTGATCCAGACATAATGTTTTGAAATATGGTATTTTCTTATGAATATTATTTATTCCTTCCTTACTCTTTTTATACTTTGAAAATAGATCTAAATTTAAAAATTATATTAATGACATGAGTTACATATAATATGACTTTATCAATTGATATACCTAATACCTAAATGTATATTTTACAATAATGTAGGTTATGGTGGGTACGGCGGCTATGGCGGTTATGGCGGTTACGGCGGATACGGCTACCCAGGATACTACAGCAGCTGGGGCTGGCCGAGCTACGGATACGGATACGGATACGGATGGCCGTACGGCGGTTACGGCGGATACGGAGGATACGGTCATCATGGATACTGGTAGATTAACGCCTAGATATTTATAAACTTCATACATAATTCATCATCAATCATAACATACTTTTTATGTACAACTTTTGTTCTCACAAAGACTTTTCGCAATATATTTTTATTTTGTTGATTATGTTTTTTGAAAAATCTAAACATCGATTCGACTTGCCTGAAAATAATATAAAATATAGACTAAGCTGGTGTATATAGTTAATGTATATATTTCATTATTTATATTGTAAACGCTGTTCTTTCTAACTTGAGTACAATAAATATGATATTTAGTTTTAGTCAACACATTGCATCGTTTAATGCTACATAAATTCTTCTGACATCATACCATCACACAAACGCATGGGATGCAGCGAGTTGAGGTTATGACACTGGACCAACAGACACAAAAATTGTGTCACTTACAGACACAATTCTTGTGTGTGTAAGTAGGTATTGTTAATGAAAATTGTTGACGCTGCAACGTCATAGTAAGGGACGTTGTGTTCTGAAGGGGTACCGGCGGTTTTTGTGTAGTATAATAATCTGTCCTCGCTCACGTGTCTTAATGTATGGAAGTTTTAGTTCATGCAAGTTACCGGGGGAGGCGCTGCACTGGATTTTCATACATTTGTAATACTTGACTCGGTATCGAGGACAGTATCCAATACTATGGTAACCCCCCCAGACATGGCATTCTACATGACTTATTAATTACGATAAAATTTAAGACAACGTTTGTGTGGCTTTACTCTCATAAGTGGTACCAAAATATTGAATTCCTATGAGGTTCATAAATCAATTGATATGAAAATCACATAGGAACTTGTCACATTGTATTGTTGTACCGTTATTGATTATTATTCTAAGAGTTATTCCCGAAAGAGCAATGTACTTGTGATATAAATACAAACTCCCTTGATAAATCAATTCTACCTTTTTCATTCTACATTTTTAGTTTGGCTGTTTTTAGCACTTTTATATTTTATTAGTTACTTTATAATTTTAAGTATTTTGATGTACGGTCTCATTATCACTGCCTTTTTTATCACTAATTGTATAAATATTTTATAAGTAAATAAAATGTATGTACTTGTATAAATATTTGTTTGATTTTTATTACTAACTACTTACACTAAAATAACTATGAGTATGTTCACTGAGAAATTAATTAAAAATGATAGTTTTTACTTTACAACTCAAAATTAAAAATTCAAGGAAACTTAGAGGTCCTTTTTAACCCTCATAATCTCTAACGAAGAAGACAAACAAAAAGCTTTGGGAAGCTAGCAATGCTTTGCATTTCCATCAAGTCAAAAACCTACAAATTGGACATCAGACAGGCCTCTACATTATTCTAAGATAAGATAAGATAAATTTATTAACTAAATAAAGTATAGTTTATTTATTATTTTTACAGTGTTAAACCACACTTAGGTATTGGATATTTCATTATAAATGAAAAATCTTACTAAAAGTTAAAGGCTCCGGCAGGTTCGAATCCTGCCGGAGCCTTTAACTTTTAGTAAGATTTTTCATTTATAATGAAATAAATAAAGTATGTTTTGCTTTAATGTAACATATAATATACAGTATGAAAGAAAGAAAGAAAGAAAAATCATTTATTCTTGTAGGACCTCAAGGATCACTTAAGTATCGTTTTACATGCTAGGCATGCATGCTATGCATGTATCTTTGACTTATCCTAATTAGTTACTTATCCTATTATCAAGCAATTTATCTAAACAACGTAAATTAATTACAGAAAGTATTCTTGTATAGAGGGTTAGAGTCGTTGTGAATCTTCATTTTATTCATTTTGTTTACAAAAAAGCTGCAAATATCAATAAAAAACTTGAATAAAAAAAATTACAGGCATATTGAAAAAAACTGTTTAGATAATAATATTGTAAATAGGTAGAGTTTCCAATATTATCTAAAGATTTTATTCTAGAGATACTAAAATAGAAGATTAAATAAAAAATCAAGGAGTAGATTAATCTTTTTTGTAACAAAAAACATACTTACTTAATTTAATTAATTACTTAATTGATTTTAATATTTTAAAGGGGTTATCCAATAAGTCAAACAAACGGTATACGTTAGCGAGTAAACATTAAAAGGTATCTGAAACACCTTTAGATAATAGCGAAGTTGTTTGATAGTTCGACAAAGCAGTTTTGTTTTTCCTTTATCTCTCGTCTATGAGTTATTTAAATGATTCTTAACAATATTGGCGAATGTCGACAAGTTTTTCTCAACATAAATGTCTACGAAATCAGGCTAGTGTAACTAGTGTTATCAGTCTTTGTTGTAAAAAGTATTCATCATCATCATCACAGCCCAAGTAGCACTGACTGCTGGATATATTTACGGCACTCTGTAATGTAGTGAAAAACAAATTTTCACTTGTTTCACAGATTTGACTATTAATAAATTTAATTTTGGAAATGATCTGCGGTTTTTAGTCTGTCAAATACTCCGTCTATCGATAAACTACTTCTCGGAGTAAGGAAACGCTGGCACCATCCTAGATACTACACTATTCTTAGCTAAACGAAATTAATTATGTATGCATGTCTACTTATTCTCAATGTGTAAATACTCGCAGAGTATAGTTTATTTATAATGTTCCTCAGCAAGTGATTTCCATGTAAATTCCATAATCAAACAAATCACCAATAGATCCCTCCTTTAAATACCTATTATGATAACAAGTATGTCACTGAATGGCTGTATAAACTTTTTGTTCCCACAGTCCGAAGAACCGCGCATTGTATGCAAAAAGCAATTAGCTGTCATGACAATAATGTCTTTGTGACATACCTTAATCAATTTGATTGGATTTACTGACAGATACTGTTAAATTGTTGCCTATAATTTGCATTTTAAAGTGTTATATAATGCCGGGTTCCTATATCCAACGAACGGATGTCCGTAGGTCGGTCGTCATAGCAACGTTGTTATCTGTCAAAAAGTGACATTTTGACGTTGTTGCTACGACGATAAACACTGTATAGTTTAGGAGAAATAACGAAGTTGCACTTGGTGGCCACCAAACTCTGTTTTCGCTATTCCTCCTAAACTATACAAAATGAAACATTTACATAGGTATTAAAAAAAAGCTTATGATAGGTTTCACAAACTGTATATTCAGTTTTTTTAAATTCCTTTGTTCAACGTTATAATAAAATAAAATAGGCGGTGGCGCTAGTTTAATGTTACAACCACCAAATATAAAAGCAATGATTGCGCGTTGAAGTCTTTTCTAAGCAATTTTTGCGATTGGCTGTATCAGCGCCATCTCTGAATTATCTTTGGAACTGAGTAGATCGATTTGTCTCTACAAGTTATATAGAGACAAATTGATCTAATAAATTATTGAATACTTCCATAGATGGCGTTTTTCAGTAATAAATAAATTGTTAGTAGGTATCAAAATAATCACTTAATAGTAAAAGATAGAAAATGTTATGCTGTAGTTTTATTTAAGAATATTTATTGTATGTAGGTAACTAAGTACTTAATTTGTTTGTCAACGAAATACTTTTAAATAATAGTAGGTCCTATCGTTTAGCATTTGGATTTGATAATTTAAATTATGTTGAAAAGGCGAACCACTTTTTCAATAATAAGTTTGAAATATAGTTTAAAGTGAGTTAATAAAAGAGAGTTTGTGATATTTTGAAATCTTTCAAAATGTATATTTTTTAAGTTTCAGAGTTTGTCTATTTATTTCTGAATTCATAAAATTAACTTGGTACTCGATTATTCGTCTTATTTTAAAACTTGCTCAATGCTTACATTCGAATAAAATAATTATTGAAACTACGGATATTATAGGAAATTAATTAAATTTTAATAAGTTCATATTATAAAAAACTGCCAAATATAAACTCTATTGTTACAGAAAATAGCAACCAAAATGTATAAATGTCGCCATTAAACCGGGCGTTACTTCCTTAAAAACGTATTTTACGACTTAATTTAGTAAAACTGACATTTATTCTGATTTAATTCAGTTGTAAATAAAATATTAAAAATACACACATTCATAAAATGTCAACTACCTACGACTCAAACATAGGTACGAGTATGTTTGAGTATTATCGGACGAATATGAAATGTTAAAATTAATGAATGAAATATTTTTTTGGTTTCAACCATCTAGTTATATAAGTTTCAGAGATGTCCACTTGCTCATACGAACTTACTTAACTTATTTAGTTTCTGGTTGTTTAAAAAAAAACTCAGGCTTTTTTACATCTTTTCTAGATGATTTATACAGAGAGGTGGCAAGATTTGGGCATGAAATAGGTTTCGGACGTTGTCTTGTAATGTCAATCGTCGAAGCAACCGATCCATCAATACAAGAACATTCGTTGACTTAACTTTTGACATGAACTTTGCTTTCAGGGGGCAAGGTCATTCAAATTCGGCGACCGATCGGCGCTGGTTCATCTCCAAGTGCCGTACTAATGTGACCTCGCTTCCGGAAAGGTCACAGAATCTGACCTTACACCAACAAATTTATTCTCTAGAATTTAACCCAATGATGACATCTGATTATGAACGTGGGCGTATTCTGAAGACGCTCGATAAAGTGGTCTGACTTAAGTAATGTCGAGTGTGTGCTCTGACAAACAAACTTTAAGTTTTGTTCTAAGGAAGTCGTTATGATTGCAGTTACGTCTGAACAGTGCAAAATGTGTTTATTAAAATTTAACATAGTTGCTCAACAGTTAATGAAAAAAACTATTAAAATTAGGAAAATTAATAATAAACAGATAAATATTACGCCGTGTGAAATGTCCAAGGATATTTATTTATTTATTTATTTATTTATTTATATTTGTTTTTATTTAACCTCTTTTGAACCTCCTGCTGTGCAATAGTCTTTTCAAAACTCTTTTAACTCGCTATTGCTACCTATATCTAACTAAATCTCACCATCTTTTTTCGAAGGTTTTCTTTTATTATTGAGGAGCATGCAGTAGCATTAAGATATATTTTATTAAAGACTTTAATATTTTATGCCAGAGTAATTTCCTTCTTCCACTCTATACAGTTTCTACATTATTGTAACGGTCGATATTTTGAAGAAAAACGAGTTTAGTTCCTAGGAGTAATAGTGTTCACACTCAAAAACACTCAAGTTAAACCATCTATGGTTCGTTTCTTGTTAGTAAAAAAATTAATAAATAGGTTGGAACAATTCGTTGTAATGTTTTTAACTGATTAATGGATTAATTACATATAAATTATATAAAACATTGAATTATATAAAAATTGTCAAAGTCAGTACCTAAGACAATAAAATAAAATATGAAAATCGTCAAACTTGCCTTCCTTAACATTAGTATTTATTATGCCTTCATGCAAATGTGATTTGCTTTAAAAAGTATCTGAATAAATGAAATAAATAAAAATGTTTTTTATATAAATTTTAATATCATCTGATTTATAAATGAAAAATCTTACTAAAAGTTTTACGACTTCGGCAGGATTCGAACCCGCGAGATACAAGCGATCACCCTTAAGCCGGGCTGCTTTACCACTCAGCCACGAAGTCCTTGACGCCGAAGACGAAACTATCAGTAAGATGATTATTTCGGTTAAAGCACCGATGAGCGCCATCTACAGGTATTCTAGAGGAATTAGATATACCTGCTCATTGACCGAAATTGCATTCAGCTCAAATGACTAGAGATAACGCTATAGCTATTTCTGTAGATATTTTCATCAAAACTACTTATTTGAGAATCAGACCGTGGTCAATTGGGTACGCAGGTATACGTCTAATTTCGAAACATTTCTTCTCATTATATTCGTTTGTCTTAACAACTTGTATTAACTCAAGGGTACCTATCGATGATTCAGTAAATATTTGTCATTATGATAATTATATTATGTTCTGTTTAATAATATCAAATAATATAAAAATATCGTGGAGACGTGGTGGTTTATTGAGGTATATTTTTTTTTAATATTAAAGTTGGGAGGCCGAAACATTGCGCAAGCGCATCAATGATTAATTCGTTTCATTAATAATATAATTTCACGTATGGAAAGTTAACTTCTGCAAGATGTGGGCACTGGGCATGTTCCAAATATTACGTAATTTGGACATACCTATGACTACCCTTAGACATCTTCAAAAGGATCCAAAATATGCCTAAAAGATCTGAAAGAAACTACCGCTCCCAGTCGTGATCATATTTCATTTTTTTTTTCATTTCAAAAATATAAGCGGCTAAGCGCATTAAGCGAGCTCTAAACGATGAAGTAAAACATTGTCTGCCATTAAGCTATCTAATAGAAGCGATAGCCATATTTACTTTATTATGAAAAAACCTAATAATAATTTTCCAACTGCTTGTAGTTACAATTTATTGGTATGATTGTATTGACGTAACATGAGTTGGCAAACTATTGTGGCTATTCGGGATGTCGCCTAAACTAAACTAATCTAACAGCACTAAAAATGTTGCCGTCCCCTTCATAACGATCGAAATAAAAAGGAAGGCATCAATTTTAGTGCTGTCAAATTAGTTAAGTTTAGCTTTGGCAACATCCCGAATAGCCACCATTGTTGGTTTAAGAATTTAATTTTATATGCAAAATGCATCAATGTACCAAGTTTATTAAATTTACGATATTTTGATAGTTTTATTATGCAGCTTTTGTTATAATTTGTCTTATTCTTGGCATTGAACTTTGACTTCTGAGTTATTTTATATTAATTTGTTATTCTATAGCTTTATTAGAGGAATGTAGGTTAAGTGTGGGAGGATATTATCATATTAATTGGTACGAGATCGGAAAACAATTCAACTTTTATTGATTATCATTAATTTGGCTACAAAGTTAGTTCCTATTATGGAAATCTCTGATTAAAAATGAAATGTTTGTTAGTAATTTAGTATATTTGTTCCAATATCACATTTTTTTATTCATTTATAATTAGCAATGTTTCAGACAAATGTTTGTATCTTCTACAGATATTTGTTCCGGGTCTGGATGTTTTTCTATCTATAGTATGTACTTATGTATTTACAAAAAAAAATATGTAGTATAATATCAGTCAGTCATCTGGTTACCATAACACAAGCATTAAGTTGCTTAGCTTGGGACTAGATGACGCTGTGTGGAATGTCCAAGGATATTTATTTATTTATTTAATTTATTATTAATGTTTGAATATTTTTTATAAATTTTAGATAAACTGAAAGTGAATTCGTTTTTGGTTGGCGTTTCTGAATGAACTCAATTAACTTATTTTAGAAGTCCAAGAATCTGGTATTAATTAATATCACACGTATTACACTAATATTATAAAGGTGAATGTTTGTGTGTTTGTGTGTGTATGTGTGTTTGTTACTCTAAAATGAATGTACAGAGACTAGACTTGTTCACAAACTAGCAGCGCCCCGTGGTGTTACCCGCGATAGTTCCCGTTCCTGTAGGAATACCGGGATCAAAAGTAGCCTATGTATTATTCCCAATCATAATCTATGTATATTCCAAGTTTCAGCCAAATCTATTAAGTAGTTTTCGCGTGAACGAGTAACAAACATCCATCCATCCATCCACACTTACAGACTTTCACGTTTATAAAATTGGTAGGATATTTTTATGGTTAAAACCATTCAGTAGTTAAATTAATTCGATGCTCTGACCTTTAATTTACATTTTCAATCATCTGCCTCAATTATTATATTATTAAGAACTCATAAATATATTACATATTTATATGCGTAAGGAATGTTAATATAAAAAATGTACGCACTTCTGTTTCCTCAAGCAATTATAGAACACATGTTTAGGTATCATTAGTATGTTGTTGCTCAACATTTATACATTTCTATAATACTAGCTGCGCCTCGCGGTGTTACCCGTGGTGAATAGTTCCTGTTCCCGTGGGAATATCGGTATCAAAAGTAGCCTATTTTTTTATCCATTAAATGCAAATCCGTCCAGCAGTTTGAGCATGAAGAGTAACAAACACACTTGTCTTACACACACACATACTTTCACCTTTATAATATTAGTAAGAAGTAGGATAGGATAACTACTTTCTGTGACTTTGTTTGTGTGACATGAGTATTGGTACAATAGGTTGTATTTACTTTTTACCCCTGAGACACAGAACGTTGGGTTCGATCCCCGATAAGGGACAAAAAAATAAAATGTTTCTATAATCTGCATATTTTGTCTCGGGTCTGGTTGTTTTCTGTTTTAATGTTTGTAGAAGCTTTCGCTAATCAGACAAACTAATATTCAAACCATTCTATATATAAAAATGAGTTGCATTCATTAGGTGGAGAATAAACGCAATGAAACGTATAAGTATAACATTGTAGCAAAGACGATTAATATCTAGAAGACAGACAAAGACCATACACAAAATCGTAAACCTGATCCCGCAGTACCAGATAGCCTGGAAACTTTAAAACATCAATTTTATCCAAGACAATACTTAGAAGTAGGTAGCAACAATATTCAATATAAAAAAAAATTTAGGTAATTTTAACTAGAAAGTAATTGAAATTTCTTGGATAAAATTGATGTTTTAAAGTTTCCAGGCTATCTGGTACGGGTTACGATTTTGTGTATGGCCTTTGTCTGTCTTCTAGATATTAATCGTCTTTGATTGTAGTTAAAAATAATAATATGCATGTATTTTATTCATGAAAAAAATTGTAGCATTTTTAAAATCAGGGCCACTCAAACAGATGACGTAGAATCAATATAGGTAGAGTTCACAAGTGACAAACAAACAGTGAAGTCACATTTAGGTATACACACAAACTTGTCATCAATACAACCACGATAATTATGTTAAAAATTAATTTTAAGAGTTCAAGTACGACACGTTACGTACATTAGTATTGCTAGAAACAAATAAATCGTGTGTAGATTTTCGAAGTGGCTACCGGTGTTTACTGACCCCTACTAGGGGTATTGTTTTCTTTTTAAATCGAGTTTGTATTTTTCTTTCAGTCTCTTAAAGTCTTGTGTGATCCTACTAAATAAATGATTTTTATAGTTATTTATAAACTATGACATATTTTAAGTATTTTTATTTTAAATAATTTGTAACAAAACAATAAATATTAACTTATTATATACATTTGGACTAAAGATCTGAGGATTCTCACTCAGGTAATTATAAACCAAAAACGTTTCGATACAAACCGATTTCAAACAGGTGGATAACTGAAGAATCCCTTTTTAGAGGAGTATCAAACAGAATCACACTGTTGTCCCCGAATCTTACTTGATGTTTCTCAAGTCGAATTAAATCTAGCGCGGTCGAGCGAGTTACAATAGTTGGATCCATTTGCATTATTCGGCCTTGCATACTCACTCGTCTTACAGATTATAAACAGAGCAACTTTGAAGTAAATTGATAGTTATTGGGATTAAATGTTCCGTGAAGCTCATTGGTCAATTGATTGAAGGCTTTAGTGGAGGTTACTGGTAATGTTTCCAGTAAATTAATTGTTAAAATAGATGTACTTATTGTGTTCTAAGGCTGTGATTCATTGTACATGTCTTTCAAGTTTGCCTACAAGTTTCTGCTAGATACAGCTTACACAGTTGCATAGGTAACACAATGGAGAAGATTTATTTCAATTTTAGAATGTTCTACAATTGAAATAAATATTTTTTTTTACTCTACATTTGTAAAAAAGGCATCTGTTTGTAACAACTTTCAATGTAAATGTGTCCGCGTATTAAGAATAATTAATGATAATAATATATGTTCCAGCGGAACAGATGATATATTTTTCGTTCGAATTTCTTTCATTATTTTCTTATGTAGGTAGCGTATTAAAGACATACACAATTTTGAGGGTAGATCAAAACCGTTCACAATATTTCTATTGGCTGTTTTGGTGTGACGCCTCTATTGTCTTTCGAAACGGCGAAAGGAAGCCATTTTGAGAGTTGCTTGTTCGACGCCTTCCGATACAGCCGCGCGCGCATCCTTCGTGTTTACGCACAGTGCCGCTCGCGCTTCAATATCATATAAGACCTCTAGTGATCGTTCCATAAGAGACACAAACTACAGTCCCAGCATCATTCCTCACCTATGGACCTAGAAAGTGCGGTGAATTCTCAGTGCAAGCCGGACACGACCCTGGACCTGCTAGATTGACGAGACCAGGTTAGTTGCGCCATACAGCCTACTGAAACTCCCGTACATAGTTTTGATCCTTCGATCCGGATAGTACCTATCCAGTTTTGATTCCTCCAGATTGTGTCGTCTTTATTGCTACACTACGTGTACATATTTTTAGTATTTTTCCATTGCAATCGTAAGTCATCTTTGTTACACAAAATGGCGGACGATTCGGCTATTGAACAAGACATTTTCGAACGAGATATTATCTTAGAGGATCTTAAAAGAACGTTGCTTTTTTCCACTACTGATATTTTACAATTTAAATCTAGATCTACTGATCTCACTTCTCAACAAAGAAAGTTTGGCAAACTTCAAGCTAAAATAGAAAAAGCTTTGATGAAATCTAAAACCTTTAACAAAGAAGAACAGTTAAAAATTCGTAATGATTTTAATGATTGTTATTACGCGATATTAGTACATGTTAATAAATTTAAACAAGCCGATCAAGAAGGTAGACGCATGAGCCGTATTACTACGCAATCGTTGCCTTACACACAAAATCATTGCCTTAACAAATTGCCTACGTTGCCATTGCCAACTTTCAGTGGAGAATCTACAGATTGGCCCTCATACTACGATTTATATCGTGCCGTTATCCACAACAATGATGCCTACACATCAGCGGAAAAGTTTAGATACCTGTTGTTAACTCTAAAAAATGAGCCACATAACTTAATTAAATCCATTCCAATCACAGATGAAAATTATACTGTCGCTTTAGAAATTCTTATAAATCGGTATGAGAATCGTAGAATCATTGCTTCTAAACATTTAGATCGCATTCTTGACATAGAAAAGTGTGCTAACGAGTCTAATGTAAGTTTACGTAAACTAGTTAACGTTTATATGGAAAATATTAAAGCACTCGAAATGATGAGATTTCCAGTGCACGAATGGAGTTTCATTTTGTTAAATATCTTACTGCGTAAGATACCGCATTCAGTTCGTAAGCGTTTCGAGTTATCGCTCAATAAAGCTTCTGATATACCTACCGTAGATATACTCATAAGTTTCTTAGAACAGGAAATTTCAACGTTTGAAATTATGTCGAACAGCGATTCAAAAATTGTTGAGGGTAGGTCTCGCGTACCCAGCGTGAACCCGTCCCGAGCCAGCGGCTCCGGTGGCGCCGCTAACGGTCATTTTGGTGTTTCAAAACCAAACGGTTTTACTCCGCGACAAACATTCGCCGTTACGGAATCAACCGATGTTCAAATTGGCAAACGATGCATTTTGTGTGACGATCAACACATCTTATCAAAATGCTCGAGATTCTTGAATATGTCTCCGCAAGATAGGTACAATTTTGTTAAAAATAAAAATATTTGTTACAATTGCTTGAATGTAGGTCACGATTTAAGAACTTGTAGGTCGAATTATGCATGTCAAACGTGTAATAGACGACATCACACATTATTACATTTTGAAATTAAACATAACAACTCAAACCAAGCATGCCCCGTCTCTTTCCCTCCTACGGAGGAAGCTACGGTCGATCCCGGCCTCACTACCATGTCACTGCAACCGACTAACGTGAATCATGCGATGCGCGAGAGTGGCGAGTCGTCCATTGCGCCGTTGGTGAGGAAGTGTACAGTCATGCTATCTACTGCGCTCGTCAATGTATGCGTTGGTTCAACGAATCACTCAATTCGTTGTTTAATTGACACCGGTAGCCAAGCGAGCTTTATGACGGAAGCGTGTTCTAAGCGTTTAGGTTTGAATCCTAGGTATGTTGGTATTCCAGTGTTTGGGATCGGGGAAGAAAAACCGATACAACCAAAAGGAATAGTTTCGTGTGTTGTCACTCCTCGTGGTTTAAATATTCCAGCTATAGCGGTCGAAGCTTTAATTTTACCTAAATTGTTTTCGCAATTTCCAAGAATTCCGTTACCTATCGAAGCGTGGCCCCATATTCAAAACTTAAACTTAGCCGACCCCTATTTCAACGCGAGTAACGCTCAACCAGTTGAAATGCTTTTAGGTGCTGATGTTCTTTCTCACATTTTGCTGGGAAATATTGTTAAGGGCCGTCCTGATGCGCCAATAGCAATTAATAGTGTTTTCGGCTACTTATTGATGGGAAAAGTATTTTTCGATGTTTGTCCTACTCCGTCTCCACTCCAGGTGTGTCATAGCTCCTTTTTCGAGGACAGCGACCTCCAACGTTTTTGGGAGCTGGAGGCAGTTCCTGAAGATAAATCTTTTACCCCCGATGAGAGTCAGTGTGAATCGATTTTTCAAAATACACATTCTCGCGACGAAAACGGTCGATACGTCGTAGCACTTCCATTTAAAACTGCACCTATACTAGGTCAATCACGTGACATTGCTCTCGCTCGTTTTCGTAAATTAGAATATCGCTTAGAACGTAATTCGTCCCTTAAAAAGGACTATCACGCTTGTCTACAAGAGTACATTGATTTAAATCAAATGGAACTCTGTAATCCTCCGTCTTACGACGATAATTCTCACTATTATATTCCGCACCACTGCGTGGTCAAAGAATCAAGTGAAACCACCAAGTTGAGGGTGGTATTCGATGCTGCTTGTAAAACCACTAACGGAAAATCGTTAAATGATCTTTTGCTCACGGGTCCGAAGTTGCACTCTGACATAGTAGATATTTTACTTAATTTCCGGGTTCACAAGTTTGTTTTCACAGCTGATATTAAACATATGTATCGCAATATTTCTGTTCGAAAATCTGATTGGGAATACCAGCGGATTGTTTGGCGGCCATCTCCTGACCTACCTATTCAAGATTATAGGTTGCGCGTCGTCGTTTTCGGCATCAGTTCATCTCCGCACA
Source organism: Xanthorhoe designata (assembly GCA_963582015.1). NCBI lineage: Eukaryota > Metazoa > Arthropoda > Insecta > Lepidoptera > Geometridae > Xanthorhoe > Xanthorhoe designata. The sequence continues at coordinate 13,058,505 of OY757034.1, read as the reverse complement.
CAGCGTTACGTGTTATACAACAACTCGCACGGGATGAAGCTGAGAAGTTCCCACTAGCGTCCTCAGTTTTGATGAGGGATGTTTTTGTTGACGATGTCGTTTCCGGGGAAGACAGTGAGATGAACGCACTCAATCTACAAAAACAGCTGATCGGTATTTGTGCAAGCGCAGGCTTTGAGTTGCGCAAGTGGCACAGTAACTCGCCGGCGATACTCGCCGCAGTGCCCTCGGACTTTCATGGTGAGCGGCCTGACGCCTTATCTTTCGCTGATGTAGAAAAAGATCCCTCGATAAAGGTTCTCGGGCTCCAATGGAACCCCACTTCGGATAGTTTTTCTTTTAAGGTCAAAACTTCTAATTTAAATTGTACAAAACGGGCAATACTGTTAGAAATTGCAAGAATTTATGATCCGATAGGGTTTTTATCACCGGTAATATTATACGCTAAATATTTAATGCAACTACTTTGGATAGCAGGTACAGGTTGGGATGAGTCACCTCCTATTGATATCGCAAATGCTTGGCTAAGCTTTGTCAAGCAACTTCCACTCTTATCGCAGTGTGTTTTTCCGCGTCACATATTTTCTAATTCAATTTCTATTGAACTTCACGGTTTTGCTGACGCCTCCGAACGAGCTTATGCCGGGTGTGTGTATATCCGGTGTAAATGTAGTGATGGTCAAACTCGGGTCTCCCTTGTTTTGGCAAAAACAAGGGTTGCACCTCTAAAACGATTGTCGATCCCCCGATTAGAACTTATGGCAGCGCTATTACTAGCGAAGTTAATTAGTAAAGTTATGCTCGCCTACGGCGACCGAATTCATTTCGATCATGTCTACGCATGGTCCGATTCCACGATTGTGTTAGCATGGCTACGCTCATCGCCACATGAATGGAAGACGTTTGTGTCCAATCGCACAAGTGACATACTGTCACGGGTGCCTGCCAGTTGTTGGCGACATGTACCGTCGTTTGATAACCCAGCTGACTCGGCTTCCCGGGGAATGCTGCCCGCGGTGTTCATCGAACACTCCTTATGGTTTCATGGTCCTAGTTGGTTACAAACTGAGCCAAATACTTGGCCGGTTCTTAATCAAAATATAAATACTATGGAAGAAAAACGTAATCTTCCCATTATTGCACATCCTTCTTCTGTAGGTAAAGAAGAAGAACCTGAGTTTCTTTCAAAATTTTCTTCTTTAGGAAAACTTGTTCGTGTCGTTTCTTACATTTTTCGATTTTATTACAAGTGTAAAAAATCACAGATTACCTTTCCTCGGCACATAACGGTGCTCGAGTATAATTCTAACTTAAAAAAGATTATAGGTATAGTTCAGCAGTCTACTTTCGTAGAAGATATTAAAAATATTTCAAATGGTAAATCGTCTACAAATCAATTAAAACGCTTATCACCATTTCTAGATAAAGATAATTTGTTGCGTGTGGGTGGACGTTTGCATAAATCCTTGCTTTCATTCGAATCAAAACATCAATTGATACTTCCGAAGAAACATTACTTAACTACGTTAATAATCGATGATGCTCACATTACACACCTACACGCAGGTCCTCAGTCCACACAGTACTTATTGTTACAAAAATATTGGATTTTATCTGGGCGGGATATAGTTAGACAGCGTATACATAAGTGTGTTCCGTGTTTTCGCGCGAGACCCACACACACACAGCCACAGATGGCTCCGTTGCCGAGCGTACGCGCACAGTCAGCGCGTCCTTTCATTAAAACAGCTGTTGATTATGCCGGCCCGTTCTATGTTCGTGCAAATAAAGTTAGAAATGCTAAAATAATAAAATCATATGTTGCGGTATTTGTTTGTATGAGCGTAAAGGCCATACATTTAGAGTTGGTTTCTGATCTTACGACAGAATCTTTCCTCGCGGCTTTACGACGATTCACGTCTCGCAGAGGTTTATGTACAGATATTTATTCCGATAACGGAAAGAACTTTGTAGGATGTAGCAACCATCTTCGTGAGTTGTATACATTTTTAAATTCAGACGCCGTTCAAAGGACATTACATGAACAGGTACTTAAACAAAACTTGACATTTCACTTTCAACCTGTTACTGGGTCACATTTCTGTGGTTTAGTAGAAGCAGGCGTTAAAAGTTTCAAACATCATTTACATCGTGTTATAGGAACTCGTACTCAAACTTACGACGAAATGCACACTTTACTCTGTCAAATCGAGGCAGTCTTAAATTCACGTCCCTTATGCGTCTTGAGTTCAGATGCGTCAGATCCACAACCGCTGACTCCAGCGCATTTTTTGGTTGGTGGACCTCTTACGGCCCTACCTGACATTTCATTGACAGAATTCAATACTGATAGGCTTAATCGTTGGCAGTGGGTGCAACAATGCATTCAACATTTCTGGAAGAGGTGGAGTCGTGAATATTTACACGAAATCCAACAAACACATAAATGGTTTCATAATCGCGGCCCTCCTATTAGTGAAGGTATGATTGTTGTGGTGCGCGATGATAATTTGCCGGTTTTACAGTGGAGATTGGCACGGGTGCATGCTCTGCATCCAGGTACGGATAATATAACACGTACCGTAACCCTTCGAATGGGCAACTCTTATACTAAGAGACCTGTGGTAAAAATCTGCCCCATTCCTTTGCAATAGTTTTTCGTTTCTTTTTCATTAATCAGCAATAATAATAGCAATAAACTAATAATCAGTACGTACATACTCATTATTAGTTTATAGTTTTCTTTAGTGTAGTATAATTACAAACAATTTTCATGTTAAAAGCAACCACGTTCTTTTAAGGTGAGCGGCATGTTCCAGCGGAACAGATGATATATTTTTCGTTCGAATTTCTTTCATTATTTTCTTATGTAGGTAGCGTATTAAAGACATACACAATTTTGAGGGTAGATCAAAACCGTTCACAATATTTCTATTGGCTGTTTTGGTGTGACGCCTCTATTGTCTTTCGAAACGGCGAAAGGAAGCCATTTTGAGAGTTGCTTGTTCGACGCCTTCCGATACAGCCGCGCGCGCATCCTTCGTGTTTACGCACAGTGCCGCTCGCGCTTCAATATCATATAAGACCTCTAGTGATCGTTCCATAAGAGACACAAACTACAGTCCCAGCATCATTCCTCACCTATGGACCTAGAAAGTGCGGTGAATTCTCAGTGCAAGCCGGACACGACCCTGGACCTGCTAGATTGACGAGACCAGGTTAGTTGCGCCATACAGCCTACTGAAACTCCCGTACAATATATAATGTGTAATAATATAACATATAATGTAATAATATTATAATGTAGGAAACCAGTTAGCTCTCCAATAGCGTCGATGGGCTTGCAACCTGTCACGTATGGAAAGTTAGTTTCTGCAAAAAGTGGGCATGTACCAAATATGTATGTATTTGGACATACCTCTGACTACCCCCTTAGACATCTTCAAAAAGATCTAAAAATTGCCTAATGATCTGAAAGAAATGTCTACCGCTCCCGGGATACAGTCGTGATCATATTTCATTTTTTTTTTTTCATTTATTATAATGTGTCCACGTATTATTTAAGATATTTGTAATGGGGTTTGCATAAATTATTATAATTAGCATGTTGAGAAATAACTAAAAGCCATAGTATTTACTTATGTATAACATTGCGCCTATTTACTTTTATTTGTAAAATTCTTTAGTCAACACGTTGCAATGATAGTCAAATAAATTACCAAAATGGCGAAACTGGTAAATAGACTAGGACTGCGTAAATTATTTTTAATCCTATCTAATCGATGTTTTTCTTGTATTCACCACTATCTGACAGTGTAGCACTTGTGTAGAGCTTGCTAAGACATTTTTGATAGATCTTTGAAATTATGCAACGGTAGCAAATATTCAAATCCGTCCAGCCGTTTGAGTGTGAAAGAGTAACAAACACACTTAGGCCTAGTGTATTATATAATCTGTGCTTAGGCTGAGTCCACAGTAGGCAAACTGTGAGCGGCCGACTGAGTGAGCCGCAAGTGTGTGTGTTGTGGCAAACTGAAATTTGAGTTAGCTGCAAACTCAGATCAATTTTCGCGCGTCGCAAGCAAACTGTTATGAGTTAGCCGCTAACTGAGACAGTCGGCGCGCGTAACGCTGCAAACTGCGTATAGTGAGCGCAAAACTAGCTAACTGTGGACACTCCATTTCAAATATATGGATAGGGTACTAAACCGATACGCCGCAAAGTCAGTCGGCCGCTCACAGTTTGCCTACTGTGGACACAGCCTTACACACAAAAACTTTAATCTTTATATTATTAGTGTGATTAGACAGACCACTGTAATGTTTACAGGGAAATCATACAAGTTTGTTACAACAAGAATAGAAGACTACATCCTACCACTGTTTTTATATCATTGACATTATAAATTAACTATTGAATAACGTTCGAAGAACTAAAGATAAGTATACTGTATTACCGAGCAAAAAAGTTTTATGACTAGAATTTTTATAAAAAAATTTAATGCCAAAATTGATGACGCTTGATAACCTTGAATTGTACTCAGCAAACTGCAATTGTACTGTATTTTATGTCTGATTGCAATCAATCAATAATAATTGACAATTAGTTTTAAAATAACATTTACTGAAAAAAACACATGATACCCAGCTATTCTCATTTCAAACAATTAAAAGTTATTTCCGTGTACCTATATGGCACATACCTACACTACTCATCGCGCCCCACCACACCCCCCTCCTCCTGGGCGTCACTGAAAAACAGCGCCTGATCCCTGAATCTAGGCAAATGCCGGCTAAGTTGTTGCCGTTTCAGCAAATATTTTCACTATATTTTTTTGTTTCTTTATTTTGTTTAGTAGGTAAGTACCTATATATATTTTGTTTAGTAGATAACTATATTTTTTTTGCTGAATAAACTTATTTTCTTTCTTTCTCTTCTTCCATATGACTTCAAATATAGCTTACGGTTATGAAAGTTTTCAAGTTACATAGCAAAGATCTACTAGTTTTAAATTTTTAATAATTGAAATATTTGTGCATTTAATTAGTAACATAAAGCATTATAAAGTGGTCTCATAAAACGCTTATAAACAACTTAAAAAGATCACATTCGGCAATTTAAAGAACTATCTTCCAAATATGGCTGTTTACTACTTATATAATAAATACTTTATTACTGACTAAATATTTAAAGCCCGTCACACACATAGGTATAGTCCGCGCCACGTAAAAAGAGCGCTGGAAAAAAGTGGAGGGGGTATGTTTGCGCATGGCTACACTCGCGCACGAAAGTACTTATCATAATGTAGGTAGTATTGTAGCTGGGCGGCCGGCTCGGGCAGGCTAGTATACACACCGTTTTAACACCTATTTTTTATTGTCAACATTGATCTGACTACTTTTGTCAACACAATAAATATTAGTGTGTGTAATAAATATTTTACTCATTTCAAAATTTATGTCACTGTCTTTCATGAATAAAATAAATAAATTACTTAGATGAATTTATGGAATTATTATTAAAAACATGTTTTAGTCAGTGTTAATTGTTAAATTTAAATAAGTAAGTAAGTACTAACCTACAAAATTCAGGTATTGTTGATACATTGTTTTATTATCATCATTTTTAACAGCCTCTCTCTTCATAAAACTATATCCTACCTACGTCATAAATAATTTTTCAGATTTTTCTATGTAAAACCATTTTGTAAGCGAAAACTTTTGTACGCGATGATATTTTGCGAACGAATTTGACGTAGTGACAGCGCGGGAAGCTAAGGACTGCTGACGAACCAATAGCATGCGCCGAATCAATGACAGCGTTACCCCTTCACCCCGCGCCGCAGTCCACACCACCAATCGGACCTAAAAATCGACTCTGCGCAGCTTGTCAGCCAGCGCTCTTTTTACGTGGCGCGACCTATACCTATAATAATATTATAAGTATATTAATATGCCGTGCTGTAATATATATTATAGTAAGCTACCACACACGGAGACGATGCTATAATATATATTTTGCCTTCATTTCATTGATGCTATACAATACTATGCAATAATATATTAATATGCGATATATCAATAACGGTGTTGAATATTTGTATAGAAAATATATTGTAATATGCCTTGCTATAATTTATATTAATATATATTATAGCTACGTGTGTGTCGGGCTTAAACATTTAAATCATTCGTTGATTGATTGCTGCCAAAACAGTGTGGCAATGATTAATATTATTTTAAAGATAAAGATAAAGATAAAGATCATTTATTTGCATAAACATGTGTAAATATGATGGTAAAACTGGGTATAGCCGCAACATGTTTTACCGATTTCGGTGTGCAAAGCGAGAGAAATGGCATGCTTTTAGTATACCTACACAATTTAAATATTACAATAATGTCAAATTAAATACAATAAAACAAGAGAATTAATTACAACATTAAAATTATGAAGAGAATGTCAAACAATTAAAATATTACAAATGATTTAAAAAAAAAATAAAAAAAAAAATAAAAAAAAAAAATAATAATAATAAAATTTAAAAATTATTATTAATCTGTGAACTTTAAAACGTAGTTCCTGTACTCATTAGTGGTTTTCATTCATAATGAATTTTACTATAGAGAACATTGCAATCATTAATCTAGTGAAACAAAATAAATAAAATAAATAAATATTTTAGGACATTCCACACAGCGTCATCTAGTCCCAAGCTCAGCAACTTAATGCTTGTGTTATGGTAACCAGATGACTGATATAGGTACTACTTAGATACATAAAAGTCTTTAATCTACATCATCATTCTAAATCTGTGACTGTGTGTGAATTAATTTAAGTAAAATTTTTAACTTCGGCACTTTGTAATTTAAATATCAGTTTGTGTATAATAACATTTCGCTATAAAGTAGGTAGGTACTAATTTTCGTGAGTGTCAAGTGTCAGGTCACATATTGAACAACTTCGGAACCGGAGGCTTTGTGGGCTTCGTGGCTAGACACGCAATTGGCCAGTTGATTATAAGCGTAAATGTTCTTGTCATAATTTTAAGTTTTAATCTTATTTATGTTACTGACCTGAGACTTCGTGAGTCTGATGTGTTTATTGACAAATTGTGAAATGTTTAATCGATCCTTGATTTGTAATGACTAATACAAAAGTTCAAAGTAAAGTTATTATTGGAAAACGTACACAGGGGAAATATGTGACTTTTGAGTCATTTTGCTAATCTTACGAATTTACAGATTATTATGAGGTTTGGTGCAACTTTAAGCGGAATTATCCAAAACAAACAAACAAATTAAAAAAGCATATCTTTTTCATTATTACCATGTACATTTTTAAGAGTCTAAAAAAAGAGGTTCTATGTCCCACTCTCTATTCTGAGGTCCCACTGTATGTATTGACAGCCATTGACAGCCAGACATAGCCAATCAGTCGCTAGTTTGCGTGGTTTGGCGCGAAGCTTCCTCACTGTTTCAGGGCTCCACTGGGTGGCTATTGACGATACAACATTGATAAGTTTAGTGCAATAAACTAACCCCCTTATGCATATTGGTTTAGTAACTTCTTTAGCTTAAACGGATATTAAATCTTTTGCTATCTTTTTTCATTGACATAAGAGTAACAAGAGAAAAACATTCAATAATTCTTTATTAAATTGTCAAATCTTTATGAATAAGATACTAGTGGCAATTTGAAGTGTCGCGAAAGCTAAACTAAACTAAATTTAATACCATCTTTTTTATTCCCATCGCTATGAAATTTACATTTTTAGTAAGTTAAGTTTAGCTATTGCGATACTCCGAATTGCCACTATTATACCGCTAGCACTTGAGACCCACCTTATTACTCAGATTGACATAATTACAGAGCAATCAGTGCGCATGCGCATCAATGACAGCCCAACTTTGACCTCACGGCTTCCGAGGAAATACTGAATAGGCAAGTGGAAATCTTAAGCAACTGTGAGTAAGAAGTAATAGTGTACATTGAGAAAAAAAAATATGATCACGACTGTCAGAATCAAAATCAAAATCAAAATGTATTTATTCAGTACGATCGTTTATAGACCACTTTGACTGTCACGTTCTTAAAACTAGTTGATTCTACTGCCTGTTCCGACGCGACTCCCTACACCAGGGAAAGAATCAGGCAAGAACACGGTGTGGGCCTAGTTTTTTTTTCAGCGGTCCAATCTTAATACTAAGTAAATATAAACTGAGTCGGAGCACGTTTAGTCCCAAGCGTTTTTGTCATCAATATCCCAGGGAGTGGTGTGGAGACATTCCTTTAAAATCTTTTAGACAATTTTAAGGTCCTTTTTGAAGATGTCTAAGGGTAGTCAGAGGTATGTCCAAATACATATTTGGTAATGCGTGGTAATGCCCACATTTTGCAGAAGTTAATTTTCCATGCGTTACAGGTTGAAAGCCCATCGACGCTATTAGAGCGCTAACTGGTTTCCTCACGATGTTTTCCTTTACCGTTAAAAGCTCGTTAAAGCGCATATAAATTTTTCGACACAAAAAGTCTATCGATTCACGGCCGGATTCGAAGCCACGACCTTCGGATCGTAAGTCGAATTACTAATCCACTTATCCCCGGTTCCATATCCAACGTACGAATGTCCGTTGGTCGATCGTCATAGCAACGTTGTTTATTCAACACAAAATGTATGAGACTTTTTGACAGATAACAACGTTGCTATGACGACCGACCTACGGACACCCGTTAGTTGGATATAGAAACCCGGCATTAGCCAACACGGCTTCTATGTATATTGTTCGTCTATGTAATTTAGATACAGATAAATACTTGGTTTTAAAGCCAAAAATAATTGAATGTTTCTAATTAGTTTTGGCATAAATCCTCGTGTGGTGAAAGGAACCGCATGTAAGTACTGAACTTTATGTGTATTGCACAAAACAGATAAAGCCCGTCGCACACGTAGCTATAATATATTACTATAAATTATAGCAAGGCATTTACGATATATTTTCTATACAAATATTCTAGTGACCGCACACGCAGCTATAATAAGCTAATTTGTATAGAAAATCATATCTAATATGCCTTGCTATAATTTATAGTAATATAATATTATAGCTACGTGTGTGACGGGCTTTAAATACTTAAATAAATAAATAAATATCCTTGGACATTCCACACGGCGTCTTCTAGTCCCAAGCTAAGCAATTTAATACTTGTGTTATGGTAACCAGATGACTGATAAACTACATAGATACATTCAGAAACACTTTTAAAAGGGCCAACGTTATTATTTTCTCTTGGCCCTTTTAAAAGTGTTTCATCTAAGGACCAGTTCTGGAATAAATAAATTGCTATTATTATTATAAACATAATTTAATAGGATATGAGAGAAAAGAAAGTTTTTGTATCTGTTTAAATAATTTGTTTTTTGTAGAATGACACTGTTTTTTTAAGAATTTCAATTACTTATAAGTCTACAAAAGATGGCGAAACAATACCCACATCAACCTGCACAATAAATTGCATTAGTTTAGTACCGTAAGTCCTTGAAGTAAGGTGTAAATTTAATTTGGAAACCGATATGTTGAGCCTACTACTAAGTAAATATAATGCATTGCAACATACGTTTGGGTATTTATTCATTATTCTCAGTGAGAATCACTGCCGTGTTGGTGAAGTGGATTAGTACCTCGACTTTCGATCCGAAGGTCGTGGGTTCGAATCCGGTCGTGCATCAATGAAGTTTTCGCATAGAAAAATTTATATGCGCTTTAACACAAGCTTATAACGGTGAAGAAAAACATCGTGAGGAAACCAGTTAGCTCTCTAATAGCGTCGATAGGCTTGCAACCTGTCACGTATGGAAAGTTAACTTCTGCAAAAAGTGGGCATGTACCAAATATGTATGTATTTGGACATACCTCTGACTACCTTAGACATCTTTAAAAGGATCTAAAATTGCCTAATGATCTGAAAGAATTAATGTCTACCGCTCCCGGGATACAGTCGTGATCATATTAAATTTTTTAATTTTAATTTGAATGAAGATGTGTCAACTTTATTTATTTTATAGAGGAAGTCTGATGAATACTACCTTGCTTATCATCGTCTTTGATACTACTAACGTTACCAATAATATTTGTTGTCAATTATTCACAATTTTATTATACAAACATCAAGATTATCATAAAATCAATAGTTATAAAATAAGCCATTATTGGTGTCATTTCAGATGTCAGCAAAACTTTTTCTAACTTAAACTCACGCTGACTATTACTTTGACTTGACTTTACTAACTTGAATTATAATTACAATGGTAGTGGCTAAATGCGTGGCAAAAGCTGGCGAAGCCAAAATAGAGAAGAAGAAGAAACTCATTTGACAGCACGAATAACTTGACAGCACTGTTCTGGCAATGATAGCTGTCAGGGTGGACTGCCCTTATACTCGGCGGCACTGCTGTAAGCGACACCTATCCAGCAAAGTTATTAGTAGATAGTTTTGATTATAGTGTTAAACCACACTTAGGAGAGAACGTTTCTTTTAAAAATGTTATTAGTTTTTAAGTTTTGTACCTAACCTAGTCTGCCCGCGACCACGGCTGGTGCAATCCAGTCGAAACGTCGGGATAAAATTAAAATTAAATAAAGGTAAATAGCGATAAATACCCGTAAATATATGTTTAATCATGTGTTCTGATCGCGAAAGTTTAAAAAAGACTAGTTTATGAGTTTTTCTCGAAATAAATGTATTTTATTTTATTATTATTTTCTTTTTGAAAATTTTGCCGTCCCTTTCATAGCAATCGAAAAAGCATTGGCTTGAGTTTTAGTGCTGTCAAATTAGTTTCGTTTAGTTTTTGCGACTTCAGAATTGACACCATATTCTTGTTTAAAACAACGACCGGAATTTAATTTGTCATAAATACGTATAAATTCCATAAACTGTAACACAATACATTATGTCGCATCACATTAAAATTAATTAATTTAAAAATAATTTAATTAATTTAAATAATTAATTATGACATAGAGTTTGACATTGTGGTTACAATAACGTAGTTTGATTTCGAAACATTTTTTTATTTGAATGTATTGGGCCAAGTCCAAGGTTTTATTTTGAACCAGTTTGATAGCTTCAATATGATAGGGAAAAACCAAAAATCAAATATAGAAGAAGTAAAGTCCCTTTTTGGTATGAAAACCGGTATCACCAAACTGACAGTCCTTATTCCACACCAAGTGGGGTCGGCACAACATGTTTTTCTCTTCCACGCTGCTACATTACTCGTTAACTTTGAACTCACTCCTCTTATATTCATATTCTCTTTCACAGAATCCATTCACTTCTTCTTCGGCCTTCCTCTACTTGTATCCATCCACATTCATACTCATAACTCTTTTGGTAATATCACACAAATGTTTGTGTGATAATAAACTATTATATTCTATTCTAAACTATTCTATTCTATTCTAATTTATGTCTTTCATCTCTTTTCATTACATGACCATACCATGCTAATCTGGCACTCCTCACCTTTTCAGTCACAGGTGCCACTTTCAAACTTCCCCTACATACTCATTTCTTATTTTATCCAAACGCGTCACGCCACACATCCATCTTAACATTCGTATCTTCAATATCACCAAACTGACAGTTAAACCAAAGACGATTAATATCTAGAAGACAGACAAAGGCCATACACAAAATCGTAACCCGTACCAGATAGCCTGGAAACTTTAAAACGTCAATTTTATCCAAGAAATTTCAATTACTTTCTAGTTAAAATTACCTAATTATTTTTTTATATTGAATATTGTTGCTACCTACTACCAAAGACGATGATATTAATCGTCTTTGCTACTACTAAGTATTGAAATTTCTTAGATAAAATTGATGTTTTAAAGTTTCCAGGCTATCTGGTACTGCGGGATCAGGGTTACGATTTTGTGTATGGCCTTTGTCTGTCTTCTAGATATTAATCGTCTTTGGTTAAACAAATTTTATTTTTAAAGGTTTCAACTGGTTGAAAAGTACAATGCAAAATCCTAGGTTGTTTCATTGTAAATTATTATTGTAAAATGGATCGCTAAAAGGCGGAACTACGCAGTAAATTAAACATTCGTTCATTGTTACATTATGGACCCGGAAGGCTCTCTATTTTTTATGCTAAATGGATGAACTAATGATAATAGTACAAGTATTTTGATGGTACTTGCTAATTTATTGACTAGTACCTATTTAACATATAAGTAGATGGTTACTAAAATAACACGTGAGAAAAACCAGTTAAAGCATACCTACAGGACAATGTAGAGTAAAAATAGACATCTCTAATCATTTTAGATTTGTAAATGAAAAAAATAATTGCCCTGGAAAGACGATCACAAAACACTTCCTAAACCACTTATTAAAATAGGTACTAGTGGCAATTCGTAGTGTCGTAAAAGCTAAATTAAACTAACTAAAATTAATGCCATCCTTTTTATTCCCATCGCTATGAAAGGGACGGCAACATTTTTCGTTAGTTAAGTTTAGCTTTTGCGATACTCCGAATTGCCACTAATGTTTGAGTTAACAATTTATTAACTATCTAAAGCAATTACGTACTTGGTTATGCTTGTTATCGAAGATGACAATCATAAATAAGAATTTCACGCTAACGTTATGTTTCTGTGGCTTAGCACTCTTGGGAATGATTTCGATATGGATTTTGATTAAATAATACCTAAGTGTAAACAAAAGTTTAACGCTTCAAAATGTATAAGTAAGTACCTTAGATATTTTCAGCTCAATAAAATTATATGTTTTACTGAAATACTTAAGTACTAATATTACAAAAGTTTTCCTGTTTATTAAAATAAGTTGGTATGAAGTAGTGGACCGTCTACGAAAAGGTTTAGCCTTTTAAAGCATGTTATGCGCATATATTTTTTCAAAACGTAAAATTTTTGCATGGGAATCGAACCCATGACCTGTGAATCGAAAGTTGAAGCACTTTTTCAGTCTACAAGGTTCTTCTAGAATCTCTAGCAATATCTAAGTAAAATAACAATAAAGTAGGTGTATACTTAGTGTAATTACCATTTGGAATTTGCGTGAAATGGGGTAATGGACATGTTCCTTACAAACTTTTTTTATATTGCATATTATTATAGATAGAGTTTGAGCAAGCATGTCGATTAAAGTCAATAAAGAGAATTTATAATAAAGACTTTGAAAAATGAACATTTCATTTACAAGTAAAAAGAGGATTAAAAATTAAATGATAGGTACATTAAGTTTGTGATTTGCTGGAGGTATCACGATTGAAAGAGACGAAATATGGCAATCGGGGGTAACCTAAATTAATTGGACAATAATTGCGATACCAAAGTGTGATAGGGTGTAAAAAAAAAAAAATTTTTACCAGATCATTAGGCAATTTTTAGATCCTTTTGAAGATGTTTTTTGTGTGTAAAAAATTATAGTGAAAATCCTATAGTTCTTTGGCCTGAAGCCTTTAGCTTAGCCCGAAGCTATATATTGTTTGCGCACGCCCATCTAAGAGCTTATCCGTGTGTGCGCGTCAGCCTGCGCGCTCGTGTTGTGAATTGTGTTATGTGCTAGTCAGACAAGGAATATGGTAAGCTTTTAAACGTAGGAAAGTGATTCTTGGAAAAATCTAAATTTTCGTGAAATTTATTCTATTTTAAAATAAGAAAATTTTATGTTAGTATTTTCGCGATATGACCTAGGCATTTAACTGAAAAAAATCTTATTTGAACTCTACTTTACGTTTTGCAAAAATGAATATTTTAAGTACCTAGTGGCCATTTCCGATAACGATGGTTTTGAAGGTAGTTTTTAATAATATTTTATGTATTTTGCTATCAATTTCCATTATTATAAATTGCTTTTAACATACAAAACTCTGTATTTCTTAACGTTATTTAAGAGCTTCTCAAATTATATGTTCAGGGATGACAATTTCAAAACATTCCAACTTTAACCACCAGAAAGTTAAGGTGCTCTTTACTATGTATTTACTTACCCCATTATTCTTATTAGACTAGTCAACTTTATATTAGCTAAAACGGATATTAAATCTGTTGCTATCTCTTTTCATTGCCATAAGAGTAACAAGAAAAACACATTCTTTGAATCTATATCATATTGACAAATCTTTATGAAAAGGCCTAACAGTGTAAATCTTAAAAATAACTTTATAAATAAATGTATACATAATGTAGTAGAATTTCATTGCAAAAATATTTGTCAATGTGTATGTTCGAAAATCGAAATGTAAGATAACTTGTATAACCTATGCCTTTACGACCTACCTTAGATAGGCATCCGTAGCTAACAAGCAAGTGATACCTGTAACCACGTAAAATACTACTTAAGACATAAAATATACTATAAGTTTCATTATAGTATGGGTTATCTTAAACTAAAGTATTAACATTTCAATAATTAATTCATCAAAGCAGCCCTAGTCCATCAATAGGAAATATAGAAAAACATTATTGCGATACACAATAATAAAATATGTATTAGTTAACCAGAGTTGGTCACTTGCTCATAAAAACGAACGAACGAACGAACGAACTGCAAAAAAATACTTTATTAGTTATATTAGTTAACACAAGTTCTACTTTTGAGTTTTACTATTGAGTTAGTTATTAAATGAGTTATCTCTCGATATCCTTATTGATCACAATGCCTACGCCGCGAAACGACTTAGTCGCAAAATATCTCACATTTAAAACACCTACAAAGCAAAATGCCTCAAATCAAAACGACTTATTACTACTTACCTCTAATGCAAACGGACTTCTTTTCTGAAATATTTATCAACTCGGGAAGGTTTGTTATGTTGCGCATATTGCTGGCTGATCAGATAGTCCACATTACATAATTATGTGTGTATTTTTAGATATTAAGAGTTTTATATTTACTAAGTGCTAAATCGTCATAAAATAATGTTATAGAGAACATTTATGTACATTATTTTGTCGTAGCATTAATTGCAACTATGTATGCTAAACCTAGGTCAGACTGATCTTAGGTCAAGTATGATAAAACATTGCTTTTAGATTATAAACCGAATTGATGTTTCAAATATAAATACATAAATTCAAGTATACAAGGTTGTTAGAAAAATTGTTGGAACTTTTCAGAGACTTTTTATACAGTCCCTGAAAAGTTCAAACCCTTTTCCTAGTAGTACCTTAGTACTGAGATAATATGTTATAAAACATATGCAAACGACGTTTCGACTGGATTGCACCAGTCGTGGTCGCGGAAAATGAGTGGTTCGTCAACTGGTCACTTTTCAAACTGGGCCTTTCTGACCAGTTGGCGAAAACAAAAATAAATATTATTTCTATTCGTCAACTGGTCCTCTGTCTTAATTGGGGTTTGATCAGTACAGTCAAGATAAAAACTGTTAACAAAAATATTAAAGAAAGACCAGATTATATATAAAAAGATATAAATACCCGTTTGCATATGTTTTATAATGAGATAATATGGTTTTTATGATCTCTCTTCTGTGGTGCTTTTATAAGACACTTCGCTCAATGTACTTTTTCATCGTCATTACCAAGGTATAAAGCCCGTCACACACGTAGCTATAATATATTACTATAAATTATAGCAAGGCGTATTACGATATATTTTCTATACAAAAAATGCACACGCAGCTATAATATATACCTATTATAGCTGCGTGTGCGGTCACTTGAATATTTGTATAGAAAATATATCGTAATATGCCTTGCTATCATTTATAGTAATATATATTATAGCTACGTGTGTGACGGGCTTAAAAGCTTACTGCTAAATAAACCCTTGGCGTAACTCTGGATCTAATAACGAATTCTGTCAAAATCTTCAAAGTCATAAACTGTGTTGACATATTGTCTATGACCAGCATAGGTTGTGATCACACAAAGACTAATCCGACTTGCAAATTATTCAAATTTTAGTACTTTACGAGCCTCGATTTAGAACCTATAAAACAAATCCTACGGATACCACCTACATGACCACAAAACAAAATAACATTCTGTTACGAAAAAGTGGACTATAACTGCCCAGGACCGTGATGTGTGGAGGGAATGGGGGGAGGTCTTTGCCCAGCAGTGGGACACGATATACTCATAATAATAATAATAATAATAATACGAAAGTTATGTTTACAAAGTAGACGAAGTCAAGTTTGAAATAAAAACTCAGGTCTTTACATCTTTACTAGATTATTTATACATAGTCAGGAGGCAAGCTTTGGCTACACTTAACGGGACACTGTAGTGCCTGGGACATTGTTGAGAGTTTAAAATACATTTTCTAATGAAATACCTAAGTGTGGTTTAACACTATAATAAAAATATATAAAAACTACATAAATAACGTATTTTTTCCTAAGAATAAGCGGAGAATATGAATTTCCACTTGTTACGACCCTGACATACCTCTTTCACACTACTAGCTGAAAAAATAATGAATAAGGGCTTGCACAACAAGTTATTTAATTTTAAATACTTTAATCTGAACAAAAGATTATTATCTGAACTAATGTTTTTAAATTATGAGAGCATTGACAGTAAATAAGCGTGTTTAGCGATGAAACTTGGAATATACATAGTTTATGATCTGGAATAATCACATAGGTTACTTTTTATCTGGGTTAGTTGAATGTGAGTCGCGGGCGAAAGCTTTTTCTAGAATAAACTAATCAATTCGATACTAACCGAACTTCCGAACAATTCTAAATTATGTAGACCAGGATGTATTATGTAGGACCCCGTATACATTATTTTGAATAGAGAAATAAATGCATACGTTCAGAATAAAACAATGCCTTTTGTGCACCGATGCATGAAACATTCATCATAAGGCTGTTTTTACAGAAACTAACTTTACAACTTTTTATTTAACATTATTAGTATGCACAACTATATAATATAATAATAACAATATAATAATAACATTATTGTATAACAAAAATACAATAATGTTATTATTTTAAAGTTGGAATTTAAAAAATATGAACACGACTATATTCCCAAAGTGCTCCTAACTAGACGGTTGTTTTACTTGCCATTAACTTAAATCTTAAAAGGCTTTTTATGTTCCTGAAAAAATAATGCTATCATGAATGCAAAAAAATATTTTTGAAATTCCACTGCTAGTTCCAAATATTAGCGTGTTCAAACAAACGCAATCAGCTTTATTATTAGATAATTTATTTCTGGGGAAACTTGTCCCGGACTTTTTGTTTTTATCATTTTATTCCCTTCAATAGTTTTATCCACAAGTAAAATGGCTAATTCATGTACTGATTATGCCTAAGTACCAAAACATTAATTACTACGAAAACTAAAATCATTACCAAAACAATGGCTTTGTTGAAAACGGCTATTAGCATTTATTAAAACGCGTTCATTAATAATTAATAGAGGTAAAAAAAACATAAATGAGCGGAGTGGTTGTATTTACGAGTAAAACTTACTTACCGGCGCCGGCGCCTGTTAAACATTAGGTACTTCTAAAAAATACATACAGTGGAACATAGAACTACCTCCTTTTTTGAGGTCGGTTAATGAGACTCACTGTATGATTAGCTCCCTTTTAACTTACTATATATTTTATGCATATGCATATGCACCCCAAAAAAGAAAGCTAGTCCCCAAATGTATGATTTTATAGTTAATAAAAAACACTAAAGTCATCAGTGTACATTTTAATGGACCAGTAAGTAGCTTAAGCTGCATTTTATTTATTTATATTTTGGCAGCAACAGAGTATTATGACAGAAAAACTGCCGTGTACAAATCAAAACACATTACTACAAAAGACGACGCATTGAAGATTATGGCGCAAAAAATAGCGCCTGGTAAAATTATCATTTTGTAAGTATGCAGCCGGTAAACTGTTTAAAACTCTGTTTTGACCAACAAAGATGCGCCGGTGAAGGACGGCGTTATGCAAGAAGGCCGCAGCGGTAAAGGTCACGCGACAGATTCAACCGGCTTTTAACGAGAATATTGAGCTCTTGATCTTATGTTGCATAAAACCTTTTAATTTTACTTCAAGATGAAGTTATAGAATTCATTTATTTGCTTTGAACATGGTATGTGTAGGTATGGTAGTTTGACGACCTCTGTGGCGCAGTGGGCGAAAGCCCGCCTGAGACACAGAGGTTGCGGGTTCGATCCCCGCTGCGGGACAAATGTTTGCATGATCTGCAAATATTTGTTTCGTGTCTAGGTGTTTTCTATCTATAATAAGTATGTATTTACAAAAAAAAATGTATCTATGTAGTTTATCAGTCATCTGGTTACCATAACATAAGCATTAAATTGATTAGCTTGGGATTAGATGACGCTTTGTGGGATGTCCAAGGATATTTATTTATTATTATTTATTTATTATTAGGTACATAAAGTACTAATTAAGAATCGATCCCCAAGGCTGGGTAGACATTTTCTAAGACCTTTAGATATTTAAAATTCTTTGAAGGTATCTAAGGAAGAACGAGATTAATATCTTGGACTTTAGTACCATTTACATAATGCCATTTTCTTGTACATACCAGAGCAATAGTTCAATGCAATAATTGCATGACTATTAATTTAGTTGTATGCAACAGGCAAGAATCTCGCATCGTGTATGTATAATATGACATTTTAAGAAAAAATAAATAAAGGCATACTTACACAAGACCAAAGATAACATTGCGATCAGATAAAATGAACAGTTGAGGAAATTAATGAGCTACACATTAATAGTTTATCAAAAACTTCAACACCTGTTGTATTAGTATGAAAATGTTTAAAACAAATTACTAGTAGGTAATAAATCTTTTACTTTGTTGCAATTTTCCAGATGTACCTACTTAACGTCAATGGGCTTGCAATTTATCACGTATGGAATGCTAACTTATGAATAATACCCATATTCTACGTAGGTACGTATCAAATATGTAGATAAGAGATAAGAGTAAGGTATTTTTCAAAGCCTAGTAGAGCGCGTTGAAGTCTTTTGTATGAACATTATGACTGGGATTTTCCTCGTTCGATGTTTTGAAAGAAAGAAAGAAAAATCATTTATTCTTGTAGGACCTCAAGGATCACTTCAGTTTCGTCTTACATGCTAGGGGATTCTAATGCCTGTTCCAACGTGACTCCCTGGCGGTCACCTTTCGATGGGTGACAGATAAGCGCTTTCGTGCTTCGGAAGGCACGTTAGAGCCTGTGTATAGGTCGCGCCACGTAAAAAAGAGCGCTGGCTGTCAAACTGCGCAGTGGTCGATGATTGGTGGAGAGGTAACGCGGCGCACTTCATACCATTGATTTAGCGAGCGCTATTGGTTCGTAAGCGAGTGAACACAGACGCAAACATACCCCCACTACTTCCCCTCAGCGTTCTTTTTACGTGGCGCGACCTATACACCACGTTTTTCGAATGAGCAGTCACTGCGCGATATGGTGTAGCACGTTACCTGCTCCAAGTTCCTCTCAGTTCCATGCGCGTTTTACAACCGCGAGGATAGTATGCATGTCACCTGCATTTTGTTCGCCACGCGTTTGTACAGTGACTGCGCTTCCGATAAAACGTTGTGTGCACAGACTCTTTATTGTAGAATAGAATAGAATAGAAAAATATTTATTTACATTCACTCACACACATTACAGTAGGTACAGGTACAATTATTTGTAGGAAATATGAGTGAAGCAAATTGGTCACCACTCAGCATTTGCTGTAGAAGCTGAGGTAGCAACTACAGCGCTGGTTTTCAGTGATTGTCCGTAGGTTCTGGCTTTAAAATTGGTATTAGCTGACGGCAATCTTCAGGCCACCTGAACACTCCGTCACCAGAGCCAATAGGTAATAAAAAAATTGTACATGTACCAGGAACTGTAGCAACGATTAAATTGTAAGCATTCTAAGCTTTAAGCTATCACGGTGAATTGATATAAATTTTACACAAGAACATTTTATCTAATTAAAAATCAATAAATAAGTTATTTCGCAAGCCGATTAGAATCGCTTCAATGGCATCTTATAGGAAATACTTATCATCCACTTAAGGCATGTGTATGTGATGATTCAATGTCAACTCTTGCGCAAGTTCTAGAGATGCTTCTGAGAAAATGTTGAACGTAATATCTTGGGCGTCATTTAGTATTTTATATTTGGTTTTCCGTCTTAATGTGACTCCCACAATTATGAGTTGTTATTTGTCTTATACAAAATAGATAGGTTTATAAAAAAAAAACAGATACGTCATATCTTTTTCCATAATCGGATATTTTTCCTGTTTTCTTTTTAATTTAGAAAAACAAAAACAGGTCAAGCTAAATAAAACGGTTGAAAAAGGTGTTGTGGTAGGGAAGTATATCAGTCATATTGTTGTAACCATAACACAAGCATTAAATTGCCTAGCTTGGGACTAGATGACGCTGTGTGGAATGCCCAAGGATATTTATTTATTTACATTTAACGTATCGCTATGAAACGGTTATCAATTCTTCAAAAATCAAAGCTGCCATGCATCTTAATTGAGTTTTAAATGATGAAGATTATTGGTCGATTAGTTTTAAATTGATTTTATCGGTTTATTCAATCTACAAATTAGGTATTAAAGTTTTCTATAAAGGGTTTCCACTCAACCCTTTAAAAAAAAAGTTTTTGTTGTCTTTAAGTCTTTAAGTTTAATAGTATATAATTCATTTACAGAAACTAAACTACTACATATTTACATAAATGTACAAAATACAATTTAGAACCAGTTGAGCCACCTAAAGATCTAAGTTTAATTATAAATGATTATTTCGATACGATTAGCCGGTCCCGGCTTTAACTTTTATTAACTTAACAAACTCAAAAAGGGTTCAAAATTATTAATAATAATAATAAATATCCTTGGACAATACATACATATTGTACATAGAAAACACCCAGACTCGAGCCAAATATTTGCAGATCATACAAACATTTGTCCCGCATGATCCCGCAACCTCTGGCGGGCTTTCATCCACTGCGCTACAGAGGTCGTGACACTCGGTTATTAACAAACGATTGATAATACACAATAATCAACACAAGGGTATCTAATATTTGTTTACGCTCAATACCTTGACATTATGAGGTGCTACATTTAGTACCTTATTCTTCAATGAACGTATATTTTGTTGATCTAAATTCTTACTTCTTTGTTACAGAAACAATATTAATGTATGGATGTTGATGGATTACGTGTAAAATCAATCAGCTCTTAAATCATTATTCGTTCGTTCGTTCGTATGAGCATAAAGGCCGCCTAAAGGCCTCCGTCATGGCTTAACGACTTTAAAAGCCGGGACCGACAATTTAACGTGCCCTCTGAAGCACGGAAGCGCTCAGATGAAAATGCCACCCATCCAAGTAGTGACCGCTCAAACGTTGCTTAACTCAATTGTCGGTTGAGAGTTTGGTAGTTTTTTTTTTATCAAAATCAATCTATAGCAACCGAGATTATTCGTAGACGCGATGACTCGACTTTGTTTATAAAGCATCATTTAAGCTCGTATTAAGAGTCTGCACTTAGACAAGAAAGAAAGAATCACCGCTTAGCGCACGATTGGGAGTATAAATTCTCAGAGTCTGCACTCATACTTGAGTAAAGAAAGAAAAAAGAAAGATAGAATCACCGCTTAAGACATGGTTGGATATAAATTCTAAATACGAATCTATGACTCAAAATGCAGCAGACTTTCATGGTAGAAAAGAAATCATGTTTACGCAGCAATGGATAGTATCAACACCATTTTACACTATAATGTAGATTCTACACCGCGTACCACCCTGTAGAAGATCGTTTTGGGTCAGCGACTAATCAAATCTTTTAAGTTAGTTTAAATAGTACATTCAGTGTGAATTATTTACTCAGTTTGCATGAAACTGCTAAAAAACTGTGCTTCAGACCACTTGAGACTGCATTAGTAGTTTAGTTCATTAGACTTAGGTAAATAGTGTTGTGTCACACAAGCGTAGAGTTAAACAAGTAAAACACACGTATAATGTTCGCATGCAAAAGCCAGTCGCGAGATGTCTCGACTGATAGTTTTGTGTCAGCGCTCTGTTTGTTGATGCTTATCTACGTACTAGTAAAGTTGGCGCACTGTGAACAATCGCGTGGAAAAACTATTTTATTAACGTTCTTTGAATACAAATGATAGCTGGTTTGTTTCGGTAATAATGGTTGTGTTAGCGACGAAAAGATATCGATCTTATCGATCTTTGAAGATTGTATAATATATTCCCGAACCTTTAGACAGTAAAACGGCTCCAATACTTGAGCTTCAGTAAATAAATTGATGTGACTGGATCTTCTTTCTGAAAATTATTATTTTAGATATCTTACTGTTTTTTTGAAGGGTTATTGAATACGACATAATTAGAATAATTAAATAGTTTAGTTCATCATAAACTTTTTGAGATAAATTTTAATAATAAAACATAAGTAAGTTTTGAAAGTGAAATAAGTAAAACAGCTTGTAAATACATAAAAAATATATTTTACAAACTTGTTAGGGTATTTAATCTCCTTTGAGATTTTTGTAAGGGTTCCGTACATTCATTATGTCCAAATACATTCTTTGGTACCTATATGGTTACATTTTGGGTAAAACTACTAAAAATATTAGTTATGCCACAGGGACGGGATATATCGAGAACTTGTAATTTTATTCTGTCTCGTCCTTCGGTTTCATTTCATAGATTGTTGCTATAACTTTGAAATAAAAATACCTTACACCTGTTCAACTCTTTATAAGGGAAAACGATAAGTATACCACTCTTTAACTCTCATAGGTAAGGCTGAAAAACAGCGTCTGGTTGTACAACCAGACACAATGCTGAGCTCTTTCCTTTTCAGCATGCGGTCAACTGTTTTAGTTTAAGATTATTATTATTAGTCTAAAGTTTTTGTGCTGTGCTGAATGAACATGTTTTCTTTCTTTCTTTCTTTCTTTTTGAACATCACATTATCAAAGACATTTCTCCCTGATAAATGAAAGAAGTTTCTGACTGCGTCAGTACAGTTCAGAGCTGTGTCGAAATATACACTAAGTAGCCGGTTGACTCGTTGCTACATTCTGATTGACACTTCTTCGCCTCAAAACATATTTCATGCAAAACGTATTGTCTCATATCCTTTCAGTATGACTTTGAAACGTTTCAAAATCTTGTAGGTCAAAGTAATGAAGACAATTATTCTAAAATATAGATTTCTGGCTCACTTATGGCTTGCAACGTTTTTCTTAGTCGCGTAACGATTATCTAGAGTGCAAATGAAAATGACGTTTAACAGGTGGGAAATAAGGTTTATATTTTTCAAGTTTAATGTAACGTATTTTTTTAATAAGGTAGGTAGGTACCTAAATCTTAGGGTAAAATCAAACAAGAACAAGAACAAGAAAAAGAACAAGAATATAATTTTTTAATTATTAAAATATGGTGTTTTATCGAATTTGTCTGATGATGACGATAACAAAACTCATTAAAAAAATCCGCTCATTCAAATAATTAATGAAACGCTTAAGAAGAAAATAAAAATGTTGTAACGTTATTCAACGTCTCATTTGCATAATATTCGATAAAACATCGATTTATAAATACATTAACTTCTGACCTTTCGTACTGTGTACCAGATGTCAAAATATTTGAAGAAACAGGGCTTACTTATTGAGATGGGTCTTTAGAATCAGTTGAGCTACCTAGCCACCTAAGGATCGCTACAAATAATCTACTTATAGGTATCTCAACTGATCCAAGCTACTGCCAGACGGAAGCGAGCCCAAGCTAGCAGAAGCCCCACTGGCAGCATTGCCGCGCTGAATGGCAATACATATCCTTTGAGCCAAATAGTTGCCAGCCCTCGGAAATGTGAAAAGAAATAGTTATTTTATTTATGTTTGAAGTAAACTATTGCCAATTTTGAGGCTTAACAGTCTTACATTATGAGTCATAATCATTTAGCGTATCTGGTGATTCATCAAGTTTTGAAACCCTTATTACTGTTGCAATACCGATTTTTTACCGAAAGTTACTCAAAGTTTGGTTTCGAGAGTTCAACCTTGAATAGCCTTAAGATGGCACATGAATAATAATTTATTATCTTCACCATGGATTAAATCAGTGGCACGCAGAAGACATCTGTTTCACAATATTACATTATATTACATTACTTTTGTGATCAATATTAATAAATAAATATCCTTGGGCATTCCACACAGCGTCGTCTAGTCCCAAGCTAAGCAATTAAGGCAATGACTGATTTTTAAATATACATTTATTTTGTATACACATATATACTAAGTATAGATAGAAAAGCACCCAGACATGGTACAAACTAAAGAACATACAAACATTTGCCCCGCGGCGAGGTTCAAACCTGCTAACTCCGAGCCATGCCACTCGCTTTTAAAAAAAAAGCTAGGCCCACACCACCAGGTTCTTGCCTGATTCTTTCCCTGGTGTAGGGAGTCGCGTTGGAACAGGCATTAGAATCACCTAGCATGTAAAACGAAACTTAAGTGATCCTTGAGCTCCTACAAGAATAAATGATTTTTCTTTCTTTCTTCTTTCATGAGCACGGTAAACTCGTAAACGTGAAATAAAAAAAATAGTATTAATAATAATTATTATTATTATTTCCTTTCGTTATAAAAATTCTAGCAGAATGTGTGAAATCATAATGTATCACCAACAAATCTTTGGGAAAACCCATGCAAATTAAAATTCCCGAAGTACATAAAATTATAGCTTTATGAGATGATTAAACCAGGACATCCGTAATAGTGATGACTACTTGAAATAAATTGCTAATATAAAAACATTCTTAATTTCCTTCACAAGTTACAAGTTCAATTATGAGTCTTGTGTTTTGCGATGTAGGTGCGAAAATTGATTGAACGAAAATTAGATACTTCAATGTCAATCGTCAAATATGTCAAAGGTAGTGACTCCACGCGGAAGCCCAGTCTATAAAAAAGAAACTCTATGTTTTGATGTTTAAGGTGTATATTTTAGAATAGCAGCAACACTTGATGCATAATTACTTACAGTAGGATTGTGTAAAGTAATTATTGAATTGTTTGTGGCCTTGGCCTTTAATCTTACATTACATTTTGAAATGCGAACGCATCTTCCTGCTACTTTTTTATTTAGAACACATCCTACTAATATTTTAATAGTTTGTATGGATGTTTGTTATTCTTTTATGCAAATTTTATTTTATTTTGTTAGGGAAAACAAACAGTTATACAATATAAAGTTATAGTAAATAAGTGTATATAAATAAATCATGAGTAAATGTACAACCCACTACGTTATCCACAGATTACTAAATGATAATAAGCATTTGGCTAAAACTTTGAATTATACATACCTACTAGTTTATAACCTAGACATACCTACCTACTTTTTAGGTAGGTACCACACGAGTGTAGCCGCGGGCGAGTAAGTTAGTTTGTAATAATCATTAAAACAATATGTATTCAAAGATATTGACAGGAGTAAAAAGAAACCACATCACCCAGAATGGTTTAGTTCACTTTCACAATCATTTTTCACAACTAGTTAAGAAGAAACACTTTTTATTCCTTATTTGATAACTGGTTATTAAAATGGAATAAATAGTTTTTCTTCACTATTCAGTCAATTTTCACAACCAATTTTCGCAACTAGTTAATGTGATGAAGAAGTGAACGCTTCTGATGATGTTGTCAGACATCCTTAACCATTAGTTGACTAAACTAACATTTACGACTATTAAAACTAGTATTTTATTAAAAGGTCAAAAATCGCAAAAAGCAAAGGTCAATAAACTTTTTAGTGAAATCAAAAAACTCCAACATAAAAATAAACTGTTAATCTTTCCGCAAATGAGGGTTAGCAAAATATTAATAAATATAATCAAAACTTAGATTCTTAATCGTAAAAAAAAAATAAGAATTATAAAACAATTATAGAATAAATATCTATTCTGTGTCTGACAAAACAGGTTTGAATCTAGCATTCATTAATTCGCAATTCAAATCAGTGAGGCGCAAAATCTAGGTAATGGTGCTTAAGTCTGTGGAAGTTCCAAATGGTCGTCTTTAAGTATACGAAATAAATATATTGCTTTGCGGGACGTCGTCGGTTTTGCGATAATTATAATCTACAACAATCCCACTAACTAGGTAAGTTCGTATGAGCATTTTGCCAACTGCAGAGTTTATAACGCCGAAATACCTCAGTCATGGTTGAGCGACTTTAAAAGCAATGTTAGGTATAAAAGTGTTTTTTTGTATGGATGTTTTTTTGTATAGATTTTTAAGGGATCGCTTTTAAAAAAAGCTAGGCCCACAACACTAGATTCTTGCCTGATTCTTTTCCTGGTGTAGGGAGTCGCGTTGGAACAAGCACGACCGCTAGAATCACCTAGCATGTAAGAAGAATCTGAATTCAGATTCTTAGAGTGATCATTGAGGTCCTACCAAAATTCTTTTTTGGTAATAAAAATAATTTTTCTTTCTTTCTTTCACGTTAAAACTAGTGAACGCGGTTTAGGCTGAAACTTGAAATATACATTTATGACCTGAAATAACACTTAGGCTACTTTTTATCTAGGTACCAAGCGAGCAAAGCTTGTACAGACATAATACACGTGACAGATTTTGCAATTATCATAATGAATATTCTTATCAATTCAAAAGGAAATCATGGTCAATATTGAAGAGAATCTCGTGTCAAGATGAACATGTTGTTGCATAATGGACAAGGGACGCCAAGCGCATACATTTTGATAATCGTATCTGTGTGACTAGCTGTTGTTCGTGGCTGTATCATTTTTAAATAATATCAAAAAAGATGCAAAAAGGTTTACTTTTGACCATAAAAGGAAACAGTTATAAAATACCTCATTTGGATCACGATTTGTGTCATGCTCCCCAGCAGAACCATCTCGGAATTTGGATATGAGAGTAGGAAAAAAATTATACATACCACAGTTTCGGAGTAATTAACATACGGATAAGGTCTTGTATCGCAAATTTCGATTAAAAAAAGCACTTCAATCATTTCGAAAATGTACCTATCCTTGATTTAAATTTCAATTTTCTATTCTAAATATCGTCTGTGCGTTATTATTATATTTGACAGTCAGGATAAACAAAGAAGAAGAAGCATACATTTTCTTTTAATAACAGTCAACTTGACCAATTGACCCTTTCAATAAATTGCGTATCGAATTAACTTAAAATTATCTAACAAAGTATGTAAAGATATGACATTTATTTGTAGATTTATATATGCCAATACCTATTAATTATTTATTTTATTTAAAGCTTTCTTTAAAAACCAATTTGATGGTGATCATTGTGTAAATTATGGTAATTATTTAAATATAAAAGAAGAATCGATAATCAATAAATCTTTTTTAAGATTTAACAGTTATTTTTAACAGTTTTAAAGATATAATCTGTGCAATTTAATACAGCTTTTGGTACGGTAATATTATATACCAATTTGTTTAAATTTCATATCAGTTGAATTGTGTGGATTGTTAACCTTGGCGATCAACGTCCCTGATTCATTTAAAACTTTACCAGGACTATTTCAAAGTTCATTATCTAATAAAACACTTATTGACACTTGAGATGGTATTGACAGATGAGATGACGTTTGAACTATTTGACATTGACAGCTCTATCTTAGGTGCGTGGGTGTCTATAAATAAACCGTATCACAGTTGTGCAAGGTTTATATTTACATAAATGCCTTTGTGTTAAGATCGATAAGACTCAGTTGAATGTAAAGCGTAGGCAAATGATTGAGAATCAGAATTGCGTTAAAAGTATGTTGATTTATTTGTTGACGCACGTAAAATGGCAATCTTTGTTAGCCTATTTTGGTCTGTGTAGGTACTTTTGTAAACAGCTTTGTTTTTGTTAAACCTACTGGACACATAGTTATGTATGAAGTGTCAACAGAAATACTTAATGCCATAATAACATGAAAATAGAAAATTTACATAAATACTAGCTTAGGTAGTCGGCGAACTTCGTACTGCCTCAGAAATCGCTTATGACGCCATCTACAGGATTCAATTGTATCTTTTAACCATCCAGGGAACTTTTTAAATATATAAATAACACAAATGTTATCCAAATTGATCCAGCCGTTGATATCCAATTTAGCCTATGGCAACCATTAAGCTTCCGTCCGTGAAATAATTTTCAAAATCGACATTTTTTATACTTACTTGAACATTGCCTATATCCAAGCATAGAAATACATAGACATCTTCAAGAAATATTAAAAATATACTTACATCTCAAACAAATTTTTTAATCAATAGGGGAACATAAAATCCATTATTAGGTAAGTAATAAGGTACTGTGGGTGATTAACGCCCACCTAACTTTAATTTCAAATAATTTCCATATTTACATGATTATGAAAGCAAAGAATGCTTATAATCCATGGTTTTTTTAAGTGAAACAAAAAAATAACACCGACCGTTGAGTTTTATTCTTAATACACATGTTTATTAAGCTATTAAAAAAGGTCTATTTTGGGCGTTATTAAAAGTTATATGTCTATTGACGCCCGTTTCATAAACCAGGCTTTAAATGCAAAAATAGGCTTACAACAACAAAAAATAATCTCACAACAATTATCTTACGTCGCATTACTGTACATAAACTAAAAATATAGGAACAAAATCAACATTTAAGATTAACTTTAGTCAATTTAATAATACACCTTACATCACATGGTATATTTGTATTTGGTCATATTTTTGGAACTTTTTAATAATTTGCATATAATACATCATGAGCACATTCCGTATTTACCGTTCTTAAGGCAGAATTAAGAATTTTTTTAAATGTTCATTGGGCGCTATTACGTAGACAGCTGGTAATAACGCCCGGAGATATTAGGTAAATAACAAAGTTTTTTTTATAAATACAAAGTTCTTCGGCAAATCTTTCAAATAATATGTAATTAGCAAAATTAAAAAGAGAATTGTCTAATAAATTTATAACACTAAGGAACCACCTCCACGGGTGAGTATCGCGACGATTTTGTCCTCCTATCATCGGGTAATTTACACGGTAAGGCGATTATCATAAGAATTAAATTTGCAATTAGTAGTAAAGTCGTTTTGGACATTAGGAACTATTATAAAAATGCTCTCTGGTTATAACGCCCATGCAGGCTAATAGCGCCCAACCGTCATTTTACCGGGCGTTATTCCCCAGCCGGACGTTATTATTTGACACTGACACGTTTTTGTAAAAAAACATAGAAATCGACACAAAATAGTCAGTAATAGTAGAACAAGATTATCGTGAATCTCTTTAAACCAAAAATCATACCCAAATCGCAATAAATACATGAAAAACTATACTATTTGTCGTGGCATTTATTATAGTAGCGCGGTACTTGACAGATCCTGCCAGGACGAGGCGTCACACTGCCACAAATGTGGCGCGAGCGTGCCGCCGCTCGCCCTGCGCTTTCTTATTGATTCATTCTACCTATGCGTGGAGTGTCAATTGAATAATACGATATTTAGTGTGTTTTCTGCTACCCGGGCGTTAATAAACAGCGGGCGTTAATCACCCACCCTACCTTAGTAAAATGTAAAGTTGATAGTTAAATTTCTTTTGAATGGTTTTATGAGTGGGTGTAATTCGTAACAGACAATGAAAAAATTTAAATCTAAGAACTTTCTAGATGCAGCCGAGTCGTGATTTTCAAACCAAACAACAAATTCTTTGTTCGAACATAAAAAGTAGCCAATGTCGAATGCAAATGAGCCCACACATTATTAATTAACTCACACTCTGTCGTATTCTACGTCAATATCATACTAACTATTAATAATATCTGTATGAATGTCTTAGTAGCTATGTTATATTCTGTGACAGCTAAGAACCTTCAATCAAATTAAAGATTACCAAGATCTACAACGAAATAACAAATAGTTTAAATTCTTCCTGCTTGTAAATATACGTTTACCGACTTTAAAAAAAGAAGGAGCTTCTATATTCCACTGTATGTTTTTAAGTTATTGCATAGCTTCTATCGCGGGCCTTGAGCGTGGAGACCGAATCTAGAAATTCCGTAACGAAAATAACCTAACACCCCCCACTCCGAAAAAATGCTATGCAATAGCTTTACCGCGGCAGTCTCCGAGTGCCACTCGTCTTTTTTTGTACTCGTATGTTCACCTATTATTCCGTCAAAATGTTCATGTAAAATGTCCAAGAATATTTATTTATTTAGTAGGGAACCAATTTTGAAAATTATTTATGCTCGCCAATCTAAACCAAATAAGTTTCCGAAAGATATACCTCAATGATCCCAACGTTTGGGCGTAAAATAATTGTAGGTTTCCTTAAGATGTTTGCACAAAGGCCACCTATAGCCACCCCCTAGACAAGCCTTACTAGTCCAGGCTAGGCAGGACAAATCAGGAAGCAGCACTCTGCGTTTCAGGCGGGCTTTCACATACTGCGCCCCAGAGGTCGTCATATATTACCACAGATAAAATAATAGGTACTATAGATATTACTAATGTTTGAATAGAACATCTTTAAAATATTACAAAAGTAGTTAGAGTTCGTGAGTTACCCAACGATAAAAGGCTAAAGGCTAGCAACCACTGTGTGTCCATAAACTTCTCTCTGACGTGGAACATTAACCTATTACTAAAGGTAAATCCATACATCTTTAATTATATTTTTTGTTTTACATTGTTTTCAAAGACTTTTGATTGTCAGGCATCCATCACGGCATTATCTGAAGTAGTACTTAGTTGTAAAAATTATTGATATTTTCAAAGACGATGAAAAATAATCTTTGATATTTCTAATGATTTAATTATTTTTAATTTATTAACTAGAACAGATTTGCATGCCAAAATGTTTGATAAGACACAGGTTGGACTAATATATTTGCCTATTTTATTGTACCTATCCGATGTGTTAGTGCTATTATTTCATTTTTAATATACCAAATTAAACGTAGCTGAAAAATACATCCAAACTTGTGCGTGTAAACGCAGCATTAGGTGTCTCGAGCCTTTTTTGCGAGATTGAGCGGTCAAACTTAAGATGCAGACAAAATGTTAATACATGTAACCCTAATTTTGTTGGCAAATGTCACTCAAATGTGAATGGTTTGTGATGATATCAAAACAAAATTAGATTTCGTAACGATACAACATCGGTTTCGTATTAGTTCGCATAAGTGTTAGTCTCATTACTAAGTATGTTTTCCTGGAGATTGTAGAAGTCCATCTAAATAAATAAATATTCTTGGACATCTTAAAAATAACTATCTTAATGTTTGGTACATTAATAATTTTCTTAAGAGTTCTCATGTTTGTATTTATTTGATGTTTTACAAATAGGTCTTGTCTTTTTGTGTAAAAAAAACTTTATATCACTAGAGTCTCATTGTATTTTAATTGTTCTAGAAAAAAACTTAGGTACGCCAGGCATGTTTGTTAATTATTTTATTATTTCAAAAGGTCAAACCTTGTTAATAATTAACAATTTAGAGTACTTAACTGATTTAGAAAAGTTTATGATAATTATTTATATTTCAGATTATGTTTTTCTGTAAAAATATTACTCTGTAAATTGATGCAATCAATTGTTATGAATGTATCTTAAAAAATCTTAGCACTTATTATAATACGGGTAATTATTTTATGTATTGTTAGTTGTAAAAGCAGGTTATTGACCTGTCCCAACATTAAGCTCTACTTTACCATAGCGGATCAACAAACACCATTGTTCTTTAAATTTCATAATAATATATAAATATTCTCACGACTATATGCAGTGATTTTTATAATCATAAAGAAGCTTACAAGGATGCCAAAGGCAAGTTTATGTCCGCCATTTTAAAATATACTAAAATATCGTTCTGATCGTTTCAATTTGTTTGTAATAGTTACATTTTTATATCGAACACGAATCGTCTTGTTGAGTTTTATAATAATAATATAACTTTTATTAATTCCTTCATAACACATAGATAATACAATTCAATTAGTTCACAATAAATTCTACTTTAAAAAAAAAAAAAAAATTAAATGATTTTAAGTATTATATAAAATTGCATGCTTTTTCCGTAGTATACCTAGAATAAATAAATTAAATGTGTGACTTAAATTATGTATTATTCAGGACCTCTCAACGAGTAAAGGCCTCCTCCATTTTGCTCCAAGTGTCTCTATCTTCGGCTTTTTTAGTCCAATTTTCACCTGCTGATTTCTTTATCTCGTCTAACCACCTCTCTCTCGGTCTTCCTCTCTTTCTTTTATAATGTTGAGTTTTAACAACTTCAAAAAAGGAGAGTAGTTTTTTCAAACATAGTGTCAGAAGATAGGTTAGATATCATTCTTTGACAAAGGTTAACCGAGATATTGCCAGTTATAGCAACTTTGTTTAGACAACAAAAATGTAGGACATTTTTTGACAGATAACAATATAACTATGGCGACAGATTCACGGTTATTAGTAAGTTGAATATTGCAACTCGGTATTAAACGTAATGGAATAAATTTAAACGTAATGGAATAAATGGCAAAAGTATTGTTTTTATTTTGTCTGTGACGTTTTGTGTTTGTTATAAATAATATTTCGGTACCCGGATCTGATGAGACGTATGCCGGGCGAGGTCGATATTCTCATTTTGTTTGAAATATTTATAGAAATGTCAAGGCTAGCTCATAGCTTGCTCGTCCGTGATTTATGTGAATAATTGACGCTAAGCACCGAAGTGGTCCAACTGATTTCTATCGGCTTTACAAATGATAGACCGAATTTTGACCTTTCGTTGCCATTTTTTGTCCTTAATTAATTGGGTTGTTTATGTTTTTCTACATTCTTCCATCAGTAGTTCCAAGTAAAATGATAAATGTTAGCGTGTGTTTTACGATCGCCAACTAAGCCAATTAGGATCTTATAATAAGCTAAAGTGTCAAAGTCGCCGCGATTTCAACATTATTTTTCTTTGTGTCGTATTAAAACATGCTGTAAAGAGTTCGATTCCTGTTAAGTTTCTTGTATTTTAGAATTTGATTAGTAGAATCCTAGCTTGTAAACTTGTGAGACGATGTAATCCTTAAGTGTCATTTACACGATGCAAGATTCTTGCCTGTTGCATACAATTCAATTGACTGTCATCATGACTTGCATGGTCTAAACATCAATTGATACAATTATTAAACTTCAAATTAGGTGCGCGTAATTACTACCAATATATGTCATTCAAATATTGCTCCGGTGGAACAAGAAAATGGCATTGTGTAAATGATACTTAAGGCCCTACTGAATAATTAATTTTGATTGTGACTTTGAGTAGCACTAACAAGCTATCATTTGTATCCATTTTTGGTTACTTTTACTTCCCATGTAACGTTTTATTAGACGCTCTACGCACAGTTACAAAATGTCTTGTTTGGAAAATGTTAAGAAACAAAAATCTTGAATTCACGGTCTTATATTAGCATGTATGTACATTGCGTTATTATCATAACAAAGAACATACTAACCGCATTCCTTTACAAATGAATGAAGACAAATTCCACAATTCCAGTCATTCGTTGAGATAGGAGGTATTTAGCACATTCGCTTCCTTTATGAGCTATTGAGCTGTCTGCTTCAATAGTCGGATGTAGGATGCATCTGATTCTTGTAGCATTCAATTTAAATTGGAATATGAATCGGTTATTGTCTGTATCGTCTTTGACGGGGTGAGTTATCATCATGTTTAGTCTTTTGATATCTTGATATCTTTATACAAGTTGAATTTCTTTCCTTTTATATATAATATATATAAGGATATATCCTTTTTACAAGATTTTTCTAACTTGAAGAACAGGCATTAGAATTATCTAGCATTACAACGTAGTTGAAGTGATCCTCGAGGTCCTACCAAAATAAACGCTTTTATCTTTCTTTCTTTCTTTCTATGGATCCAATCTTGCAACTAAATTTTGAACCACTTCGCAATAAAAAATCTTATCGTAACAGTGCGCTGATCTTATTATAATAATTATAATGAGCGGTTCAACGGAAATCCTCATTGAAAAACATTAACAGCCAATCTCAATAACCTATCTATCTTTGGTTCTGCTTACTGTCAGTAGCTATTTTTTTTTTTTTTTTTTTTTTTTTTTATATATTTTTTATATTTGTATGGAAGAAATGTCAAACATCTACCCGCAGTAAGCAAAACCAAAGATAGATAGATTATTGAGACTAGCCGTAAAAGGACTCGTGTTTATCTCGGCTCATTTAAAATAGTTTGCAATTACTTTTCTTTTCAAAATATACTAATAACGTTTGGATGGACCTTGTTCTAACTCTCTTCTTTTGCGCTTGCATATTGATGAGGTATCAGAAAGTAAATAGACAAAGAAACGTTCAGTCCGAAAGGTTGCATCTGGTTATGAGGAGTTCACGACCCATACATGATTAATTCGCAATGCATCCAGGTAACACAATTTTGGGCAATCTCTCACTGATCAAAGAATGTTCGGAAAGGTCATCCAAAATTCAGGTTTCACAACAGATTGCGAAGATAAGGATACCTCAATGACCCCAACGTTTGGGCGTAAAATAATTGTATCTGTCAGAAGGTAGTCTTCAATACAAAAGATTCGTGTCAGGTTGGGCAATCGGCCGGCCAAGCTAAATACGGCCGTGTTGACACTGATAAGAAAGCCAAGGGCGTGTGTATAACAGAATGAAAAACTGAGAGCTTACTTATGACTTATTTTATTACTCGTAAAAATCTAGAAGTGAAGGTATCTATTTTTATAATTGGTAGCTAAATGCACGAGTATGATTTATTTTTATTGAAAATAGGAATAGTTTGACATATTATTGAGCCAGTAAACATATAACACCTCTGTGGCGCAGTGGGTGAAAGCCTGAGACAAGGTCAAGGGTTCGATCCCCGTTGCAAATGTTTGTCTCGAGTCTGGGTGTTCTCTAAATAGTAATACGTAGGTACCTATGTATTTACAAAAAAAAATATCTATGTAGTATACCTATCAGTCATCCGGTTACCATAACACAAGCATTAAATTGCTTAGTTTGGGACTAGCTGATGATGTTGTGTGGAATGTCGAAGAACATTTATTTATTATACACCAAATCATAAACCAAATTGGTTTGGTTATAACAAGTTTAAGTATTTCTATAGAATCCCATGTCATGTTTAATTTCAATAACTAGTCTAACTCGTTCATATGGTCCCACACAAATTTTAAGACAACTAAAACTGAGACGCCAAATATACTGATGATCCGTTCTGAGCAATTTGTATCTAAATGTCTTCTGTCTTTAAATATTCGTGACATAATTTGTTCAAAAAGCAACTCGTTCTTCCATTACAACTAAATTTTGGACCTATTTTAATGGAGCAAAATATGCGAAATTATGTCTAAAAAAGCGAAAAAAGTGATTTCACAAAGTAGCTAACTCCTTCACGTATTTTTAATTATATTATGTAAGTTAAGTTCTGACGTAACCATACATAAATAGAAAGCTCTTGACCTTGAGATCATCTCGCTAGAACACGTTTGAATGCCAATTTTAATTGTTTCGACAACATTTCACGAATACTATATTTGCAAACTTCGTGATAACTAAAAAACTAATTGTTTCCGGTTCCGTGCATTACTGGGAAGTAACTTAGTTTTAGAAACAAATTGAAGAAATAACAACAGATACAAGGAGTTTTGATATTCATAGAGTCTTCATTCATTGGTGAAGATAGGTCTTCTTCGGTTTGGAGGATTTTTTTTTGCATGAAAATGTCTCAAAAGATCTCTATGCACTCTTCCAAATTATCATCGTTTCAGCTCTTGGTGTATAGGTTCCTTAGTCTTTTTTAAACTTTCGCGATCAGAACACATGATTAAACATATATTTACGGGTATTTATCGCTATTTACCTTTATTTAATTTTAATTTTATCCCGACGTTTCGACTGGATTGCACCAGCCGTGACCACGGCTGGTGCAATCCAGAGAGATAAAATTAAAATTAAATAAAGGTAAATAGCGATAAATACCCGTAAATATATGTTTAATCATATAGGTTCCTTAGCCTAGTGGTCAGGTAGCTCGGCTTAAAAGCGATCGCTTGTACCTACGCAGGTTCGAATCCTGCCTGAGCTGTTAACTTTTAGTAAATTTTCATTTATATGAAATACCGAAGTGTGGTCTAACACTGTAAAATATATAGATAGATAGATAGATTAACACTTTATTGTACACCACATAGAAATTACATCAAATAACAAACACTAAGGATAATTAATATGAAGTACAATGGGCGGTCTTATCGCTATGAGCGATTTCTTGCAGACAACCTTAGGATAAACTATGTCGTAAACCTCAAAAGTAAATAATCAGCTCACGACGCCCCTGCGATGGATAAAAAATAAGACTGATCTATTCACTATGACCTTTCCAGACGTTTAATTTGGTTTACTTTAGTCTTTTTAAACTTACGCGATCAGATCAGATTTGGTTTACTTTATTAATACCAAGTGTAGCCTGCGGTTGGAAGCTGGCAGTTGGCGATATTTGCTAGTAATGATACGTTATTAGTTTGCCGACAAAAAGTATATCACAAGCTTAATGCCGCTATCATCATCTATCATTTAGTGGATAATAATGTATTTACTTATCATTTTCTTTGAAATGAAATGAAATATGATCACGACTGTATCGCAGGGAGCGGAAGACATTTCTTTCAGATCATTAGGCAATTTTTAGATCCCACATGGTACATGCCCACTTTTTGCAGAAGTTAACTTTCCATTCGTGACAGGTTGCAAGCCCATCGACGCTATTAGAGAGCTAACTGGTTTCCTCACGATGTTTTCCTTCACCGTTATAAGCTCGTGTTAAAGCGCATATAAATTTTTCGATGCGAAAAGTTAATTGATGCACGGCCGGATTCGAACCCACGACCTTCGGATCGAAAGTCGAGGTACTAATCCACTTGACCAACACGGCTATACAACTACGCTTTGCAACTTCACTCAAATATCTCTAAATCTAATCGATATCGACTACCTGCTGGTTGCATACATCGTTATGACGCATCGTAAGCCCACCGAGTGCGAGTGAGATAGACCGATTACAATGATAATTTATGGCCCGACGACTTAGTTCTACAATTAGATAGATATTGGGGGCAATTCGGAGTGTCGCAAAAGCTAAACTAAACTAACTAAAAATTTTGCCGTCTCTTTCATAGAGATTGGAATAAAAAGGATGGCATTAATTTTAGTTAGTTTAGTTTAGCTTTTGCGATACTCCGAATTGCCACTATTATTTTCTTTAAATTGAACTTATAATAATACTAGCAGTCCCTCGCGGTTTTACCTGCGTAGTTCCCATTCCCGTGGAAATACCGGGATAAAATATAGCCTATGTTACTCAGTGATAATGTAGCTTTCTAATGGTGAAAGAGTTATCGCAATCGGTTCGGTACTTTTGAGTTTAGAATAGAATAGAATAGAATAAAAATCATTTATTCAGCACACACAGTAAAAGAAAAAGAGAAAGGTTGGTGAAGATACCTACTTATAAACTACGTACAGTGTGGCTGAAAAGGTCAAGTCTCAGCGTAGTTAGTTTATTCGTTACTACAAAAATACTAATCTTTCTTCTATATAATATTAGTATAGATAAAGATTATTTGCGGATACCATTATGCTTAATACCTTGGCGGAGCTATTTAGATGACGTAATCAAGAATTGAATAGAAAAGATCGTATTTGAGATAAACTGCACCATTTTTCTCGGCACGTGCTCCGCAATTATTATACAATTTCGTAGCCACAAGGTGCGAAGGTCTGAGAATTACCCTTCAACATTGTAGAGTATGGAGATTGTTCGAGAATTTTATGTAAATGCATTTTTAGGTATCATAACAATTGACCTGCATGTTACGGTTATTATAGCTGAAGGGGTTGTGACAGCTATTTATTGTTAACTAACTGCGCCCCGCGGTGTTATCCGCGATGAATAGTTCCCGATCCCATTTGAATAACGGGATCAAAAGTAGTATATTCATTAATCCAAAATATAAGCAATTCTGGTAACAACATTTCATTCAAATCCGTCCAGCCGTTCGAGCGTGATATAGTAACAAACACACTTACATACTTACACACACACAAACTTTCACCTTTATACTATTAGTGTGATTAAGTACCTAATATGAAATTTTGAACTAAACATCAGTCGCACTATTACGAGACAACAAATGATTATGATCATTATATTATCCTCCTGCGCCCCAATGTTCTCCTACAAAGACTTTAGGAAGAACTAGTATCCGCCCAGCTTCAATGAACATAATGAAGTTCTAGTGACACAATGTTCTTGTAGGAGGTCATAACAGTAGTGCTAAGATATTTTGAAAAGTCTGCATGTAAGCATCTATGTCAAGTGTCTTCGTGCACATAAATTGATCAGAACCGGACCTACACCAATGAAAAATTGACCATTGTTCGTGCGTGTCATTAAGTGCAATTTGGCTCCTTAGCAAAAACAACAATTGAATTATCAAATACTTTATACTTTATTGTGCGAATCGCATTGAATTCCACTACCGTAAAATTAAAAAGAAAAAATTTCGATGTTTATGCAAGCTTAAGTATACGTACATATATGTACAGAAATAGACTACCATTTACATTATTTGTACATCTTTACAAAATACAGTTAAGCCATTTAAGGGTCGTTGTATGATCAGAAGCGAATATGAATAATATTTTTACAACTCTACCTCTACCTACTTACGAACTTACCTACTTTTAACATCACATTCGAGTCGTTAGCTAATTTTTAATAGTAAGATAAAAACTGTTTAGCCAAAAACAAAGTCACAACTCACTCAATTATACAATGAAATGAAATGAAATATGATCACGACTGTATCTCGGGAGCGGTAGACATTTCTTTCAGATCATTAGGCAATTTTAGATCCTTTTGAAGATGTCTAAGGGGGTAGTCAGAGGTATGTCCAAATACATATTATAAATTGTAATATTATTCATTATAATAACCTTTAAATGTCACATTCTAAAAAGCAAATCAAAATAAAAACAATCACGATCATCATGAGATATAAATGATTTAACCTCAAAGATTTTTTTCATACCTAGAGTTCTTCATTAGTTTTTGTATCTGACTGTATAATCTCTGGGTTGTTCAATCGATGCATAAATTGTGCAGGCGGTTTTTCATAT
Organism: Xanthorhoe designata; assembly: GCA_963582015.1. Lineage (NCBI taxonomy): Eukaryota > Metazoa > Arthropoda > Insecta > Lepidoptera > Geometridae > Xanthorhoe > Xanthorhoe designata. The sequence goes on along the minus strand of OY757034.1, from coordinate 13,019,187 downwards.
TTAAATAAACAAATATTTGCTATAGTTTTCTGCGAATCAAGCGAGGTATACTTATTTATAATTAGCATAAGTTTTCATCTTTTTGTTTAAGATGTAGACAAAATCTCCTTAAATGGTTTTATTTGACAACAAGTTTCTGACAAATATAATTTGATAAAAATAATACATTCTACCACAACATCTCTAAACGTGGGTGAGATGAGAAGACCGCTTGACATTCTATTAATATGCACCTCATATATTTCAGTTTATTACAAATGACTATGAACGCTGACATCCAAACAACTTGACACCACGCACTCTATAAAATAGAATTTGTGGTGCAAATGTGGTCTGTATTTCATAGAGAAACTATGAAATACAAACCACATTTGCAATCTTAGAGCCAGAGGCCGTACTCGGGATCAACGAAAACGAAGTTTCGTGACAATTTTCGGGATCAGCTTCTGTTGGTGGATACTGAATTCGTAATACTTAGTTCACCAACATAATTGGAACCCGAAAATTGTCACGAAACTTCGTTTTCGTTGATCCGGAGTAAGGCTCCTGGGCACACCACGTTTTTTGAACGCGCGTCACAGTCGCGTTTGTATCGATACAAACGCGACACAAACGCAAGGCGAGCAAAATGTAAAGCTGTGACCGTGCACACTATACTTGCGTTTGTGAAACGCACAGCGAACTAGCAGGTGACGCGCTACATTAAATAGCGCAGAGACTGATCGTTCGAAAACCATGGTGTGACCAGCCCCTCTAGCCATGTTACATTTCTACAATCGCTTTAGAATAGAAACGAAGAAAATGTTATAGGTATTGACATTTGATGGCGTAAACTCGAGCGATCAGAAATGTCAAATCAAAGGTGTAGCGATAATAGAAAGAGAATAGATACGAAACATTTGTCACTTGTCTACGCACCCAGAAATGTCAAATCAAAGAAATAGCGATGATAGAAAGAGAATAGATACGAAGCGTTTGTCACTTGGCTACAGCCCGCTTCTTACATAACACGTCGCTTTGTGCACGAAGAATGAATTTTCCACTTTGTTTTGTGTCGAACGGTAAAATACATAAGTATACGTCAGTTTCCTAACACACGTTTGTAAAGAGGTCAGGTTCATGTATTGACATAACTTTACAACTGTGTTTACTAGGTAGACAGGTTTTTATCAAGTGAACAGAAAAACAGCTGATAGTAATATTGATTTTATGTCTTTTGCTTTATGTAAGGGCATGTGCAATTAAGTACCATATACATGATGCCATTTTTTTGTACGTGCAAGAGGAATAATTGAATGCAATAATTACGCGCAATAATTGACCTAAATAAAGAAATGGATTGCAAGTATTTAATGATTCTTGACATAAAAAAAATAGCAAAGAATTGAATACAAAAATTGCTTTTGAAAATAATGGCATAATTATAAGTTGTGCTGTTTATACCAAGGAAAGTTTGGAAACAAAACTTTTATAACAAATCAAGAATGTTACTGTTATTTGATGGTTAAGTCAATGTAGTGTACAATAAAGAGTTAGTATATCGTCCCGGGCTATACAGCCGAGAGCCTGTTTGTCTTTAATCACATGTGATCAGTGAATAAAACAGCTAAATTGGCAATGAATCAAGGTTTTTTTTTGTAATGAAACATAAAGCAATACGATAAATTGTATGCAAATACAATTAATATATTGTCAATCATTGTACTCGTACGTACAACAAATGTACGCAAAGATAATACCTAAGTGACTAATTCAATGGTTATTATTTATTCTGTGGTTTGTACATAGTGTAATGTAATTCCAGAAGGATCCATTAAAGAATAGTTGGTTTGTAGGCGTGATTTAGTAATCTTCATCGTTTCCAATCATTATTGAACTGTACTTATTAGGACACACTAATCAATTGTTGTTGGAATCAAGATTTTATAGTTTCTCACCTCTGAAAAAATAACTTTTCTTCTACTATCTGTTAAAATAATTGTCAAAGTTTACTGGTTATTGACAAACGGAACGGCCAATCTAAATAACCTAAGTTATCTTTGGTTTTGCTTACTGCCGGTAAGTAGTTATTTGTTATTTAATATATGGAAGTAATGTCAAAGATCAACCCACAGTAAGCAAAATCAAACATAGACAGGCTATTGAGACTGCCGTCAGTTAGTCCTCCCCAAAATTTTCTAAACATTTTTAATCGAAAAACTAATTGCTAGAAAAAAATATCATGACATAGAAGCCAAGACCAACAATGTTTCTCTTGGCTCTTTTTATCAGTAAGATTAAATAAAGTACAAACAAGAAACCTTCTCCATCTTTTTAGATTAAAGCTTAGGTTTAAATAAAGCTCAGGTTTACTAAATATTTTAAAACATAAATCAAACAATGGGGGCAATTCGGAGTGTCGCAAAAGCTAAACTAACCTAACTAAAACTATTGCCATCCTTTTTATTCCCATCGCTATGAAAGGGACGGCAACAATTTTAGTTAGCCAAAATGGCCGCCACAGACGAAGGGTTAGTTTAGCTTTTGCGACACTCAGAATTGCCACTAATATTGCGATTCATGGTTAAACTTTATTTCACAAAGGCCTAAGTGTGAAGGATGTTATAATATCCAATCAACATCACAAATACATGACAGATGTTGACTTAATTAAGTATTTGTTAGCGCTCCATCAATGTCGGACTTGCTGGATGAAGATCTCAAGATCGTCTTTAACATTGTTCAAATTATGTCCTTTAAATTTTTTGCGAGGCTTAAGTTGTAAACTGCTGCCGTGCTAAAATAATAACATGATCTCTAGTTCGAGAAAAAACGCTTAAAGTTTTAAATTTATACGTTAACGGCTACAAAATTCATTATTTATTCAACTTTAGATTTTTCCACATGGTAAAAAATTAAAAACATGTTTATTTTACAGCTTAGCCTAGGTACATTACAAAGGTTAAAATTTTAAAGCAAATTAACTAGAAACTAGGCAAAGCCTGTATCGCGGGAGTAAAAAAAGTAGAAAGACCCACCCAATTTTATTTTTTCTTAATATGTAAACAAATCTCTATATCCTTATAGGAATAATTTTTATCGATTGCTCGTGTCAGAGAGCATGCATCCCGCGATCAGTGCGCCCTGAAACTCTTGTTTATTAATTGTCAGCTTTTATTATGGCGAGAGCACCACGTCAAAATTTTGATGGGTGCTCAAATGGGAATAGCTTGGGTGCTCAATGCTTAGGTGCTCAAAAAATATGTGCTCACTTGGGAATACTTCGAATAAATAATTCAATAAATCGAATCGTTTTGGTCGATCGCTTGTGTTTTATGTCACAGGGCATACATTCCCCAACCGGTGTGCCTTGGACCGCTTCTTCAAAATATTACTGTTACTGTCGACTGTTACTGTGGCGAATAAATAGCCAATTCAATAAATCGCCACAACATAAAAAAAAACATTTTTTTTTATTGAATTCATCTGTTATTAATACGTTGCTGCTATGGTACCTTTGGTGTCATTCAATTTCAGGTATTCATTCCTAAAGATCTGAGAAAACTTTCACGAAGATTACTACTATTACTACTATTAGCCTATCCTGTCCCATTGTTGGGCAAAGGCCTCACTTTCGCCAGTCCCGAAGGTTGATAACTGGAATAATATTAGAACAGTTATGGATCAATACGGACTATAGTTAAAGGTTATTTCTTGTTTCTATGCAGATAACAATTGTTTTTTTTTAATTTGTAAAAGAGTTAAAAAGGGTGAAATAAACCTAAAATGTTTCGGACCTAATTATTGCATTTAGTCTGTAAAGTTGCGAGTGTATAACAAATGTATATTAATTGCAAATTATGGACATTCTATCTAATATAAATGTTACTTTCTGCCTCGCGCCATACCAACGGCCAGGTAGTGTAATAATTGCTTAGGAATATTTAAATCTGTTTCATAGTGACGCATTTACTACCTATTTAATCTGAATTTATGCAAATAATCAAATATTTTGATTCAATGTTAAAACAAGGTCGGGTTTTATTAATGACATAATTTTCCAGTCAGGGGATTCACATGCCTGGTTGTCCACACGTTTGTAATTATCACGAGACTACATGGATTAGTTATAAAATACAAAAATGTCATACATTTAATTTTTTTTAAATCATATTGCACAATTATTCATATCAAACTACGTCACCAGAGTTGACCACTTGCTCATACGAACTTGGACAAAAGGTTCGTATTGAATTCCCCCGATTAAAAAATATTACATCTTATATCATTCCGGCGCAGTCTTCTAGTCCCAAGCTAAGCAACTAAATACTTGTGAAAAAGATACGTAGGTAGTTATGCTTTTTTTTCCTTATTTTTTTCAATAAAAACTTTTTCATTGTTAGTTTGTTTATGTGTCAGACATTTAGGTTTTCGGATTAATGAATGAATAGTTTTTAGCACTGTATTCATTGAGGTTCAATCTATAGAGCCACAATCAGACAAATAAAATGTCCGAGCCAAAACTCGGCGCACGCTACGTAGTGCGTCGAGTTTTAGTTTTTGCGTACAAGCGACATTGAACATTAAAACAAACAACATAACGTCTACATTCGAGCAATATCATTGTATAGGTAATAGGTATGTAGAACGTTGCTCGGACATTTTTTGAGTGTTGTCAGTTATTAGTTTGCGACTCTTTAGTATAGTAACTCAATGACTGTATTACACATTCTAAAGTCAATCCCCATAACACAGAAACTAAGGTTCCGATAAAATGTTTACAATCAGTATTTCTTAGTAATTAAATGAATAAATACCTACTATAATTATTTACGCACATATTTTACCGTATAAGGTGCGTCGCTCAAACATATGACAATATTGGTTATTTGCTTCACGTGTATGTTGTATTGCTGTATTGCGAAAACTACATAAATATTTCCTAGTAATCAAGTCATCTAAATATTCATTTATGTACTGAACACAGTTAAAATCACAGCTGACGCAGTAGTATTATGTATCTTCTTTATCTAGAGATATTATAGGATCTCGCGGTTCAAAAGTTCTGTAATTTAAATAAACTATCGCGATGGGAACACATTTATATTTAATACTAGCTGCGCCTCGCGGTGTTACCCGCGGTAGTTTACGGAATAAAAAATAGCCTATTTGTTATTTCCGGTCATAAACTATGTATATTCCAAGTTTCAGCCAAATCCGTTCAGTAGTTTTAGCGTGAAAGAGTAACAAACACACTTACACACACACAAAATTTCACCTTTATAATATTAGTATTCCGGTCATAAACTATGTATATTCCAAGTTTCAGCCAAATCCGTTCAGTAGTTTTAGCGTGAAAGAGTAACAAACACACTTACACACACACAAAATTTCACCTTTATAATATTAGTAGGAAGTAGGATATTAGTAGGATAGGATTCTCAGAATTTATCTATGTAATGAAAAAAAAAAATCCTGTAAACAATGAACTAAGATCAAGAAATAGCTATAGGAATAGTTTTATATAAATAGCTCCAGAAAATAACACATATTTACTGGGGCTATTTTTAGACAACTAATACTTATGATTATCTATCTGTTATGTATTTTGAAACTGTCGTAGTATTGACATTGACCTGATTTAAAATTTGCTATGTATCGCGATTTCTGTAATATCCAGTGAATTTTTCTTGATCGATAAAAAAATTAAAGCACTGCAAAAAACCATGTGAGACCTCTGTAAGTTTAATTAAAACACTTTTTGTTGCCTTATATTACGAGTATCTATGGCTTTTTCCAAAAAAGAGTGAAAATACATTAAATTTTACTCAGGTCTGGTGTCTGCATGCGTAAAATTAGCGCCGCCGTCTATTTTATTTTATTATTACGTTGAACAAAGGTATTATAAGAAACTGAATGTTCCGTTTGTGACCTATCATAAGCTTTTTTTACTAAAATGAAAACTGCCTGTTAAAATGTAGAAACCTCCACTACTGATACATCGTTATAGAAACTTAATCCTATCCTACTAATCCTACTAATATTATAAAGGTGAAAGTTTCTGTGTGTGTGTAAGTGTGTTTGTTACTCTTTCACGCTAAAACTACTAAACGGATTTGACTGAAACTTGGAATATACATAGTTTATGACCGGAAATAACAAATAGGCTACTTTTGATTCCAGTTTTCCCACGGGAACGGAAACTACCGCGGGTAACACCGCGAGACGCAGCTAGTTAATCATAATCGTTTCATAAATAAACATGTTTAATCATGTCAAAGGTCGAACTGGATGTTTTATCTAAATAAACTTATTTACTAAATAGTATTGCAGAAACTTGTCCCTGACACAATGTTATAAGTTCAAATATTTTGAATTAATAAGCATGGCATTTCACACTACTAGTGTTTTGTCACGAATTCACCTGATTTATGTATTTACAGGCTTTATTTTTGTACATCATGTTTAACATGAACATGATTATTTTGTACTCACACTATATAAATGAAGCGCTCGTGGCAAAGCTTGCTAAGACGTTCTTGATAGATCGTCGAAGTTAAGCAATGAGCGGTCACAACTTGGATGGGTGACTGCAAGTGGCATCATCAGCTGAGCGCTTCCGTGCTTCGGAGGGCACGTTAAATTGTCGGTCTCGGCTTTTAAAGTCGTTAAGCCATGACGGAGGCCTTTAGGCGGTCTAAAAACTCCGTCACCAGAGTTGGCCACTTGCTCATACGAACGAACGAACGAACTACATAATTTAGGTTTTTTACGTAACGTCTAACTCTCTATCAACAAGACAACGTGATTACTTAAATAAAAGTATTTACTCTAGTATCGATTTTAATTCTATAGTTTAGAAATTGGAGTTGGACCTGTTTAAATTTTATTAGCTGAGTAAGTCTTGAGAATTTGTCAATTTTGTGTTTCATTTGGCAGTTATTGCGTTAGAAGTGAATTAATTTTACTCGACTAAAAACGACGAAAATCGAATTATTATTAATCGAAGGCCTTAGCTAAGAAATAACTTGGCAACAAGTAACTTCTTGTTTATAAATACGAGAGTGTTAGTAGTCAATAAACGCTCTGTTAATTTTTTTTCTTGGTTAATAAAGATGAAAAAAGTTAATGTATCATAATGTCACAAGCTTTATTAAAAATTCTTCTTCCTAGTCGGGCACTCTTGGCAGAGTGATCGTGGTTGAACCACTAGCACACAATTACTCTGCATTGCTCCCAGCCAGGGCCGCCGCTCTTCAAGCGATGCATCTTCATTAAAAATTACAAGTAAGCAAATCAAAGCAAAGCCACAAAAGGATAGACACAAAAGGATAGACACATTGCGGAAAGACATTTTTTATTAACCATCTTTACTATACCATTGAGCAAATAAAGATCTTTTTATCGTAGCAAGTCTTAACTAAGTCAGCTTCTGCGATACGTTTCGAATTCCTAATGATTTAATTATTATTTTAGTTATAATAGGTATCGATTACCTACTTGATAAATGAATCCATACACTTTTGTAATATAGAATAGTATTTAAAGGGAAAAAAACGATGTATTAAGTTAGATTTAGATTCCAAACTGAAAATCACGTAATTCCGAACACATAGACGTAAAAATTGTAAAATAAATAGTATTCTTGAAGTGTATTATTTCACATTTTATCAACATTTACCAATTAAGTGGGATTTACGAATGAGCCTTATGTCTCTCCAAATATCCATGTAAAATGAATTATACTTTTTTTTTTAAATAAATGTTCTGGGAGATTCCACATAGTATACTTATCTAGAACATTTCTCTCTTTCCAGAGGCTGTCACTGCAGTTAGCAGTGGTCCTCCTGTCCGTGTACACGTGCACGGCAGATCGCGAGACACGCGCCATCCAGTACAACTCGAACCAAAACTACGCAGTATACGGCGCGCCAATCAGCGCGAACTTAGACGAAGATGGTTACTTCTACCCGAAGCCGAAGATCCCGTTCCCTCAGCCAGTGCCCGAGCAGTCGGTGACGCAGGGGTATTACACACCCCCGGCGCCAATACCCACACGACCCCCGACTGCTTCTACAGGCTACGTGTATGAAACTCCGCGGGTGCCGTTTGAGCTGCCTACTAGGTAATTTTATCCGAAAACTTTATATTAATTTTTAACAGAGCAACACTCATAAAATCACGACTTGCTACGGTCCTGACACAGCTCCTTCGGCTTATTCACTCTCATTACATTTTTCATAGGTAACAAAATCAGAAAATATATTATGATGCTTGTAAGTGTGAGCATGTTTTAGTCTACGACTGTTCGAAAGCGGGAAACTTCTTTTTGTGTTCCATGTCACTTGCTAAGAGCAAATACAATTTTTGGTTATTTCATATGATAAAATTAGAAACCTTAGGACAGTGCATTATATTGTTTCCATTCTCTATTTTCAGGCCTCCACCACCGCAGCCGACGAGACCTCCCCCACCACCTCCTCCCCCGCCAACCAGGCCCCCTCCCCCACCTCCTCCGCCACCAACTAGACCCCCTCCTCCTCCTCCGCCACCACCAACAAGGCCACCACCCCCACCACCGCCACCACCAACCAGACCACCACCCCCAGTTACCTACCCAACATACTCAACAATCCTTGACGTGACCAGAACCACAGGCTATACATACCCTGTTCCCAAAGTACCGTTCACTTTCCCTACTAGGCCTCCAACAACATACCTACCCCCAACCACGCGAAGACCGCCGCCACCTACCACTTATCTACCTCCTACGACTAGAAGGCCTCCGCCACCACCCCCGCCTCCGACTAGGCCGCCTCCTCCGCCAACTACCAGAAGGCCACCACCACCACCACCTCCTCCAACTAGGCCCCCACCCCCAGTTACTTACCCAACGTACTCCACTATTCTCGATGTGACTAGAACCACCGGTTATACTTACCCCGTTCCTAAAGTACCGTTCACTTTCCCGACCAGGCCTCCTCCGCCTCCACCGACGACTCCAAGGCCATTACCTCCATCGACCTACCTCCCCCCTACGACAAGGAGGCCCCCACCACCACCTCCTCCACCTCCCACTAGGCCTCCACCGCCACCACCGCCGCCACCAACCAGACCTCCACCACCACCCACCACGAGGAGGCCAGTAACATACCCCACATACTCCACAATACTTGATGTCACTAGAACCACCGGTTACACATACCCCGTGCCAAAAGTTCCATTCACATTCCCCACTAGGCCAACACCACCGCCAACGACCCCAAGACCTTTTCCTCCGTCTACTTATCTCCCCCCTGTTACGAGAAGGCCCCCACCCCCACCTCCACCACCAACTAGACCACCTCCTCCACCACTACCACCGCCACCACCGACGACCAGACGGCCCCTACCTCCACCAACCAGACCTCCAACGTACCCCACATATTCAACCATCTTAGAACAAACTAGAACAACCGGGTACACTTACCCCGTACCAAAGGTGCCTTTCACCTTTCCAACAAGGCCTCCCCCGCCGCCACCGACCAGGCCACCTCCTCCACCAACTACCAGAAGGCCACCACCACCACCGCCTCCACCTCCCACTAGGCCCCCACCGCCGCCACCACCACCACCAACTAGACCTCCACCACCAGTAACGTACCCCACTTACTCGACAATTCTTGATGTCACTAGAACCACCGGTTACACCTACCCTGTGCCGAAAGTTCCATTCACTTTCCCTACAAGACCACCTACCACTCCCAGACCACTTCCTCCTTCGACTTACTTACCTCCTACCACGAGGCCCCCACCACCTCCTCCGCCACCAACTAGGCCCCCTCCTCCCCCACCCCCGCCACCGACCAGGCCTCCCCCGCCACCGACCACAAGAAGGCCACCTCCACCACCACCACCGCCGACAAGACCGCCAACGTACCCAACTTACTCGACGATCGTCGAAGAGACCAGAACCACTGGCTACACCTACCCCACACCGAAAGTACCATTCACGTACCCAACACCAGCCCCGGAACCGCGTCCGCAGCCATCTTCCCCTGTTCCTATCACGAGGCCACCGTACATTCCCCCTATAACTAACCCCCCAGTGTACATCCCCCCTCAGACTACCCGTCGGCCAGTGTACATCCCACCTCCTACCCAACCTCCAGTATACCTTCCTCCCGCTACGACGAGAGCGCCCATCTACCTCCCACCCGTCACGCCCGCGCCCACTCGACCACCGTTCGTCAAAGAACAGGGATACTTCTACGACCGCCCGTCAGTTCCCTTCGTGTTTTAGTTCTCACCAACAATTGCACCAATGTACGGCAAACTAACAAATTATGAAATGAAATTGCTTGATTTTTTTCTTTTATAACTTTTATCTGAAAGTTTGTTTTATGGAAGTAATTACTAGAGATTTATATTGTAAATTTTTGGTGCAATTGCCTTCAATAACTACGTTTAATCAATGTTGCCATAAAATTGTGATACCAAACTGTGTAAGAATGTATGATAGCAAGCTTTAGTTTGTTATAATTAAATATTTTTTGTATGGTATGCAGTAGATAGGATACCGTTTTGAGGTTACCGACATACTAGTGATGATAAATATATATTTTTTTAGTAATTTACGAATATTAAAATACTCAAAAATATGAGAAGTGTAAACATCACTGCCCTAAACTAATTTTAATATAAGATTGTAGATGTGTTTTAAATAAAATTAAATTAAATAATTTATGTAGACTTTTATTTTTTTAACACATTTATTACAATTACATTGTTTCGGGTGCTGGGCAAGCCTATTCCATCTCAACAATGTCCCAGGCACTACAGTGTCCCGTTAAGTGTAGGCAAAGCTTGCCTCCTGACTCTGTATAAATCATCTAGTAAAGATGTAAAGGCCTGTGTGTTTTTATTGCACTACACAATGCAAACATCAGTGTGTTTTTGCTATACAGTTTTAACAGGAAAATCTACCAGCATATGAGTTCTGGTGACGGAGTTTTAAGGCCACCTAAAGGCCTCCGGCATGGCTTAATGACTTAAAGCCGGGACCGACAATTTAAAGGGTTGCAATTGGGTGTCAAAGTTCATATATTATAGGAACTTTTTAAAGGAAAGTGCAATTAGATAGAAACTAGGCTGCAATGCTATTTATGCAAAATAAATAGGTAAATAAATAAATAAATAGGGTCTGAGGAATTTTCAAAATAACCCTTAAAAAGTGAAAAAGGGTGTCCAAGTTTTTATGGAAAGCAGCGTGTACAACACGCAAGCGAAGCCGCGCGGGTCTGCTAGTTAAAAATAAAATAAATAATTCAATCAATTTCCTGGCCCGGCCTTGTGGCTGTTTTATCTTATCTTATCTTACATCATTACCATTATTCTTGTATATTATAATGCAGTAAAAAGTAAGTAAAATACTTATAATGCAGTATTTACATAACATTATCTAGCAATATGTATTTTTAACCGACTTCATTACTTACATCTTTATAAAACCTAATTTGTTAACTGAAGCCACCTGGAAATAGATTTAAATTAAATAGCTATCTAGATAAAAACCTTGCTTGCCAGTTATTCGATGTTATTGATAATTTCTTAAAAGTACATTGATGTACTTAAATGCTATTTTTTATTTTTATTTACGACTAAAATCAATTACTTACTCCAAAATTACGCAACACTTTTAAAAGCTAGATCAAAAACATAAGCTAATTTTGAGATTCAGAAGTGGCCTTAAGACAGAAATTATAGGTACTGAAAATTTTAATGGATGCTTCATAAATGGTTACAGGACTTGGCTGTCCACATGACTAAACGTCCAAATGGTTTGAATATAATACACCACTTAATATTATCATAACACGACTATTTCTATATTCGATCAATTTAAAAGACTATTTCCAACTTTTCAATTGATCCTGTAAAGTCTAAAAGGCCTTCAAAGTCGAATTGATATTGGTGTGTCACAGGGCTCGATGTTAGATCCTTATTTATTTTCCTATTATGTACAAACACTTTTTCTAGTCTAAGTAACGCTATATTTAACACTGAAAACAAACAGACTTCTTGCTTTAAGAACTAAAGACTCAGCAGGTCTACTCTACAAACCGAAAACGATGCATCGTGCCAATAATCGCAGGTCAGCTTATGTTGGTGGAAACTGAATTCGGAAGATTAATTAACACAAAGCTGACCTACGATGATTGTCATGTGCATCGTTTTTGGCTTATACAGTAGACGGAGAGAATCGTATTCGCGATTAGTGTGTAAGTATTCTATTTACTTGGTATAAAATAAAACTGCAGCAGAACGAGAATGTAAGTGGCGGCAAGGTGTGCGAGCTGCGCAGGCGCAGTGATGTCTACTTGAAACATGCCGCAAGCGCGCAGCTTCTTGAAGCTGACGTCGATGCTCCGAACTATGCATTTGCCAAAACTGATGAGATTATCTTGCCAAGGATCCATGTGACGTACTGGAATTTAAAAGACAGTTTTAATATTCTGTTATTAACTTAATTTGATTTTATATTTTGACGTGTTATGTAATAAAACTTATTAATCTACTAGGTACTTACTCGATTTCCGGCAAGTGAAACCAATTGCTATCAGTCGTGCCCGCTCAATTTCAATGTAGAATTTTTCAAATGACCAGCACAGGCATGATTGGATCATCAATCCTTTAGATATCCAGAAAACATAAAGATTTACTAAAAACATTGCTGAGACAATATCTCCCTAAAAGAAAACCAGTAATATATTGCATTATGATTTGATTTAAATATATAATTTCATAAAATAATATATTTATAGGAGTACCTGGAACTTAATGTATCCCAGGATTAAAAGTTCTGCGTTAATGCAAAATTGGAGGAATAAAAAAATGAAATAAATTGTTATCTGTAAATAATTTACATAATTATAGTATTATGATAATAAACTTTGAAATATTTATCGACTATTATAACACAACAGGCACAATCAATAAGCAATTGCAGGGTTTTTCATTATAATTGGGACCATTGTCTCCTCTGAAGTTGCCTTCGATGGTAACACTTTTTATTATGTATTTACTGGTGGTACCTAGCTCATTTCTGCTATATCTCTGTGTAGTTGTTGTTATATTTTAATTATTTGTTTCTAGTGGCACTAAGAGAATTCGTTGCATAAGCAAGAACTAAATATTATGACAATACTGAACATTGTGATTTACTTACGTTAATTTCAGAATCTTTTATGATTAAATTATAAACGTGTAATATTTCATGAAATGCTGACTTCAATTCATTTTTGGATTTATTCGAGTTTATAGTAATCTCCATCGTTTCATTATTCCATTTTTCTAGTTTTTTGGTCAAATACAGTTGTACAAACGATGTGTTCATCATATTCATTTCATAAGTTAGTAAAGAAATTAATGTAATGCTCATTAAGGTTTCATTAACAGTGGAATCTAAGAAAGTCTTACATGCAATTATGAAACTATAATACACTAGAAACAAAATAGTGCAACTCCTGATAATCCATTTGAACTTTGCGGTTTCTTCTGGATTTTTGATAACTTTACAGATTTCTTGATATTTCAGAACAAACGAAATATGTGCATTTCTATTGAAGTAGTTCAAAAACGATGAGCTTAAGTATAACAATAAGTACGTAGAGTGTAAAACAATGTAGAACATAACTTTATTATCCCGAACATTGAATCCGATAAACGATAAACCAAATACCAAAACAACCAAAACATTAACGATAACTGACAGAAGCGTATATACCTTACTGGTTGGAATAACACAATTATCAGAAACTTTGTAATAATTTCTAAAGCAAAATTTGTCGAAATAGTAAAATATTTTAAAAATAGTCCAATACTCAGCATCTAGCGAAATTTCTTGCTCGGCCATTCTGTTTATACTTTTATATAAGTAAATTGAAATAACAGTAATAAAGTAAAGCGTTCACTAGTAATCTACTAAGGTTCTTATTATATTTTTATTAACTGCTGACTCTATCGGCACTTCAGCAGAATTTATTTTTATGTCTTAATTTTTTGGTAATGTTTCCTTCCACTGATCATCACATTCAAATAAAATTGTAATGTACAATATAAATCGATACAATTTTTTTAAGAAAATCAACCAACACATATAATGTTAAAGCCTGCTCAAAATACTCTCAGGTTTTCAAAATATCGACGTGAACATGAAAAAACTGACACAGGTAATCAAATTATACTAAATATTTTAACGAATGCATCACTCCAATCATGGTTATTATAAATAAATTCACTTACTTAATACGACTTGTTTTAGATTATATCAATGGTTTTGACGGTGCTATTGCATAAATGAATAAACTGAAACAATCTTATAGGTAAATGAGAAATCTAAGTACTAAAAGTTACGACTCCGGCAGGATTCGAAACAATCTTATCTTTCCTTCTTCAAAGTCAAAGAAAGAGTTGAAAGGACTTGAGGGAACGGTTGTGGTCTCCTGCAAGGCTCGATATTAGTTCCTCGCTTGTTTCTGTTACGTATACATAAGTTCTTGTTACTCACAAAATGGAATAGAAACTATTCATTACTATTAGCTTGTTTTTACGAATTTGTCCACATGCATGTTAATTGATTATGAAAATACGACTAAAACGTTAATAATGCTGAATCATACAATTTTAAGATTAAACTTTTTGCTTAATTTATTGATTTAATTTAATTAATTACTTAAGTACCTAATTACTTTTTTTTTTTTTGCTTGATTTGAGTGACGAAAAAGAAGAATCACGCCTAATATTTTATGGAAAATCTCATAATCACATTTTTTGTTTTATTTTTCTATCAAAACAAAATTAACATTAGTCTGTTAAAGAAAAACAGTGTTTTGTCTTGCGTGAAGTACCATTTACATGATGCCATTTTCTTGTACGTACCAGAGCAATGATTGAATGCAATAACAACGCGCACCTAATTGACGTTCAATAATTGTAAGTAACTGTTGTTTAAGATCATGCAAGTCATGATGACAGTCAATTTAATTGTATGCAACAGGCAAGAATCTTGCTCGTGTAAATTATACTTTAAATTCATATTTAGGGCAAGCAAGCTTATTTCAATCTAATTGATAAAATGATTAAATATCTTGGTATAAAGCAAATTGCAGCAGAACGAGAATGTAAGTGGCGGCAAGGTGTGCGAGCTGCGCAGGCGCAGTAATGTCCACTTGGAACATGCCGCAAGCGCGCAGCTTCTTGAAGCTGACATCGATACTTCGGACTATGCATTTGCCGAACCTGATAAGATTGTCTTGCCAAGGTTCTATGTGACGTACTGGAACAAAAGACATTTGTTTAAACGAGTTCTTTAAACTGTTTTGTTGTTGTAATTATTTTATTTTGTTCATCTGTTTTGTTACTAAAATATCTGTACTAAACTAGAAAATGTTTACATAGGTACATAATAATATTGGGCGGAATATGGAGCTAAAAAGTGGGACAAAACAAGATTAAATCTTGTAAAGTATTAAGAAATTTTCAATCAATTTTGTGCCGAATATGGAGTAGAATATGGGATGACAGCAGATTTTTTCATGAAAGCTGAACTTTCATGTGACGAATGCGAAACAAATCTAGAATAGTGATGTTTTTTAATTTGTTTATGTTTTCTATACTAATATTTAAAGAGGTGAAGTTGGTTTGTTTGTATGTTTGGGCTAATCTCCGAAACTACTCATCCGATTCAAAAACTCTCAACATATCCTTTAACATTCACACTGCGTCACTAGTTCCAAGCTAAGCTACTTGCTTGTGTTATGGTAACCAGATGACTGACTTACTACTTAGATACATTTTTTTTGTAAATACATTAATAATATACAACAAATAATATACACACATGAGTTTCGGCGAGTGAGTCTTAGTGCTGTCTCTCTCGTCCGCTCTATTTCGATGTAGAACTTTTCAAATGACAAACACAGGCAGATATGAATCAAAAATCCTTTTAAAGTCCATATGACGTAGATAGCTGCCTCATTTAGAATTAATTTTAAATCTCCCTAAAAGAAAGAAAATATATTATATTGGGTAGGTACATATTTAATTTAATTTAATTACCTGAGGCCCTAGCCATGTTACATTTCGACAATCGCTTTCGATTAGAAACTAAAAAAAAATGTATAGGAATTGACATTCGATGACGAAAACTCAAGCGATCTGAAATGTCAAATCAAAGGTGTAGCGATGATAGAAATCAAATCGCTTCATAGCGAATGCCGGTTGGCTAGGCCCTCTGTTGTATTCACTATTCAATCTACTATTACCTTATGCTCCATTGATACCCAAATCGTAAGTTCTACGTAAATGACAATATGCCAGAATATTGCAATGAAATGAACAGTTATCTGGAAAAAAATTGTTTATAAAACAATAATTAGATAAATATAAAACAGAAAAATAAACGCTCTGTGCATAATATAAAGCAGAAATATTGACAGAGCCTTATGAACTGCATTATGTTCCGATAATTAAAATAAGTCTAATAATATTATAATACACACGGAAAGCACTCACGTAAAACCATCTTTGAAACCGACAATGTTTCAATGTATCCGGTGAATCTATGAATAAAAGTGAGGGACTGGCGTACCCCATAAAGCCTATTCACAACACGTATTCTGAAAGAGCAGTCACTGCACGTTTTTGTGTAACGTCACCTGCTAGTTCGCAGCGCGTTTTACAAACGCTAGGATAGTGTGCACAGCTTGCCGCCTGCCTTTTGTTCGCCACGCGTTTATATCGATACAAATCAAAGACTTTGATACAAATACAAAAGTTGTTTTCTTCCTTTTCGTTTTACTCTTAACAGAGTACTCGTGGTCAGCATGACGAAGGGGTTGTGGCAACCTTGACAATTCTGCGTCATTCGTCGCGTACCGCAGCCTTTCTGGTGCATTCATGCAGTGGACCGTCCAATGCAGCCTTGATTTGGTTGGACCATCTCATGGGCGATCTGCCACGTGCTCGTGTGCCCTCAACTCGACCCTGCACCACAAGGCGTTCTATGGACACCTCCAACAAAATCAACAAAAGTTGTAGCGCGTTTCATTTTCGATTGTATTTCTACAAACACGCGTGACTGCGTTCAAAAAACGTAGTGTGCATAAGGCTCTTCGCAAATTACACTCGCCTTTCAGTGCGTTTTCGGTAAACATTTTCAATAGGTATTTAAATCGATGGTTGTACATACGTGTGTATTTCCCGAATGTTAGTGTAAAGTTTCGTACAATACTAGCAATTATGGATGTCGCCAAAACTTAACTAAACCAATTTGATAGCACTAAAAATGTTGCCGCCCTTTTTAGTGCTGTCAAATTAGTTTAGTTAAGTTTAACTAACTACAGTCTTGAAAGTAAAACAAAAACATTTATAAATTATTCTTACGTTACATTCAGAAACTTTTTTTATTAAATGATATACATGTAACATCACTTTAAATTGTGATTGCAGTTCATTTTGAGTTTGAGTCGAGCTGTTTCTTGCGATCTTCTTTGCATCATTATTCCATGCTCTCATTGTTTTTGCTAAGTATAGCAGCATTAACGTTGTATTTATTAATTTCATTTCTATAAATACTATTGATGACACTATGATGGTTATTATATAGTCATAAATATCGTAACTAAACATTCTAGTAAAACTATATAAAAAAAAGACACAATAAAACACAAAAATCAAAATACTGCTAATTCTTGACATCCACTTAAACCTTGCAATGTCTTTGGGGTTCTTGAAAAATCGACAGATCTCTTGAAATTTCAAAAGCAACATGAGATTTGAGTTCCTATAGCAGTAGTTTGTTAACGATGTGAACAAATACAACAATATGTACTTAAAATATGACGCAATGTATATCCCTTTGTTTGACTTAACATTAAACCCGCCAAACAACGATTTACTGAAAGCCACAGCAGCTACACTATTCACGATAACTGACAGGAACTTATAAACCTTACTCGTTGGAAGAGCAAAATTTTTAGTTACTTTGTAATTATTTATTAATAAAAAATAATCGAAGTAGTAAAAGATTTTAAATATAGACCAGAATTCGGCATTTATGAAAATTCCATGTAATTCGTCCATACTGGTTACACTTCTAACTTAGAAAGAAAACTAAAATATTATATCGATTACAAACACGTTCGCTTGTAATAATTTGAAATACTTAATGAGTTTGTTATTTTTAATAACTACAATACGTACCGGCTTTGTCCTAATGAAATTTTTGAAAGCTACATGTATGTTGTTTATTTGGACTAAGTATAGCAAGTTAGTATGAAATGAGCAAGTGGCCAACTTTGGTGACGGAGTTTATATACTAATAAGTTTATAAAAACGACTAATTTACATTGAATTCACGCTAACATTTTTTTAAATAACCTATAGTGTGCCCCACTGCTGGGACAAGTTCTCTTCCATTTCGTAAGTAGGTTTTTAATGAACAATTTTCAAAACAGAAAAGGAATAATAAATTATTTATCATAATGAAATATGACAGAAGTCAAAAAAAGTTAAAGAAATTGAGTCATAGCACCGACAGAGCTAAATTTTTTTTATAAAAAAAACACCATGGGTGAGACGCAATTACTCTACAATATTATTATAAAGAAACGAACAAGACCGACTTACAGACGGGGCCATAGAAGTTTTATAGGTAGGTAATATTAAAAAGACTAATAGAATTATTATTGTTCCAATCAATTATGTTTAATGATTTTATTTTTAAACTTAACTCATTACATTTGTTTTATTGTATTGACTCCAAAGGTGCTAATACACCAAACTTTTTTTCGTTTTACGATAGTTTGCCTTAATATTTTATACTAGCAATCTTCTCAGCGGGTTGCTGTAATAAAATATTGTTAAAAAAAATCTTATTTATAAATATTTGTCAATTTATTATAGATAGAACCTATTTCTTGTTACTCTTATGTCAATAAAAAGAGATAGCAACATATTTAATATCCGTTTTAGCTAAAGTAGGTTTACTGAACCAATATGAATAAGAGGGAGATAGATTTATGACACATCAGCTCAGTAAATAAATAGATGTGCCGTGATATTACCTTTTTCAATGACAAGCAGCTGGTTATACATAAAATCACGCCGCTTTAACATAGAGGTAAGCATTAGACACCACTTAGTTCTAGTTGCTACGATACGATACGATAGTCGGGGCTCTTATTGCGGTCAAACTTAATTTTTAAGACCTTATGTACCAACTTGAAGCAATAAATGAATATGAATATCCCCTTTCGCGTTCTTTCAGTTATTTTAAAAACTCTACCTCCAGCATTTATATCAGTTATTTATATTTAATTTAGTTATACCTATTGAAATAGAACTACCTACTCATTTCAATCGGTCAGTCACATTTCACGCCACAAACTACACTATGTGATAGCATGTCCAAATAACAAACCAATAATTGATGATCATTTTTACTTTCACAAGGAAGTAGGTATTTGCTATGCAGGGTGTAAAACAATTATTAAAAAAAACTAAGTTAAACAGACTCACGGCTGTGACTGTATTTCATCAGGCAAGACTTTGATCTATTATGTCTAGTGGGTATTCAGAAGTGAGTTCATACTGAAATGTTTAGTATACCTATTTACATCTTGGAAGTATTCTTAACTATTCTTCACGTTGAAAGAATACTTGCTTACTTACTAAAATGTTATAATATAATATTGTGAGCAAAACATTATTATGTTTTGCTCACAATGTTATAATTGAAATTTACATTTATACATTATTTTATGACGAAAACATTGCAGTAGTATTTGAATTTGAACTCAAAAAAAAAAAAATAGTTTAACATTCCTGGCATTAGAGGTTCAGTAGTAATAAGTCGTTTTGATTTAAGGCATTTTGCTTTGTAGGTGTTATAAATGTGAGGTAAGTAGTAGTAGTACTAGTATAGTATTATTTTATCTGTGGTGGTACCAAATTTATGGAGATGTGGGCCCGTGCTTTCACAGACTGGGCCCCAGCCGCTAAACGAAAACGAGGCATACAGACGAAGGTGGCTAGACGAGCTGGACTTTTTGGACTTTCTGAGAATTATCAGAGAATGAAAATAATTGAAAGAGCTGAGTCTATGAAGGGAGTGGTATTTGCACCACAGTGGAGTAGCACTGGCTAATTATAATTAAATTAAGTATTAAAAACTAAGTAAAAACTCAAGTCAGGTGTGAATTTTGGGAGTTATTTCATTACACCCAGTAGGTTCACTATCCATCATTACGTCAGTAATAATAAATGTTCTCATTACTTCTTTGTCACACTTCACGGTTGAATAGTACCTAGCAACATCAATAAGTTTTTATGACGACAAATCTAGCAAAAAACAAGAAAATTTGCTTGCGTATGCAATTTTATGTTAACAGTCTTAGCATTCTTTCTCTCTATCTCTTTCAGATGACTAGATTATTAAAACTTATTTAAATCAGTGGACATGGGTAAAAAGTTTTGCTATCATCAGTACATCTTTTGTATTTCTTTGATAAAATGTTAATAAAAAAAATATGACATAATTTAAACTAATATTAATACCAAATAGCACCCTCTTGGATAGGACAGCGGCTTTGATATTTATTTTACTGAATTTTATTTGACTGAAAAACTTTTTGGAATTTTTTGATTCGTGGAAAGTAGGTATTTGCTATCATCAGTTGACCGATTATCATTTCGTTTTTTTTTTTCGTTATTCTGACGTCTCATTTGGCGATTGTAGAAGTGGATTGTATGCTTGTGGCTGAGGAGGCAGATCAGACTTGTTTTACATAAACTTATTTTAAATAGCGTTATGTTAGTAATATAAACGCTAACGAAATTTCCAAGAGGCTAATAGATGAAACCAATGACCATAGGGCTGGTGCTTACCTCGGACAGAGGATAAGTATAGCAATCCAACGAGGTAACGTTGCCAGCATTTTGGGCACTCTACCTGCGGTCGGTGACCTGAACTCTGTCTTCTATCTTTAGTTAATATTTTAGAAATATAAATAGAAAATAGAAATAGTTTATTTGCATGATATAATGGTAA
Organism: Xanthorhoe designata; assembly: GCA_963582015.1. Classification (NCBI taxonomy): domain Eukaryota; kingdom Metazoa; phylum Arthropoda; class Insecta; order Lepidoptera; family Geometridae; genus Xanthorhoe; species Xanthorhoe designata. Next base: position 12,998,117 of record OY757034.1, on the reverse strand, counting down.
GTACAAGATGTTAATGTTATGTCATTGAGAGTTCATATATTTCACCATGAATATTGGTATGCAAATTTTGTAATTTTTTGATATAATACAGAGTTCCTTTTATTTATTTAGTTGTTTAGGTTAAGAAGTGTAGATATTTTTTGTTCCTGTGTGTATCTTTGTTCATAAATAAATGAGTTTCATTAATTTGATAGGTACTGAATGTAAAAAAAAAAAAAGTAATAAAACCAAAAAATTTTAGAAAAAGCACATAGACCTAAATTAAAAATATAATTAAGTAGGTATGTGTTATTGAAATAGTATAAATTTTTATCATAAAAATTGCATCAGAAAACGACTGCCTGAACTCAACGGGACAACAAAAATTCAAAAAACTTTCTAGATTCCAACACAATAAAAAAAAGCAATGACACAAAAAATTTAAAGCAAACTTCTTAATTCAAATTATTTCAAATAAAGAACTCATAAAATTACATCAACCAACATTACACTATATTACAATAGTACTATTAGAACTATTACCTGTGTTATGTGCAGTTTTATGTATAATATTATAGCTAAATGGGGTTTCTCTCGCTGTTTGAATATTTAGTGGCTGGTGGGGCGAAGGCATGCTTCGGTGCGCCGTGATGTATGGCCATTCGAGATGGGAAACAATTGTCGATGGTTGTAAAACGTAAATAGGCTCACGACTACAACCCACGCCTACATACTGCTAGTCAGAGGATTATCCAAATTGAAATCCTGTCCAGTTTTCACAAACAATTATTGAGATACACAAAATCTACGTTCCTATCTATAGTCTCTATAATTTAAAAAAGTTATAATGATATAATTATAAGCTATTTGATAAACTTATTGCGGTTATTTATTTTATGTTTGTCTTGTAAATAAATAAGTGTCGAGAAAAAGAAGTCGTTTTTTACCAAAACAATGTTTTTTGAGTTGTTTAGGAGTAAAAACTACAGTATAAACAGTAGTGGCAATTCGGAGTGTCGCAAAAGCTAAACTTAACTAACTAAAAATGTTGCCGTCCCTTTCATAGCGATGGAAATAAAAAGGATGGCATTAATTTTAGTTAGTTTAGTTTAGCTTTTGCGACACTCCGAATTGCCACTAGTACCTACCTAAATGTTACCAATAGTAAATCTTCTTAATCACTTCTTGCAACAATTCAAAGTAAAACAAGAAAAATCTAAGAACATCGATATAAGTCTTAACATCATCCCATCCCTACCACCAAACACTAACTATCACAAAGAAAACACATCGGCACTCACACGCGAAGATCCAAGAGACGCGTACATTGTCTAAACAGTGATGTGAAACCAAAGGATATATCGATAATTTTACAACATTTCATGAGGAATTAAAAATCGATATTTTCATGAGGATTAAATGAATTTTGAGGAAAGGAAGTGATGTGATGATGTCGAGTGAGGGTTCGGTCTCGTCTGGTGGCTCCAGGATAAGGCAGTTTGGGCTGTACAGGAGTATAGACGCGAGGACTGAGGAGTTTCTGAGGCTATCCAGGAGAAGGCAGATCAGGCAGGGATGCGCCTGCGCAGCCGTTTCCACCGCGATCACTGTTACCGTTGTTGTTGTAAGTACTACTACTAGTCTTAGTTTAACTTAACTAAATTAAATATTATTGATTCTACTCGTGGAAGTAAGTAATGTTTTGACGTATGTTGTGACTAATTAATTATTATTAATACATATACATACATACATGTCGCACTTGTTGTCCTGCCCTCTGTGCCCTAACAACTGTACCCGTAAAGGCCTTGTTTCGGCCTCAGATAAAGGTGGCATATTGGAGTGAAAAAATTTAATTTCATGAGCTTATTGACACGATGAATGAATGAATTATTTGTATGCTTGGTGTCACAAAATGGTTTTTAGCCATAGCTTGCAAATTCTAAGAGGCTCTTTTTGGAGATATTTTTGTATGTGATGTCGCCAAAACTAAACTAAACTAATTCGACAGCATTAAAAATGTTGCCGTCCCTTTCATGACGATCGAAATAAAAAGGATGGCATCAATTTTAGTGCTGTCAAATTAGTTTAGTTTAGTTTTTGGGACATCTGAATTGACACCACTAACTCACTATCAATGTTGTAACTATACCTACTAATAAAAATACTATTTCTATACTACTAAGGGCCTCGTTCACCATCCTCAAGTAAAGTGTTGATTAGTTACTTAACAAGTAACGTCATTCGTTCTATGCGCCAAATGGCAAATAAGTCAATTACTCGACACTTTACTTGGTGACTAGCCTACTCGGAACTTACTTGAAGATCGTGAAAGAGGCACTAAGTGTAACAAATAGGTGATATTATATTCTTGTGATTACAAATAATTTCATAATTTTGTACAGCCGCAAACAAACGCACACGGAGAAAAAAAAAGATTACAAGACTACAAGAACGAGTAGTAATCACAAAAAATGTTGAGTCTAATAAAAAATAGTAATCTCTAATACATTTTCTAGTTAGATAATTTTGGTTCACTTTACAAAATAATATCGTAAGTAAGTACTTTACAAATAGCCAGAATTTTAGTTACAGCTATTAGGGTAGTAGGTATAATAACTACTAGACTTATTGAAAACCATACATTTTTTTCTCCGTGCAGATATAACGCAGATGTATGGCAAAACAGCTCTAGTAACATTCCACTTAATATTTATAATATTCGTTCAATTTATATATTCATAGATTTTACATAACACAGTATTTACAACTTTATAGAAATTTAAAAGATGACGTAACTACTTTTACCGGTAGTGATCTAGATCAGCAGAGGAAATTTAATACTTGTGTTTTGTCCCGGGTCTGGGTGTTTTCTGTAATATGGAATTTACAAAAAAAACGTATCTATGTATCAGTTATCTGGTTAATAGATAGAGTTGGCCACTTGCTCATACGAACTTACTTACTTTAGTTATCTGGTTACCTGATCTGGTTACTTGACTGTGTGGAATGTCCAAGGATATTTATTTATTTTTATTCATATAATTTTCATCTCAATAATGTCCAGGGACTAGTGTCACGTAGGCAAACATTAATAATAATAATAATAATAATTTATTTCGACACAACATTTTTAAATAATTACAAAATTGCCTCCTGACACTGAAATCATGTAAAGATTATACCTATCTTAGGCTTAAGTTGCCTTTATTCTAAGGGTTTTATATAAATCTCAGCAGAAATTTACCGTCCCTGAAGATACGGTAACGAGCACGTTTAGATTTAGTTATATCTCAAAATCTTAGAAAATTTCGTGAATGGGTAAATCATAAGATTTTAGATAATACCCATTGTTGGGTTGGCAGCAGCACCATTGTTTCAGGTGTACATTTAAGAAACTAAATGATGTTTATCAGCATCAATTTGCATTTCTGTATCTCAATTTTAAACTGTAATCGTTAGAATAATTACTGATATCAGTTTCATTGGTAAGTGGCCCACACAAAAATGCTATGCTCACACCTTGTGCTCTTGCCGGATTATTTTTAACTGACTTCAAAAAAAGGAGGTTTCTCAATTCGATCGTATATTATATTATTTATTCTTGGTGTGTCGCGGTTGGAACAGACAAAAGAATCACCTAGCATGTGACTTTTAAATGTGATCCTTGAGGTCCTACTGAATAACTGATTTTTGATATTGACTCTTACTTTGTGGACTCTACACTAGACACATAATCCAAACTAGAATTTATACCCTTTTAAATTAATTTAAAGCGTCGCTTGTCAAGCTAACATGTGGGTTGTCATAGATCATGACACGTATCTGTCAGATACTCCTTAAATAATTACAATAATGCTTCTTCATGCAAACAATGCGTTCACTAACCGCCTATATTATTCAAAACACATGTCATTGTGTACATAATGATAACCTGTTTACGAATACACACATTGTTTTTCGTTTCAATAAACATTACTGAGTGACAATATTTATGTTTGTAGACGTAGGTATTTTCCGTCACCGAATGTCAACTGAAATGATTTGTAGTTAGGCTTTTTTTAGCGCTTATTACAACTCATTAAAGCATAATAGTAATTAAGTAAGAGAGTAGAACTAATAAATCATAAAATTGATAGGCGGCCTTTTTCTATCTTTAATTTATTTTAGCAAAAAGTAACAAAACCTCCACTTTTTATTTAAAATGTTGAATCTCTTATGCTATAACTTTGATGAATAAACAACTTAGGCCTTTACCAACATCTTAGCTTGATAATTTATACAGTGGCAACATTATGCCTACAAGTACACACTCAACAACAACAAAATTGAGTTAACTCCTGCACTTCTTCACAAACTTTTCTCAAAAAAGAATATTGTTTAAGTCAATGTGTTTTATCCCGTGCTTCGAAGGGCAAGTTAAATTGTTAAAGTGTCTGGCTTTTCGTTAAAGTCGTTAAGCCATGACGGAGGCCTTTAGGCGGCCATAAATATTCCGTCACCTGAGTTGGCCACTCGTTCACAACACATTCGTTCGTTCCTTTGTTCGTATGAGCACATACGAACGAAGGAACGAACGAATGTGTTTTACCGCGGTGTATGCATGTTAACTTTCCGGAACATTGACAACCGGCATTTAGAAATCAAAATCAATTGAATGGGAAATTGAGCACTACCCCTACTCTTCCTTTATCCCTGGTTTTTGTGTAAATGTGAAGTCGTTTTAAATAATAAATACCTACAGTATGTTAATGCTATCACTTGCCATAAGGTTTGCTCAATTTAGGTGATATCAAAGCAATTTAACTTCCAATAGCTAAAACTAAAATTGATAAAATATAACAAAACCATTTTTTTTTAATTTTGGTATTTTAAATTGATAAAAAGTATTAAATTCGTTACGTGAAACAATGTAGCAAGCCGATCAGATGGTCGCAGAACATACCGGTGTCAAGCCGGCGCGGCGTGCGTTCACACAAATCATTTTAACCGATTATTGCCGTGTTGGTGAGTTCTAGAGTGCTCTGAAACAAGACAGTTATACATTTTATCTCGTAAATTATCCGTTTTTTAAAAGCGCACGACAATTTTGTACATATTGTCTTACAAAATATTTGTATTATAACGTTCTAATACAGACAAGTTATTCTATTATGAAAACAAAATGAAAAAGCACTTACTCAATTAAATGAGTAGGATCGTATAGAAAGAAAGAAAGAAAAATCGTTTATTCTGATAGGACCTCAAGGATCACATCAACTTCGTCTTACATGCTGGGTGATTTTAATAAATAAATAAATATCAATAAATAAGGGAATTTGCAGAAGTCTGCCGCATGTCGGATGAGTTGTGGGCACGGACCACCACCGAGTGGATCCCACAGGACAGGAAACGACTACGCGGCAGACCGCGGCGGCGGTGGAGAGACGAGCTTGACTCCTACTGTCCACAATGGACTACATTAGCTCATAATAGAGATGAATGGAGAGAAGGAAGGGAGGCCTTTGCCCTGCAGTGGGATGATTCAGGCTAATAATAATAATAATAATAATAAAGGGAATTTGACAACCATAATGATAAATTAACTAAATAAAATTGTACCACCCGTAAGTTCATAGCCTGTGTCATATTGGTGGTATGATCATTGAGTGTGTTTGTTAGATAAAAATATTGTGCATGACGTGAGATCATTTGGTATACCTACCTTTGGTATACCAAATGATCATGATTTGGTATATGATATATCATTTGGTATACATATCTATTTTTGATCAATTTGTGGATTTAACAAAATTGATATCGGACCCAATAGGAAGACATTGGTCTGCAATAAACATTTCAGCCTACGTTCTGTCGGAAGGATAATGATATCTACAACAGTTTATACAGAGTTCAAATCCAGTTACTGATTTTTTTATTAAATACCAATTTTATATAAATTTTGAAACATAAAAAATACTGACACATAGCTCTATACAAAGAGTTACAAAATAGTAAATAGAGCCATGGGGAACAAACTACAGCATGGACGTCACGGCCGCTGCGCACGAGTCGATAAAACAAGAAAGCAGAAAGCATACTATAACCGTATGTAAAGTGGCGCACTTTGGTTGTAATACAACTTAAAATGACGTATTTAATATTATGCGACACTATACACTTCAAAATTTAATGAGAATTATGTTTAAGTCCATATGAAATTGTCATATGAATTTTTAACATCTACCTATCTATATGTATCTAGATCTATGTGTATTGATGATTTTATTTTGCAATGGAGCATGCGTCACGTTACATGCAGGTACCTACACACAAAAAACCGTTGACGTAATAATATACTGAATTACACTGCACACGCAAAAATATAGACGATTTAGATATCACAGAGACTTAGACACGCACATATTCCAAGTTTTATCCAAATTGGTTGGTAGGTATCTGTTGTTCTATTTCACGAAGTCCGTTGGGCTTTATATGTAATAGTGAATGCATGCACTGTACACAGTTTTAGTGTGCGTAAGCTCAGAAGCATTCAGCCTCGCCCGAGACGCGCTCTGAGTCACTATAGTATCTATTGTGTTCAAGTCAGATTTTGGTAGCGAGCACCGACAGCATGACACTTAAGCGCAAAGTTGGAGCTAGACGGACTTCGTGAGATAGAACAACTATTTATAATAATATTTGTATAACTGACATCAACACAAACGTACAATAATTTCAGATTTATGGCAATCGTTTACTCATAACAACGTACAAGCATAATTTGTTCAAAGTAAACACATGCCAATTAGTTCCACCTTGCTCCCAGCGTTTATTAGAACTTTGAATATTCTTCAAAAACATAAATTAACAGTTTGTTTAGAAGTGAGATGTTGAGAGGGCATAAATCTTTTTAACGCCCATTGGGTTAGCAATAAATAGCTAATTTAAGCCATAACATAATGTGTCTTTAAAGAGAAATGTATTAAAAAATTTAGTCTTTTCGGTGCTTACATACATTTTCTTCTCTTCTAAGAGTCTATTCTACAAACCGAAAGCGATGCATCGTGCCAATAATCACAGGTCAGCTTATGTTGGTGGAAACTAAATTCGGAAGATTAACGAACATAAGCTGACCCGGTGGAGAGTGGTAATTCTCTTGTTAACTATTATTAACCTCATAAGTTTAAAAAGTCCTGGATGGTTCTAAAGTACATAGTTGGATTCGAAACAAAATAAAAGATAATCAGTAACAAAAATATATTGTTTCACCCAAAGAAAGAGACAAAACTTATAGTAATACTTTAAATTAAACGTTACCTAACTTATTTGTGTTAGTAGTTATTACTAAAATAACCGTTAATGGCTAACAATTAAAATAATCAATGTAAGTAAATATTTTGTCAATTGTGTAATTTCGTTTGTGTCATTTATTATAAGTGTGGTAACCTATGTCTTTCACTTTTATGGTGAGTAATAAAGTAATTACTTGTTATCGACTTAGCATTTCGTGGATGAAAGTAATTTCCTTTTATATGAAATTTAGTTACGTGTAAATTACAGTTCCTGTCTGTTGCAATAATTGCCAGAGAGCATAGGTTTGGTTTCTGTCCACAACATTGTCTGCATTCCAAGATTATTTCAAAGACTGGCTCGCTTAGCCTTAATAGTCGTTCACATCATTATTTAAACCTATATTCTATTTTGAATAATGTCTCTGAAACATTATTGACTTTTTTGTCTCTATTCTTGAATACATTTTATGGACAGTACTAAATAATGTTTTTTTATCTTACAGGTGGTGATATTCGTGTACGAGTTCGGTCTAAACTCTGAAGTGAATATCGAAAGCTCGTTGAGGAGAAACTGGTTCAGCTTGATAAACGATACCACTGAGAATGGCTTCAAAACAAAATATGCCAAAGCTGGCATTGATAAAACCACCCTTACAATTCTACCGATACTATTAAAAGCCTTAAAGAAGAACGTATTGTTGGAGAAAATATTTGAAGATCAATCCAGCTCTAGCCCAATTTATGAAGCTGAGCAATCAACAGAGAGTACTTTTGACAAAAATATGTTTACAAGAGACTGGTTTCGCGTTCCTTCATCAAAACTTTATGCAATAGCTTACAAAACTTCACCAATAGCATACTATAAAAGCCCTTCACAAAATATGCAATATTTTACTAAAATACGAAAAATAAGAGACTATCAACGCATTATCAATTATGTTGACAAAATGATTAGTGAAAGAGTCTATATACCAACTAAACCTATGCTGAAAGATGATATATTTACAGCAAAGCCTCTGATTAGTGCATTGACTAAAGAAAAACATAAATGTAATAGTACAACACCAAAATCTAACGGCCAAGTTCCAAAAACTGGAGATACTAAAGCGGAAGATAAGATTATCAGTTGCAAATGTCCAAAAAAACTCGGAGAAGTTCTTAATAAAATATTGTCAGGGATTGAAAAGTTGTTGTCAACGGATGCGAATACAGAAATTAAAACAATGACTGATTGTCATCACGGAAACAATTTGAAACAGCCCAATTTAATTTCAAATACAAAATTATCTAATTTTAAAACAAACGAAAATAACCTGGCAAAAAATATCTTCGGCATAAATATAAATAATAATGCTGACAAAAACACACAACTGGAAACTAGTAACCCTGATGAGGAAAAAAATACCACTCCAGAATTTTGGCAGCAAGAATCTCAATATGTAAATGATTACAAAAACTATGAAAGATCCACTTTTGTTCCTATTGACTATATTGATGCTACCGAAGTTCCGCAATTTCTTACAAAACCTATGTTAAGCTTGAATAAATACACGAATACATTGGAACCGTTAAAGTCAGTACTCAGTGTTTTTCAAAGAAACAACGAAGTAAAGAAAGAAAAGAGCCCTGATAGTAATAGGAGCGAAATGATTCATGAAGAACATAATGAAATATCATCAGCAAACAATAATTCAAAAGACCTAAAAACAAAGTTTCTGAAAAATAATCAAGAAGATGATGAAGAACAGCTAAACGCTGATCCTTTGGAATACGTTAAAGTAAATACGTATAGTCCAATAACTTTCAAAAGACCTCAATCAGTTGTAATAAATACATTTCCTAAAAATAAATTCTCGGTTAACCTCAACAAAGCTATCTATCAATTAGTATTAAAGAACAATAACATACAAATAAAACCAAAACCAACCAAAACTAGCTCAATAATAACACAACCCACAGGCCATATAACTGAACCCAATATTGTGTTTAAAAAGTCTGAAGTAAATCATCGTCTTAGCCCGGTTTTACCAACTGCTAGTCACAATCTTCCTCTCTATTACACCACTCAGCCCGGTTTTGTACAGACCTCTTCCACGCATTCAATGCAAACAGTAAATAGTGAAGACAAAATAACAACAAACGTATTATCGACGGTTGATGAAGAAACGGAAAATCTGAATAACTTAACTCAAGAAGATTTAAACAAACAGATTGAAAGTGTTACAGATGATCCTATGCGTAAAAATGTATCATTTATTGATAAAACTGAAGTACTTTGGGAGGAACTGAAGAATGAAAACGTACCAGCTTGGAAATCAATGACGCCAAACCTTAGACCGGTCTATTTGGAAATCCATCAAAGGAATGATTGGAAACATGATGATCAGGATTATGATTTTAATATAATAACTAATTATGATAATATTCCCGATGTAGCTTAACTTTTTTAAATACTGTTTAACTAATAAATAATTAAAACTCTATGTTGTTTTCTTTAGCTTTACTTGCACTTTATTACTTTGATTTATTAACATAATTTTTAATCTAGAATGCTGGTTTTTTGTTTCAGGTAATTCTACTAATCTACGAGTATGCGATTGCAGTAGAATGGAGCTTAGTACAAAAGATAAGAAACGGAACCTATGATGTCACAAATCACACCAAAGACACTCCCTTCGCCGACAGACTTGACCGGAATTTTTTCGGATTTGATCAAGATTACTACGAACGAATGCCATTGCTAGTCAATGCCTTACAAGAAAGCAACTACGTAGACCCAGTCGTTGAGATGTCCAGGCCTCTAAGTGGGACCCTTTACAACAAAAATAACACCATACCAAGAATTTTTGCTCCAAACGCATACAGACAAAGTAAAATTAGAAAAACTAGCCCTAGGCCATTTATTTTTGAGTATCGTAGCGCTACGCCCTTGCCTTTTAGCAAGACGTATGGATCACGGAGTTGGGTAGATAGTTATAGAAATGCACAAAGGCTGCAGAATATAAGACAGATAATCCGGTACCTTGAAAAAACAATCAACGCAAAAGCTGGAGACATGCACATCAAACCGACAAATAGTCACACCTCTATAGCATTCTCAGGGGTTTATGTCGAACCTAAAGTTGAAAAAGACAATGAATCAACTAGTATGGAACTACAGCAACAAGATTCAAACAGAGTGGAAACTTATGCTAATCATAATGAAGATCCTTTGTTCAATTTTAAGCCAGATAGCCCAGGAGAGGTTAATCTGCTAGCAGACACGTTTTTCAGATTTGCTCCTGGACCAATCCCTAGTGTACAAGAAGAGCAAAAGCCTAGTAGAATTCCAATGTTCAAAAGAATACCATTTAGGAGAATTTGCAGAGGTAATCATTGCGATAATAATATCTTGGAAAAGTTTAATCACTTAAGAACGTCTTCAGAACACATAACAGAACAACCAACATCTACAAAATCATTCTCTGTAATGTTGAATCTCTTTCCATTTAAACCGAACACAAGTCCGGATTTCAAGAAACAAGAAGAAATTACAAAACCTACCGAGAAAATCTACATTACAACTTCAAAACCTTTGATACAGTTTAGGAAAAAGAATATTCCATTGAGACGAACATATTACAGATACAAAAAACCGAGATATTTGACTCGAAATAGAAATACTAGTGATCTGAGATTTACTGCAAATAGAGCTGAACAAAAAACTAACACTGAAAATAATAATGCAACAATGATAGTGCACGTTGACGTTTACTCGCCTCAAGATAAAACAGAGTTTAGAAATATAACACTTGCAGAACATACAACATCAACAATACGACCGAGTACTATTTTACCTGTCACAGAAAAACCAATAGAACTATTTGCTGGGCAAGTTGAAGATTTTCATGATGGTAGTTCGGGGCTAATAACGATAGAAATTCCAAGTAATAACGAGGCAACTACTGTGCCCCCAGTGCCCACTTTCATACCCTTATTTGATACAACTACAGCCAGTACAGAAGTGAATCCTTGGGCAACAAGACCAACTATCCCTCCAGACGTGATCAAGTTCAGTGCCGAAGACGCTAAAGTTCCCGACCATTACATGAATATGGCAACGACTGAGTCTGTTTCAATGAATTCCAATGATTATAATATGAATTGGGAAACAACACAAGCTGTTACCATTGAAACAAGAGGAAATTCAGCTAGCACGCAAATTGAAATGAAAAGAAAGTACCTGAATTGGGAAACCACGGCATCACCTGAAATAGCTACGAATTTAAATTGGGGGACCACACAGCCATCAATAGAAATGGGTAGAAGAAGTATGAATTTAATGACTACACAATCAGTGCCTATGGAAACAATTCGTACAAACTTAGATTGGACAACAACACAAGCACCTATTGAAACCGATTCAGATTTTGAAACCACTCAATCAACAACTAATAGGGGGAATATGAAATGGGCTACGACTCGAGCTCCAACTGAAATGGATAGACATGGAAATGTTTTAAGAAAATCTAACATACGAGATACACTCATTATTAAACTAAAAAATCGCTTAACAACTACAGAAAGTGAAATCCCAACCACAACAGAGGAATATGAGGAAACCACCACTTTGAAAACGTACGTTCCACAAATTAACGGGCATTATAGAAGTATTGTGGCAGCGAGAAATCGAAGCAGGTACAGTCCAGAAACATATAGGAAAAGAAAACTAGAAATGTCTGTTACTGGATTCCGTTCGTATGTCCCAATGTACACGGAAATAAAGAGAAATAAAACGAAGACAGATGATGATAATAAATAAACTTTTGATAAATGCTGTAGCATAATTTTTGGTGTCCCACCGTAATGACCTTTGTGTTCTATGACCTTTAGTGGACACTTTTGTAAATAAAATTATTGAAGTATTCTTGCATTTTTATTTTTATAACTGGCTTCGTGATTTTGAATGAATTTTGGAAAGGCAGCCACAGTGGCGAATTCAAAATACCATTAAGATCGAAATGACTCTAGATTGTCTTTTATTAAAAATACGCCCTATAATTGTGCAGGCAAGAAAAACATTCCTTGCGTTGCAATTTTATGTTATTGTAGCAATACTTACCTAAGAAAATGTTCATCATTGTCTAACTAGACAAGTTACAAATGAAAAATAATTTATTACAGTGAACAGAATAGCTACAAGTACAGGTTACTTAATTTAACTGATTACACAAACCAAAACTTAAACTAAATAGAAATGAGATTATGAATTATGAATTATGAGATTTCTGCCAGTTTCCTCACTAGGCTAGGCCTGTATCGAGGAAACTTATATACGTAACAATCTTAATGTAATGTTCAGCTTAGGCGACAGTATGTTATGTTCACCCTTACAACTAGTGATCCCCTATATTCCTAGAACGCATCGATGCCTTAGAGCCAAAATGGGATAAGCAATTTCTGCGAAATGGTTGGAATTGCCCCTATTTTGTTTCAAACAAAATAGGGTGGATTAGATTGTTCGTAATTATGCCTTAGTTTTACGAATTTTAATTACAAATTATATAAAATCCCATTTCCATGTATTTCTAAAATTAACTGTTACAAGTAAAGTCTTTAGAGTAGTTTTAACCTGTCAAATTGCGCCGAACTAGCTGGGTTCGGTGCAATTTGACAGGTAAGAATTAATCCGATAAGTAAGTAAGTGTAAACCATTTCACAATATTAAAATACGATATAGTGTAATGTAAGCCAATCCTTATTTCTAGCAGATTATCAAGTGGCGCCATACTGCGAGTAATTTAAGAATTACTTAGCAAGAAGCCTACGCTGTGTCTCTTGCGATGGAAGTTTGTTTGAAAGCAACTTTATTTCAAAAGATCTAACTAGATGGCACTGAATAATGTTACTTCATAGGAAGTAATTATTTATCTAGATAATAGGGTGCACGTGAACATGTTTGGAAATATATCTATCCATATATATATATATCACTTTATATTTATATATAATATATAAAGAAGATGAAGTTGATATTTTGAAGGTTTTCGAAAAGATGATTGCCTAACTTGAGAATCGAACCTGATTATAATTCCTTAGACAATTACTGAACTTAAAATAATCATTGCAAAAATTATAATTGTCTAATGACTTTACAAAACGTTACAACAGCGTCATCACTCCCCCGTTCCATTTCAACTTGAGTAACCTTATTGCAACTACTTGTTCGCCCTTTTCAAACGTGACCTAGTATGTCTTCCGTCTCTCTCTAACAGCATTGACCCCACACATGCCATCTCATCTCAAACATCTCAAGAAAAACCCCGTTACTTTTACCTCTGCAAAAAGGCTCTATCTGCGAGGGTATACAGTCGGAGCTTCGCAGAATCAGCCGTTTCTTTCTAACGCCACTGATTCCAATAGTGGAAAAGAGAAAGAAACAATACAAGTTACCGTAGACCGGTGGTACAAGTTTTTGACAGCACCATTCAAACGGAGTTCGTAAGTTCTTAGGTACAAAAGTATGTTGTGTTAGTTTTATTTAGTGTTTATCGAATAAAATAAATAAAAAATGCGTGTAAATAAGGGTTAGTGAAGTGTTCATTGTAAAGGATTTATAATAACGGTAAGTTTGTTATTTATATAATTAAAATAAAGGTAAAGAAGTGTTTACACCGGACTTTCTTTGCATAACGTTATTATTAGTCATCAAGGTCAATATTGTTTCTAAATTCCTCAATGACTATATCAAAATAACTTTTGTGTCACTGAAATAAAATATGTTGTAAGTGAATTGACATAAAACATATTTTAAAAAAATACCACGCTATTAACAATTTTTAACAATAGTGTTAGATGCCATTTCGGAATTGCACATAAAATAAAAAGACCTTGACATTTTGTAAATTGTAGAAGTTATTTTGTGTCCAATACAGCATGTTTCTATTCTATCATTTTTAACGGTAAAACATTAAAATTGTTAGTATAGTATAGGGGCCCTAAATATTCAGAATCAAGCAAAATATATTTTCTCAATCAACTGATATTGAAATAATTTTTTAAGCATTCTAGGAAAAACTATTACACGTGGATGATTCTACGAGTAGGTAGGTATATCCATACTTGTTTGTATCTGCTATAAATAAACAAGTACCTACTTATAATTATTACCGTCACAAGAGATGGCCACTTGCTCTTACTTACTTACTTACTTACTGATTCATCATAACATAGTAATTATAATAGAGACATCTTCAAAAGGATCTAAAAATTGCCTCAAAGGTCTGAAAGAAATGTCTACCGCTCCCTGGGACACAGATCACATTTCATATTTTTTAGTAGGTATAAGTAATATGACGTTGCTTACAAAGATTTTCATTTTTCATTTATAAGCCTGATGTTTCCCACTGCAGGGCAAAGGCCTCCCTTCCCTCTTTCCACTGATACTTTACTTTACAAAGATACAGTATCTAATATCTTAGGTTTCCATTTAGCCATTTATCACTTCGTAACTTTCAGATGCTAAAAAACTTACTTCCTCCGAACAAAAACATTGGAGTTGTACAGTCGTCTGCGTGAAGCTTCAAATTCAAATTCTATTGGTTTTAACTTAAAGTTCAAGGAATTAAACAGTAATCGAAGCCTCCTTTTAAGTATTAAATACATGTATTAGGAGGCAACGCTCTTCCTTATACTCCTAATGATGTTGAATAGGTAAATTAGTTTTGTATTAACTTATATATTGTAATAGGTACCTAAATACATTTTGTGATTGTAAAGAAAAAGTTTAAACAATTTTATAAAAATAGAAGCTTATAGTTGTACCCAGTTATTCTTTGGACTAGTAACTTATTTTGGCTAAAACGGATATTAAATCTTTTGCTATCTCTTTTCATTGCCAGAATAACAAGAAAAAAACAAAGATAATAAATATTGTTGTACAATAATATAGTATGATAAATTATGTACTTACATAATATAATTGACTAGGTAATTTGACTAATCCTAAAAGACAACAATAGTTTTTTCGGTCAGAAACTGTCCAATAGAAATCCTCAGTAAATAGCAGTAAAATACCCAAATATCAGTTTGAATTAGCTCTCTTAAAGTTACTGAAAGTTTAAATGGGTGAACTGATAAGATGAACATTGACACTACCGAACAAAGCAAATAAGACATTTTGGCACCACTCATACGAAGTTACGCGCAAAGTTAGTCCAGAATAGTTGTAAAAGTCTCAGTACTGTTCTGTGGCTGATGGTACGAGACAATTATCACAATTTCCCACGCCTATTGTGAGGTTCACTGACATGTACACAATACCTTTTGTCTGGTCGGCTAAACGCAATTTAGCCTAGAACTCAATGCAATTTGTTCCAGTGTCTTTTGAAACCATAGACCAATCAATAGTGCTGTAGTGGGTCAAACATCCTGAATATTTGAATATAGGAATTGTGTAATTCTTCTACTTTAAAAGACTTGACTCATTATAATTTGTTTTTGTGCGTATCATCTGGACGGTTTTAAGATATTAGTGTTATTACAACTAAGGGACACAGGATAAAAAAAAATTGCTATAGCATCAGTAAGGTTGTAATACTGAGTTACTGAAATATTTTCTCCTAAGACATTGAAACTGGCACAAATCGTTAAAGATTTGATTTATAAGTAATACAGATTATATAAATAGCACAATCATACGTTTTGCTGATTGCCCAAAATTGTAAGTTTCTACTCAGCAAATGTGTGGCCGTGATTTTAGAACGAGGGCACGACATTTCTTTCGAATTTCATTGAATTGTAAACTGTAAAATTGTGTGTTGTAAACTAAAATATAGCTTGACCTAGATTTCTATAGGTACTATAGTCATTTTTATCAAAAAGATTTGTTTTGGATAGACAAAAATAATGAAGTTAGAAAAGTTAGTTATGTGTGCATGTACCAAATATGTTTTTGAACCTTTGACTATTCCCTTAAATATCTTCAAAAGGATCTAAAATTGCATAAAGATCCGAAAGGTATGTCTACCGCTCCCTGGAATACAGTGATGATCATATTGTTTTTTTTTTTAATTCGAGGTAGTAGAGATGGATCAAGTTAAAGATTATTTTGTAAAACCATTGATATGGTATATCGATATAGACTTATAATTTAATAAATTTTATTTGCAATATTTCCGGCAAATAAAATTTTATTATCTGTATTTACCAGAATCATTGACCCGCAAAGAAGAAGTCAAAGATGTCCATGATTTTTTGCACAAAAGTTGATATTTAGATTATGATAGAGTAATAATAAACTCACAGATCTCCATGATTAAAGATAAATTTAACAAAACCTTAGGAAGACTACAATACCAACAGTTACTTAATCTGTACACAACTTAACGTGGGACTATGTCCGAAACAGTTCTAACGGTACATGCAGTTATGTTAAACAGAAAACCTTGGGTTGTTGTTAAACATGGTTTTAAACGACACGCAAAGTCTTGCTCTCTGTCTATTATTAAAGAAATGACAGGGAGAAAATCGTAAGTACAGTTAAAGTTAATACAGAAATTTCCTATTTACTAACTTACTCGGCCGTGACTTTGCCCCCGTGGATAAAAAGTAGCTTATGTGTTATTCCAGGTCCGTTTAGTAGTTTTTGCGTGGAAGAGCAACAAACAGCCATACATCCATACATACTTTCGCGTTTATACTATTTGTTGGATGTTTTAATAGCACAGTCAGCCAGCCAATGGCCAATAAATATTTCAAATAATACTCAAGTAGCTTTGGTAATTTTATTATTAAGTCTATTGTGTCCCACTACAGGACGAAGGCTTCCTTTCTCTTTATAGAGAGGAGTGGAAACACTTCTCTATCTTCAGAGATTAGGTCTTATTCCCCACTAAAAGAGTCGAGCTCGTCTCGCCGTCTCCGCACTAGAATTTTATTTAGGTACTAGGATTCGCTATGATTATTTTAAACAAAACTACCAATAGTGGCTATTCGGAGTGTCGTAAAAGTTAAACTTAACTACCTAAAAATGTTGCCGTCCCTTTCATAGCGATGGAAATAAAAAGGATGGCATTAATTTTAGTTAGTTTAGTTTAGCTTTTGCGACACTCCGAATTGCCACTAATATCTTACTAACTGATTGCAACAGAACATTACAAAGCAACTGTAGTCTAATTTAATAAGATCGAAACCCAAAACAATGCGTAAGACAAATAGTTGCAAAATCAACTATCCGATTGTATGAAACCTGGGTTTTGTAATCTGGTTAGCACCTATCTTGGCTTACTCTCTGACTGTAAATCCAAAAGTTATTTTATCTTCGGGTACTAATGTTTTAATTAATAATGTTAATGTTGATGATGAAACAAAGCCCCTTCACGTGGATAGATCAATCCTGGTACCAAATTGCATTCAAATCCGTCCAGCCGTTTGAGCGTGAAGGAGTAACAAACACACACAAACTTTAATATTCACTTTCCTTTAGAAATTAAAGGAAATTTAGAAGAAGCTACAATAAAACAAAAAATATCTATAATTATGATACATATAAATAAATAAATAATTATCTTTGGACATTCTACACAGCGTCATCTAGTCCCAAGCTAAGCAATTTAATGCTTGTGATAAGGTAACCAGATGACTGATTTACTACAAAGATACATTTTTATTTTTTTAATATATACGGTATTATTTCACTACACTTCCTATGAGTAAAAAACAATGCATAAGTTGCAAAGTTACGACCGAAGTGACGCGTCTATTTTGTAAGTCAGATTTACTAGAGCGTTCGTAAACTCTGTGACTATTGCGTTAAATTGTTTATGCAAATCGGCACTCGTATAGTAATTATGTCATTGAACTAACGTAACGTTACCTTTTATATTTTTACTGAGTGATAAGTTTGTGTTTTTCTTGTCCATTGGTATATAATTGATATATAACTTTTGTATATATTTTTTCCTATCTATTGGCATCTTATCAAAAATTAAGTTTGTGTGAGCTACTATTGGCCAACTATGTTCTTAGCTAGTTCGTTTTAAAGCGTCTTTAGGGCATTCGCCAAGGCAGAGGATTTTATACAGGGTGTAAAAAGACTACTACCGAAAACTTTAGGGGGTGAAAGTACCCATCAATATGAACAACTTTTTCTAAGAAACCAACACTGTGAACGCGAAAAAAAAAACAGCTGTTCCATACATAAGTTCAATACCTACTTGGCTAAAGTGTATGAAACAGCTGTTTTTTTTTTCGCGTTCACAGTGTTGGTTTCTTAGAAAAAGTTGTTCATATTGATGGGTACTTTCACCCCCTAAAGTTTTCGGTAGTAGTCTTTTTACACCCTGTATAATAAATGACTAGCTGTCCCGTGGTGTTACTCGCAGTGAATAGTTCCTGTTCCCGTGAGAATATCGGAATCAAAAGTAACCTATTTTTTAATCCAGGGCATAAGTAATTCTGGTAACAAATTTTATTCAAATCCGTCCAGCCGTTTGAGCGTGAAGGATTAACAAACATACACACACACAAATTGTCACCTTAGTGTTATACGAGTATTAGTGTGATATATCTATACCTACTAAGTCTATAATACAAGAGTAATTTTCTTCAATTTACTTTAACTCCGAATTCTTTGCAGAATTCTTTAGAACAATTATTTCCATGTTAGATCTTAGGTCAAGAAAACTTAATGCCTTCCGCCTGTGCCTAGCCATGCGTGTGTGCACCGCCTAAACAGGTCCAGAGCAACCGCAAGCCGCATTGTGAAACCGGCCTAAAACGCGACTGGTCCGATGACATACTATCATGTAAAATGAGTTGCAGAATAACATGCACTCAGTTGAACCTTATGTACATATGTATAAGTGTTTTTTAAGCATTTATGGAGAAACAAAAATCGAAATATGATAGCGATTTTATCCTTAAATAAATATCTTATAATGCCTACATCTTGCAGTAGTTAGAACACAGAAAACCTAACATTCATAGCTTTTGAAGGTGTAAAAAAACATTGACACGAAATCTATCTAAAAATCCATTGTAAAGTATTGTATTGTATCCATGATAAAGTAAATGAAGTACCTAACTAACATAAAATCTGATTTATCTATCAACACTTTTAAATAGTTATATTTATAATCAAGCTATCACTTACTGATAGTAGATCTTACTGATAGTTTCGGCTTTGATGTCGTGGGTTCCGCGGCTGGGTGGTATAAGTCCGGCTAAAGGGTATCGCTGCGAATGCTTGTCCATAACTTTTAGTAAGATTTTTCATCAACAGCAAAATCACCTAACAAACGAAGCGCTCGTGGCGAAGCTTGCAGACATTCTTGATAGATCGTTGAAGTTAAGCAACGTTCTGAGCGGTCACTACTTGGATGGGTGACTGCAAGTGACATTATCAGCTGAGCGCTTCCGTGCTTCGGAGGGCACGTTAAATTGTCGGTCCCGGCTTTGTAGTATGTGTGTGTGTACGGCTGTGTAGGGAGTCGCGTTGGAACAGGCATTAGAATCACCTAGCATGTAAAACGAAACTTAAGTGATCCTTGAGGTCCTACAAGAATAAATGATTTTTCTTTCTTTCTTTTAAAGTCGTTAGCCATGACGGAGGCCTTTAAGCGGCCTAAAAACTCCTTCACCAGAGTTGACCACTTGCTCATACGAACATCTTTGCATTTCAGATGGCTGAAATAATTTTCCAACGACGGAAAGCAGCCACAATCTTCATCGAGCCGAATCCCCTTATCATCCTGCTGATCCTCTCCTTGCTGCAGACATGTGTCAGTCAGGTCGTGAACCGAGCGCCCCACTTCCTGCCTCAAGTGGGGGATATGTCTCAGTTTAGTCTACCAGAGAACACTCCAGTGGGCACGCCTGTTTATCATTTAAAAGGTAACTTAAGGTGCCTGTATGGGTGAAACTAGCGCCACCGCCTATTTTATTTCATTATTACGTTGAACAAAGGAATTTAAAAAAACTAAATGTACAGTTTGTGAAACCTATCTTTTTTTAATACCTATGTAATAGTTTCATTTTGTATAGTTTAGGAGGAATAGCGAAAACAGAGTTTGGTGGCCACCAAGTGCAACTTTTTTTGAAATTCCTTTGTTTAACGTAATAATAATATAAAATAGGCGGTGGCGCTAGTTTCACCCATACAGGCACCTTAAAGGATTGATCAATATAAAAATTCTGTCTGGAAAAACTTTACTCCTCTTAATAAACCGTAATGGCACTGATACATGAACACTAAATATAACCAAGTTAAAATATTTTCTGGTAGAAAAAAATATATTTGATAAAAATCCCTAATTTGAATTACTTTGAGTCCTCTTACTCCGGATCAACGAAAACGACGTTTCCTGACAATTTTCGGGTTCCAATTATGTTGGTGAATTATTACGAATTCAGTATCCACCATCATAAGCTGACCCCGAAAATTGTCACAAAACTTCGTTTTCGTTGATCCCGAGTACGGCTTCTGAATGAAAACAACTGAATCATACACGACTTTAAGCTTTTGAAACTTCTAGACCTTAAGTTCTGCGATATTATAGATGCGTTGCCGACTCTTGACAGCAATGACAAAAAGAATCATAGTTCAATCTCGCGTGAGGATTCGGACAAGTTTTTATTTTTATTTTTATTTATTTAGAAGACAATATAACATCATAACAGGTTTTTTTTTTTAGTTGCGGCTCTACATCAATTTAATTTCATTGCTTACATTAAGTTTGTTTACTCATTTCTTTGCAGGCATAGATCCCGAAAATGGTCAGCTTAGGTACTCTATATCAGGGCAGTATTTCACCGTGGACTCGCAGACTGGTGTCGTCACCCTCGCCAAGAGCTTGGACCGAGAGGAGCAGCGCACGTTGGAAGTCGTCATCAGTTTGACTGGTAATATTTCAGTCATTATACAAACAATATTGATTATGCTTGTAATGTACTTTTAAAAGTAATTTGTAGAGTTTTCCTAAACAATACAGAAACTATAGACGCAGTAGACATTCTCTCAGATCTTGTCTCCTAAAACCACATTTTAACATTTTGTCATATTTTTCACTTATCACTTCAGCAGTCCTTTCTTACGTATGTCTTCCTTGATACAGTTGATCTTTATTTTCTTTATCTATCTTCTATAACTATGTCCATTCATTTCGTCGTTAACTCTTTCAATGAATTTTATGATTTCACTCCTCGTCTCATAAAAAAAGAAAAGAAAGAAAAAGCATTTATTTGACACACCCTACATGCCTTTACAACGCTAACATATTCTTATTTATTGGTTTTCAGTTCCATAGAATGTGTTAGATTATCAATGTATTGTGATTATATCTTTTATTCTAGATGAAGGCATAGCGAACACGGAACCTAACACCATCTCCCTCCGGCGAGTGATCCCCGTGAAGGACGTCAATGACAACCCTCCCGTCTTTCACAACCGACCCTACATCCTCAACATCAGTGAAGCAACTCCGGTGGGAACTGAGATTGAGGCAAGTGGACATCACAACATATTTGATCTTTATCTTTCTTTGCTCCATTTTCGTCATCTCAGTGCTCACTCCTTTCACACACATATCCGAATGTACACAGTGCATCCATCGTTTTTTAGGCCTACCCTTTTCTTTTTATCTATACATATTTACAAGGCTCATCATGTACATGACTCTTAACACACTTAACACCCACTGACGCCACTTTCAAACTACCCTTGATGCCGATCGCTTTCGATTAGAAACTAAAAAAAATGTATAGGAATTGACATTCGATGACGAAAACTCGAGCGATCAGAAATGTCAAATCAAAGGTGTAGCGATAATAGAAAGAGAATAGATACGAAACATTTATCACTTGTCTACGCACCCTGATTTACTTATTCTAAGTCCATTATGGAAGTAATCAGTTTGTAACGTTTACTTGTTTAATCAGCATAATTATCTCCACTTAGCGTGGTCAATGCAACAGATTCATTTTCGGTGTTTTTTTATGTTTAGTGTCTTTAGCACTTATTCTGCATAAGAGTCTAACATTTATGTTTAAAATTTCAGGTTAATCCAAAAATACTCATAACAGATAAAGACGAGGGCGAAAATGCGAAACTGCATGTTGTCTGTTCAAACAAAGAAAGGGGCAGTGATGCTGAAGCATGCTCTACGTTCAGAGTAGAGACAGAAATGGTAAGGTCTAGTCAGCAAAGTAACGTTTCTTATTATTAACTGACTCCAAAAATAGAGGAGGTTCTTATGTTTCACTGTTTTTTTATAGTGGACCAATAGTGAACCGATTTAAAAATATATTTATTTGTTTGAAAGAGTATCAAAATCAGAATCAGTTTATTGACAAAGATGATACACATTACATTACTTATTAACATTAGAAAAACAATATGATAAGTGGAACAAACTCAGTCTCGTCAGATACTCGATTTCAATTGCTTATTACAAATAGTGTGGTCTTTTCTACAATAAATTATTTCTATTAAATTCTACTACAATCAGTAAATAGTTAAAAATAATCAGTAGTATTATCTACTTCCAGGTGGTCCCATCATGTGGCTATAATTACTATAGTTGTTGTTAGCCAGAAATGTCCCACTGCTGGGCAAAGAACTTCCCTCGAGTTCTCCAGTCATTCAGTTCAACGCCATTGCCCGCCCTTACTCTCAATAGACTGAAAATACAATTAGTTATGTTCTATTGTTCTAACCAAGCCTCAGAAGAAGGATGTCAATGAACCAAGCTGACTCAAACTCTATTTTGACGCTTAGATTTTAAACACTCATTGAAGATTCTAAATAATAACAAGAGCTCTAAATTCTTTAAGAAAATATTTCGAACTTTTCCAGCTAACTCCTAACGAGTACCAAGTGCACCTCTTCCTCAACCAGCCACTTGACTACGAGAGCAGGTCAGCCTACGTAATCAGCTTGGAAGCTAGTGATGCGTCAGACAAGCCTCTTCGTGCAGTGGCGAGCGTAGCCGCGGCTGTATGGGACGTGCAAGATCAACCGCCTGTGTTTCTGAATGCTCCATATTCTGCAACGGTGCCTGAAAACACGCCACCTGTACGTTCAGTGCTTTTTGTAGATAAAAACCCTCATTTATAAAATTAAGCAAATACATTTTGTATACCTATCTAAAATTAATGATTAAATCAACAGTGGCTCAGTGTGATGCAGGATCAGATGTTTATTATTAGAGAGCATACATTTTGTTCTGATTTAATTTAACAGAGTCTGAGTGTGATCGAATACAGTTATGTATTTTAAGAGTTTACTCTCATACCTATTCACTTTTTTATTATGTTTCAGCACACCAGTATAATGGAAATAGTTGCTAAAGACGGTGATACGGCGAATCTCCGACCAGTCTTGCTGACCCTTGAAGGCGATTCCGAGCGCTATTTCAAGCTTTTACCTGGGAGGCCTATAGGTCGAGCCGTTCTTGTTGCCACCGATGTTCCTATCGACAGAGAAAGTGATGTAGTGATGCAAAACGGGGGCGTTTACAGTTTCTTTATCAAGGTATGTCCAATACTTTTATTTAAAAAAAAACACTTTATGAATTGAATGAAAAATAATAGTTTATCATATTGCAGGCTACAGAACTAATAAATAACGAGGTGCCATCAGACTTTACCGTTACGCCTATCACAATTATAGTAACAGACGTTGATGATCATGTTCCAATATTCAATAAGGAAGTTTTTGACATATCAATTCCTGAAAACATTGAAAATGGAAGTCCTGTACCAGGCCTTTCCATTTATGTCGAAGACAATGATATCGGAAAAAACAGTAAATATGACTTAAGTCTGCGAAATGTATTCAATTCTGAAGGTGTTTTTGCTTTGAGCACTGAACATGGTGAAGGAAGAACGCCGATAAGTATCAAAGTGAAAGATAATTCTAAACTTGATTACGACGTCGATGATGACGACAAAAGAATGTTTAGTTTTGATATTGTCACCTCCACTGGCAATAGAGAATTATCCTCAGCTCGAGTTAATATAAAACTACTAGATATGAATGATAACTCTCCTGTTTTCGATGAAAACAGTTACAAATTCAATGTACTAGAGAATGCTTCCATTGGTACTAGAGTAGGTGACGTTTTTGCAACTGATAAAGATTACGCTATTTTTGGTGAAATTACTTACACCTTAACTGGTTTTGGATCGAACTTATTCAAGACTGATAAGAGCCAAGGAGGTATTTATGTGGCACAGCTACTGGACTACGAAAAACAAAAAAGTTATAGCCTGAACTTACAAGCAAAAGATGGTGGAGGAAAAGGAACTACTGCTAGCATATTTATCGAAGTACTAGATGTTAATGACAACGCACCAATTTTCGAAGCTTCTGAATACAGCAGAACCATCAGGGATGGCGCTACTAGTTTTGAACCACAGTTTGTAGTCAGAGTAAGTTAATGAACAATGAAAATGAAAATGAAAATGAAAATGAAAATATCCTTGGACATTCCACACAGTGTCATCTAGTCCCAAGCTAAGCAATTTAATGCTTGTATTATGGTAACCAGATGACTGATATACTACATAGATACATTTTTTTTTGGAAATACATACATATTATACATAGAAAACACCCAGACTCGAGACAAATATTTGCAGATCATGCAAACATTTGTCCCGTAGCGGGAATCGAACCCGCAACCTCCGCGTCTCAGGCGGGCCTTCGCCCACTGCGCCACAGAGGTCGTCACAATATTTCTTAGCATCAAAATGTTAATGACAAACCAATAACAACATTTTGCTTTCCAGGCATCAGATGCTGATGGTCCAACTCAAGGAGATGGTAGAATAGCATACTCTTTGGAATCTGACAATAGCATAAGTCGCAAAGGAAACGTTTTTGCAGTAGATGAGGATAACGGCGAAATTTCAATTTTGGACAAAGTCGATTCTATGGATACACCACGCGGACAGTACGAGTTGGTAATTAGAGCCACTGATTTTGGTAAGTATTAAATGAGTATACACATTACAGGTAATGTATTTTATTTTTATAAAATGATTGTTTATAAAGACCTGTTAACTTTGTTCTTTCTCAGGAACACCAAAGCTACACAATGAGACTAGAGTATTCATCAGAGTGGGAGTACCTGGCAATCAGAGACCTACCTTTAAAGGAAATTATCATCATTACAAGTACACAGTATCTCAAAGTCAAGAAATCACTGATGATTTTACTTTTGATCTGAATCCGATGAACTATAAAGCTAGTATACGGGAAGACGCTAAGCCAGGGTTAAATGTAACTATGGTGGTGGCCAATGACCCTGATGGCTTAGATGATTTATTGAGGTATCACATAGTATCAGGCTCTAAAGACAATTTTGTTATCAATGAAAAGTAAGTACATATTTAAATGATCAAATCTAATTTGTTCAATAAGATCTTAAAGATCACTTTGACATGACACGTCTTAAGAGCTAGGTTATTTTACTTCCAGTTCTGTCGCGACCATCAGAGTTGAAAATTTCTTTCTTTCTTCTTTAAATCATTTAAATATTACACGATAAATCAAAAGTACTCAATAATCTTGTTTTTTATTTCAGAACTGGACTCATAACCGTTTCCAATGATGCAAACTTAGACCGTGATACAAACCCAGATAGGTATGAAATTCTAGTGGCAGCTGTGGACAGTGGAGTTCCAATACCTGAGACTGCAACTACTACAGTATTTGTAACAATTCAAGATGTGAATGATAAACCACCGAAATTCAATACAACCGAATCTACAACATACATTTCTGAAAAATCTAAAATAGGTGACTTAGTTACTAAACTGGAAGCTTATGATACTGACGTTAATTCTAAATTGCTGTATAGCATTACAGAACCGATTAAAGCTTTGTCAAAAGCTGGTGTGCAATTGCAACCAAATATCCTATACGATTACAAAAATTTATTTCGAATCGATGAAAATACGGGTAAAATTTATGTAAATGGAAAACTTGATTACAGTCAAGCATCTATAGTCATACTGACCATAAAAGTTACTGATGTGAATGCTGAAATTGACAAGGAAAAACAATTTGCATTAGTTGAACATACGATTTACATTCAACCTTATGCAGATAAAAATCCGCAATTCACTAACCCAGGATGGACTAGTGCGAATTCTGTAATTTACCACAAAATAAAGGAAGAACAGCCTATTGGTAGCACTGTTTTAGTTTTAAGTGCCGAAGATCCCGTGTCAGGACATTTGATATCAAACTTTAAAGTTATGAACTCAGAAAATGGTTTATTGCAAGTAGATCCTTTAAGTGGACAAGTTGTTCTCACGGGACACCTTGATTATGAACAATTGTCTAGCCCTAACTTAACTTTGACGGTTAAAGCTACAAGCAATGATGGAAGTAAGCACAGTATGGCTAAAATAATTGTTGAAGTTATAAACCTAAATGACAATCCACCTATTTTCGAAACAGACGTAAGTTCGTTACAATACAATATAGCACTTGCTAATTTTTTTAATATTTTTGTGTTTAATTAACCCCATATCTACTTCCACAGCTTTACAAAGTTAGCATTTTAGAATCAATCAAATATCCAGAACAGATTGTAACAGTAAAAGCTAACGACGCAGACAAAGTTCTTACCGATGAAGATAAAATGAATGGCTACTCTGACATCCGATACACATTGCGAGGAGAAAATTCGAATCTATTCACTATAGATAATATTACGGGTGTTATTCGGGTAAGCAATATTTCAAAGTTGACTATTGCTTTGAGTCGATTAGCATTTTTTGCAGAGAAATTTAACTGACACAATTATATAATTTCCAGGTTACAGAAAATAAAACTCTCGATAGAGAGCAACAATCAGTACTAAGACTGGAAGTAGAAGCTTCCGATACTCCTAAAGGTGGTTCTGAAAGGCTTAAAGCAACAACGAATATTCTTATTGACGTATTAGATGTGGATGATAATGCTCCTACGTTCGAGAAAAAAGTTTATTTAGGTAAGAATTTACAGAATAATACATAACACGACTTACTACAATGTGATAAACTATAATTACTGAACCTCTTTTACAGCTGTGGTTCCTGAAAATGTACCAATTGGTATAAGTGTAACTAACGTCACTGCAACAGACCCTGATGAAGGCTTAGGAGGAGAGATTAAATATGAATT
This sequence comes from Xanthorhoe designata, assembly GCA_963582015.1. Lineage (NCBI taxonomy): Eukaryota > Metazoa > Arthropoda > Insecta > Lepidoptera > Geometridae > Xanthorhoe > Xanthorhoe designata. The sequence goes on along the minus strand of OY757034.1, from coordinate 12,970,709 downwards.
TCTGGACGAAGGAGAAGCTAGTGGTACATTCAAAACATAAGCATGTAAATAATAAGTTATTGTATGAAAAAGCCTTAATTTTAATGACATTCTAATTTTCAGGTCTATTTACAATAGATCCTGTTACGGGTGAAATTCGAACAAGTAAAGATCTCACAGGACGGGGTAGAACTGACCCCTACAGAATGCTAGTTGGAGCAATGGATGGAGGAAGTCATACTGGAGATGCGTCTCTTTCAATTTATATTGGAGACGTTAGCGCCAACGATGGAGTACCTAGATTCATTAGACCATCTGCTGGAGAAGTTTTAAAGATAAGTGAAGTAAGTTATTTCAAAAAGTTACTGCTAGAGATACAGTAAAATCATATTGAATTTTCTTTTAAATAATGATATGGTTTTTCAGAATGCAACAATAGGATCACCTGTTTTTCAAGTAGTAGCAAGTGATCCTGATGATCCTACACAACCTTCAGGACAGCTCTTTTACTCCATTCAACCGAGTAATCCTGATGCAAAATTATTCCACATTGGTAAATCCAGATTTACTTACCTACTCAAAATTTTTTTAGATTTGCTAAATTTTCAAATTTTAATAATTATCAATTACAATTTCCTACATAAAAAAAATACGTATATCACTTAGCTAGTTATTTCTTTTAGATCCACACTCAGGATTGATAACAACAAGGCAGACGCTAGATCGCGAAAAGAGAGACTCCTACACTTTAGTGCTTTTAGTCACAGACAGAGGAGAACCACCTCAGCAAAGCACTAGGATTGTGAATGTAATGGTTACAGATGTAGATGACCATAAACCACATTTCGGAAGGAATTTGGTTAGTGCAAAAGTTATCTAACAATCATAAAAAAAATATTATTTAAAAAACAATGATTAACTTTAACAATTATAATTCGCAGGAGGATCCTCCCATTTTGATGACAGTAAAAGAAGAAGTACCCATCGGGACTACTATTGGTATTCTTGAAGCTATTGATGAAGACATCGGTGATAACGCAGCTATAGATTACATTATCACTACTGGAAACCAACTCAATTCGGTAAAACTGGAAAGGACTAATGATAGCAAAGCTCTGGTGGTGACAACAGTAAGACTGGATAGGGAGACGATGTCAAAGTTGTTGCTGAGCGTGAAGTGTTTCAAATATGGTTCTAAGCCAAGAATACGCAATGCCTACAACCGATTGGTACGTATAAAATAAAAAGAATATCATTGTACAATTTAAATATATATTTATCACATGAATCAATATGGTATATTCTAGAGACATCTTCAGAATAAATCCTAAAATGAAATAGCTAAATTCAAATTTCGAGTTATACAAACAAACAAACAGAGACCATGCTACTGATAATCAAAACTTTATTGTGGTTTCAGGACCCATCAGAAACACAAGTATTGATCAAAATCATCGATATAGATGACCATCTTCCTGAATTTGAAAGGGCTAACATGACTGTCGGTGTTAGACTAAACGTACCCATTGACACAGTCATAGCAACAGTCAAAGCGACCGACAAGGATCCGGATGCTCTACCAATTGATTACAAAATTGTTAATATGACCTTTGAATCCCCAATAAAAGGCAAATCTTTGACCAACATTAGTGACGTGATTGTTTTAAACAATGTAACAGCTGATCTGAAAATAATGAAGAACTTGATTCATTATGCTGATGGAATATTCAAGTAAGATTTTTTTTATTACAAAGTAAAGTGCAAAAGTCAAATTGATTTTTTGCTAATATTAATTGTTTTGCAGGTTGGTAGTACGTGCAAATAATTCTCAAGATCCAGAAAGATTTACAAATCTACTAGTTGAAGTAAGTTTCGTCTAAAATTGCGTTTGTTGGCAAAATCAATATAGTTAGATAGTTATTTCTATAGACATTCGCATAGATTATCCTATCGATCTTGCATTAAACTGTGCTGAAACTGATGTAACAAAAGGTGTATAGGTCGCGTCACGTAAAAAGAACTCCGAGGTTAATTGGCGAGGGTACGTTTACGCATGGGTTCACTCGCTAACGAACCAATAGCACTCCCAAATCAATGGTATGAAGTGCGCCGCGTTACTCCTCCTCCAAATGAACCTGATAATCGACTACTGAGCAGCTTTTTACGTGACGCGACGCGACCTATACCTAGTCGTACGTAATATTATCATCAGCATACGGTTCAGTGGTTGAGTTGGTAACTCCATCCATTGAATATACAGGTTCGAATCCCACTGGAATCGAAAATTTTGGGTTGGAAAGGTTATGCAGGTGTTTCTAAGTGATAATATTGAAGGTGGTGGTCGTGCGAGAAAGGGACCTCCTCCGCCTGGTGATGATCGGTGGCACTCGACAGAAGTACAACGAGCTGCGCGACAAGATGACGGCTGTTCTGACTCAAAAGAACCTGAGGATGCAGCTACATGATGCCAATACTGCCTTCCTGGCCAACCCTGGGTAAGTAAGAAACACTAAAAACGAAACATGGCCACGACTGAAGGCTACGATCTTTAGGCATACAGGCTAAAGTAATTTAAACGTTACAAAGTATTCAACTATTATAATGTCGGATTTTGTTATGGTAATTTTTTTCCATGTTATTCAAATTTGAAAAAAACGACCAAAACAAGGAGCACATTCTGTAACCCCATTGTTGTGTTGACAATGAGCAATGAGCATTCTTAGAATTAAATTTAAATACAATGAATACTAAATATTATTTCAGAAGTATTTTCACCTTAGTAAAAATAGACATACAATTTCCTTGAACTTTAGTCACGTTTTCTAACTAGTGCCATTAAGTACATCCCTTTGTCTTTCAGACCGTGTTTCCAGTTCCGAAAAACAGACTCTGGCGAGGCGCTAGCGCCTAAAGCCATGAAGGCGACCATTCGCTCCCTAGGCACGGAGTTCCAGAACATTCTAGAAACGTATCAAGTTCAAAACATCACTAACTGTGGAGCCTCGAGGCCGAAACATTCATTGGCGCAGCATGCATTGCTGATTTTGGCTGGAGTTCTGCCGATCGCTGCATTCATAGCTACCGTTGTGCTGTGCTGTATGCATTCTAGTGGTAAGATGGAGAAGGAGTTTTTTTATTTTGGCGTTTTTGCCGTCTTTTTTTTGGTTATTAATAAATAAATGTGCACAAATGCACAAAGTAGTTGGAACAACATTACGATTAAACGCGAACAGAAAAATACAGTAAAAATGGATTTAATAGCTTCGCAAGCGCATTGTCGGGACGTACAACTCTATACTCCTAAAGATACATTTAATAATTCTCAATTTTGAAGGTGTTTAAAAAATGTCAAAAATAATAATTCGAAACTTTTTCACGCACATCTTATTTTTATTAAAATAACTGAGCACGTGACTTTTCGATAACTCTCTCGGTTCATGTTTCTATGTTCCTGCACTTAACTACAAAATCTTAAAAGAGTTGGCCACTTATACGAACTTACGAGTTTTCTAAAAAATATAGTCTTATTTTCAGCAAAACAGCGTGCCAAATCAGCACTTCTGATCACGAGGGAGCCACCTCACGTCGCCGGCAGCAACATGTCCATACCGACGAGGCTATACGCTGAGCCGTTGTATACCACGTGACAACATGAACACCTGGATAAAGATGATTGAACTGGGTGATTTCAAACTATCATTTATTTTGCTCGTTTTTGAAGAGCGTTAAGCGGAACGTCCACCGCCAGCTAAACTAAGCTCTGTGAACTAAGCTAAGCTCTGTGAGTGAACTAAGCTAAGCTAAACTGGAAAAAAGTTAGCTAAGTTGGCATAGTTTTTTGAAAGTGGACGTACATGTAAAAATAAAAATGATCTAAACTCATCATCACAGTTTAGAACACAAACTAAAATACTTAAAGGATTTAGGACAATCTTTAACTAATTAGCTTTATCCTGTACAGCCATTCCTCCCAAGGCTTTATTCTCGTAGCACTAACCTGGATAATACATACATACATACATAAAATCACGCCTCTTTCCCATGGGGGTAAGCAGAGACCACGGATCTCCTCTTCCTACGATCCTGACACACTTCTGTATAAAAAGTAGCCTATGTGTTATCCCAGGTCATAAACTATGTATACTAAGTTTCAGCCAAATACGTTCAGTCGTTTTAGCGTTCTTAGGTTCCAAACATCCATCTAGACATCCAAGAAACTTTCAAACATCCATCTACACATTTTCACGTTTATAATAATTGTTATACTTAGTAGGAAGTAGGATAGGCAGTACAATTTTATGTTTCAATACTTGTTTTAGTTAAAAATAATATACTCAATACAGAACATAACTATAATACTGTACGCATTTGTATGGTACAAATACTCCGTAGGTAGGTTATCTAAATTAATTTAAAAAAGTATTGTGCCCATAATTAAATAGTGTGATAATTATTGAATAGTATGAATTGTGTTTAAAAATAATTGTATATAATAAAAAATAATATATATCATTGTATTTAAAATATTAAGGTGTAGTATCTAAAGTGCATACCATTTTTTAATAGGTATGTATGTACTTACAACAAGACTATTTAATTAGATATAATTGCTGTTTCTGATTACACAAAAACTGTAAATACTACTCTAAAAAAATAAATTATTTGTATTATTGTATTCTGATGTTTTCTTTAATAGCATAAATTTCTTATTCCGAAAAAAATTACTGTTACGCTGCTGTTAGGATGGGTAGCGAGGTATGTGTTAATGAAGAACCAATATAGGTACCTACATGATTGTATCATTTATCAAGGACGCTAGATATCGTCCTTGCATTTACTTAGCCTCAAAGAATGAAGCGATTATTGGTTCTTGACAAACCGTTTCCTCGCTACGCGTCTTCGCTTATTTTGGGTGGAATCGCCAGAACACCCAGTGCTTGAAGCGAGCGAAGCGAACACAAATATTAATGGAACTTGAGAGATTTAGCAATGTATGCTTCACATGTTCTAAACAGTAGGCAATAATTCACTGTAGTACCTACCTGGGACATTGTTAACAGGCTTGCCCGGTTTCTAAAGCATCCTCTCAGTTGAACCGGCCATATCCACAGAAAATACAATGGTCACACGCGTGGAAAAATCCTTTAATTGCGGCACGACCTTTGAATTGAAAGTCGAGGTACATAACACTCGGCCAGCAGGCCTCACGACCATTGGTTGTATTAAACTATCGTGATCATTGCCCATATTGGACATACTCCATGTCCTCGAGCAAAGTCAAGAGCTAACCTATCTTAAATAAGCAAAAATGTGCCTTGGGTGAAGGCTGTTATGCGTTGAGACCTGTGGCAAGAAATGTGTTAATGTTGATAAATAAAATCAAATAAATATCCTTGGACTTAACACAGCGTCATCCAGTCCCAAGCTACATATTTTTCTTGTAAATACGTCATACATAATACATAGAAAACAACTATACTCGAGGAAAATATTTGCAGATTTTGTCCCACGGCGGGGATCGAAACCGCATCCTCCTGCGTCTCGGGCGGGCTTACAGCCACTGCGCCACAGAGGTTGTCAAAATATATTGATTTGATTTATGCAATATAGGCAAGTGATGACAAGAAGCAAAAAACTTTAAGGCGACCTTGTCTGATGTGAAGACAGAGCTAAGATACAAAAGCAGATCAGTTTCTCTTCATTAATTCCGACGTTGATGTTATCTTTTCTTTTTGAAAAACCTCTTTATCTTAATCACGATCTTAAAAAATAATTCTGTCATGTCTCTCATTTACATTAATTGCTGGCAAAACTTGCTAAGGCGTTCTTGACAGCTGATAGTTAAATTTAAGCAGTGTTCTGAGCGAAGTACCTATTCCCATTTTAGCACCTATCAATATTTTGACGAGGTGCTCTTGGGAATAAGAAATAAAGTTTGATTCTATTCCCGATTGCGCACCTACGTAATGGCAGCTTCTAGTGATGGAGGAAGCGACCACAATTTGGAAGACCGCAAGTGGCATTGACAGCTGAGCTCTTTCTTTTTCTGATTTTTAAAACCGTTAAGCCATGATGGAGGCCTTTTAGACAGCCTAAAACTCAGTCACTAAAAGTTGGCCAGTTGCTGCGTCTGGAAAAAAATGCCTAGTGTTGAATCAGAGTGGTTTGAAAAATTTAAATTTTTTCCGCATTGCTTGGTTATTAGGTTATCGGTTATGGTTATGTAGCTAGGAGGTCGTCTGAATTTTGAAATTATGCTGACTTCAATTTCGTAAGAGAAATTTCTTGCACTCTAAGGTACATTTTTGTTCATAACACAGAAGATCCTCATCTGATTCTCAAATTTTTTTATGGGACTACCTTAGACTACCTTAGGGTATACTCTTTCAAACATAATCCCGCCTTCAGACTGACGAAACAATGTCGTCCCTCCACGAAAGCGCCAACGGATAATCTTAAAAATATCAAGAATCTCAAATACGACTCTTGAGATTCTGATATCGTCGGCCATTTGATCCGCGTCACTAAATTCTGGTAAACTATATTTGGATATAAAAGAAGGCTCGAAATTTCACGGCCGCATTTTAAATTATACGTAACGCGGCGCACATGTCACTATGATTACTGCTATTTTGTTTGTTTTAACATGTTTTATTATATTTGTAATTTATCAAAAGAAGACGAATGAAGTTTGTGAATCCTCAAAGCGTTTGGATGGCAAGACCGCGCTGGTGACGGGAGGTACTGCGGGCATGGGGTTACTGGTGGCGGCGGAGCTGGCGCGGCGCGGTGCTCGAGTTATCGTGGCGAGCCCCTTCCCGGAGGAGGGGCGCGCGGCGCTCGAGTTCATCCAGCGCACGGCGGGCAGCCGCCACGTGCTCTACCGCCGCCTGGACCTCTCCTCGCTGGCTGACACGCGCCGCTTCGTCACCGAGCTGCGCGCGCACGAGCCCGCGCTGCATCTGCTCGTCAACAACGCTGGCGTGGGCGGACCCGGCAACCGCACCACATCCGACGGAATAAACTTTGTCATGCAAGTCAACTACTTCGGAATGTTTCTGCTCACTCTGCTACTCTTACCGCTCCTGAAAAAGTCAGGCCAGCCGGGCGAGCCAAGCCGAATAGTGAACACCGCATCTGTACTCCACAATGTTGGAGTTGCCGATTTGAACAACTTCGCTTGCAAGAAAGTCAAGATATATCATACAGAACACTACAGTGACAGTAAATTCTGTGTGGTGCTGTTCACGAGGGAGCTGGCCAGGAGGCTGAAGGGGGAGAACGTGGTGGTGAATAGCGTGAATCCGGGTGCGGTTGGGACGAGGATATTCGAGGGGTTACACAGTTTGTTGGGGAAAGTGATTACGTGGTTCTTCTTTGTTTTCTTCAAGACGCCCTGGGAAGGCGCCCAGACGGCGCTGCACGTGGCGCTGGACGACGAGGCTGGTGACGTCAGCGGAGAGTACTTCGCCAACTGCCGCCTCTCTAGAGCGGTCCCTAGAGCGTATGACGATAAGCTGGCCAGCGAAGTGTGGGAAGAGTCTCTGAAGATAGTCAAATTTGAGGAATATGAAAACTAGTTTATAACTTTAAGTAATTTTTTAATCGAATAATGTTTTAACCTTGACTGCCCATTTCCTAAATCATTACACTGATTCCGAGATCAAAGTCCGTTTTTTACGCACATCACGCACATCCTGGTTTTTATTATAAGCTTCTGTCCGTGGCTTCAGTCGAGTGGCCTATTGTCATTCCAGTTCATAAACTATGTACATTCTAAGTTTCAGCTACATCTGTGTATAAGTTTATGCGTGAAAGAGTAACAAACATCCATACATCATTATTAGATCATACTAAAAGTAGGTGTAAAGATACAAAGTTTATTGAGAAGGTACATCATCATTCTCCTGCACTTATATCACGATAAGTGGGGTCGGCACAAAAGTTCTCTTACTCTCTTTTTTATAATTCGTCAACTCAACTAATTTTGCTCTGCCTTCCTCTACTTTGCGTACCCAGATTTATTTACATGTTGCACAATAAACTTTAAAAATAAATGTTTCTATTGTCATTGACCTCTGGTTTAATTATGAAAATAAATCCAGTAAGTACCATTTCGTACTTGATTGCGTAATAAAAATGCAATAGCAAATCGTAGTTTGTCTGCAATGTAAATAAACGAAGTGCATGCCTACATTACCATACAAAACACATTATACCGAATTATTTTAATTTAAGGTATTGTAATAATTATGCTTTTATCCTTCCACATAATAACTTACCTCCAACATTACAAGGGATACATTTTTACTACAAGCTTTGGAACAAATTTCCCCAACACCAATTGACCTGAAATTTTGCATAGAGCATAGTGAATCTATCTAATTAATAATCGTTCCTTCGTTCGTTCGAGGCCTCCATCATGTCTTAACGACTTTAAAAGCCAGGACCGACAATTTAACGTGCCCTTCGAAGCACGGAAGTGCTCGCTGATAATGCCACTTACCACCCATCCAAGTTGTGACCGCTCTTGCTTAAGGATATAAGTATTTATTTATATATTATCTATATGTTTTTTTAAAGATAAATTATCGGTAAGTAACTAAAATTTAAAAAAAGGTGAAAAAAGCTGCCCGACTATAAAGGGGACTGGGCGGGTCACGTTGGCCGGATGCATTCCGATAACTGGGCGAATGCCGTTACCACCTGGCAGCCTGAAGAGATGCGTGGTCGCGGTCTGCCAAGGAAACGCTGGAGAGACGATCTCGACGCTTTTGAGAAAGATTGGTATGAAGTCTCAAAAGACAGAGGTGGTTGGAAAGAATTGGGGGAGCCCTTTGCCCAGCAGTGGGACAATGTAGGTTCAATAAAAAAACTATAATTTAAATTAAAATATAATTCAACCGGTTACAATAGGTGTATACTAAAATATTCGGGAAGTATTTTTATTAGTCGATTGAACACAAGGTCTCACTCGGGGTAAACTGTGGAGTTATAAAAAGATATAAAAAGGTATTTGCCTTGAAAAATGAAAGGAAACTCACCATTTGCTAAATATAACTGACCATAGAAGCCGTGTTGGTCAAGTGGATTAGTACCTCGACTTTCGTTCCGAAGGTCGTGGGTTCGAATCCGGCCATGCATCAATGAACTTTTCGCATCGAAAAATTTATATGCGCTTTAACACGAGCTTATAACGGTGAAGGAAAACATCGTGAGGAAACCAGTTAGCTCTCTAATAGCGTCGATGGGCTTGCAACCTGTCACGTGTGGAAAGTTAACTTCTGCAAAAAGTGGGCATGTACCAAATATGTATGTATTTGGACATATACCTCTGACTACCCCCTTAGACATCTTCAAAAAGATCTAAAAATTGCCTAAAGATCCGAAAGAAATGTCTACCGCTCCCGGGATACAGTCGTGATCATATTTCATTTTCATTTTTTAGAAGCAGGGATCATTGACATCGAAAAATGTACTCTTATGGGTGCATGTTTGATCTATTCGATTCGAAAGTGCACAAAATTAAGAAAATTGTCGCTGGTTTGGCATGTTTTAATGACTTTGGTTTTTATTTTTTCCATTTAGATTGTTTGTACATACCTATACTGTTTTTTGGTTTTGGTATTTTTGTTTTCCTTTTGTGTTTTTATGGCAAGCTATATTATAGATTCAATATGTGAGAACATATAAATGGTCTTTAGTTATAATTTAAGTTAGTGAATAGTATATAATGACTGTTTGTTTTCCTAAGACAAAAAAAAATGTTTGATAGATACTTAATAACTTTTTAAACTTTTTGGTCTGAAAAGGTGAAGAGTGCCAGAGTAGCTCATCACATGACCATACTCAAGAATCCTTACGAGAAACTGTACAGGCAGATGAAGAAGATTCCATTCTGGAAAAAATAAACGAGTACACCCAAATTGGATGTCCAATTTGCAGAAGTAAGCATTTTGTGTTTAATATCTTGATGGGCTGTGGATCTTCAATTGATTGTAAATGCCTTATACCTAGGTCTAAGGCTGCGTTTCCATTGACGCGGAGCTGTGCGGAGATGAGCGGAGAATAGCGGTGAAAAGTGGTGAGTGTTTCCACTGAAGCGGAGTGGAGAGGAGCGGAGCACTTTGCTCTCCTAGCTACCCTCCGCAACGCACCGCCCCGCTGTCCTCCGCTCCGCATCACCTCGCTTTCTATGAATTTTATATGAATATCCGCTCTGCTCCGCTCCGCTCGTGCTGTTTCCATTGAAGCGGAGCAGAGATTTCGAGCATAGTGATTGGTCAATTCAAGCACCGCTAATGCACAGCTCCGCGTCAATGGAAACGCAGCCTAAGAGAATCTTACGCAGAAACTTTGAAGATGTATTCCTAATTATTTTTAGTTACTTCCAAATTTGTATCTTATTTAAATGTTGTAATTTTTTTACAAATAGGTACGCTAACATATTTAAATATAACATGTTTTAAAGTGGTCTTGTAGGTACTTAACAGCAATTAATTACTAAGTACTTGTTCTTTGACCTCGCCCTTTAATTGGCTACAATTAATATAAGAATTGACTTTATGGTACTTATGATAGGTAACATATCATCACAGTCTTTTAAGTTTTAGAGTAATATTTATCTGGTTAATTGTATAAAAATAATTTAAATAATTATACAAAAGCCGTGTTGGCCAAGTGGATTGTACCTCGACTTTCGATCCAAAGGTCGTAAGTTTGAATTCGGCCGTGTATCAAGAAAGGAAGAAAACAAAATGAAAGCTTAATCTTGTTATGTAATTCATATTAAGTTACTGAAAAAAAAAGCAAAAAAAATTGTCGGTTAAATGAGTACTTACTTTGACGTTCATTTATTTTAGGAAAACTACACCCTTGTTCGACATGAAAATTAAATAGAGTATCAGTCCGTATACAGAAAGAAAGCTGGAAACTTATAAGCGCTTACCAGCTTTGGAAAATATATGAACGCGCGCCGATTAGCACTGAACGATACCGACAAGTACCGACAAGCTTCAACACGCGCTGGTCAACGCTGGGCGCTGCTATTTCAAAAATGCCAAATCATCGTCCGATGAGTCCGACATTTTGCTTGGTCTGCTTCAACATGCTTCCTTTGTGTAGAACGGACCAGCGTTGACAAGCGCCGGTAAGCGCTTATAAGTTTCAAGCTTTCTTTCTGTATACGGCCTCAGAGACGAGCAAGCAGAGATAAGGGCTTACTCCATTATGCTCCCACCCTCGTGATCCCGGTGGGATCATACAAAACTTTTGAGTTCATTAAGCTCCCACTATTTGTGGGATTTAAAAACTCCTCTGGTTTTATTCCATGTTGATTCCTAGCTACACAGGGCTGTTCTATCTATGAAAAAGAGTACGCTACTTAGCCTTAGATATATAATAATTATGTCTGTTAATAAATAATAATAAAAATAAATAAATTTTAAATATTATTAAGTATTAACATTTGCATGCCTATTAGGCAGAATATATCTGGACTAACCATTATAATATATAAACTTAAACTACCACTGACTCACTCACTGACAGAATTGTTCTCCCTGTTGGTGGATGGGGAGGTATGTATATTTTGACGGATTCGTATAGAGGTACGTCTGGAAACTTCGGGAAAAATCGCAAACCCCCCCTTTTTGCCCCCCTTCCCCCCCTCTTATTGAGGATCTCGGAAACTAAGAGACTTGGAACAATTTTTTTTGCGGAATCGGATAGAGGAGGCTCGGGGAAGTAAAAATTTTTTTTCAGTGTTGCCCCCTTTGCCCCCCCTCACCCCCCCTTTTGCGGATCTCGAAAGCCTTAAGACTTTGAACAAATTTTTTTTCAGATTCTTATCAAGGGGCATCTAGATAGTCGAAATATTTTTTCAAAACTCACCCCCCACCTCCCCAACCTCCCCTAAAATTGAAAGGGCTGTAACTTCACAACGGTTAGAGATATCCATTAGGTGTTTGAACAAATATTATAGTGGGTAGGCGTCGGAGGTCCTGAGTGGAGCGAACCTACGAGACCTGAGTGGAGCGGAGGGGGGAGGTGGCGAGCGAAGCGAGCCGCCGACCCCCGTAGCGTAACGAAGGTCGAGTGGGTGAGCGTAACTCAGGGCCGACGACTTGGAAACTTGAGGGTAATTTTTTTTTTTTAAATTTTTTTTTTTTTTTTTTTTTCATAAATTTTTTTTTTCTTAATTTTTTTTTTTTAAATTTTTTTTTTTTTTTTTTTTCAAAATTTTATAGGGGTCTTTCTACCTGTCAAAAATAGGAAAAAAATACCGCGAGCTGCTTGCAGCTCGCGCACCACGCAAACATCAAACAGGTCGGAGGTCCTGAGTGGAGCGAACCTACGAGACCTGAGTGGAGCGGAGGGGGGAGGAGGCGAGCGAAGCGAGCCGCCGACCCCCGTAGCGTAACGAAGGTCGAGTGGGTGAGCGTAACTCAGGGCCGACGACTTGGTAAATTTTTTTCTTTTTTTTTTTTTCTTAATGGCTAAAGGCTCCTAAAGGGTTTTCATACTGATTTAGGGCTTCCCATAGCGGTTTATTAAATATTTTTAATCTCCTATGGATTCTCAAAATTTTTAAAGGGTAGCTACCACCTGTCAATAACATGGATAAAGAAAACCGCGTGCTGCTTGCAGCACGCGCACCACGCAAACTAGTTAGTACTATAAGATCTGATTGTAATTTATATTTTGGAAAATAAACGAATCTTATCTTATCTTATCTTAATAATTGGATATATTTAATGTAAGTATCTTTTTATTGATTAAAATCTTCACATCACATCATTACTTCCAGGTGTGTGGGATTATAATGGAACGATGAGTGTTCAATGCTCCCTAGTGGGAGCTATAATACTCTTCCTACAACGGAAAGTCCTTACCACAGCACCTTAAGGTAAATTAGTTGCAATGCTATCCCAGAGGTCTTATTGCATAAAATATTTTTATAAAACACAGTTTAAAAATAAACATTTTTTTTATAATTATTTACATTGTTGCATCTTGTTTTAAGGCTCAATAAACTTTATATCATTAAACAATAGGCTGTATAACACTTCAGGTAGAAATGAATAAAACTAGATTGAAATGAATGAAAACATGCTCAAACAATTATAATAATTAGCCCTGTGGAACCTAGAATTAAACCAATTGCTAGTGATTTGTACTTGTGATAAAAATTATACATAACTACAGTACAACGCAGTCTTTTATAAATAGGAAAGAGTGGGTCTGGTCCTTCCGTGTCATCTAATATATATATATCAAAGTGCAGTGTTTGTAAAAAAATCTACGCACGAATAAAATAAATTATATCTCTAAAAATTTAATCTGATTTGGTGCAGTTTTGTTAAACTATTAGTAAATTTTAATCGGATTTTACTAAAAAGATTTATTGTTGAGTCAAGTTATTTATATTATTTAAAAAAAACAGGTTTTCTTTATTAATTTTTATAAATTGTGCAAGTAAGTACATAGTATTATCTTACATGTTTATTTATTTATTTCAAAAGTGATTTTATATATTTTTTTATTGGAAGTTTATTTTTGTCTCCTGTTTTTTCAGTACCTATTTATTGAATAGCCATGATGTTTCTTCTACTAATTATGGCCTTCTGCCTAACATGGCTTCTCATGCTAAGATGGAAAAGAAGAGACTTAGAGACATTGTACAAACAAATAAAGGTATCCGCGCCAAGATGGCCTATTATTGGACATTTACACTTGTTTATCTGCAGCGAAGAAGGTACCTATTTACTTACAAATAATTTAATAAGTGTTATTATTATTATTTTCAGCCGATTGTGTCCCACTGTTGGGAAAAGGCCTCCTCCCATTCCTATACGTTACGATCTTGTGTTGGGATCTCCCAGCCGTGTACATATGTAAATAAGTGTTAAACATTAGTTTTTCTTAAACTTTCGCGATCACAATTCATCGATCATATATATATTTATATTATATTTATAAATACATTGACACGAGGTTTTATCACGTTATTTCCCTTATTTCTTTACGTCCCGACGTTTCGGCTATGTTGCCGATGGGTTGACGTAAAGAAATAAGGTAAATAACGCGATAAAACCCCGTGTCCATGTATTTATAAATAGTGTTAAACATGTTCGACGATGACTACTTACACATCTTCAAAGGATCTAAAAATGCCCAAATATCTGAAAGAACTCAACTGCACCTTGGGAATACAGTCGAGATCATATTTTATTTTATTTCATTTTGAAGTGCTCTTGGCAAAGCTTGATAGATCGTCGAAGTTAAGCAACATCCCGAGCGGTCACTACTTCGATGAGTGACCGCAAGTGGCATTAATACCTTCGGAGGGCACGTTAGATTGTCAGTCCTGGCTTTTAAAGTCGTTAAGCTATGACGGAGTTGGCCATTCATATTTTTTATTCAGAGGTTTTCCTTAAATATGAAACACGTTCTATATTGTAAAACCGATAACTTTCCTTTATTTAGAAATAAGTTTTCAAGTAAACCAAGGAAAAACGTTTTTAATTTCAGAGAGGATGAAAAGAATCCAGAGCCTTGGAAGGGAGTCGATGAGCTCCGGGGGGATAACTGGACTATGGTTGATGCATAAACTTTATATACGTAAGTGTTACTTAAAATAAAATCATTAGACAGCCGGTAAAGGTTTGCTTTGTCAACTTTTTAATATTTTTTTCTTCATTTAATTTTTATTATTGAAACCCAAAGTGATAATGTTTTTGTTTTGGAGTAACGTTTTATATTATTAGCTTATCTTTTTTCCATCATGTAAATAAAATGTTTGCCATGGAGCGCGCCATGCTCGGCATTAAGCTTGTAGACCGAGTTCCCAATATCGAGATCCGAAGACGAACCAAGGTCAAGGATGTCGGTATCCGGGCAATGGAACTCAAATGGAGTTGGACTGCGGATGATGATGATAATGAAATAAAATGTTTCGTTTTCAGACGTTGCTGACTCGGAAGTGGCTGACATTCTCATGAAAAGTTGCTTAGCAAAAGACGACGTCGTAAATTGTTTCCATATAGCTATTGGAGACGGAAGCATATTTAGTTCAGGTGGGTTGAATAATAAACTTGGGTATTATTTGATAAGATCTTTTAACCACTTATAAATAAATATCCTTGGACTTTCCACACAGCGTCAAGTAGTCCCAAGCTTAGCAATTTAATGCTTGTGCTATGGTAACGAGATGACTGATAAAATGACTGATAAACGCGTTGGAACAGGAATCACCTAGCATGTAAAACGAAACTTAAGTGAGCCTTGAGGTCCTACAAGAATAAATGATTTTTCTTTCTTTCTTTCTTTCACTACATAGATACATTTTTTTGTAAATACATACTTAGTATACATGGAAAACATCCAGACACGAATCAAATATTTGCAGACCATACAAACATTAGTCCCGTAGCGGGGATCGAACCCGCAACCTCTGCGTCTCGTCTTTACATCGAAAGTACCTTTCACAGAATACTTTATTTATTTCAGTTGAAAAATGGCGTCCTCGTCGTAAATATTTGGCACCCACTTTCGGTATGAAGAATCTCAACTGTTACGTAAACACTTTTTCCAAACTTAGCGATAACATTTTGGAAAGTATAGAAAAAGAAAAGTCGTCTGGTTCTGACACCATTCAAATGGGAAAAGTCTTTTTAACATACACCATGAACGCTATTTTCGGTAAGGATTCTTCAAATAATAATACGAAATTACTTTCACAGCAGTCAAAAGATAGAGTGTTCTCGAATTGATATTGTTTCCTTAAAAAAGACGTGCAAGATCGATACTTACTTACTGTTCTGGTGTAAGCGATAGTGTCAGGCTAAACCTTAGTAGTTTTTAGATGCTATTTTATCTTATAAGATTTATTAATGTTAAAATGGTGAATAAATAAAAAAAAAATTAAGATAATAATCTATCGCACCACCACCCGGTAAAATAATACGAGCACCTATGAGTTTATATTCGTTCACCTCAAAATTGAGGTGTATCAAGTTGCAACCTTATTTTATCTTAGATGTGATATATCTAATGAAAAAGAGCTGCATAAAGATCACAGCACACATAATGAACTCGGAAACCGATCGTAACCGTATCGCTTCTTGCTTCGCCGTCAACCAGGCGTCAACCTTACGTAATTCCGCGGATCAGCTGCCCTAGCCATGTTACATTTCTACAATCGCTTTAGAGTAGAAACTAAAAAAAATGTATAGGAATTGACATTCGATGATAAAAACTCGAGCGATCAGATATTATGTCAGATCAAAAGTATAGCGATGGTCTAAAGAGTATAGATACGAAACATTTGTCACTTGTCTACGCGCCCTGCTCCTATACGTCTCGGCGGCGGCTAGGCGATGGTTAGGCGTCGCCGCGCTTACGACTCGCCAACTAGGTACTCGCTCACGCTGGTTGCTGGCACCAGTTGGCTGGAGAGACGTAAGTGCAGCGACGGAGAGATGTAAGCGCGTGGACGACGAGCCGTACTGCGGTTCGTGAGCTTGTCCCGAGGAGAGTCGTTTACGCTACGATTTCGATTAAGTGTGCTTTGCAGTAGGGAGTTTCATATAAAATCCCTTTTCGAGTTGATATTGTGCTGTGACCAATTTTTTTTGCATTCTTTTATTTTCACGTCTATGTTGCTCTACACTGGATGTATTCATAAAAAAGTTTTCAAATAAGAAAATATATTAATAATTGTTCTACATTAATCAATTGGAGGGTTTCTGGTACTTTAAGGAAGTTAACACTGTTTATTCCGGTTGAGAAACCGGAATAAACAGTGTTAACTTGATTCCTTAAGATGAAGTGAGAACTTCATTTCACTTCGCTAGCTGATACATTTGCTTACAGGATCACTAGGAATTTCAGTAAGAGCGCAGGAAAACGGCAACCATCCATTTCTGTTGGCGCTTCAAGAAGTAATGACTGCTATGATTCATCGCATGTTTCACCCGTGGCTGTACAGCGACTTTGTGTACAAACTAATGCCTGTTTATCACAAATTGAACCGACATAGACCTATAGTTTATGGAATGTTTAAAGAGGTGAGATAACGTGTCATGCTCTGTCCTCACTATCACCTTATCAAATTAAAAAAAATGAAAAGATCAATTTAAAAGCATTTCAAACATTCATCGTCTAAAGAAATGTTTAGGGGAGTAATCATTTTGGAAGTAACTAGAGCTATGTGAGCCGTTGAAAACTTGTGTTCAATTCGAAAATCAGTTGAAAATGTATATTTTGAGTGCTCGATGGTACTGGTTCAGCTAGTACAAACAAGCTAGCTGTTAAAAGAGCACATTATGTGAGATTCATATAAATTTATTTTTAAGGCAATTCAGGAAAAAAGGAAAGAAATTAAGAAATATCGCGATACTTCAAACAAAGGTATGTACCTATGCTATTTATAACCATTTATTTAACTACATAGGTATTTATTTACAGCACACTTTACCTAACTTCTAATTTGGGAACGGTCAAGTCAAAAGCATGTATTTAAGATTTTTAAACTCTTTCTTTACCTGATAGTTTTGGATCTTGGTTTTATTACGTCAAATGAATAAATGTGCGTAATCGAGATATTTAACTGATATTTTTGATGTGATCAAAATTATTGCCACTTCTAAATAACACAAAGTTTGACTTACTTTTTATACCTATTCATGTTAGGCTAATCGTCAGACATTACGGCACATTCACATTGTTTAAAAACAATAGGCTTAATATTTTTAAATAAAACTCTATGACGAGAGCACACGCTATACATTTTTTTTTATTTTACTATTTTGACATTTTCAGCACCTGATTTCGGTATCTCGATGAACATCAACTTGAAAACTTTCATCAGTCTGATGATAGAATCACCGGCCAACGTAACTGATCTCGCCATTCAGGAAGAATGTATAGTAATGATATCTGCCGCGAGCGACACTTCAGCTGTTAGTTTGGGATATGTCACTTTGATGCTGGCCAGATACCCTGAAGAGCAAGCAAAAATATATAACGAGTAAGTGAAAAAATTTAGATTTTTTAGTTTCTACCACCCTGCTTTTTTGGTTTGCTTCAGTACGCTGCAATATTAATGCCCGATTCCTATATCCAACGTATCGATGACCGTAGATCGATCGTCATAGCAACGTTGTTATCTGTCAAAAAAGTGTCATACATTATGTGTATAAACTATAAACAACGTTTCTATAGAGATAGATCGACGGTCAACCGTACGTTGGATACAGAAATCGGGCTTAAGAGAACACGATGTTTTTAAAGAAAGAAAGAAAGAAAAATCATTTATTCTTGTAGGACCTCAAGGACCACTTAAGTTTCGTTTTACATGCTAGGTGATTCTAAAACGAGCAATCACTGCCCATTTCCGTGTAGAATCCCCTGTGCATTCGCGGCGTGTAAAACGCGCAGTAAAAATACGCTATATATCACAGGCTCACATACATCAAACACAGCTTCTACAAAAACATACTTACAGTCGGTTTCTCGAACGATCGTCGATCATCTCCAAAAATACCTAATCAATGTTATAATCACGTGAAAATTAGGAACAAATTCGACACTGGTGGCTATTCGGGATCTCGCCAAAACTAAACTAAACTAATTTGACAGCTCTAAGAATGTTGCCGTCCCTTTCATAACGATCAAAATAAAAAGGATGACATCAATTTTAGTGCTGTAAAATTAGTTTCGTTTTGGCGACATCCCGAATAGCCACTATAGTCACGTGATTTAACCGATGATTAGTTAATTTTTGAGATGATCTAAAACCGGCTGTTAGACTCTTAATTGTCAACATGACATAACATAAATAAATTGCTATATAGGCGTTTATTTGATTTTTTTGACATCTTTTTACAACACTGAGTTCAATTGTCAAACTTTTTTTAGATTGAGAGAAGTAATTAGTGACTTCAAGAGACCTATTATGCCAGAAGACCTTCCTCATTTCAAGTACCTTGATGCATTTATTCGAGAGACCTTACGGTTGTATCCACCTGTCCCTTTAATAGTCAGAAAAACCGAAAATAATATCAAGCTACGTAAGTACCTATTGTGTCTACCTTTTTTCTACCCTAATTTAAATAAAGCAGAAATATCTAATTACTGGTTTAACATTTGCTGAACACCTTTTCGATTGAACTAAGAAATAATAATAATAAATATAAATATAATAATGGTTCTAAAAAAAAACTAAACTAATAAAAACTAAACGAAACTAATACGTTGAGTGTCTGCACATGTTGAAAGAAAGAAGAAAGAAAGAACTGTTGAACCTTCCTGTAAATTTTGGAGTCTGTGCTGAGGGATAAAAGGCTTTGAACCTTTATTAGATCGTGGAGCTAAAAATAGGAGGTAAAATTTCAATTAGGTATAAATTGTTATCATAATTCCAAATAGAGAATATTAATCTTTACTAATTACGTTTTTAATAACCATTTTAGCACCTTGAAGTCTATAATTTACTTTGATCTTTGTTAACCCATGAGAGCCATTACGTTCTGTAATTTAGTCACTCGACACGTAGACCGCGACCATAACTAATCTATGGAAGAGATCCTGGGTACGTGGGGTAGGTACCAGGGGTAGGTATCAAAATTCTATTGGGATGTTTGGTCGAAGCGACGCGTAATCCGAGGGCTGGCACTTATTTAGCTCAAAGGATCAGCATTGCCATTCAGCGTGGCAATGCTGCCAGTGTCTTGGGCATGCTTCCGTATCGCAGTGGTTTGGAACTACCTATAGATCGTTTGTAATGATCCTTAGGTGGCTCTGGTTCTAATTGTATTTTGTACAGTTATGTAAAATGTAGTAGGTAGTTTAGTTTCTGTAAATAAAATCTATAATACTTATAAAATAATCAATGGTACTAAGTTCACCGGGTCAATTTGTAAAACATACAAAAATAAAATTTGCGCAAAATTTTAATCAGAATAGAATAGAAAAAAGTTTATTTCAGCTGTCATTACTAGCATTAATTTTATGGCATGCTTATCTTTCCTCATGAAGCGTCCGGGGTAACCCTAGTACCAGGATGTGGTATCATGATCAACATCTGGGCAATCAACCGTAACCCCTTGTACTGGGGCAAAGATGCAGAAGAGTTCCGACCGGCGCGCTTCTTGGAAACAGAGCCGAGGCACCCGGCCGCATTTGTGTCTTTTAGCCATGGACCTAGGAACTGCTTGGGTAAGCAATTAGTTTTGATAATCTTAAGTCTAGAAACAAGACATCTTTTTTTCAGAGCGAATTCCACAATATAACTTTATAAACTATTTTTAAACGCTAAAAGGTATTAAGTTCGTATGAGTTAAGTAGCCAACTTTAATGACGGAGTTTTTACTATTATTCTACTTTCTATAACCTAATGTAGTCAAGAAAGAAATAAGATAGTTCTAGATTCCAAATTTTTCAAACATTTTATTTTAAACTTCAAATGTAAATTTATTTCATTGTTGTTATTTTTTGACCTTGACTTAAAACGCTCATACTAACTTTAAAGTTCTTATGGCTTAACTTAATAAGGCTACCATTTATGTCCTCCGTCATAGCTTAATGGCTATGCCCTAAGCTGGGTCCGACCAATTACTATGCGCTCCAAATTATGAACGCTCGATTACTTATAAACACAGTATAATTATAATATCAGTGCGGAAACGCTCAATGCTTGGGCACGCTTCCGTCTGGCAGTTGCTTGGATCAATTGAGCTCAACTGGTTCTCATTGTATTTTGTACAGTTATGTAAATAATGGTTTTAGTTTGTAATAAAGGTAATATTTACTAATTATAACGTATTCACCTTTAAGTAAGTAAGTAAGTTCGAATGAACAAGTGGCCAACTCTGGTGACGGAGTTTTTAGGCCGCCTTAAGGCCTCCGTCATGGCTTAACGACTTTAAAGCCGGGACCGACAATTTAACGTGCCCCCCGAAGCACGGAAGCGCTCAGATATAAATGCCACTTGCGGTCACCCATTCAAGTTGTGCCCGCTCAGAACGTTTCTTAACTTCGACGTTCTATCAAGAACGTCTTAGCAAGTTTTCAAAAATATGTACTTAGTAGTTTAGTATCTGCACAATATTGTACAGGATAGTACAGTATAGTATGTTACAGGTTACCAATATGCCATGATGTCGATAAAGACCGTTGTCGCGACCATCCTCAGCCAGCACCGCATCGAGGCCGCGACAGAAGACCTCAAACACGAACCATTACGCGTCAAATACGACCTAATGATGAGGCATATGGATAATTATAGAGTTAGATTCGAGCCTAGATAAAACTAGAATTATTTTATGTAAGTAGTAGATTACCTACTTGTAGAAAAATATTTTTTTCAATCAGTCAAATCTAAACATACAATAAATTGTTATTAAAGGTAACAGATTTTGATTTTAAAACGTTCTTCATGATAAAAGAAGGCCCTAATGCTACAAGTATTCAAGGAAATTGTCTATCATTTAAAAAATCTCATTGTGTTTCGTAGTTTGAGCGTAATCTAAATACCTAAAAATCCGAACAGAGCACAAACTTACTTCTCATCATGTTTTCTTCCTTTGTTAAATTGCATTTTTATGCGTGTATGTTTTTCTCGATAAGATGAAACTTCGATAGAAATATTAAAGGCTTACTTGTTGATGTTAAGTAACATTACCTAACAAGATAGATATCAATAGATATCAAAAATTATCTATGTAATTATACAGTGTATTTTGTGCTTTGTCGGCTTAGTCAACCCCACACATTATTAATCATTGTCTCTCCTGTGGATATGGCAGAGGTTACGGGTTCGATCCCCGCTGCAGGACAAAATATTTGCATGATCTACAAGTATTTGTCTCGTGTTTTCTATGTAGGATTATGATGTATTCACAAAAAAAATTATTCTGGTTACCATATCACAAGCATTAACTTGCTTATCTTTTGACTAGATGACGGTGTAGAATGTCCAAGGATATTTATTTATTTATTTTTTTGTATGATAATATCACTGACAGTGTGACAGAGGCCTTATAACCCAGATAAGGTTCTCCGTTTGAATCAAAATATTGTACGATATTTTAGGGAAGTGAATTCTGCGTAAAATTTAAATAATTCGCTTATTATTCTCTAAATCAAAAAAGACACTTATCACCTTGCCACTTATCCTGAGACGCTGAATAAATGTTTATACTCGTACTACAAATATTTGTCTGGATGTTTTTCTATCTTTATTTGTATGTATTAAGAAAAAAAAAGACATATGGCACTCGAAGACTGCCGCGGTAAAGCTATTGCATAGCATTTGTTTTTTCGGAGTGGGGGGTGTTAGGTTATTTTCGTTACTGAATTTCTGGATTCGGTCTCCACGCTCAAGAAAGAAAGAAAGAAAGAAAAATCATTTATTCTTGTAGGACCTCAAGGATCACTTAAGTATCGTTTTACATGCTAGGTGATTCTAATGCCTGTTCCAACGCGACTCCCTACACCAGGGAAAGAATCAGGCAAGAACCTGGTGGTGTGGGCCTAGCTTTTTTTAAAAGCGATCCCTTAACAATCTATCTCTCAAGGCCCGCGATAGAAGCTATGCAATAGCTTAAAAATGTATCTAAGTAGATATATCAGTCATCTGGTTACCATAACAGAAGCATTTATTTATTTATCACTCTCTGGACGCAAGATAAGTAACAAATTAATAGTTTTTATAAAAAATAATGACTGCGCGGCGGCGCGGGGTGCGGGACAGGTGTTTATAAACACTGTAGTGACTTCTACCTTTAATATTGAACTTCACCTCAACAGTGTATATAGGTAGATAAGAAACAAATAATTTCATAAAATAACTGTTTATCAATTGAGTGGTGATGGTGCAAACGTAACCGCGGGGATTAAACAGCTACAGTTTTGTAAAATGGCACAACATTATTAAACTAAGACAATTTTTAAATACTTTTAAATACTCGTAAGAGAACCTACTTAAGTGAAATTTAGTAGGTAAGTGGAAGTTATCTAAAATTGAGAAAGAACCTAAATGTTAAATTTGTCATGTATGGGTGTTTACCAGACCAAACGATCGATCGTCGATTGATGGTGGAATGGACCAGTCGACGTCTATCGGTAGTTTTTAGTGTTGTAGAAACCATAGATTTTCAACGACCAATTCATCCTACCATCGACCGATTACTTTGTAGAACCATTGTGTTGGAGATATTAGTCAGCTTAGGACACTGCGTTACCGTATGTCTAGCTGCTTCTAGGATGAGCCGCGGGGAAGCTCTCCTGTGGTTCAGAGAACCAAACCTGACGGAGTGTGACTGCGGTGTACCCAGCCATACAACAAAACATCTAAATGGAATCTGATGGAACGCCCGAACACCTGCACTAAGGAAGACCTGAATGCGGCCACAGAGCTGGCGATATTTCTGACAAACAATATTTAGTAAAAAGAACCATTGACCCGCAAAGAAGATCGGCCGATGCTATCGATCAACGATCGATCGACGGTCTGCTGACACCCTTATCGTCACAACTGTCACCAGACCCGACCCAACAACATATTTATTGTGTTCATCTTGTAGAAACGAATCAATTGTATTAACAGCACCGCCGCATTTATCAATATATTTTTTTTCACTATCTACAGACACAGCCAAAGTTGAAGTGAAAATATGTTAATTTTACTAGTTGTGGTTTATTGTTTAATCTGGCTTTTCACGCTGCGATGGAAAAGACGAGATTTGGAGGCATTGTATAAGCAAATGAAGATTTCCGCACCAAGATTGCCTCTAATTGGACATTTATACTTATTTTTCTGCAGCGATGAAGGTAAGTAAGTACCTAAATATTTTTTTATTGAAAAGAAAATATTATTAGATTAAATATTTAGGGATTACACGCGCAAATATAAAAAACTGTAGGTAATTTTAACTAGAAAATAATTTAAATTTCTTGGATAAAATTGATGTTTTTATTTTAAAATGAAAAATCTTACTAAAAGTTTTACAACTTCGACGGCATTCGAACTCGCGAGATACAAGCGATCACCCTTAAGCCGGGTTGCCTTACCACTCGGTCACGAAGCCCTTAACGCCGAAGACGAAACTATCAGTAAGATGATATTTCGGTTATAGCACCGATTATGTTTTTATGTTTCCATCTACTTTAAACTCCCGTTTTGGGCAATTTTCAGGGTTACGATTTTATGTATGGCCTTTTTCTGTCTTCTAAGTATTCATCGTTTTTGCTTTTAGTGATAGGACGAGGCGAGAGCTTTCTGGTGATTTTAAATTAACCCTGAATAACTCATAATATTTAAACAAAATATTTAGTTGTCACATTGCGGGTGGTCCCAATTGCCTGAGGAAAGTTAATTAAATAATTTAATTAACTGAAAATTTAATTACATATAAGAAAAAGTAATCGCAGTCAATTATTAATGAATTGGGACTGCGGTTCCTTTTTCTTGTGGTCCGAAACGCCTGCGTTCTCATATTTATTAGGTATGCAGTTTTAGTAAAGTAAAATTTACACGATAATAGATTTACCTCCGTTAGAAGTTGGTTTGCAAAATAAAATTATACGTTTTTATGCGTAATAATACAATGGATGTATGGTATAACGACGTAGCTTATGTGTGAATAAATTGTTTATGTTTACCTCATTTGTGTTCTGCACATGGTTTAAACTTAGGCTTTTACATCTTTACTAGATGATTTATACAGAGTCAGGAGGCAAGCTTTGCCTACATTTAACGGGACACTGTAGTGCCTGGGACATTGTTGAGATGGAATAAGCTTGCCCAGCACCTAAACCATCTTCTCAGCTTAGCCGGCCATATCCACAGGAAAGACAGTGGTCAATACGTGTGGGGCTGACTAGCCGCGGGTTTCCTCACGATGTTTTCCTTTACCGTTTAAAGCTCGTGTTAAAATGCATATAAGTAAATTTTTCGACACGAAGTCCATTGATGTCCAGGATTTGAACTTTCAACCTTCGGATCGAAAGTCGGAGTACTTATCCACTTGGCCAACACGGGTTTAGCTTAAAAACATGACCGAGCTGTATTTGCTCTATGCCAACAGGTTATGAAGACCGGTCGTAAATAACTTGGTTCAAATTCAAAAGTTCAATAATTAGGTACACTCACAGATTGAAATGGTTCTTTTTTTGTCTAGCATGTTCCTATAGGAAAAAGCACAATCATAATACCTATGGCATGGTAAAGTCGACCACGGCCATTATACTAAACGCAATAAATTTATATAAACGTGATAAAATTCCAGGACGAATGAAACAGATCCAGCGCCTTGGAAGAGAAGTTATAAACTGCGGGGGTATAGCCGGACTATGGGTAGCCCACAAACTTTACATACGTAAGTTGTAGGTATATTAATATCACTTTTCATTTCATTTAATTTTTTTAGACATTAATAGATAAATAAATAGTAATCCTTGGACATTCCACACAGCGTCATCTAGTCCCAAGCTAAGCAATTTAATGCTTGTATCATGTAACCAGATGACTATGTGTCATGTAACTACATAGATACATTTTTTTTTGTAAATACATACATATTATACATAGAAATCACCCAGACTCGAAAATATTTGCAGATCATACAAACATTTGTCCCGCAGCGGGGATCGAGCCCGCAACCTCTGCGTCTCAGGCGGGCTTTCGCCCACTGCGCCACAGAGCTCGTCAATAATAATGAGTATAATGACCCACTGCAGGGCAAATGCTTTACCACTATTACTTACGGTTAAAAAAAAGAACAAAAATCACAATTAATGAACACCAGAACTGAATTGAACTGAGTGGAATTTAATTCATAGTTATTTTCGCAATGGTAATTAATGGTAATTACTAATTATACTTACCTACTTACCTTACTTACTTTTTATTTTTTAACATTACACTCTTATTTTTGTTCGTAGAATTAATAAACATTTCAAATAAAACATGCAAAAAAACTTACTTATTTTTTCCTTCTAGTAGGTATAGTTCCTCTACTCTTTCCTTGTAGTTATGTATTTGATATTTAGACCTACATGTTCTATGATATGATTAGTCTAGTCTTACTAGTCTATGAAAGATAAATATTAAAATAATTTAATATCCTGGGACATCAGACATCATCATGACACAGCATCATAATACCTAGTCCCAAGCTAAGCAATTTAATGCTTGTTTTTGTTAAGGTAACCAGATGTAAACATTTGTAGGGACATTAGGCGGAAATCGAACCCGCAATTTCTTGCATGCATCTCAGGCGGCCATTCAGCCACAGAGGTCGTCAATGAATAATAATTTTGTGCCTCAATGATGATAACTTTATGTTTTCAGACGTTGCGGACTCAGAAGTGGCAGATATTCTCATGAAAAGTTGCTTAGAAAAAGATGACCTCATAAAATGTTTCCACCTCGTTACTGGAGACGGGAGTGTATTTACTTCTGGTAAGCTTTCGAAACAGTTTCTATACTAGATTTGCTTTTTTATGGAGAACAAGCTGTGCCTCGTGACTTTACGATAAAGTACATAACTAGCGGGTAAAGTTCCCGTTCCCATAAGAATACCGGGATAAAAAGTAGCCTATATTTTAATCCAGAGTATGAGCAAAATTCTGCTACTAAATGTCATTCAGATCCATCCAGCCGTTTGAGCGTGAAAGAGAAACAAACACACACAAACCTTTATATTATTAGTAGGATTTATAAAAAAGTTTTGTTTTGTTTTATTACATAGCTTACTAGCTTACCCACCCGCGGCTTTGCTCGCGTAAAATATAGCATATTATTATGTTCATTAGGAAAGTACTAGCTACACATCAATATTATTATCATTCAGTAAGTATTTATTATTATATTATAATCAGCCCATATTTTCCTACTACCGGCACCTCCCCTTGATATTTTCAATCATCATGTTCCTTTCTGTGTCATGGGCCCACGAAGTCCGTCCAGCCACCTTCCTAGGACTGCCGCGACGCAGTCTTGCTATCTCAGGGCTCCACTGAGTGGTAATCTTGGCCCACAGCTCCTCTGACATGCGCTAAACTCAGACATGACCAGCCCAGCTCCATTTAAGCATCGCGACCCTGAGCCACGTCAGCAATTTGCGTTCTGGAATGCAGTGTTGAGTCTCTGACATTTAAAAAACAATTAAAAACCGTGTTATTTGACCATGTTTTTTTATCTTATTCGTACCATATTATACTACTCTATCTTAATCTTTATATTATTGCAGTTGAAAAATGGCGGCCTAGACGTAAATTTTTGTACCCGACTTTTGGTATGAAGTATCTCAACAGTTACGTGAAGACTTTTTCTAAACTAAGCAATATTCTTGCTTTGTACAAAACATAAATAAAGAAAGAACTGCGGGCAAGAATACAATCATCATGGAAAAAGTGTTCTTATTATACACTATGAACGCTATTCTGGGTCAGTGTAAAAAAAGTTCTAAAATAGTGCCTCTAGTATTCACGCCATTTAACTTTTGAAGGCTACTTCAAAAGCTACTTGCGAATATTCCTTCTGGATAAGTTTTCACGACGACTGAAAAAAAACTGACATTTTGCCTTTTCTACTGCCCGATCACTCATGACCATACCAATTGGCATTGGACACATTTTTGCAGCTTCCAATGATATAATCAAGAAAATAATATCATCGATTGATAATTATTAGATCTCACTACAATTTATTTACCAAACTTTATCGGTTGTATAAAAAGAAATGTGTATTATATTGAAAAAACTTAAAACACACATTTTACAGGATCATTAGGCATTGGAATAACAGTGCAGGAAAATATCAATCATCCATTTCCATTGGCTCTTGAAGAAGTGATGAGTGCCATGATAACTCGTGTGTTCCATCCGTGGCTGTACAGCGACTTTGTGTATAAACTGTTGCCTCGATATCAAAATATCAAGCGCCATATATCTACAGTCTGTGAAATGTTACAAAAGGTCAGATTCGTAGAGTGTTCTATACAGTATAAAACACGAAATCATTGTTATGCACCCCAGCACTAAGTACACTTGATTTTTCATTCCTTCTTTCAGTTTTGCGTTCTACACATATTTTACTTTTGTTTGATACCAAACTTGCATAATGTATTTGAAAACATTCGATTATTCATCCCCACTTTTAACCTCCATTTTTAGATACAATATGTGTTTAAAACCTACCGCTAGAAAACCAGCTTTTCATTGTAGAAAGGAACAATGCTGTTTTATTTTCTTTTACAGGTTATACAAGAAAATAGAGAAAAAGTTGAAAAAAACACAGATTCCTCCCCTAATGGTTTGTATCATTCCTATTAACAAGTTTCTTGGTTTTCAATATCGTAAATCAAACCTACTTTGACTCGCTTTTTTATGATTTAAGCAGGTGAACTCACGACTGTACCTAACTCAAAAATCAGTAGACTTCCTACTGATTTTTGAGTTAGGTACAGTCGTGAGTTCATCTGCTTAAATCAAAAAAAATTTCAGATAAGTATATCAATGGACAATGGTTTGAAAACTTTCATTACGCTACTTATAGAGTCACCTTCCAATATAAGTGACATCGCTATTCGGGAAGAGTGTATAGTAATGATTGCTGCCGCCAGTGACACCTCAGCTGTCAGTTTAGGATATATCACTTTGATGTTGGCCAGATATTCTGAAGAGCAGGAAAAAATATATGATGAGTAAGTGAGACAAAGACAAAGTCACATTTACACGAAGGATGGTGGGATTTAGCCAAAGATAGAGACTATTGGAAGAGTTTGGGGGAGACCTTTGCTTGTCACTGTAGACGAAAGACGTTATAAAAAAGTGTGACAAATTTATCTAATAGTTTTATTTATTAATGTGAAGTTCTTCGTGGATGCGATGCCTACGCGACGCGACAGCTATTTGGACTTATCGATTTTTTTTTTAAGATTAAAAGAAGTCATTGTGGACCTAAATAGACCCATTACGTCAGAAGACCTTCCTCATTTGAAATACCTTGATGCATTCATTCGAGAGACATTGCGGTTGTATCCACCTGTTCCTACAATCGTCAGAAAAACTGACAGGAACATAGAGCTACGTACGTATAAAGTCTTAGGTGTCAATTCAGATGTCACCAAGACTAAACTAAACTAATTTGACAAAACTAAAAATGTTGCCGTCCCTTTCATAACAATCGAAATAAAAAGGATGGTATCAATTTTTTAGGATGTCAAATTAGTTTAGTTTAGTTTTTGTGACATCCGTTGATACCATTATCAAATTTTGCAATCAAAATCTTTCTGCAGTAAATTGAACTCATACCTACAGCATTAATTATTATCTTAATATATTATGTAATTTAACATAATTTATTTTAAACCGCCCTTTAGCCATAAACTCAGTCCCTTCAAATAGACATTTTCTAAATTAACACTAGTGGCAATTCTGAGTGTCGCAAAAGCTAAACTAAGCTAACTAAAATTGTTGCCGTCCCTTTCATAGCGATGGGAATAAAAAGGATGGCAATAATTTTAGTTAGTTTTAGCTTTTGCAACACTTAGAATTGCCCCCACTAGCTAGTTAATAAATCTAATAATCGCGTTTACGCGTTTACGCGTTCGCTACAAATTCCAGTCTCGCAACGCTAGCTGGACCCTAATTTATTGTTTCGTGTTTTGGATGCCCATTGCATTTTTTTCCCTTGTGTAGCATCCGGGATAACCTTAGTACCAGGCTGTGGTATCATGATCAACATCTGGGCAATCAACCGTAACCCCTTGTACTGGGGCAAAGATGCAGAGGAGTTCCGACCGGCGCGCTTCTTGGAAACAGAGCCGAGGCACCCGGCCGCATTTGTGTCTTTCAGCCATGGACCTAGGAACTGCTTGGGTAAGCAATTAGTTTTGATAATCTTAAGTCTAGAAACTAGACATCTTTTTTTCAGAGCGAATTCCACAATATAACTTTACAAACTAATTTTAAACGCTAAAAGGTATTAAGTTCGTATTAGTTAAGTGGCCAACTTTAATGACGGAGTTTTTATTATTATTCTACTTTCTATAACTTAATGTAGTCAAAAATGAAAGACATAGTTCAAGATTCCAAATTTTTTTTTTAACATTTCATTTGAAAATTTAAATGTAAATTTATTTTATTGTTGTAATTTTTTGACCTTGACATAAAATGCTCATACTAACTTTAAAGTTCTTATGGCTTAACTTAATAGGCTACCATTATGTCCTCCGTCATAGCTTAATGGCTATGCCCTAAGCTGGGTCCGACCAATTACTATGCGCTCCAAATTATGAACGCTCGATTACTTATAAACACAGTATAATTATAATATCAGTCCGGAAACGCTCAATGCTTGGGCACGCTTCCGTCTGGCAGTTGCTTGGATCAGTTGAGCTCAACTGGTTCTCATTGTATTTTGTACAGTTATGTAAATAATGGTTTTAGTTTGTAATAAAGGTAATATTTACTAATTATAACGTATTCACCTTTAAGTAAGTAAGTAAGTTCGTATGAGCAAGTGGCCAACTCTGGTGATGGAGTCTTTACGCCGCCTAAAGGCCTCCATCATGGCTTAACGACTTTAAAAGCCGGGACCGACACTTTAACGTGCCCTCCGAAGCACGGAAGCGCTCAGCTGAGCGCTTCCATGCTTCGGAGCACAATGAGTGCAAGTGGCATTATCAGCTGATAATGCCACTTGCACTCATTCAAATCGTGACCGCTCAGAACGTTGCTTAACTTCAACGATCTATCAAAGAACGTCTTAGCAAGCTTCGCCACAAGCGCTTAAAGAAATGTACTTAATAGTTTAGTATCTGCACAGTATTGTACACTGAAAATGTTCGTCACCTTTGAGTCGGTTTTCGCTTGCACCAGATTGCAAGAATCAATTTTTATAGTACCAACATATTACCAGTGACGTTCCTTTTTCAAGTTTCAAAAGGGATTATGTGCTCGTGCTCGTTGAACGAATCAAGTTGAAAACCGACGAACATTTTCAAACAGTCACTGTACAGGATAGTACAATATTGTATGTTACAGGTTACCAATATGCCATGATGTCGATAAAGACCGTTGTCGCGACCATCCTCAGCCAGCACCGCATCGAGGCCGCGACGGAAGACCTCAAACACGAACCATTACGCGTCAAATACGACCTCATGATGAGGCATATGGATAATTACAGAGTTAGATTCGAGCCTAGATAAAACTAGAATTCATGTCATGTAGATTACCTACTTGTAGATAAATATACTATTTTCAAACAGTCAAAACTTATACCAAAGACGATTAATATCTAGCTTATACTAATAAATGAGTTATAAAAGGTAACAGTTTTTGATTTTTTTAACGTTTTTCATGATAAAAGAAGGTTCTAATTCTATTCAAGGTCATTACAAATATTGACATATAATTATAATATGACTATTATTTAAAAAAAATCTCATAGTGACACACCAGTAGTTAAAGCATGCTACCTAAAAAATCCGCACAAAGCACATACTTTTGGTTTTAGACTATGGATACTTTTGTCACATTTATTAGTGTAGGTCCACTGCATCACAAGATACATTCATATCCAAAATGTAAACTATGCTCATCCATTTATTGTACTGTAACTGTGTATGAAAGAAAAACTTTCATACAACCTACTTTTGTAAGTTTAATAATGGTTAAGTAATCACTTTTTTGTGACAATAAAAGATTGAACTAAGGTTGCTTGACTTGACCGACAGACATCAGAGGTATGTTCAAAACAAGAGTTTCTTCGTACAAAAAAAAAATGAAAAAACTAGTGCTCCCGTAATTACAGGTTATCACATCATGCTTTAAAAGATAACAACAACTAGGTAAGTATATAAGTATAAGTATATACCTATACTTCCTACGTAATTAAAACAAAAGATCAATTAGTAATTTAGATCCTATGAAGATGTCATAGGTATGATAGACTTAGGATATCTAATGGTACCAGTTATAGGTCGCAATTAGAAACCTAACTGGTCTTATAGTTTTTATATATTTTGTAATAGAGTGTTAAACCACAATTTAGTATTTCAATTTTTAAATGTAAAATCTTACTAAAGGTTTATGACTTCGACGGGATTCGAACCCGCGTGATACAAGCAATCACCCTTTAGCCGGGTTGCCATTGACCACTCGGCCACAAAGCCTATGACGTCGAAGACTAAACTATCAGTTATTATGAGCCTATATTTCGCCACGGGACAAATTTTTAGATATATAATGTGTATGTATGTTCTATAGATATTTGTAACGGGTCTGGATGTTTTTCTATTTAAATTCAAAAATATGTAGGTACATAATATGTATTTACAAAAAGTATCTAAGTATTCTATCAGTAATCTGGTTACCATAACACAAGCATTAAGTTGCTTAGCTTTTAACTAGATGACGCTGTGTGGAATGTCCAACAATGTGAGGCCCTATAACCCAGATGCAGATTCTCCGTTTAAATCGAAACATTGTCGGTATCTGGAGCCTTACTCCGGATCAACGAAATCGAAGTTTCGTGTCAATTTTCGGGTTCAATTACGTTGGTGAACTATTACGAATTCAGTATCCACCAACATAAGCTGACCCCGGAAATAATTACGAAACTTCGTGTTCGTTGATTCCGAGTACGGCCTCTGAATCGATAATATTTTACGTGAGTAAATTCCGCATACAGTTAAAATAAATAAATATTTTTAAAACAAGTTATGTACAAATGGTATTTCCTTTTTGTAATAAAAATAACAACTGCACGGAGGCGCGGGGTGCGTGCGAGACAGGAGTTTATAAATACGGTAGCGACATTTTAACCTTTATTATTGAACTTCAGTAGCCTTAAACAGATACGAGACAATTAATTTTCGTAAATTAATTGTTAATCAATTGAGTGTGATTAAACTATGCCTGAGTTTTGCTAGATGGCATAACATTATTAAACTAAGAGGATTTCAAATACTTGTTAATTTATAGAGTACCTAACTGAAATTGAGTGGGTAAAAGTTTACTGAAAGTGAGTAAGTATACATAAACTTAAATGTTAAATTTGTCATCTACTCGTAAGGGTGTTTACCAGACTGAACGATCGATCGTCGATTGATGGTAGAATGTACCAGTCGACATCGATCGGTAATTTTTAGTAGAAACCCTTATCGTCAAATAAATGTCACCAGACCAGGGTGTGTAGACAAGTGACAAATGTTTCGTATCTATTCTCTATCTATTATCGCTACACCTTTGATTTGACATTTCTGATCGCTCGAGTTTTCGTCATCAAATGTCAATTCCTATACATTTTTTTTATTTTCTAATCGAAAGCCATTGTCGAAATGTAACATGGCTAGGGCAGCTTACCCGACAATATATTTTTAGTGTTTCTCTGTCTGAAAATCAGCGCTGTACCTTACCTACCTAGGTCTGGTGCAGCATTATGCTGAGACAGGGACCTAATTTGACATTACGCAACACATTTTTTTTCGTCTGTTTTATGTACCTACATATTTTATTTTATTTGTGCATTTTCTGTTTAATTGTTATACTTACTTACGTGTTTCTTCAGGCGGCTTAGAACTCCGTCACCAGAGTTGGCCACTTGCTTATACGAACTTACTTACATGTTCTTGGAGCAAATAAATGTCTTTTCTTCCTTTTCTTTTCTTTCTTTCTTGTAGGAACGAATCAATTGTATTTTACTCAGCACCCTCGCAATGATTAATATTTTTTCCACTATCCAGGACACAGCCAAAGTTGAAGTGAAAATATGTTAATTTTAATAGTTGTGGTTTTGTGTTTAACCTGGCTTTTCACGCTGCGATGGAAAAGACGAGATTTGGAGACATTGTATAAGCAAATGAAGATTTCCTCACCAAGATTGCCTCTAATTGGACATTTATACTTATTTCTCTGCAGTGATGAAGGTAAGTACCTAAAAAAAATATATTGAAAAGAAAATATTATTAGATTAATTTTAAACTGTATGAAAACATCAATAAACCCGCGGCGGAGTCATCATCACTGTATTAACCATACTTAAAACACAAAACGTGATCAAATTCCAGGACGAATGAAACAGATCCAGCGCCTTGGAAGAGAACTTATAAACAGCGGGGGTATAGCCGGACTATGGGTAGCCCACAAACTTTACATACGTAAGTTTTTTAGACATTGTCCCACCAGAGCTTTTTACTATTACCACTATTACGGAAAATATTAAAAAAATAAAAATAAATAAATATTCTTGGACATTCCACACAGCGTCACCGAGTCCCAAGCTATGGTGACCAGATGACTGATATACTACGTAGATACATTCTTTTTTTGTAAATACATACATTATTAGAGAAAGAAAAACCTCCAGACCCGGAAGAAATATCTGTAGAACATACAAACATTTGTCCCGCGGCGGGGATCAATCCCGCGTCTCAGTCGGGCTTTCGCTCACTGCGCCACAGAGGTCGTCAAATGAATGAACAAAACATCCAATTAATGAACTCTGGAACTGAGTTAATTGAATTTATAATTATTTTTATCGTAATGGTAATACTTACAACAATTATTAGATCATTTTATTTATTTTATAACATTACACTCGTTTTCATGTAATTTGTAGAATCAATAAAAAAGTCAAATATAAAGTAGTTCCTTGTGGTATAGCTACTCTACCTATAATGGTCTCTAAATGGTCTTTAGTATTATGCTTAGTTATTTAATTTGTTTTTATGACTGTTTGTTTTCCTAAGATGTAAAAAATAAAATAAAATAGTTCAGGAAAATGAGGGGTTTCACCTCTCAATGAGAGAAAGTCAGCTACAAACTTGTATAAACCTTTATTTTAAACTAGTGTTTGATGTTTACCCAATTTTCTATTACTAGCTTACACGCCCGCGGCTTCGCTCGTGTGGTACCTACCTTGATGAATGAAATCGCATGAATAGTTTCGGAGATTACCCCAAACAAACAAACAAACAAACCAACTTTACCTCTTTATAATTATTAGTAGGTATAGATTAGTAAATATATAGAAGTATTATAGATAAGTCTAGTCTTGTCTTACTACAGTCGCGTTATACACTCGCTACAAACTCAGATAAAAATTATCGGAATAAGACAGAAATATTTCTCTCTCTCTCATAGAAGATCGGCACGATCTTTTGTTTAGCAATCTACTATTGTTCATGTACTCTACGTAGGTTTATGTTTACAGAAGTTGCGGACTCAGAAGTGGCGGATATTGTCATGAAAAATTGCTTAGAGAAGGATGATGCCACAAAATGTTTCCACTTAGTTACTGGTGACGGGACTGTATTTAGTTCTGGTAAGCTTTCGGTTAGCACGATAAGCTAATTAAATCATAAACGGATATTTAAATTAAAAAAAATTATCATCACAATCACAATCACAATCACCTTAAATTATTTTTTTTACAATTTCATTCTACCACTTAGTCGACGACATTTATATTACCTATATCTCCACGCTAAATTACAGTTTTGCAGTATCAATATTCTCTGAGCAAAGCAGCGTACAGACGGACAGATGGACCGACATGGCGAAACTATAATGGTTCCTTATTAACTTTGGAACCCAAAACAATGAATACGTAATATTTGACCAAGTTTTTTTGTCTTATTCGTACTAATCACACCTCTTTTTTCGTCTTTTTTTTGTAGTTGAAAAATGGCGGCCTCGGCGCAAATATTTATCCCCGACTTTTGGTATGAAGTATCTCAACTTTTACGTGAAGATTTTCTCTAAACTAAGCAAGAATGTTGTAGAAAAAATAAAAAGAGAAAGAACTGCGGGCACGGATACAATCAACATGGAAAAAGTGTACTTATTATACACCATGAACGCTATTTTGGGTAAGTATAATTTGTAATATCTATTCCAAAAACTGTATTAAAATAATAAAAAAATAAAGAAATTATGATCACGACTATCCAGGAGCGGTAGACATTTCTTTCAGATGTTTAGGCAATTTTTAGATCCTTTTTGAAGATGTCTAAGGGGGTAGTCAGAGGTATGTCCAAAAATATATTTGGTTCATGCCCACATTTTGCAGAAGTTTACTTTCCATACGTGACAGGTTGCAAGCCCATTTACGCTATTAGAGAACTAATTGGTTTCCTCACGATGTTTTCTTTCACCGTTAAAAGCTCGTGCTAAAGCGCATATCAATTTTTCGACACGAAAAGTTCATTGATGCACGGCCGGATTTGACAAGACCTTCGGATCAAAAGTCGAAGTACCTACTTAATCCACTTGGTCAATATGGCTCTTTTTTAAATAATGCCTCTCGTTCACGCCATTTAACTTTTAAAGACTACTTCAAATTAAAGCTACTTGCGAATATTTTATTATAATGATGTGAGCTGAAACTATGTATTAGTAAGATGATTAATTATTTGTAATGTAATACCTAAGTGTGGTTTAAGACTGTAACATTTATAAACTACTTGCGAATATTTCTTCGCGATAGATTGACTGGCCGATCTCTGACGACCATTCCAATGGTATGGTCTATGAGCTACTTACACGAAAAGGTGCAGCTTCCGATGATAGAACCTGGATGATTATCTTAGATCTCACGAATACTATTACTACTAAAATTTGTTTAAGTACTAAACTTTATCAGTTGGATAAAAAGTAAGTAAGTTCGTATGAGCAAGTGGCAAATTCTGGTGAATTCTAAGTTTTTAGGCCGCCTTAAGGCCTCCGTCATGACTTAACGACTTTTAAAGCCGGGACCGACAATTTAACGTGCCCTCCGAAGCACGGAAGCGCTCAGCTAGGAATGCCACTTGCGGTCACCTATCCTAGTAGTGACCGCTCAGAACGTTGCTTAACTTCGACTATCTATCAAGAACGTCTTAGCAAGCTTCGCCACGAGCGCTTCGAAAACCAGTCATGTACTGTACATATTATTGAAAAAACTTTAAACACACATTTTACAGAATCAATAGGCATCGGTATATCAGTGCAGGAAAACATCAATCATCCATTACCGGTGGCTCTTGAAGAACTCATGAGTGCCATGATAACTCGTGCATTCCATCCGTGGCTGTACAGCGACTTTGTGTATAAACTGTTGCCTCGCTATCAAAAGATCAAGCGTCATATATCTACACTCTTCGGAATGTTACATAAGGTCAGAGTGTTCTTTTTATTTTAGATTATTTTAGATTGTCAAGGGATCGCTTCAAAAGAAAAAGCCCACACCACCAGGTTCTTGCCTGATTCTTTTCCTGGTGTAGTCGCGTTGGAACAGGCATTAGAATCACCTAGCATGTAAAACGAAACTTAAGTGATCCTTGAGGTCCTACAAGAATAAATTATTTTTCTTTCTTTCTTTCTTTCTAATTTAAAGCACGAAATCATTGTTATAGATAAAATAACAGTAACTTCTTGTAAATTCGAGCAATTATGAGCTATAAATAGATCTAACTAGCATAACTAGCACGCGCTAGCACTTGCTTCATGTGTTAGGTAACTAGGTGCCTACTTACTATTTCCTATATTTATTTTCTTAGTTTGCTTGTTAAGTATTTCTGCCTCCTGCTTTGTGTACCTATCTTCACACCTATCTGTGCTGTAAGTGTGTCAATAAAGATGATATCTATCTATCTATCTAGCACCCACTGCTGGGTAAAGGTATCTTCTCTATCACGCCAATCTTAGCGGTGTTGCGCCAACCAGATTCATTGCTTTCCTACCGCCCTTACAATGTCGGTCTGCTCCGAGGTTATGATACTTTGCTATTCATCATCATCATCACGTGCAGCCCGTCTCATCCCTGCTGGGCATAGGCCTCTCTTCGCTTGTGCCAACCTCCCCTATTCTGTGCCAGTCTAAACCATGGTTTAGACTGGTTTAGACTTTGCTATTATTTGCAGCGAATTGCACGATTGGAATTAGTTAGTAATCTACATGACTGGGCCAGGCTCGTAAGGTACTCGATATATTTGATATCGGGATTACCACTTAGCTTAAAACAACTTTTCCTAATAGTCGATTGCTTTTACAGGAAATTCAAGAAAATAGGAAAAGTGTTGAAAAAACCACCGATTCTATCGACAGCGGTTTGTATCATTCCTATTAACAAATTTCTTGGTTTTCAATATCGTAAACCTACAAAGCAAAGCTTATTTTGATTCTCTTTTTTTATGATCGGAAGTCTGCTGTTTTTTTAAAGTAGAGTCGTCTTCTTCTAAAATCAAATAAATTTTCAGATATCTCAATGGACAGTGGCTTGAAAACTTTGATTACGCTACTTATAGAGTCACCGGCCAATATAGGTGACGTCGCTATTCGTGAAGAGTGTATAGTAATGATCACTGCTGGCAGTGACACCTCAGCTGTCGGTTTAGGATATATAACTTTGATGTTGGCCAGATATCCTGAAGAGCAGGAAAAAATATATAATGAGTAAGTGAGACAACGATAAAGTCACATTTAATTTTGACGAACGATGGTGGGATTTATTATTGATCCTAGGATTTAGCCAAAAATAGAGACGATTGGAAGAAAGAAAAAGTTTGGGGAGACCTATGCTTAGCAGTAGACGAAAGAGGTTATAAAAACTGAGACAAATATATTATATAATTATATACACGACAGCTATTTGGACTTATCGACTTATTTTTTTTAAAGATTAAAAGAAGTCATTGTGGACCTAAATAGACCCATTACGTCAGAAGACCTTCCTCATTTGAAATATCTTGATGCATTCATTCGAGAGACATTGCGGTTGTATCCACCTGTTCCCATAATCGTCAGAAAAACTGTCAGGAACATAAAGCTACGTAAGTATAAAGTCATTATCAATTTTGGTATCGAAATATTTCTGCAGTAAATTAGACAATTATTTATTTACACCTAAATTGAACTCGTACCTTCTTATGCTGCTTTATTATCTTATTTTAATTTGTAATTTAATATAATTTATTTTTGTTTTTTCTTTATAAAGCCTTTACTAATATCTAATTATTGAAATATTTACGGCCATTTCATGAACCGTCATTTAGCTCTATACTCAGTATAAACCCTTCAAATAGTCATTTTCTAAATTAATTCTAGTTTCTGCCTAGATCAGCTAGTTGTTATGCTAACTTATCGTGTCTGTGACAAATTTAAGTCTCGCAACAAGTTAGTTATTCAGTTAGCTAATCGTTAATATAAAGTTTCGTGTTTTATATGCCCATTACATCTTTTATATTTATCTTTTTTTTATTAAAGCATCCGGGATAACCTTAGTACCAGGATGTGGTATTGTCATCAACATCTGGGCCATCAACCGCAACCCTTTGTACTGGGGCGAAGATGCAGAGGAGTTCCGACCGGCGCGCTTCCTGGAACCCGAGCCGAGGCACCCGGCGGCCTTCGTATCTTTCAGCCATGGACCTAGGAACTGCTTGGGTAAGCCAAAAATCATGACAGACAATTTTGGTTTTGTTATCTCTCAATTGTCTAGAACAAAACTTATTAAACCCATAGCTAAGACGATTAATATCTAGAAGACAGACAAAGGCCATACACAAAATCGTAACCCGTACCAGATAGCCTGGAAACTTTAAAACATCAATTTTATCCAAGAAATTTCAATACTTAGTAGTAGGTAGCAACAATATTCAATATAAAAAAATTTTTAGGTAAGTAATTTTAACTAGAAAGTAATTGTAATTTCTTGGATAAAATTGATGTTTTAAAGTTTCCAGGCTATCTGATACTGCGGGATAGGGTTACGATTTTGTGTATGGCCTTTGTCTTCTAGATATTAATCGTCTTTGCCCATAGGCATTACTTGCATGCCTAATCCTAAAAATGTTACAGTTGCTGGTGAGTCAGAAATCATTTTGTTGCGTAGGTATTTACGTTCCCGTTAAGAATGCACTGTCTAATGACTCACTATTACGAGCTTACAAACTGCAATTACAATGTCTTGTAATAGGCGCATAATGCACACTTGATTGGTTTGCGACCGGTGCGCTATCAACTAAAACCTGTAAGTGAGAGCACGCCATGATCTGCTCTACTCACAAGTTGTAAGACTCGTCCTACAGCGAGAACTCTTGTTTGGCATAAATATCGTCGAACAAGTAGAAATCTACTTCATCTATCTTACTGCTTGCATTTTGATCTTGACTTTGACTGAAAATTATCACAAACAAAACTACAATAGTAAAACTCTCTATCTAAAACAATCATTGATTACCTACAATTTTGTTTCAGGCTACCAATATGCCATGCTTTCCATGAAGACTGTCATTGCTAACATTCTCAGCCAGTACCGCGTCAAGGCTGCTTCGGAAGAACTCAAACACGAACCTTTACGGGTCAAATATAACTTCATGATGAGGCATATGGATAACTATAGAGTAAGATTTGAGTCAAGATAAAAAGCAAAGGAGATTGATCATTTGAAACCCAGGCCCGGCGTAGAAATTGTATGCATCAAAAAATCTTCCATAAGTAGATAAAAATGATTAGCTGCTAATCATTTTTCAGAGGAGCAATAATTGTTAGGTACTAAATCGTAAAAAAATACAATTAAAATTACAGCATTCCGCCATGTTATGGTAAACATCAATCGGAGTGCATGACGTCATGCCTAAATAAAATCACTTTCATGTTATTTAGTTTTGTTTGAAAACTTTGAACTTGCTACCTAGGCGTGACGTTACGTACGCCTAGGCAAAAAGGCGCCATGATACTTGCTAGCGTTTTGGCGTCAGACACAAAATGTGCTTTTGAAATATTAATTTTGGGCTAATAAATGTTTATTTTTGATAAAAAAAGGGGTTTTTTATAAATAGGAAACAGGAACATAGGTAATACCTACTCGTAGAATAGGTAAAATTTCACCTTTTTTATCTAGGTACACAAAATGGTTGATTTTTTTAGACAGATATCGACGCCGGCACTGGGTTTTTTTAATGAGCCGTGACCGTGATATGCTCTTCTATATTGTTATTTGTAGGATAATGTTATTTTTTTAATTTAAATCAAACACAGTTTTTTAATACATCTATTTTAAATACAGGAACCGTAATCTTTTATTTAACATCCTCCTAGGAACAGTTAGGTACTTGAAATGAACATACCGGTAAACTAGTAGTTCGCCCCAAACGAGATCTCGCGCGCTGTTGGTTGGTAGCTTATTTTGTACTTGCTTCTGACTACCAATATACATCACGTTGAGTTGTAACTAATATCACATTATTTCATGATTATTTATATTACACTAGACTAGTTCCCTCACGTCTGCATACAAGTATTTTACTTAGTCAGAGCGAGGAGTCGAAGTTTTGTCTTCATCAAAGGTTTTGTGCAAAGTTTTAACATCTTTTTATAACCATCACACGAGTTTATTAATAGTAACTCCTAGTTTAATAGGTTGCGATTCTATTTTATGTACCATAGCACTATGTTAATAGACATATCTATGTACTTTTGGCTAAACCTTTTAAAAAATAAATATTTTTATTATTATTATTATTACTAGACTGAGAAGATGGTGCAAAGAATGGTCCGCAGATAATATTTTATATTTTACTTTGATTGATTAATTATCATTAAATTAAATTATAATTACGTTACTAAATTATTTAAATATTTATGAATAATACCTACAGTGGAACATAGAACCTCTTCCTTTTTTCAAGTTGGTTATAAATAACGATTGTCACAAAATAATATTTTATGGTTTTTCTGTGTCCCATTAAAAATTAATTTAATAAAAATAAAAATAAATATTACATTCTCAATCATACAAAATACATTAAATAAAACTGTT
This sequence comes from Xanthorhoe designata, assembly GCA_963582015.1. Classification (NCBI taxonomy): domain Eukaryota; kingdom Metazoa; phylum Arthropoda; class Insecta; order Lepidoptera; family Geometridae; genus Xanthorhoe; species Xanthorhoe designata. The sequence continues at coordinate 12,928,912 of OY757034.1, read as the reverse complement.
TATTAAATTCCTCTTTACAACTAATGATGCCTAGCCTCTAACTGCAGTTGGAAGTTATCTACATGCTTTAGCATGACGTCGAACTTGACTCGGATGGGAGCATCAAGCACGGTTCCCTCAGCGTTGTAGAGTCGAAACTGGCGAACCAATGTCGAAACAGCAGTCTTCATCGACATCATCGCGTATCGGTAGCCTAAAAAAAATGACATTTTAACTGATATGAGCACTTCTGCTGCGGAGGGCACGTTAAACTGTCGGTCTCGGCTTTTGAAGTCGCTAAGCCATGACGGAGGCTTTTTTTTTTTTTTTTTTTTTGCCCCTGCATCAGCTCTTTCGAAAGAGCAGTGTGATGCGGAGGGTTTTACTGAGGTGGTACGGAAGCGCCGGAAACCATCTAGTCGGAACCGTTGTGGTACCGCGGCTAGGAACCCAGAGCAAGTTCCTGGCTCTGGGTTCCGAGCTGAGGTGTCTACCACCCAGATGTATGTCTCACGAGTCCACTACGCTGTGAAGGCTGAAGATGTAGTAGACTACATCAAGAAGAAGTCTGGTTTTACGCTCAGGGTCGAGAAACTAACTTCTCGCCATAATGTGAGCTTTGGTTCCTTTATGGTGAGAGTTCCGACACATTATCTCTCGACCTATATGAGTGAAGAATATTGGCCTGCCGGAGTCAAATTTCGACGATTTGTCGGTCGCCTGGCCCAGAACCGTCGTGCTGACTCTGCAATTGCGTCTCACGTCGCCGGACAAACGTGTGCTTAGTTAATATAATATTATATGTATGTTAGTCTGTAAGGTATTTATTATATGGGCCTTAGATTAAGTATTTAACATCTTGTCACTTATCTTTAGTTGCCTGAAATAAAGATTATATTATTATTATTATATTATTTAAGCAGCCTTAATCTACGTCACCAGAGTTGACCACTTGCTTATACAAACGAACCAACGATTTTTTTTTTAAAGCATCTGAAGTGATAGATACTAGTCTAATATCTGGTACGGTTTTCATAATAAATGCAAAAAACCAAAAAACAATTCGGTTTCTTATAAGTAAATAAACAATAGACGCGCAATGGTGATTTGTTGGGAAATGAGATATTCGTAATCTGTGAATTTTTCCCGACAAAATGATACCAAACTCATTGCAAAAATAATTTTCTGAAGCTTTTTTACTAAAATGCCTGGAGTAATAATAGTTCGCTAAAAATAACCTTTTTACACATCGAGTTACATGCATACTCCTATTCTTATTCTTATCCCTATATTGCTATTGTGTAGATGTCCTTTATATTGTATCGTAGTTGCCACACATTATTTACGATACCTATTTTCATAACAATGAAATGTTTAGCTATCACACAAGCTGCATAATGTAAATATGTTTTCTTGGCTATGGTAAATAAATGCAGAGTTTAACCTGAATTATCAATTTAGCGTCCCACAACAATAGCACAATTTAATATACACAGGCATCACGCACTGATAATTTAATTAGCATTTTCATTGAATTGCACTTTTGTCATCAGGACGTCTGATTTTTATGTGATCGTAAAATGTGAAATGTAGACTCTATTATTCGACGTTATAAGTTTAAACACATTTCATAGATTAGATCACATTTACGAGTATATACAGCAGTATTTATCTCAACTAATTCACACTACCACATTGTCTCGGTTTTTTGTTTTCACGAAATTACTCTTCTAAATGCGATCTTTGTCGTGTCACTTCTTCTATTGTACAGATCAGCGGCGAGACAGCTTTTAATGCATTATTTATCTTCGGTACACGTTGTGTGCAGTTGATATTCCAGTTATCTCAACGCCTCTTCCCGCAGTATTGCTGGTACGAGTATCAATTGAAGTGCACATAATTGTTTCAGCGGTAATGGTGCGATTTATCTTGAATGACTTTGATGTCACGTTACTGTTGTTAGGAGTTACTAATTCTTCAGAATTATAACTATTTGAATTTGGCCCGCTCGATGTCAAATTACAATATTTCCATATTTTTGTCAGTTGATATAGTTGAATAATTAGTAGGTATACATGTCGATAATACAATGACTGTATATAGTAGTGTGTAGATGCTGTCGCAGTGAGAATATTGTTAAGTTGATGTTAAATTTGATATGTCCATATTTGAAAATTTCGGAACATTAAAATCGTACGAAAGGATCGGTTGATATCAGTTGAATGAATTTCCGCGTCGATTGTACCGTATTTATATTGTAGCTTTAATAAAAGTTCGTATCAAATGAATTATTGATATTGTCATGCAGATTTTTTTTATGGCGATATATGTAAAATTGGTAAATGCTAATTCAAAATAAACGAAACATTAGCAAGTTAGAGAACATCTATACTTACATAGCAATAAAATCGACGACATTCCCGGGTAGCCTTAGTGACATGACGTGCCGAATTGCATTCAATAATGATACCACAGGCGGGCTGTCAAGGTCACGCTTGTTTATATTATACCAATGTTAAGTCCGATATAATGTTGGGCTTATATAGGCAACCTTTTCCTTGTTATTATAGATTCATAGCCGAGGTATTTAACGCTCAAGATAAACCTAATGAATAACAATTTATTAAGTACATTTATTTATTTTTTGTTATATATAATGTATACCTTCATAAATTCTAAATGACAATACAGCCCATGGGTTTTATTTTAAATTTCAAACTCAATTTATCTTTATGTCTTATTTGACAAATTCAACATAATTATCCCTTTGCTGATTAATTTATATTAAAAAAAATTTAGTCGTAATCAATGCGGATAGTTGAACAAGTAAGATAACGTTATCTGTCAACAAAATAATAATATAAATTTCTACTAACTTTGAACGTAACTATAAGCTGCACGTCTGTTTTATCGATTCTAAATAAAGCATATATTGCTATACATCGACGACGACGATTCTCACTCAGTCTATTACGTCCGGTTGTTTTGAACATCGAGACGCGTTATCAGATAATCGTTGACCAACGCGCACGCGCAAGCACACGCACCAGTGAAGGATTATTATTGATTGACTTTTTATAGTTATTTTCTAATTCGATAGTGTTGTGAATTGTTGCGTAATAATAATCGACAAAATAATTACAAGTAAGTACTGTTATTATTATATAAAAATGATTATTTTATATCAGAAAAAATACGAAAGTCTTCACAAGGTCACGACATTGATTTTATCAGTTATGCGATGGAATAACAAAGAGGCGTCTGACATGTGGGTGCAACAGAACAATGGCGGCGTAATTGCATTTTTTACGCTACAAATAACTTGTTTATTTGATAATTTGATTTTATTCTATATTATTCGATTTATTTTCGAGTAAAATACATTCGATCAGGTAATTTAAAAGATGAAAAGAATCATGACCATCAACGGTAGGTACTGGTTTTTCTCATGCATCAAGATAAAAATTACTTATATTACAATTATTTTGTTTATTTTTGAAGTTATTCTGCAATTAGAATGCCAATTTTGTAAAGGGGTTTATTTTGTAAACTTAATAAGTTATGAAATTGTTTTGATAAAATTAATTACCTAACTGCCGGCTATTCTTAAAGTGTTGCCATAATCAAAATAAGTAAATATATTGACAACTCTAATCGATTTTTTTTGTATAGGTACGATTACAAATTATTATAAATGTAAAGTCATTGGAAAGGTAAATCGCAGGGTTTTTATAAATAATAAAGCGAGATGATACTACTGTGATGTGAAATAATTAGTATTACACACACAAAGTAGTCGTATTATTTTGCTTTTAAAACTTTTTAAAGCAATTTCACTTTGTTGGTTAACGATACATATGAATGATTGCATAGATTTTTTTTAATTATCTTGCTTCGGTTTCATATAAATCGAATCTTTTTATATATTTTATATAGAACTAAATCAGTCATTTGAAAGAATTAAGTGTCGAGTGTATTTATTCGAGTAATCGATTTTAATTTAAAATCTAAAGTGGCAACATTGGTGTTGGTGTCTCAAATTGAATTGTCATTGTCAAAAAGTCCAATGTCAATTGCGCGTGGTGCATGCTAAGTTTGTTCATTGCGATTTAAATATTAGGTACAGTTTTTTTTGTGTTGATCGAGTCCTACTCTCCACAGAAATTGTGATAATCATTGTAACTATTTGTTTATTTCTTGTTTTCAAACTGATTTATTTAAGTCTCTATCCCATCAGATATGCTAATTAATCTGCTCTCCAAACTACGACCTATAAACTCTATACACGACGGATATTTCTATTTTGAGGTTAAGTTACGTTTTCTAAAAAAACTTGGAAATGCGGGGTTTGATTCCAAAATGGCAATTGTAGATGGTTATTTGGTTAATTTATAAACCATCTAAAACAACTTTGGAGTTGACGCAACTCTGTACCGTGGACGTGGTCCATATTGTTGTGGTCATTCCCTTTGTAACAACGTGTGACAAGCAAAATGTGAAGACAGTATAACAATAATGAATAAGAAGTGTTACTGTAATTCATCTTGATTTTACAATTTAGAAATTGAAAATTATTTTAATATTACTTTGTATGCATTCCAGGATCATGAGTAGATTGAAAGAAATCATCGGTAGCAATAGACGTAATAGAGAAGTCATGAAATTAAGAAATCTTCCTGTAGATTTACCGCCATTGGACCAATTATACGAAGTAAGTTGTTTATGTTTAACATATTTAATAAAATTTTACGTTTCATGTGATGTCTCTAATTTTAAGGAATTTTTAAAATTTTCTGAAAATTTTATAAAAAAAAATGTTTAAACTCATTTTACTCTAATGCATGAATTACTTGTGTAAATTATTTTTATTTTTAACATATTAGTGTATACATATTTTCAGATAACTTTGGTGGATCACAATGGCAGACCATATGTATACAGATTAGTGCAAAACAGGTCGGAACCTGCACCAGGTACGAAACTATATTACGATATATATTTATGTGACGCATGCTCAGAAAGTTTAGTTTTCAAGGTCATTTTGTGTGTGGAATGTAGCCGATTATAGAACTCCCTACCTTAACAACCACTTTACCACGCTAGTGTAGAAAGTATTACTTTATTTTAACAGTTTTGGTTGAATTTCATGAAAACTATTTTCCTTATCACTTTTCACACAATTTATAGTCTTTCCAATCGTTTATTTAACTTTTGACAGATTACGCACATAAAGTTTTGTAATAATTTTTGATACAATGTACTACAGGGAATACTGTACGTCATGGACGGGTTCCACCCACTTAGAGATGTTTCATTCGTAATTAATGACCACCGACTATAAACTGTTTTGAAATAAATCGATTATCGATTATATTAATAAATAACACATAATTACAATAAAATGAATGAACTGCGGTACCTACTTGTAATGAACAGGTGCAAAATGTTGAAATTCATAGTAAATAATGAGTGTGTTAAATCGATTAAAACTTCTTCATGAATAAAATCGATCGATAAAATAAATCGAATCGGTAACGGGTCAGGGTATCACTATTTGAGTCAGTATTACAGCTGTCAAAAGTTAAATAAACGGTTGGAAAGGGTATTATAGTTGCCTTTTAATAAATGTCCTGACAATTGATGTCGACTGAAGCAACCACATAATTATGGCGTGACATGAAACTAGAATTGTCGCTCATTGTGACTGTGACACACGGCATCAAACGTTTTTGACGCATCAGCGCAATTGCCTTAAGCACGCCGTCGGCTCACGCGTCAGACTCCCCACTCGTCTTTGTGCGCATGCGACAAAACCTTAGGCTCATACCGCAATTCACGACTGCAAGAATGAGCCTCTTTAAATCCATGTTACATATCTAGCTATTAGAGTAGCAGTAGAAACTCGCACCGAGTAGGTACATATTTTTCACTTGTCTATTTCTCTCAGTTCCACGTAACTTATGAAATTAACACTCAACCAATAAGATATTTGAAATGAATAAAAAATGTCAAGTCATTAAATATATTCAATTTTATGAAAAAATACTTGCTTGACGGACGTTTTGCGGATATCTGTTTCTAGGGTTACATGAAACATAACAAATTTCATACGCATTGAAATATCAATTATTATATATACATACATGTAGGTACTAATTATAAATTTTATTTTTAGATGCATTGGACGATACGACTGCGTATGAAAATTTATCAATTGATTTAAACGACATCAAAGAGATTTTCATGATATTGACTGATGACCAACGTAACATTATAATGCATATATACTATCAGTATAAAAAAATTATGAAGCAAAATGAACTTGGCGAAGTGGGTGATCATAATCCGAAAATTATATTACAAGGACCAGCGGGTACTGGAAAAAGTACAATAATTAATTTTATTGAAAAATTAATAACATGGGAAGAAAATAAAACATCTGATTCACCAGAAAAATGGAAAGTATTAAAATGTGCATTCACCGGTAAAGCTGCTTCAAATATCGATGGTGTAACATTGAATCACATCTTTTCAATACCAATTTACGCAACGAGAAGTTTGAAAAAAAAACGTCTTGATTCGAAAAAAGAATTATTAAAAGATTGTATTTTCTTTATTTGCGATGAAATTTCCATGGTTGGTGAAAGATTAATGGAATCAGTGAACATGCGCTTACAGCAAATATTTGAAAATGACCAACTCTATGGAGATAGATTTGTTCTATTAGTCGGTGATTTATATCAAATTGATCCAGTACGACAAAAAACTGTATATCCACAATCCGCATTGTGGACATGCTGTGAATTCTATGAATTAACAAAGATTATACGACAACAAGATGAAAATTTTATTAAAGCTTTGAATAATTTTAAAAATTCCCAAATGACAGATGAAGACATTGATTTGTTGAGATCACGAAAAATCACAAATATTACTCAAGTACCAGACTCAGTTATTCATTTATTTTATCAAAATAATCGTGTCGATGAATATAATACAGAGAAAATAAATCAATCAAATGAAGCAGAAGAAATTGTTAATTCTCTTGAAGATACGGACGAGTGGCAACCGTCGAATTTACGTGTGAAAATCGGCATACGATACATGATTACGTATAATATGGATGTCGGTGATGGTTTAGCAAATGGTACAACTGGAATCGTTAAAGGTTTTGATTATGATAAAGACAATCGTGTAATTGTAATTTGGATGGAATTTCATTCCAATGCAATTGGTAAAAAAGTCAGATCAGATTATTTCAAAAAACATAGTAAACCGGGTTTTGAAAATTGGGTTCCCATTCACCGATCAAATATTGTCGTTAAATTTAAAGATAATCCAAAACGTAGTCGTACAATTGGTAATATGTTTCCATTGAAAGCAGCCGAAGCAATAACTGTTCACAAGAGTCAAGGTCAAACATATCATGACGGTGTTTGCATGCACATAACTGACGATACATATGACAAATTACGCACAGATAAGACTCTGCAATATGTCGCATTAACTCGTGTTAAACGACTTGAAGATTTATACATAATTGGATCCCTCAATTACTCCAGTGAAAATAGTAAGAAATTTATTCGTACAGAAAATGAATTGAATCGTCTGCGTACTGAAAAAAAACTGCAATTAGCATACGAAACATTTAAGGATAACATCGGTGACGTAATTATTTTTTTAAATACAGGGTCAACGTTTAATGAACATTATGAATTTATAACAACTGATAAGTGGTATGGCAATGGATCGCTGCTAATATTTACACAAACAAATACTATTGGATTGGACGAAATTGTCATACCGAATTTTGAGATTGCATATCGATCGGACGATGAAATTGCATTGAGATCGGGCAGTGGTATAATTTGCTATAAAGATAAAAGTAAATCTGTTGAAGTTATTAGTTCAATGTCGGATGATGATAATAAAATTTATTTAACGCTATTATTGTATGAAAAGTATTTATATATTGTAACTGGTGTTAAAGGTGACTTGGATGATGATAATTTCATGGATGCAATCGATAAATTTATTAGTCATTATATACGTGACGGTAAATGTATTTTTTTCATTGGTAATTTTGATTCAAATACAACTTCTTCATTGACCGATTTTCTAAACAGATTGAATTTTCGAAAAAAAATATCGTACGATTTATCAGACATAAATGAGGAGAGTCAATGTGACATAGTATTTACACGAAATTGTAATATTAACGAGAGTCAGTTTGGATTTTACGAATACATTCCATCAGCTCATAAACCCATTTTTGTTAAGATACCGCCAATGGCTGAATTGTTGAATAGTCATGATGAGGCTTTGTCAATGGATCATGAACAACTCAATAATGTACAACAATCTAAGATACAGGAATTGATGGAAATCGAGTAGATACATTTTTGAAAACATGAATTTACAATTCTATTAAGTATCATGAAAGTAAATGATATACGAGTGTCACAAAATCAAATTACAAGTATAAGAAATAATTAATATTATTACGAGTATAACATTTGTATCCACTATAATAAAGATACTGAATTTATATCTTACGTGTTTTATTGTCAATCCATAGTTTTAGATTTTCATCCCATTGTTATAATCTTCCTCTATGTAGTTGAACAAGCTGTCATTAGTATCAGCTGATATCAATAATGTCAATTTCTGCTGACCATCCAAATACAGTAAATTTTCAGTTGAATTTGGAAATTTGGTATTTGTGTAAAATTCCCGGTATAATTTTGGTATAAAATAAGTCGATAAATAACTCTAAACTACACGGTGTTTATTCGGTATACTTTTGAATGAATTTGTCCGCGAAGTCAGTAAGTAAAATAGTAATTGACGTCGACTAGAAAAATATACAAGGAACACAATGCATAAGGTTTACAAGGTGTTAGAATAATATTTGTGTAACACACTAACCAATACATCCTCTAGGGCCATGACTGAACGCCATATAAGCTGCAGGGTGCTTGAGAGGCGTGTCTATGAACCTCTCCGGTCTAAACTCCATTGCATCCTCACCCCAGTACTTCGGGTTACGATGAATTGCCCAAATATTGATCAAGATGCCACAGTCCTTAACCAGAGTTATGTCTGATGCTGAAAAAACACGTATGGTAATGACAATTGAAAGATTTGCGACGCAAGAAAAAGAGTCCTTGTAAAGTAGTTTTTACCAGGGCTAAGCTGTCCTTAACCCAGGATAATAAAGCTCCTATAGAGGGGAGGGAGTTCTCCTCCAAGGCCTGGGAAAGTGCCCAGAAGGCCCCAGTGAGAAAGAGAGGCCTGGTTTCTACAGAATCCTGTTACGATTTATTTTCAATCCTAAAGTTGTGTTCACTTCAAACCAATTAGCATTCTCTTTATAGGTCAAGGACATTGTACCGTCTCATAAGTAGTTCTGACTACTGCAAAGAATTACGTACTTATTTTGTAATTTGTGTGCAATAAAGAGTTTATAATAAAATAAATAAATATGAACGATGACATGTAAAAAACTCCTTAGAATGAATACCGAAAAGTTTGCTGAGAATCTTATCTTTTTGGTTGCTCTATAACCATATATCTCTATCTATCTCTCTTACCATATCAATGAACTTACGTAAGGTGAGGTCGTGAGTAGCCTTCCGTACAATAACTGGAACTGAAGGATAGAGCCTCAGGGTTTCTCTGATGACAGCATCCAGATACTTCAGTTTGGGCAAGTCCTCGACTACCACTGGCCTATCAGTGTCTCCAAAAATATTTAAAATTCTGCAAAATTATAAGTAAAAAATCATAAAAATTGAGAATTTTAGTTGTTTAATATCTAAGCCTAAAAACGGAGATTTACACAAACCTAGTCAACAAAATTATGTAAAACTAGTTGACTCTGCGAACTTTGCATCGCCTAGAGGTTAAAAATATTATCAAAAACATTTTCCACACACAGTGTTTGTAATGTTTCGTAAATTATTCATAATGTAGTTATTCTGCTATTCGGGGCGAAGACAAATCCAACCCAAATAGGTCCAGCCGTTCTTGAGTAATAAATAGTGTAACTCACCCGACTTTGGACTTTAGATTAGGTTTATCATGTAAGTATATAACAAAGTGGTTGTCTTAATATCTGCTCCAGTTGTCTAAGCACAGCTAGTAGCACTTAACCTTCTGGTTTTCATCAGGATTTTAGGCAAGCATTAGAGCCGTGAAAACGATGCCTTCAGCAGTAGTGTCTGTACTGGCTACCACTAGTACTAAATGCCAGGCTCATTTACAGAGGAACAAACCAAAAAATCCTTCAGGTCAGAGAACCATAGCTAATAATAAAACAAGCATGTAGCTGCTCACACGTAACACCGTGTCCTGTACAACAGTGTCCTGTAAAACAGAATGTCAGGACAGTGGAATCTATAAGCAGGTAGCTAATACTTACTTCTGGTGGCAAGCATCAGAGCGGCAAAGGCCAAAGCCTATTGTCATGGTGTTTACACCAATAATTCCACCTGCAAAAGTCGGAGAACCATAATGTAATAGTATAAGCAGTACATACTCCTGGTAAACTTTCTCCTGTACATCTGGATGTCGCGCCAGCATTAGAGCTGTGAAGGCGGTGCCTACAGCTGTAGTGTCTGTTCCTGCTAGAACCAGCACTAAAGTCTCCTCTTGAAGCTCCAGGTCAGAGAACCCTTGTTCACCTCCCGTGGATTCTATCAGTAATTCTAGAAAAGTCTTGCGTTTGTTATCCGTGTCTGTAAATGAAGTTAAATAAATTATTTAGATATTTGATGTTGCCTTTCTAATTTAGTAGTAAATATTAAGTAGGTATTCCCATTTGAGCACCCATCAATATTTTAACGTGGTGCTCAAATGGGAAGAGTGAAGAAGTTTGCATAGCTTATTGGTCAATTTGAGTAGAGTCAAGTATCTAGGCTTGTGGAAATAAAGTAAGCTTACACTGTTCGGACTCTGCTTTTTCTGTTTTAACCTTTTTTTCTTCTCGTATAGTTTGCCGTTTAGTTTTAATGATCTGTAAAAAAAAAATACCGAACTCACTTTTAGAAAATAGATTACGATAGATGGCGCTGTCGGCCATGTCAATATTGGCTCTGCATAAATTTTATAATTAAAAATATAACAAGTGATGTTAAAGTTATTGGAAGTGTTAAATGTGTTAAGAGTTCGACAACTCACATCGAAAAACGTTTGTGGCGCATAAGATACAGTTTTCGGAGTGTAAATCTAAAAAAAAAAAAACCAGAACCAAGTCTTTTTTTACGAAAAATTTACGGAATGCCGGAATGTCGGAGAGTTTATAAATGGTGACATAATAAATTACCAATCTCGAAGAAATACACTATAATCTACGCAAATAAACTTCTACAGTGAGTAAAACTTTTAAAATTTTGTGACATCTACCTTCAACCGCAAAACCAAACCAAAAATGGTCAGTTCAAGTACGGCCAATATGACCTTTGCACCCAAACTACACTAAAGCATATTCTGCGTCTGAACGTGATAGCGCTTGTAAGTTGATCGTGTTGCAGAGTTTCGTCACTTGCGTCAAGAGCTCGCTAGTCTAACTGTTTCGGAGTCCGCTTCACGTGCCTACGTAGGCTGGATCGAAACCCATCGGCCAACATCACTTTTTGCGTTTTAATAGTCACAGAAAAACGATAATTTTGGGAAATGGAAACCGTCGGCGTTACAACACGTAAAAAGAATCGTAATTTCAACATCTCAAATATTGAATTATTCGGTTTAGAAATCGACTCTAAATCTGTAACCTTGGATTGTAGCTCGAGAAGTTTGCCCTCATCCAATGCAGTACCTGCAGAAGTGGTGGAGTTAAAAAGCCAATTAATAAAACTACAGAACGAATTAGACATAGCGCATAAAGAAATAGAAAATTTAAATATCACTAATGAAGAATTGAGGTCTGAGCTACAAAGGGGGACCAATAAAATGAAATATCTTAAATCATTATGTGATAACCGGCAAAATATTCCATTGAACAGACACAGTGCAAACTCAACTCCTATAAGCAAAAAACAATGCTATACTCCAACATATAGGAAGATTGCAACGGATCTGCATCGACAGCATACACAGCAACCCAATGCCTCTTCGTTTAAATCAATGGATACTAGGTACTAAAAAAAATCACACCCCATCCAAAGACACATTCACATCGAAACCTATTGAATACAGCACACCAAGATCATCCAACAGTATGAAGAGCACAACATCGCCTCCTCAATGTACTTCCTTTCAGAGCGACAACTCCATTGAACAAAATGACAAAGCAAAGTTATCAATGATAGAACACATAAGTAGATGTTCAGACATATTCCAGAGAAAAGGAGAGGAGCAAAACGACAGTAACATTCTGGGTAGCTTTTTTGAAGGGGCTTTGAAACCACAACCTACTAACTCGTTACTTCTCAATGAAGTAACAGATTTCAATGCGGAAGTGCCCAGGAGTGTCAACAGAGGCGCCTGTCATTTATATGGCAGCAAGCCCGCCAGTCGACGTGTTATGATTTTTGCAGATGAAAACGGCAAGGACATTGGCGCAACACTTCAGAAACTACTAGGTGCTAAGGTGGTAGCCCACTAAATATGTATTGGAGACATGTACAAGGAACTGTAAAGACTACACTAAGCAAGATTTCATCATTATTCTAACCGGATCCAATGACAAAAGCCCATTGGAGCTGCAATCTTTTCTTCACTATAACCTAAGTAAATTAATACACACTAATGTCCTACTAGGTACAATTTATAAGAATAGACATTTAAATGTACAAAATGTTAATAGAGTGTTACGCTTAGTGAGCTCTCTTTTCAATAACACAAAAATGCTTGATTTAGACTTACACTCAAACTATAAAAGTAACATGTATTTTAAGGATAAATTATTTGTAAGTAGGTTTATGTTAAGAGACATCTTGCATGTATGTTACAAAAATCAACGCCTAGATTATTATTCAACAAAATTACAGCAAGCTGTTGCAAAAAGCACTTTTAAGGCTGCCTCCACGCAAACCATATTTCAATGTATTGACAATTCAAAAAAGGTGACTCAAATGACTTGCGTAAGCACACAAACGGAAATCCCTGTGCCGAACAACGACGAAACCTTTTTTCGTCTCTAATGAAATAACACACGACGACAGTAATATGAACTCCGTATGTAATTTAAATATATTTTTCCAAAACATCTGCGGAATATCAAATAAAACGGATGACTTAAAATTATATTTAGACGATCTAGATATTGACATTAATTATATTTGCATTTGCGAGCACTTTCTTAATAAAAATAGTGTGTCTGTCTTTAATTTTGATAACTATACTCTAGCCTCCTACAATACTAGAGTGAAGAAAACTAGAGGTGGCTCTCTAATATTATCAAAACAAATTGGTATTACCGAAGAATTAAAAATCTGTCAAAAATTGTATAAACAAAATAGTTTTGAAATTTGTGGAGTTAGAGATTGTAAATTCAATCTTTATATTTGTTGCCTTTATAGAATTCCGGATAATAGGAATTTTGATGATTTTATGTCTAGACTTGAAATGTTACTAGAGCACTTTTTCAACAAGAGCTGTATTATACTTGGAGACTTTAATATTAATGTGTTAAAACATGACAAATATCAACAAGAGTTTTTTTCTCTTCTAAAAAGTTTCAATTTTAAACGTTTAGTAAATTGTGTAACCTTCATACGAAACAATCAACAATCATGCATTGACAACATTCTGACTAACTTGCCGGAAGAAAATATAGGTTGTTCGAAAGTGGATCACAATGGTCTTGGAGATGGTCATGCGGGTATTTTCTGCAGTCTTACTCTAAAAAATAGCAACTATAAAAAAGAAAGTGAGTTTTACACTAGGAAATGTAGAATCTTTTCAGAAAGAAACAAACTGTACTTTAGGAAAAAGTTGGAAGAGTGCAATTTGTTAGATTGTAACGTAAATGGATTCCTTAACAAATTTCAAAAAATATTTAAATCCTCCTTTAAAAAGAACTATGTGAAAGTCAATACTTGCTCAAAAAATAAGATTAACTGGATTTCAAAGGGAATCAGAACGTCTAGCAAAATGAAAAGGTTCCTGAATTCAGTGAGTAAGAATGAGGGACATGATTCAATAGCTGCATACCGAAAATCATACTTAAAACTGCACAAGAAAGTTATAGCTCAGTTAAAAAAAAAAGCAGTTAAGACAGCAGTGGCTAAAGCAAAAAACAGAACGAAACAAATATGGAAAATAGTTAATAGACACAGAAACAAGAGAAGTATTAGGACTAATGATAATTATTTACTTAAAATTAATAACATGGTAATAGATAATTCTCAAGAAATAGCTGACATTTTTGCGAATAATTTTAATTTTAGCAGTAATGATGGCACGGATTTTATTGACAAAAAAACTTATCAATTAATTTTTTAACAGAACACTCACATAGAGTTGAAACGGATATGACATTAGGATTTACAAACAGAAATGAAATCAAAATTATTGTGAAGAGGATGGAACCTAAAAACTCCTTTGGCTATGATGGGATCCCAATCACTGCTATAAAAAGCAACATTGACCTCCTTGCCGAACCACTTTCTGTATTTTTTAACAACTGTATATCGGAAGGTATTTTTCCTGACCAATTGAAAATCGGTAGGGTGATTCCTATATACAAGAAAGGGGTTAAGAGCGATCCTAAGAACTATAGACCAATTTCATTGCTGCCTATTCTATCTTAAATATATGAAAAATTGTTGAAAGACAGATTGCTTGCTCATTTAAATTCCAATAAGATATTAAACAAACGCCAATTCGGGTATCAAATGAACATAGGCACTGTAGATGCGGTTGAACTGCTATTGAATGAAGTGCTAGGTGACTTAAATAAGAAAATGAAAGTTGCGGGTATATTTCTAGACCTATCTTCTGCATTCGATACTATTGACCATGATATCTTGCTTGCAAAGTTAGATTTTTATGGAATAAGGGGTAATGCCTTGAATATTTTTAAATCATATTTCAGTGGTAGATTCCAATTTGTTGAACTTAGCAATATTGTTAATGACCAAGAAGTAGTGACTAAATCTAAGTTGACTAATATAACGCGCGGAGTTCCACAGGGCTCAATATTGGGTCCTATTTTCTTTATAATTTTTTTGAACGACCTTATAAATTTTATTTCTAATACTATACCTGACATTAAATTAATTATTTATGCAGATGACACAAATGCAATAGTTCCTGCATCTAGTTTGCATGAACTTCAGTACAAAATAAACAATGCTCTTGTGGCTTTTAATAAATGGTTTGATACAAATAATTTAAAATTAAATATTAATAAAACTAATGCCATGTTATTTCGAACGAACGCCCGCAGGCATGAAACTTTTGACATAATTTGTAAGGATGTAGAAATTAAATTTACTGATAGCGTCAAATTTCTAGGTGTCTATATCGACCAGTTCCTTAGTTGGAAACCAGAGTTGGAGTCCATAGTGAACTCAGTAAGTTCAGCCTGTTATGCTTTGAGAAGTCTGAGAGATGAGGTAGATCTTGCACAACTCAAAGCTGTTTACTATGCTTTGATCGAGTCGAAACTAAGGTATAGTATCAAATTCTGGGGGAACAGTTACGCTTACAATATGAAAAGAGCATTCATCATTCAAAAACGAGCAATTCGCACCATGGTGCGGATCCCACCTTGGGAATCGTGTAAAGAGTATTTTAAGTCACTCAACATTTTAACTTTACCAAGTCTCTACATTCTAGTGACTCTCATGGATATAGTACGGCATCCCTCTAAATATGAATCACCAGATCAAAGAGCACTAAGGTTAGAGACAAGGAGGAAAGATTTGGAGACCCCTCAATGTCCGAGGTTAGAAGTTGTGAAGCATGGTTGTCGTTTTCAAGCAGTCAGATTATATAACTCTTTACCTGTCGATATGAAAAGCATTGTAAGTCCAAGCATTTTTAAAAATTTACTGAAAAAGCTCTTGCTGGAAAGGTGCTTTTATACCGTAGACGAATTTAGGTCAGACACACTTTGACATTTAATTAAGTATTTTACTTTTTAATTTAAATTTTGTGTAGGTACCTATTAGTAGTTTTAAATTTAATTAATGTAATTAGGTATAGGTTATTGTTTAAGATTCAAACACAATGTAATCATTGTTTTATGAATAAATAAATAAATAAATAAATAAATAAATAAAAATTATCCTCGAGCAGAAAATGCGGATATGGAGTGAATAAAATTCTATAATTGTCGTATGGAGCCAAGTCGCTAGCACAACTTTTTCCTTGATCTGACAATCAATGACTGTCTTCAGAGTATTTTTGAGCTGACAATTTGCCTCACCCGGTCAATAAACCCCCACAGTGTATTCCGATGGTCAGTATGCACTTTGTAATTTGGAGTCATCTTGAACACGGTTTCATTGTGAAGCCACGGCTGGCAGATCCGGGCGGCGTCGATCTTTAATACTTCTTCGAATGCCTTCAAGAACGGATGACTTGGATGTAGTTGAGTCTTTACTTGGACGCCGAGTGTTGATTCTGATAACACGATTATGGTATTTAGATTCAATTAAAAAAATGTTTCAGTCAATGCCCGATGAAGTTATGTGTTATTATAGGTATGTTATTTATATATAGTGAAGTTATAAAGGTCCGAACGACCACTTCACATTAAAAAAAAAGTTTCAGTCAAATTCAAAGATATTTAAGAGTCAAAGTTATTGCAAACGCTGAAATAGTTATTATTACACCGTTTGATAACTACTCTTCAGTCATCAACTCGACCATTGTCACAAGGTCGTAGCTTTTATTTAATTTTTATGTTATTTTCAGTTTTAAACAATGTTTTCCTCGAAATTTCTTCAGTATTATCAATTCAGAGTAAATAGGTGCTACTCTACCACCAATTCGAACATATAATTTCTGCCCTAGCATTCAAGATATATTATGGTACCTACCACAAACTGAGTCCATAGAGTACGTTGTGATATACTTCCAAATAGAGAAGGTGCCTTTCCCCGCCCGAGTTCTGAGCTGGTCTACCATGACAGAACTCTGTCGGGCAAAAATTTCCGCAAACTGAAGCAAGTTTTTAGGACTGAATGTTGGAGCCAGAAATTTTCGTCGAGGTCGCCAAATAGAAACTGAAATATAATTAGTTAAATATATCTAGGGCCGATTTTAGCACTATCAACACCCTAGAGGGGATTTCTACAGCGCCTCCCCAATAAAAGGTTTTAATGATCAGCACTCCATTTTTTCAATCTTGTAATTCTAATTTTGGAACTATATAAAAAACTGGAACCATACCCGTTCTACAGGCATTAGAATCACTAGCATGTAAAACGAAACTTAAGTGATCCTTGAGGTCCTACAAGAATAAATGATTTTTCTTTTTTTCTTTATTTCTTTCTTTCTTTCTTTCTAAGATAAGTATTAAGTTTATGGATTGTGAACCCAAAACATACCTGGTGCAAAGACACTTCCGTTGCCAGTGAGCAGCCGTGAGCATTTCATGACGTCATCTTTCTCTAAAAATGTCTTCAAAACTATTTCTGCTATAGCTGGATCGCTAATATCTGCGATTAAATGTTTCTAGTCAGTAAAGTTTCTAAAAAAGTATTTTATTTGTTATTCTGTACTTTGTAACTTGTATCTCCAGGGTATTTATTTGGACAAGAAAATGCCAGCTCCCTCTTATTTCTTTGGTTGTAAATTTAATAAATCTGATTTCCGATAATTCCGTTATAATGTGAAATGCTTAGACATGTTCTTGCTGGTAAGAGCGAGAGGACTACCATTTCCCTGTATTATAATGTGACCATATTATTATTATAGCGCCGATGGGCTTGCAACCTGTCACGTATGGAAAGTTAACTTCTGCAAAAGATGAGCATGTACCAAATATGTATGTATTTGGACATACCTCTGACTACCCCTTAGACATCATCAAAAAAATGGCCTAATGATCTGAAAGAAATCTCTACCGCTCCTGGGATACAGTCGTGATCATATTTCATTATTTTTTTTTCATTTTTTTTCATATAATTATGTGCAGTATTTTATGGCTGAACATGTTGATCCATGGAATTGTTTTGTCTTGGAACGTACTTACGTAGAGCCGGTTCCCTTGCCACATTGACCATAGACCGCCACTTGCATAAGCCTCCACACCAAGCCTCTGAAGTGTTTTCATGCGATCTGAAACACAATTTAACTGATAATTCTCCTCATAAAACCACTGATTATAGTAAACCGATCGTTCATTCGTTCGTATGAGCAAGTGGCCAACTCTGGTGACGGAGTTTTTAGGCCGTCTAAGGCCTCCGTCATGGCTTAACGACTTTAAAAGCCGGAACCGGCAATTTTACGTGCCCTCCAAAGCACGGAAGCGCTCAGCTGGTTATGCCACTTGCGGACACCCATCCAAGTTGTGACCGGTCAGAACTTTGCTTACCTTCGACGATCTATCAAGAACGTCTTAACAAGCTTCGCCACGAGCGCTTCAACTTACCTTCATCATCCCCCAGAAACAAGTAGGCATGTCCAACAAACGGTAAAGTTCTGTAATTGTTCCGCAGCTGGTTCCACAGTTTGTGCATATGTCTCTTCTGCCATCGCAGAACCAGTGACCAGATCACCAGAAATATGAAAAGTGTTTGCAGTATCATCTAGCTCATATGAACTAAAGTCATGTACGTTATATTTTAATTTAATATTGAAATTGAACCTAATTTCCCAATTATTAGAGTACTTGCAAATAGCTGGTTAAAAGTCGTGGGTATCCTTTGAAAAGTCAAATAATTTATACAGAATATCAAAACTTACGTTACTTTATAAGCACCGATAGGCAAATAAAGCTTGATGACATACTTACACTTAGCTGAATGGGCACTGAAGTGTACCTATTTACCATAATAAGTACCTATACGTACATGAATCCAAAATAAATTTAATGTGAAACATGTCTTAAGTAGTATCTACTGCTTTTTTATACGGTACCATAGGTGAAACCAAAAATTTACAAATTTGAAAATGGTAACAAAGAGTATAATTAGCTAATACCTATAGACCCATGCAATACCAGTACCCTCAGTAGTCCTAGAAATTAACTTTGAAAAGAAATCCTAGAAAGATTAGGATCTTTCTAGAATTTCTTTTCAAAGTTGATTTCTAGGACTTCTTCTAGGGAAAAAGTCCTAGAAATCAACAACATTAACACAATGCCTAGCCTGAGTCCTAGAATACAAATTTAAATTTTTAAGTTGTTACTAATTAAAAACAGGTTTTCTTCTGCTACCTAACTAAGTACCGAGTTATTTAGTTTTACTCGTGAAAAAAGAGACAAAACAAAAAAGTTAACATGGAACCAGTAGGTGAGCAATTTCAACAGCACTGGAGCCTTACTCTGGACCAACGAAAACGAAGTTTGGTAACAATTTTCGGGTTCCAATTATGTTGGTGAACTATTACGAAATTAGTATCCACCAACATAAGCTGACCCCGAAAATTGTCACGAAACTTCGTTTTCGTTGATCCCGAGTAAGGCTCCTGAACCTATGAAGGTGTGACGCAAGCAACTTAAACAATACAGTTCAAGAGTGCTATTAGGTAACTAAGGTCAAGATGAAATTAGTTTGTCAGTTTATGAAAAGCAAAACAAATAAAATATCAGTATCAACATGCAAAATGCTTATTGATTTTGCTGTTATGTATTTTTAAGATGAGTGCGTGACCTTGTAGCGTTGTAGATTGGCTTAGATACCTACGCTCGTGTGAAAACTATAATTTCCAACTGTTATAGGAACTAAAAAGCCGTGTTGGTCAAGTGGATTAGTACCTCGACTTTCGATCTGAAGGTCGCAGGTTCGAATCCGGCCGTGCATCAATGAACTTTTCGCATCGAAAAATTTATATGCGCTTTAACACGAGCTATAACGGTGAAGGAAAACATCGTGAGGAAACCAGTTATTAACCAGACTCTAATAGCGTCGATGGGCTTGCAACCTGTCACGTATGGAAAGTTAACTTCTGCAAAAAGTGGGCATGTACCAAATATGTATGTATTTGGACATACCTCTGACTACCCCCTTAGACATCTTCGAAAAGATCTAAAAATTGCCTAATGATCTGAAAGAAATGTCTACCGCTCCCGGGATACAGTCGTGATCATATTTCATTTTTTTTTATAGGAACTAAATAAGTAAGTTCGTATGAGCAAGTGGCCAACTCTGGTGACAGAGTTTTGGGCAGCATGACTTTAAAAGCCGAGACCGACAATACGGAAGCGCTCAGCTGATAAGCGGTCACCCATCCAAGTAGTGACCGCTCAGAACGTTGCTTATCTTCAACGATCTATCAAGAACGTCTTAGCAAGCTTCGCGACGAGCTAAAAGAACTTATCTGTTTGAGTCGTTGTTGTTTTTATTATTCAATAAAAGCCTTAATATACTTTATGATATTAGGTTTAAATAAATGCACCTAGTAAACAAACTTATGTTATCTTTATTGTTATTGCTCAAAAACAAAGCATTATTGATTATGAGTACTTATGTCATTTTCTATGGGTCGTGGTTCGATACATGGATGTGTGGATGTTTGTTACTCTTTCACGCAATAACTACTAAACAGATTTGGCTGAAACTTGAAAAATACATAATTTATGACCTGGAATAGCAAATAGACTACTTTTGATACAGGTAGGTACCACGGGGGCGAAGTTGTAAGCAAATAAGCTAGTAATATTATAAATGCCTCCGTGGTATGACGACAGGTGGAGTAAGGTGTCAACTGAATGGCGTCCAAGAACTGGCTACAGAAATGTCGGCCGCCCTGTTGCGAGATGGGCGGACGATATTACGAGCATTGTGGGGCGAAATTGGATGAGGCTGACACAAGACCGTGAGGAGTGGCGTAAACAGATGGAGGCCTATACCCAGCAGTGGGTGAAATCGGGCTGCGGATGATGATGATGATTATAAATGCGAAAGCTTGTGAGTATCTATGTATGTGTGAATGTTTGTTACTCTTTCATGCAAAAAATACTGCACGGATTTGGCTGAATCTCGGAATAGACATAGACATAGACATATCATTTATTTGCTACTAAGCACACAAAATACACAACACTGAATTACAACAAAATGTACAAAAATTGCCAGAAAGTTAAAATAAAAACAGTTATAATTCTGGTATTTGGATGGATCTACTTAATACCAAAGACGATTAATATCTAGAAGACAGACAAAGGCCATACACAAAATCGTAACCCTAAAAAATAGCCTGAAAACTCTAAAACATCAATTTTATCCAAGAAATTTCAATTTTTTTCTAGTTAAAAATGTTTAAATATTGAATATTGTTGCTACCTACTACTAAGTATTGAAATTTTTTGGATAAAATTGATGTTTTAAAGTTTTCAGGCTATCTGGTACCTACTGCGGGATCGGGTTACGATTTTGTGTATGGCCTTTGTCTGTCTTCTAGATATTAATCGTCTTTGTTAATACTAATACATGTCATGGTGTGCTACAGTAACAAATGGGCCACGACTCAGCATTGATGCCCACTGTTTTATACCTGGAATAATGTAAAAGCTACTTTTTATCCAGGTAGATACCACGGGGATGAAGCCGCGATCTAGTATGCTAGCAATAATGTAATTTTACTTTGAAAATAGTATAAAATTTTATTAATAAAAACATTTTTTATTTATACACAATTAATATTATATTAAGTTTCATTATAAAATAATAAATTATGAAAATTGACATCAGCTTGTACCCAAAGGTTATTTTTAAAAATTGGATCTGACAGACCCACCAGGCATACCATATAACTTTTTACCACCAGGCATGCCGCGGGTTAAATTAAGATAGTTTTTACTTCTTCAGGACTCAGATTTTCTTCAGGACTCAGATTGATCAATCTCAGCGTTTCATCCCAGACTCGAGCACATAGTTTTTCATCATGAGCTTTTTTGGCAGCCTTGTATGCGGAACATTCAGCAAAATACTCGCCGCTAATCGATCCAGCGGCCTCATCCAGAGCCACGTGCAGGGTCGTCTGCGCTCCTTGCCACGGAGTCTTGCAAACCAATCGGACAATCAATGTCAACACAAAACCGACATAACTGTTCCAAGTATTATAAATGTTAGTCCCCACAGTACCAGGCTCCAAACTATTAACAACTACGTTCTGATCTCTCAGTCTGTTGGCCAACTCTCTCGTGAACATCACCAAGCATAGCTTGCTATTAGAGTACGCTTTCAAGGAGCTATCGTGGGTTTCGTCCAATCGGTTGATGTCGATCCTGCCAAAGAAATGCAAGCACGAGGCGACGTTGACCACCCGGCTGCGGTCACCCGGTGCGGAAGAGGTGCGCAGCAGCGGTATCAGCAGCAGTGTCAGGAGCGCAGCACCGAAGTAGTTGACCTGCATGATGTGATCGAGTCCGTCGGTTGTGGTGCGTCCGCTGGGGCCGCCCACACCCGCGTTGTTGACGAGTAGATGCAGCGCGGGCTCGTGCGCGCGCAGCTCGGCGACGAAGCGGCGCGTGTCGGCCAGCGAGGAGAGGTCCAGGCGGCGGTAGAGCACGTGGCGGCTGCCCGCCGTGCGCTGAATGAACTCGAGCGCCGTGCGCCCTTCCTCCGGGAAGGGGCTCGCCACGATAACTCGAGCACCGCGCCGCGCCAGCTCCGCCGCCACCAGTAACCCCATGCCCGCAGTACCTCCCGTCACCAGCGCGGTCTTGCCATCTAAGCGAGCGAGGGACGAACATTCCCTGTGTTTACATCTCTGATACGCGATGATTGCGAGAACGATCACCACGAAGGCTAGCGCAAAGTTGACTAGCATCTTTAACGGAGACCATCGTTTAAATAAAATGTACTTATGGTTGAAATCGGCTTAAATATTAATTCTGATTGTATGCTAACCTTACATACTTTTTAGCATAGCTATACTAAAAATAACGTAAATACATTGTACAGCATTGTGTAATATTGGAGTCTTTAAATGTGTTAACTTTCTGGTGGACGAGCTGAGTGATAGAGCTTCATGTTGTTGAAGGTGTTTATTGTGTGACGGCGTAATGAGTTGTGTTACTTGATTAACTATCTCGTAATAGTCTAAGATCCCGTCATACAACGACCTTCACCGAGATGTTTATTTGATGAAACGTATTTTATATGTAATTTAATATGTAAATAAATATATTGCATATGGGTTGCCTAACAAATTTCAGTCCAGTACATGCTTAATTAAAAAAAAAAATTTTTTTTACATTTCACCGGTATGATTATTAGACAAATTCTTTACCAATCGAAAGTCTGAAGCCCATAAAATATGCAAACGTTGGGTTGCCTATTCTTTTCCGGTCACAACTCTCTGGCAGCCAGGTATAAACAGGTAAATATTATTAGCATTTTGCACCGATCTGATTATTGAATTAAAATTAAATTAAAAAATAAATTAATAAATTAATAATAAATTCATAAAAAACTCATAAATTAAATTAATTAAATTAATAGTTGTGACCGGAAAAGAATAGGCAACACAACGTTTGCATATTCTATGGGCTTCAGACTTTCGATTGGTATAGAATTTGTCTAATAATTATACCGGTGAAATGTTAAAAAACTATTTTTTTTTAATTAAGCATATACTGGACTGAAATTTGTTAGCCAACCCATATGCAATATATTTATTTACATATTAAATTACATATAAAATACGTTTCATTAAATAAACATCTCGGTGAAGGTCGTTGTATGACGGGATCCTATACTATAAGCTACGACTAAATGCTGAGTGTGCACTCACACTACATCTATATTTTTGGGGACAAATAATTCTAATGTGACAACATTAAAATTATTTGCTTACAATTGAAATACCTGTCACATATCAGATCCATACAATTAATACTCACACTTACATCTACATTCTGAATCTTATACATAAAAAATTTCTTAATTATTTTATAGGTAAGTACTTTACAATTAAACAATATTAAAAACTTTATTGCATACTAAACTTATCTGTAAGAAGTTATATTTATCAAATCAGACTATTTAATTTATTTTCTAACTGTTCACAATTTTAATTTTATAAGTTTTTAACTTTTAAACTCAGTAACTAGTCAGAAAACAAAATATAAACAAACAAATTATGTTTGCATTCAATTAATTGAATTGATATCGAATTTGCTTTCTACTACAATCACTGTAGAAGTTTTATGTTAACCTATGCTGTCTCACTGCTGGGAAAAAGTCTTCCCTTTTTCCTTCTACGTCTCCCGGTCCATTCCCATTTCCGGCCAGGTAGGGCCAAATGGCCAGGTCATCTCGCCATTTTTTTTGGGTCTGCCGCGTCGTCGTTGTCCGCTTGGCACCCAATGTGTAACGAGATTGGCCCAACGTCCTGGATGCATTCGAGTCACATGGCCTGCTCAATCCCACGTCAAGCGACAGGTTTTTGTATTTATATTTGTGCGAAATATCACAACTTTGAAGTGTGAATTAACTTAATTACATCATTATCCCTATCCCCACTTTCCTACTAATATTATAAATGTGAAAGGTACTCTGTCTCTCTGTCTGTCCGTCGCGTTTCGTCTAACTAAACCATCCGTTGTTTTGATGAAACTTGGTACAATTATAGACAATTCGTTTTATTCCACATTGTATAATCAGCAATATAAGGTCTAAAATTGTACGTGTCTAATAAATGTTTCAGAATATACACCTGGCTAAACGAGGCAAGGCACTCCAGCTTCACAGTATAATTTGTTCCAGAACTCAACACGGGTGTGGTCAGCGCGGTGTGATGACGTCATCACCTCGTTGAGAGCCATGTACTCACGCCCTGCTGCACTGTATCTAGGCCATAACACGCTGCTGCCTTCTGCAGTAGGATTGCTGAAAGTTTTAATTCACATCAATCTTATTTTTTGTTAATATGAGATAATTTAATTATTTTTTTGTGTTAGTTATAATTAGGACAAGGTTTGTTGGTTTAATAAAAAAATACTATAAAAAATTACGAAAAAAAAAACTATGATGGTACAAAATACGCCGAGTCAGTTAGTCAGAAATTAATCTAATTTTATGCACAAAATAAAATAAAAACACTTTTTTTTCCTGACACAATTTAACTAAAATAATCTAAAATATTTTTTGTTTTAAACTTGTATATGAGATGTATATTATTATGATGTGTAACGTTTTATGTGCAAAGACCGCCTTCAACGGTGAAAGCCTTCTCCAACTCCTTCCATATCTCACGATCTCTGGCGACTCTGCTCCATGTTTTGCTGGCTTTTTTAAGTACATCATCATCCCACCTTTTAGTAGGCCTTCCCTTTTTCGTTTTTCGTTAAAACCAGTTCATTAAAATATTATTACTCGTACTAAAAGATAAACTTACCCCGTCTTAGCAAAATCAGCCCATAGCTTGGTGAGGTCAAACACAATCTGATGTAACTTATGCTGTGACGCGTATATCTCCTTGTTCAATTCATTATAGAATAGATAAAACAAATCGTCTGCATGACACGCGCCTGGCATGGCCGATAATCCCAAGAAGTTCTTCACTATGTTCAAATCTGTAGCATAGTCAAACCTGTACATAAATACAGATGCTTCTGAATTATAAAAGTGAGCAAATCGATGAATATTGTACGCAAAGTGCATATCAGTTCTCATGTTTACTATCCCTTGTGCGGTTTGGTTGT
Organism: Xanthorhoe designata; assembly: GCA_963582015.1. NCBI lineage: Eukaryota > Metazoa > Arthropoda > Insecta > Lepidoptera > Geometridae > Xanthorhoe > Xanthorhoe designata. The sequence goes on along the minus strand of OY757034.1, from coordinate 12,903,162 downwards.
TCATTCCTTTATCTGCAGTATAGAACTTCATTATCTTTTGACCAAATTCCGTGACTTTAGTATCCGTGACTTTCCGGACCAATTCTCTAGGTACTAAGTAAGATGAATTGGCGTTTAAACGATCTGCTTTAACCAACTGATCAGCCAGCATTATAAGCCCTTCAGCAGAATTATAACCAATCATAAGAGGGACTATGTTGACTTTCTTAGATACAACAGTATTCAACGGATCTTTCGAAACAAAAGCTTCTACGTCGCAAAACTTCTTTTCCACAACCGGGCCAAAGCGCATTGGTACTCCTCTAAGTTTTTCATCAGCGGTTTCAGTTATAGAAGTCATGTTAGTTAATTTATTAGCCGGCACGCTTCTCAAAAATTGCAGCAATTCTTCAGTATCCGTTGTATCTTTACCCAGTATTTTTGCAACTCGGAAAGCCCTATCTATGGAGTCTTTGGCAATCCCCGAATCGTCAATGCATACTCCACTTTGCGCGATGGCTTTATGAAAAAGACCTTTCGACATAGGTGATATAATGTGATACGTGACTGCTACTGACCCTGCGCTTTCTCCAAATATTGTCACGTTGTCTGGATCCCCTCCGAATTTTGCTATATTCTCTTTGACCCATCTAAGAGCTAGTACTTGGTCCTTCATTCCTGCATTTCCAGGGACTTCTGGAATATCGAGAGAGAGGAAGCCCAGGACTTCCAATCTGTAGTTCATAGTCACCATCACCACATTATGTTGTAGCATGAACTCTGGGCCATACGATGCTTGGTTACCTGACCCTGACATAAAGCCTCCGCCGTAAATGTACACCATGACGGGGATTTTAGCATTACTGTTCGTTGTTTTTGTGTATACGTTAAGAAAAAGGCAGTCTTCGCTTCCATTTAAAATTTTCTGAGTGTTAAGGTCGAATTGGGGACAGATAGGACCGAGTTCGTTGGCATCTCTGATGCCCTTCCAAGGAGTTGGTGGCAGTGGCGCCTAGAATGTTAATATTTTATTAGTGCTATATACAAATAGATAATTATGTATTTGGACATAGGTACTACCCCTGACTAAAAATATCTGAAAAAAATTGTCTACCGCACCTTGGGAATAAACTCGCTATCATATTTCATTTATTTTTAGAATAATAAATAAAATAATAATCATAATTAATCTAGAATCCATTGACGGTTGAACTTAAAGTTTAAATTAAAAAAAATAGCAATCCTTAAATTCAGAATGGACTTCATATGTGTTGCTATCTCTTTCATTGACTTAGGAGTAACAAGAAAAAATCAAAAATCATTCTAATCATTATGAATATTGGGCTAAAGTTTAACAACACTCTATTTAATAAGAATTAGGAATTTACCCGAAACCGTAGCTCCCCTACTGGTGGCTTGGCATACGGTATGCCTTTGAAGCTGAAGTAAGAACTGCCATCCAGAAGTTGTTGTTTCAAGCCCTTCAATTTTCCTTGATTTACCATGATAATTGAATCATCTTTACTCTGTAACATAAATAAGAAGGTTGCGTAATGGTAAGTTTGTAAAAGTAAAAATTGTAAGGAACCCCCAATGGATTTTTAAGTTACTTTCAGTTTTGCTTTTGAAACACCTTTTCCTTGCATTTAATATCAAATTCGGGTTTTTGAAAACATTCAATTATTAATCACCACTTTGACACCCCATTTCCAACACCTGCACCCAAAAAACTGAACTAATAAAGATGTTTGTTTACAATGTTCCTTCAAAAAATAATTCAGAAGATTCCAAACAACTTTTCTATGTAAAAGACATCAACGCGCGCACTTTCACTTTACAAATACACAAAATCATCATCATAGACATCCGTGTAAGGAGGTTGTCAGTGGTGTGTAGTAATAACATTGTAGATACTTACCTATTATGTATAATATAATAATTATTAATTGAGTTACGATTAATAGATGAGATGCTTAATTATAATTATGAATAATATAAGGTAATTACCTACCAACAAATACGTATGTTTCAAAGTTGAAAAAACCATTAATAATTTTCATGGTGTAGATAAATAAATATGATCAGTATTAGTATAGGAATCTACTCCTGCTTACTACCCTTGCTTCAGTCTGTAGATTACTCAGAACAATTTTATAGGTGCTTTGTTCTGCGAAATTGATGTCATCTTGGAAGTTTTATTCTCAATTTTGACAGGAAATAGAAACCTTAATCTAGAGGATATGATCATTATGAGTGTAGGTACGTACATAGGTATGCATAGACCTATCTACTTCCAGAAGTAGGTATAAATAAATAAAAATATTGTTTTACATAGAGCTCTTCAATGAAATGGTGAATTACCTATTTATTAATACTTATTAAGTAGGTACTTAATAATATAACATAGTCACAAATGAGATGAGATCTTGAGTATTATTGGATGATACGAGTACATGGGTTAGGTAAAACGGTACTTACTTCCTCAGCTAATATGCACCCAACCAGCAAGACTACCGCCATATAAACATGTGTAAATCTTCTCTGAAAAATCAAATAAATTAGTTAGGTTCCTGTATTTTAGGTCAGTAAGTAGATATATTTAAAGTTTAAACTTAAGTAAAAGACACGTAAAAGGTAGGTACCTACTTACCATTTTATCTTCGTGTTATGTTTTGAACTTATTTATTTTAAACAACTGCACGTACTTTAGCAAGGAGCACTGCTACGTGCGACTACCTAACCTATCTAGAGACCCTGTAAACTACAACCAGTAAACAACAAAACAAGCGATGATAAAACGAAGATGATGAATATGTCGTTTCATTGTACATAGCTACCTGCTTGTTATAGGTAATTAGGGCAGACCAGTATAAAATGATCCCCTGGGGTAAAATGATTCCTCCTAGTTTTGACAAATCTACATATTAAGCCATCTCTGAAATAGTAGGTGCAAATTAGAGATTTTATTCCACCCAGCCCCTCCTTTATCATCTGAATATTATAAAAAAACATTAAATACAATCAAGGTAATCATCAACAGCATCATACGAGTAAAAAAACGTGAGTTTTCATGGAGGGATTGTTTTTAACACAGGTGTGGATAAAATTATAATTTTGTAGTGTTTTCTTTTGATTCAAAAAATTTACTTTACAAATCAAGACTAGATTTTTCTCGTTTTACAAATTTTTAGACCACTAATAGCAATATATTATTATACATCAATGGAATAGTTTAACTACAAAAAATCTTCTAAAATACACGTGTTTTCCAGTGGGATAATTTATACCAGTCTCCCTTACCTAAGTAGGCACCTACAAACAAATAACACAACGTTTTATGTTCTAGGAATTATTTATCCTCAAAGCACAGTCAACCATACCTACCTACTCATTTAGGTACTTCTACTTACTTTACAGTGTAAAGTTTACACGAAGGAAAAATTGAGTAGATAAGTAGGTAAATAGCAACATGTATGTACCTAGTATGAAGATTGGATTAAACTAATTACCTACCTAATCTATTATAAAGGTTTGTTTTGTATTCTGAGTTATCTCTGATAAATGATAATAGGTAGGTACGATTCTCGTTTATCGCGGTAGGTACATATCTTTACCAATCAGCCAGCAGGTAAAAACAATAGATAAGTAACTGAACTGAACCCAGCCCGTCGCGCTTCGCATTAAAACAAAAGCAGTTTATCTTACAGTGTCCGTATTTACGTAGGTTGTTAGTGTTCTGTGATACAGTGTATTTACTGTGGTAATTAGTCATTGCTATCGTTTGACTGAGTCTTCTACAAATAATTATTTCCTGGTGACATTTATTTTCAAGGACATTCGAGTTAAATGAACCACTTCATGATTGAAGTTTTTAGGCAATTGTGTGTATAATCGCGCCGGCTATAATAGCAATAGCTATTTAATAATATGTTAAATAAAAATATTATATTGGGGCTACGGCAAGGCTTCCGATATTTATCTACAAAAAGTGCTGGTGTAATAGTAGGTATTTTATTGCAATGTTTTACTCATTTGTTTTTACATTCTTTTTAACAATCTTTTCACAGTCACAACACAATAAATTATAGGTAGATACTGATTTATAGATATTGATTAAGGTTGGGGAGGGAGAGGGGGGGGTTTTGAAAAAATATTTTGCCGAAGCCACTTGGCTTCGGCAAAATACCTTACTAATAAAATATACAAATAGGTTAGATACTTTAGTACCTACCATACCAACCTAATAGTTATTTCTTTGATTCAAACTTTTTAAATTTAAATCATTTTGATTTTACTCAAAGACTGATGTGAATCATTACATTAATATTCATTATAATAGAAAAAACTCTGTTGAAAAGATTTTACTAGTAGGTACTTAGGACCATAGTTTTTGTTTTATTATAAAGTACTAGGTACTCATTGATCTTTTTTTAATGATCTTAGGTAGGTTTAATGATATTGTTGACCTGTCCATTTCTAAACCTAACATTCAAAATTTGAAAAAATCTGTGTTTAATTTTCAGAATAATAACTGTCCCGAAGTTGCAGTAAGAGAGGGAAAGTTAAAAGGATCTGTTCAGAAACTTCTAGATGGATCAGCATATTACAGCTTCAAAGGAATACCATACGCTTCACCGCCAGTTGGAGAGCTACGATTCAAGGTATTTATTAGAATCCAAACATAAATAAAAAAAAAAAAAAAGTTTATGCAAAGTTCAATAAACCTTTTCATATTATAATTATTCCAGGCACCTCAACCTCCTAAACAATGGCAGGGTGTGCGAGATGCTTCAAAGCATGGTCCTATCTGCACACAATTCGATATGTACACCGGAAAAGTTGTAGAAGGAAGTGAAGACTGCCTCTTCCTCAACATCTACACTAAAACATTAGAACCATCCTCCAACTTGCCCGTAATGGTCCTCATACACGGCGGAGGCTTCATGTCGGGATCGGGTGACGCCACGTCCTACGGCCCAGAGTTCATAATGCAACATGACGTTTTACTCATCACTTTGAACTACAGATTAGAAGCTCTTGGATTCCTTGGCTTGGATATCCTTGAGGTTCCCGGAAACGCTGGCTTAAAGGATCAGGTGGCTGCCCTAAGGTGGATCAGAGATAATGTTTCCAAGTTCGGCGGAGACCCCGAAAATGTAACCCTGTTCGGCGAGAGCGCGGGCGCGGCATGCGTCACGTACCACATGATGTCACCTGTGTCGAAAGGACTTTTTCACAAAGCTATAGCTCAAAGTGGAAACTGCTTAAATGACTGGACATTTGACATTGACCCTAGAGGACGTGCTTTCAGATCCGGCAAAGTTTTAGGAAAAGAGACTAAAGACGAAAAAGAACTGCTCAAATACTTGCAAGCCTTACCAGCCTTAGACTTGACGAAATTAACGTTGCAAACTAGAACTGAAGATGAGAAATTTAGGGGTCTACCTATGTTTTATGCTCCCATTGTTGAGAAGAAGTTTGATAATATTGAACAGTTCCTGACAGAGGAGCCAATAGATTTACTGCTCAATAAACAGATCAATCAGGTCCCTTTTATAATCGGCTACAATTCTGCTGAAGGAATTACTCCCTTGAAGGATCAGCTCAAAAAAGCAGATGTTGCAAACAAACACCCATCATATTTACTACCTAAAGAAATTGCATATAGAGTGCCAAAAGAACAGTGTAAAGAAATGGGTGAAAGACTCAAGAAATACTACCTCGGTGATAAAGATCTTAGTATGAAAAGCGCGCAGGCCACAATAAATATGCTAACAGATAGACAGGTTACCTATAGTGCTCATAGATTCGCACATTACTACAGTAAGACTGCACCCACTTTTATGTATAGTTTTGACTGTGTGACCGATTTAAATATACCTAAAATTAAGATGGGCTTCTCTGACTTTTCTGGTGCATCTCATACAGATGAGTTGTACTATATGTTCAGCAATAAACTGACTTTATCTCTATACAAGGAACAAGAGAAGTTGAGAGATGTTGTATATAAAATGACAAAATTATGGACAGATTTTGCCAGAACTGGGTAAGTTTACATCTTGTCTTACTAATTAATAGTTACCCACTTTCTATATTATAAACGCGATAGTTTGGAGGTACGAGTATGGATATAAGTAGTTAAAGATGTTTTGGTACTCTTCACCATAATGAATTAGGCTTCTTTTAATCCGCGTTAGTAACACGCGAGCACGGGTGGAAGCTTATTAAGAACATTATTAAACGTAGGTACTTCCTAAGCAATTCTTTTGAAAATATCGAGAAAGTGGTGCCGATTAGGGTTAAGCTCGCCTTTGTACCTACAGTACATGCCTTTTAATTATTTTCTAGGTTTTTTTTTCTAGGTAAGTACTACAATAAAGAATAAAGAGAAAATACTATTAGCCAGTAAGTATATATTTTAATAATTTTGCATGTATTTCTAGTAACCCAACACCGGATCGCAGTATGGGCTTCAACTGGGAACCGTTTACATCCTCAGGCCAGAAGTACCTGTACATGGGTGAATCCTTCTCCGCTTCCACTCACTTGGACAGAGAAAGGGTCGCCTTCTGGGACCGATTGTACGCGGAGGCCGGTTTACCCTGCATCGGCGACATTCACAGTATTTCATAAGTAGGCATTAGAATCACCTAGCATGTAAGACGAAATTAAAGTGATCCTTGAGGTCCTACCAAAATAAACGATTTTTCTTTCCTTCTTTCTTAGGGTTATTGTGCCAGATTTCAACCTCCTATTTATTTGGTTTGCATAACGTCGTTGCAAATTTAAAATCCTCTATGTGTATTTAAATAATTTTCGAGAAAATCAATAAAAAGTACACACCGAAAATTTTTCGAATACATACAACATGTAGTTTTTTATAATGACTTTGTTTAATTAATAATTTCTAAGTAAAAAATCCAACTTACTGACATTAAATCTATGCAATTTGAAGACGCACCCATAGGTACAGATTAAAATTGTGTTCCGACAACCGACAACAGACCAATTCGGCCCGAAATTAAACTTAATGTTAAAATTCACCGTGCTAAACTATTCACAAACCAAATTCAATGTTTATCAAGGGTCTGTAACAACTCAGAAGAATTAAAAATCAATTTGAAATCCTTAAAATTAATTAAATACTTTAGGTCGCAAAATAAGCGCTTTTTGTGAAGTAGGTACTAAAAGCGCTTAGTATAATTTTGTAATCCTATTTTTAATTTTGTAATGTAAACTCACACTCAGTTCCTAGGTAGTTTTTATAAACCTATAAAACTCAGAATTGTCTAATGGTTTGTACACAGTTGTAATAATTATATAGAGTTAGTGTCACTAGTACCATGAATGGTGCTTGTATAAATAAGTAAACCCTAGAATCTGACACTAATGTTTTATTTAATGGTACTGTAGGTAGGTCATCACGTCGGGGTCACCAGTGTAGGTAGGTGAGGGTGAAAATCCTGTGTTGTTTGTTACTGCAGTAAGGTATCTACTCGGCACAATGAAACACTGGATACTGTCCACTCACTTTCCAAAGTTTATTAAAGTTTTTAGAGATAGTCAGAAGGTTTAGCACAGCACACAGTATGAAACAGATAGAAGAAAGATAATGAAGATGAAGTAGGAAATAGGTTAAGCACAGCGATAGAAATTGCGTAAATAGATTTCGGAAGCTTAGGCTACGTGCGTCATGCGCGGTGGCATAAAATTGACTGTCCGAAGGTAGGCGGAGCTTTGCGGCTACGCATCGGCATTGTTCCCGAGCGAGCCTTTGTGCATGAAAGCTATTTAATCGATACGATTTATTTGTGCTGCGCGTACGACTACCTTCCGACATTACATCGAGATTAATATTTTAGTATTTATATAATTACCTATAGTAATTTATTAATTACGCTAAGTGCTAGGTAAGTATAATATAATAATATACAATTTAGTTATAGAGTAAGTATGGACATGTTTTAAATGTATTAACTATTTTAAAGGTATATAATATTTAACAAATGTATGGAATTTATTTAGGTTAAATCTACGGTGGTAAAGTATGTACGCCACAGTACTAATAATTATCAATGCGGCCTGATATAAATGGGCATCGGTCGTCACCAAGGAGCCTAAAAACGGACGGCGACGTCGAAGCAAGTCCAAAAGACGCCTTTGTGTAGTGTTAAAGATCTATACTTACTAATAAATAAAATCAGTGTAATATCTTTTGAGATAATCATAAGATAAAATAGCAGTAGGGGCCCACTGACAGAGAAAATAACACAACGTAATAGGTGCCTATATCATGGTTCAATTTAACTAACAATGTATGTAAAGGTAAGGATAGATCATAATAAAGTTATTTCAATAAATTAATAAGTCCTAGATGATCACTCAAACACAAAATTAGAGGTAAATAGCAAAAATTGATCATCATTGATAACATAATCATGATTACCTATGAGAGCGATTCTAAATGATACCTATCACAAAAAACAGAACAAGTGCAATAAAGTGCAATACAAATTTTATAGGGTAAATAATCTTTATGTTTTGATAATTTTACCAGTTTTATTGTTATCTTTTTATGATGCGGTAGGTATAAGTATAAGATAGAATAGGTACCAATCAGCCAGTCAAAAATAAGGTGAAATGAACCAGCCGCATAACAGCAAACCAAAAGCAGTCCACAAGTGTCTGTAGGAATAGTTCTATGTGTTCTGTTAGGAAATAGTTCACATGGTATTAGTTAGTGATCGGCTGAATCTTCTCTGATTTCATTAATTCGAGTTGCCTTTTTTCCAATCCCACCTAGTTGTACTTACCTACATTGTATTTCACTATTTTGTAACTTCTGAGTAGGTACCTACCTGTGATCGTGCTGGCCGGCACCGTGCAATTAGTAGTTGTTCTATTGTCATTTTATTTATTAAGATAAAAACAAATATTCTATTGGGGCTACGGCAAAGCTTCAGATACTTATCTACAAATAATGTAAATATTACCTATGTACAAAGTTGTACCTACTCATTGTACACTACAGTGAGAAACATGGTGAGTATTTTAGTTTTTTAACCTTTGACTCTTCTCTTGTGTTGTGACCATCCGTAGTGATTTGAGCGGGATTTTTAAAAGCTTTAGTTGTTATTTTGTTTGCTTCTGGATAATCGCTAAACAGAGCTGTAGGTAGGTATTTATGATCATTCTAAGTTTAGTTTTGTTTGAATAGTAGGTATTGCGTGAAAGTGCTTTTTAGGTAAGTAAGTATAATGTTTATAGTTCATGGTTTGTTCTTTTATGTTTGGGCAGCGGTTGTTTTCATGGCTGCTCTTTGCTGGGGTTCTATTGGTTAGCGGTTCTGCCGTGAAGAAGGTAAGTGCTTATATCAGTTAATCGTGCAACAGAATGACTCTCAGCGGGATTAATACATTGACCTAGGTAGACCAGTCTTGAGCTGCCTATCTAAGTACCAAAATTATATTGAGGTAGGTAGGTAAATTACCTCCTTTCCCAACTCGGACACGACTTCAGTTGGTACCTAGATACCATAGTAGTCTTGCAGATAGATCCTATTTTTGAAGTGAACGATCATTATAATCACGATAGAATGGTTCAAAATGATGTAAAGGATAGGTGCTCACTTGGGAATTAACTCGGCGTTTCGTGGCCCAATAGGAAGATCGGTGATGATACCGTATATCCGCTCAGTGCAACGCAGGCCCATATTCAGAGTCCGCTCTCAAGTTTGAATTTATCTCAAGTATTGATTAACTATTCTGAATATTATTAGGTAAGTAAGTAGATTTTTACGCATCGTAAAAATTTACACCATAGAATTATATTATTAGCTCATTTACTGGGTAAGCATTTAGGTACCTACCTTCACTTGTTTAGCTATAACCTATCATGTTACTTTTGCATCAAAAAGAATTGTAGTAGATAATTGAAAGTGATTTTCATTTTTCAGGGTGACCCCATAGACCCCATAGTGTCCGTGAAACAAGGACAGTTAAAGGGTTCGGTTCTAAACCTACTAGATGGCAGCACTTATTACAGCTTTAAGGGCATCCCCTACGCCCAGCCACCGGTGGGGAATCTGCGATTCAGGGTATGTATTTCATGTTACATTTTTTCGTTCATTCGTTCGTATAAGCAAGTGGCCAAATCTGGTGACGGAGTTTTTAGGCAGTCTTAAGGCCCCCGTCATGACTTAACGACTTTAAAGGTACCACGCGAGCGAGCTAAGCCGCAAGCAAGTAAGCTAGTTTTCTATAAACTAATTAAACAAAACATAACGACAGGTGATCAAAAATTGCTATCAATGAAGTGTAAAACACAGGACTTCTTTTATTTTTCTGTAAGTGAGTTTTCAACCATTGTAAACGATATAATGGGGTTTAAAACGGAAACTTTTAAATCGGTTGGTTTTTATCATTTTTACAATGATTGCGTAGGTATAAACACTGATCACGTTCTGATGATTGTTGGTGTTAAAATTAACGTTAGGGAGGTACTATCTAAATTGTGACAATAAGTGTTGAAAATGTATTCAATGGGCACAGCACAATCAAATTTTTGTCCCATTACTGTGAACACAATGCTATGGAAAAACACGGCGGAAATAAAAACCATGGAAACAAATTCTCCGCTAGCTTTATTTATTTGCATACTTACACATAGAATATAAAATAACAGTTAGTTTGAGTCGTTATATCTATCGCTTACTACTGTATTAGTTATTTTCTTATATATTTTGAAAAACCATTTAAAGGAAATAATGTCTACCGCGCCTTTGATAATACAGTCGTGATCGTATTATATTTGATTTGCATAAAAGTAATTTTAAGTACCTATCACGATTATGTTTAACTTAGGTTTTCCAACAATATAGATTTTTCTTATAATGTCTGTATTTTTTTGTTTAGGCACCATTACCACCGACCGCTTGGTCAGGTATTCGCAACGCGACAGCTCACGGTCCCGTCTGCCTCGAAGGGTCAGAAGACTGCCTCTTTGTAAACGTCTACACCAAGATCCTCAATCCTCACGCAAAGATCCCGGTCATGGTCTACATCCACGGCGGAGCCTACATGTCAGGCTCAGGAGACGACGAAACATTTGGTCCACAGTTTTTGCTGCAGCATAACGTGATCTTAGTCACAATGAACTACAGATTGGAAGTCCTAGGCTTCCTTTCTTTAGATACGCCAGAAGTGCCCGGTAACGCAGGCATGAAAGACCAAGTGTTCGCTCTGCGCTGGGTCAAAGAAAACATAGCTAAGTTCGGAGGTGATCCAGATAATGTGACAATATTTGGTGAAAGTGCGGGGTCTGGCGCTGTTACCCTTCACATGCTTTCTCCTATGTCACGCGGTCTGTTCCACAAAGTCATAGCTCATAGCGGTGTCGCAATCCAAGACTGGTCTATCGCCAGAGACGCGAAAGAACGAGCATTTCGTATAGCCAAAGTTCTAGGTAAAGAAACAACAGATACACAGGAACTACTAACATACCTCACTAGTGTTCCAGCTACGGATTTAGCCAAAATGACCTTCAAAACCAGATCGCTTGATGAAAAATCCCGAGGGCTACCGATGTATTTCGTTCCGAATGTGGAAAAACAGTTTAATAATGTCGAAGCGTTCCTTACTGTAGAACCAATCGACGCTTTGCTTTCGAAATCTGTGAACAAAGTCCCATTATTGGTCGGCTACAACTCCGCAGAAGGACTCCTTATGCTAGAAGATCAGTTTAAAAAGGCTCAACACTACAACGAGAACTCTACCTACCTGGTGCCAAGAGAATTAGTCCCAAAACTCACTGAAAACCAGTTAAAAGATTTCAGTCAGAGGATAATGAAGTTCTACACTAGAGAGAAAGGGACGGGGAACGACACCTTGCAAAGGATAGTCGATATGAATACAGACATTCACTTCGCTTTTAATACTCACCGATTTGCGCATTTATATACCAGCTTGAACGCACCTGTATATTTGTTTAGATTCGATTATGTTACTGAATTAAATGTTATTAAGAGTGCTCTAGGCTTGTCTGACATGCCAGGAGCTTGTCACTCTGATGATTTATTTTACATATTCTACAATGAGTTGAATAAGGAGCCATATGCAACACAGAAGAGACTGCAACGAATTGTAAATGAACTGACCCGGCTTTGGACAAACTTTGCTAAGACTGGGTAAGGAACTGATTGAACATGCTCCAATTAGATTTTAGATCTTCTAGTAAGATAGGCACTAAGGTTTCTTGGAGTGGATAATATTCAGATGCTTTACCTAGGTACTGTGACCATTTTACGTGTATGCCTAGGTTGTCCTAACTCTCCACATCCTTGAAAATAAGAGCGTGATTTAATTTTGTTTCGTTATTCTACGTATTGTAAAATGTGTGTACCTATGGTAAGGTGTGTATGACGCGACAGTATTGAGGAAAACACGTGAGTAAACTGAATAATGGGAATACTGGTAGACAATGAATCAATTTTGTTTTCTTAAACTGAGAAACTATAAAATTAAACGTTAATGTAGGCTTTAATCTAAAAAAATCCTCATGAGCATGAGCATTGTCTAGTAAATACATTAATATTTTGTTTTTCTTTCAGCAATCCCACCCCAGAAAGCAGTAGTGTATTATGGCCTAGATACAGTGCAGCAGGACGCGAGTACCTTGCTCTTGACGAGGTGATGACGCCATCAAGCCGCGCTGACAATTCGCGAGTCGAATTTTGGAACAAATTGTATTGTGAAGCTGCAGTCCCGAGTATTGCTAAGAGTAGTTTGTAAGGGGATAGTCGAAACTTATTGCTTCAATGTAATAGAGATTAGGATTTATTTTGTCTATGATAATACGTTAAAATTTATTTATAATACACTAGACTTCAAAACATCAGACAAATGACTTAGTTTTAGTTATTGCTATGACCAAAACTAATGTTGATTTGGTAAGGTACGTACCTACCTACGTACCTACAATCATGACATGTACAAAAAATTACCTCCTAAGTAGGTACCTATCACACAGGTATAAATAATGCGCGGACGTGTTCCATTTCTCATCTTTGCAATGTAAAAGTTCTCTCACTCTGCACATTCCTTATTACGCTTTACCTTTCCCTTATTATTTCTGAAATAAAAAGTATAGTTATACTCGTAGTACTTTATTGAGATTCACAAATACCTACCATCTTTAGAAAGCGTCTGAATTGAGGGCCCAAGTCTTTCGACCATAACTTTTTTATTTCCGCACGATAGTTATATTTGTGCACATTATTATTATTATTTTCTATTATGCTAGCTGAGCTAGCCTTAAATCTTTTGTTTGTGAATTAACCAAAAAATTAAAGTTAAAATTGGTTTTGTTATTATGTAGTTCTACAACAAAACTCAAAAGTCTTTGTAAAGTTTCGCACATGCGCAAAGAACTTTTGGGGTTGAAAGCTTATTCATTCACCCCGAAACCTCAGTTGTAAAGCGAACGTCAAGGGGTCAACACATAACCCACCCCGGCGCGAAAAGTCGTAAACTTTTACGAATAAACACTTTATTCATGTCGTTTTTTACGAAATGAAATAGTGATTTCGGAACGTTTTAAAAAGGAACAAAATAAAATAAATAAATGTGATTTGAAACGCAGTGATGGAACACAATGATGTTTTTGAAGCGAGTGCAGTTATTTTAAACATTTCGGATTGTTTTCAGTTTATAAATGGAAGTGAATTGGTACCTTTTGATAAGTCTAGTGTTACTGGCGATTTATGTGTGCGCGGAAACATCAGTGAAAAGTGAGTAGATTACCGCACAAAACTACATAAAATAATTCAAAAGGGTTTGATTGAAACCCTATACCTACCTTTAGGTTTGAGAATACCCTCGTAGTCGTGATCATATTTCATTTTATTTTTGACCGACTTCAAAAAAGGAGTAGGTTCTATGTTCCACTGTATGTATTTTTTTAAGTATGTTCATCGATTATTCCGTCAATAATGGACAATTTCGATTTTTATCTTAAAGAAGTATATAGTTATAAATGGTATGGTATATAGTTATTTTATGGGATCACCTCGGAGGTACCGAGGTGGTCTCATAAAAAATATTGAGGATTATGATAAGGATCTTCAAAGTTATAAACAAAAATGCAAATCAAGAGTGCAGAAAATTGCTCTCTTCTTACAAAATTGATGTCGTTTTAATAAACAGGACTTTACATCTAAGTTATATTCGACGACGACCTCTGTGGCGCAGTGGGCGAAGGCCCGCCTGAGACGCGGAGGTTGCGGGTTCGATCCCCGCTACGGGACAAAATGTTTGTATCTTCTAAGAACAGATATTTATTCCGGGTCTGGATGTTATTTTATCTATAGTACGTACCTACCTATTTATTAACAAAAAAATATATGTAGGTATCTATGTACCTAGTAGGTATATCAGTCATCTGGTTACCATAACACAAGCATTAAGTTGCTTAGCTTGGGACTAGATGACGCCGTGTAGAATGTCCAAGAATATTTATTTATTTATATTCCAATTATAGATACTCATCAAACAGATGACACAAACCCTGAAATCAGTCCAGAACTAGACATCACACATCCAAACGAAGCTAAAGACTACTTCCTCCCAGCTGTCTTCACCAGCCACGATGACGAAGAAGAGGATGATGAAAACCCGTACCTAGACTATGATTACGATAAAGAAACGAACTACAAAGACTCCCCTGACGTCGCTACAGTGAGGAGTACACACTCTCATGATGTCGATGATAAGATACCGCTGCACACGGCAAAAGATAACCTGCCGATATTTCTATTGGAGCCGGAAAATACGTATGTGGTCAAGAATAAACCCGCGATACTGAAGTGCAGGGCTGCAAATGCCTTAGAAGTAAGTAGAAAAACTTACAAGTCAACTAGTTAAGTTACAGTCATGAGCGATCGCTTGTATCTACGCAGGTTCGAATCCTGCCGGAGCTGTTAACTTTTATATAGGTTTTTCATTGAATTAGGTGTTATTTCTCCTTTTTGAATGTGTGTATAATGGCTGTTTTGTATGTTTTTCTTATTATTATTGTATTTCGATTAGTAAATATCTAATTAAATATACAGACACATTCAATCTAAATATAAATAAATAATTATCCTCGCTAATTGAAAACAATATTTTGCCGTTTTCTAAGTAAATCAGATATACCTAGCTGCTACCCACCGTATAGGATAGATTGTGTTACTATGGATTAGTATAGGTACCTCTGTTTTATCACACTAAATTCTTCCAAGATCTACTTCAAATGCAACGGTATCAAGGCCCAAGCGATCAACTCCGAGTTCGTCGATCCACAAACCGGGGTGCGAATCATCGAGGCAGAGCACAAAGTCACCAGAGAGACTGTTGAGGAGTACTTCGGGAGTGAGAAGTACCAGTGCTCATGTTTCGCATGGACCAGCAGAGGGCATATTCGGAGTCAGCCCGCTTATATTGAAATTGCTTGTAAGTAAACCATCTAAAACTAAAGACTTTAAATGCTCAGTAAATGTTGATTACCAAGGTCACGTTGAATCGTCTTATGAGCTAGATAGTTTTGTTCTTTCTCGGCTTATAATTGGAAACAGGGCACGCTCTTTGCCTATTTCTTTAACTTCTATAGACAGATTACACAGATTACACAGAACTCTTAGTTTTGTGTAAACACATCGATGCAGACAATATAGATAAACAGTTTTGGATCTTGGTGACAGTAACGCTAGAGTGCAGTTGCAGATATAGAGTTAATTAGCTCTTAATTAACTGAGCCGAGTCAAGAGAGTGTGGCTATTTATCTGTAACTTCTAAGGTCACCTGCACAGTGATGTAAATCAACAGTTTTTATAATATCTCACAGTAAAATTCAACCATTGTCAGTTAGAAGTAACTACTTCTAAAGATACTAGTTGATGTTTCAATCATGCATCATTATGCTTGATTGCATGATTGCAATATCAACTAGTAGGTATTTCTTTAGATATTTATTATATACTTAACGTCTTATGTATATTGTATCAAGATATTTGAACGATCTCGAAAGTATCTACAGGTAGGTTAGAACACTCAAGTCAAAGTAAACGATCATTTATTCAGCGGGATCTCTAGGATCAACTTAAAATGTCTTAAAAGCTAGTCGACTCTCCTCGTGTTCCTTCGCAACCAATAAAAGAACCTTGGCTAAGTGTTCAATGTTGTCCTAAACATCATGGTCATACATTACCTGAATTTTTGAAATCAGTTCTATTTCCTTATCCTAGACATAAAGAAGCACTTCTCAGTGGCCCCTCAGTCGCAGCTACTCAAGCAATACACCTCAGTAACCTTCCGCTGTGAGCCCCCGCCGGCGGCGCCCTTTGCCCAGCTCTACTGGCTGAAGAATGGCGCACCTGTGGTCGACGATGACAATGTGCAGATGTCTAAAGATGGAAACTTGGTCATTAAGCAGGCGACTTTACTGGTAATTTTAACCATTAATACACTTTTAAGTATGAGTGTGTTTGGGAAAGGTTATAAAGAAGATTCGAGTAGATATACTTGAATAGAATTGGTGGTGTTTTGGAGACGGGCTAAATAAAAAGTACCCTAAATCAAAGAGCTTGTATGTTATGGAATAAGGTGAATGAGGCGAAAGAGATGTGTCAAGATCGAAATAAATGATAATTATCTAATCTCTGTCTCTCGTCAAAATTTGAAGGTCAGAATTGGTTATTTTTTTTAGGGTGATGTAATTTTTGTATTGGAAGTATTGAATGCTATATTTCGCCGTAATACTAGGCAAAGGCACTACAATAGCTTTTGTAAAGTTGCCAAGTCGTAAATTAGCCGATTTGAATAAAGATTCGTTGAAAAACACATGTCTATTGCAAAACAAAGTGAACGAAATACCGGATCGAGTTGTAATGCTAGCAATTCATGAATATTTATCAAAGCTGAAAAATAGCACAAAACATGCTGCCAACACAATGTAGCAGCATTTTTGGCTTAGCTCTAAGGCCGACTATGTAATGCTATTTTCGTGGTTATTTTAGTTAAAGCTCACATTTCTAATGAGAGCTTAATCTGCTTTACTTTAGTTTATATACTTACCTTAGTTGAAAATGAATAATCGAGTTTTATTGAGCTTATGAAAATAGACAAGAATTAAGTTGCCAACAATTTTGTTACAAATAGTTACCTAACTTACTATCAAAAAGTTTTTAATATTTTATTCATGCTAGATTGTAATTACACAATGGCAGGATTTAACCAAGTTAAATATAGGTTGAAATCAGCTATGTAAAGTGCTATTTACTACCGCGATTCGAAGCTAGCTAATGGAACAATAGTACTGTTAATGACTAAATGGATATGATATCGCTTCAGTGGAATGTTGCCCTAACTCGTACAATCCACAGGACATGGCGAACTACACTTGCGTCGCAGAGAATTTGGCGGGAAAGAGGATTTCCGAGCCGGCCCTACTCACAGTGTTCGGTAAGTTAGCTGACTCACAGATGCTGTCACCGTTAATTACGCACATAATAACAGATTTAGCTCGTTTGACTTAATGTTCTTTCAAATTAAACTATAGGTACTTAAAAATGGGTTTCAAGCTTAAAAAGGTCATAAAGACCTTTATTGGATTATCTGATGTATCATGTTCTGGCAAATAAACGTATCTTATCTTATCTCATCTTATAAAATACTTACCTACGTGGATACACAAATTAATAAAGTCTTAAAGGCGGTTTCTCGAAATCAGGTCATCTCCAAAATTACATAATCAATGGTCAAATCACGTGACAGTGTCGAAGTTGTTCCTAATTTTGACACTTGTCACGTGATTTGATTAGGTAGTTTTGGAGATGATCTGCGTTCGAGAAACCTGCTGTAAGTTCAACATTACATCGATAAATTACAAGGTATTACAAACTGATATTATGCCTGTCACAGTCCATGATAAAAAACCTTAGCGACATCACAATTATTCAGCAAAGAACACTAGGTACAGCAAAATGAAAAGATCTTTGTTGCACTTTCAACAGTTCTAAATGAATACTATTTTAAAGCATTTCTTAAAATTTCTGGTTACTTACGGCCGCCATAAGACGTGTACCGCACATAAGAATCTAAAACTAAGTACCAAACAGATTCCTTTAGCAACATTTCACCGGGAACGTTTGGCAGCCCGCGCTGAGTGAATAGCGGAGCTTGAATAGAGTGCCGGAATTGCTTTGTACAATTTACTTGTTTCGCTTTTTAGGTTTCTTGCATAGCACATTGTTTGTAAGCATTGTGCACACACTCGATTCTGTTAGTTCAAACCTTACTGTGGAAAATAGAGGTTCAAAATATACTGATCAAAGCAGTCTTACACGTAACTGCTTTTAACAAACAGAAAATAAACAAAGTAAGCAAAACATTCAGATTTTTACTAGCTAGCTGGTGTTCGACCTATGCACAGTTAGCTCCTTTCAGATGTTGTTTCGAATTCCGGTCATGCATCAAACAAACTAAAATTAAAGTAAAGAAGTAGACCGTAGAGCCTATACCTACCTACTAGTCTAGTCGTCGGCTGCTAAAGTTATAGGCCAACATGTGCAGAGCTAAACAAACCGTATCATACGTCCCTGTTTTACTACTATGGCTTGTCGTTGCATGGTTATTTCTTATTATTATTTATTTTTTATTTACTCTGCTGTACTTATTGCATTATTTTATATACTCTCCTGATTTGCATGGTTCTCTCTACCACGCAGTATCGCATGGTTCGGTTCACCTTGCGATATCACATAGCCTGATCACTTGCAGTGAACGGCGGCTGGTCCGCTTGGTCCACCTGGCGCGAGTGCGAGTGCGCAGGTAGACGTGCGGGCCGACGCCGTGTACGATCGTGTACGGCGCCGCGCGCGCAAAATGGCGGACAGCCTTGCGTAGGGCCTGATGTACAGCGGACACATGACTGTGTAAATTGTGACATGGGTAAGCCCTATTGAGAATAATCATGTTTTTAGCTTAACTGGAGAGGTAGCGGATTCTTTTTCTTTTTCTTTTTGTAGCGAAATAGGATGTAAGTGTAAGTGTTCACATTTTTTAAGTTTTTTAATATGTTGCTATTAGTGAAAACCTTTAATTGGCTCACTATTTCTACCTTGTTTTTTTAAGGACACCTTGTAAAAGCTGTTGGTTTTCCGAAGATAAATAAATAAATATCCGTAGGGACTTGATGTAGAGACACTGGCTGTTTGCGACGTGGATGAGTACTATCACTGGCAGTGAAGTATGGCTGGTTATTATTACGCGGGAAGGCGCGCCGGCCGACGTCATATACGTTCGAAAGTATTCTCAGATTTATCTGCTATTTAAAATATTAATAATAGTGTTTGACTTGCATCTTGGTGGTTCTCATTTATCCATTTGTTGCAGATCTGTACGTGGATAGCCTTGACGAATTGGCTGACGAGTCATCTGATATTGTACTTGGTAAATATTGTACAATCACCTATTTTCGATTCGATCTCTACCTTCTGCTAATCTCTCTAGACGTTTCTAAATAATAACGACTATGCATATAGAGTTTTTCCTCTGGTTTTTGTCGATTATACCAACAAGGTGATGAAGACAATAGCTTTTTATAGTATTTATGTATGTATGCAAATATTCTTGATTTCACAAGATAGTAGAAGATCCACACCTTACTATTTACCTACCACAGCTTACTAATATTATAAACGCGAAAGATTGTATGGATGTGTGGATATTTTGCTCGTGAACAACTACTGGTCGGATTTGGTTGAAACTTGGAATATAGTTTTTGACCTGCATAAACACCATAGGCTTCTTTTTATCCAGGTAGGTTAGTGAATCCGTGAACGAGTAAGCTTGTTTATAATTTTTAAAGTCTAAATAAGGCGTGCCCCAAGGTCGTTGGTCCCAGTGGTCGGAATGGTCTCGATGCGACACCGACTGCCTTCAAACCCGGCGGCGCCGGTGCCTGTCCAGCACGGCTTGTCTCGGCAAGGACTACCAGGTGGCACAGTGCCCACTCTGCGTGAGGACCTCCAAGTCTGAGATGCTTCACGATGGTAAGTTTTATTTTATAAAGTGGCCTTAATTTAAAATTAAAACCAATTTCAATTTCGTTACGAAATCAATTCTTTGCACCATCGGTGCATTTCAGTACATCACTAAGAAAATTCTTGTTAGATTCTTTGTATCAGACTTCGTGCAATCAAAATGATTCTTTAAGCCTAATAAGCTAGTATAGTACGTATATTCCACAACTAGTATCATTTTGCTGTACACTTTTTGCTATAAACTTTTTGAACATGTTTTGTTGGTGGCCGTAGTTATTACGATCTTTGTTTCAGGTCCCTCATACTGGCCGCTTTTTATAGCATTGTCAGTTGCTTTCTTAATATTCATCGTAGTTATTGTGCTGGGAATTAAATATATGAAGTTCAAAATGACTGAGAACTCCCCTTACGCTAAGCCGCCTACAGGTAATACAACGATTTATTATCTGAATTGCCTTGCGAATCTCAATTGAACCATTTAGACATATTACGAGCACACGCAAAATTATTTCATACATTTTGATGTGTTTATGTTTACATACAAAATAACTGCGCGTTGCATTTGCAGTGCGCTCGATAGCCCCTGATGACTTGATAAGCTATTTTCAAAACAGCTTAAAATATTTACCAATTGAAATTATAATAAAAGCTTAATTAAATGTTATTTTGAATTATTATTAAACTCAGCTCTTGTCGGTGTAATGATGCAATTTCCTCCATAAGCTTCTTTCCAATGCGATCTCTTATTTTGAATACAGGTTCAAATTATCTGGGTAACGTGATAAAAAGGACGCTAACAAACCAACCAGACCTGACGATCCACGAGGAGTTCCATACAATAGACTCACGACGCACGCACAGGAACAGAACTTCTTCTACCAACACCCGACATGAGCACTTGTATGAAGTGCCACAGCTTGCTAACAGGTATGAACTAACTGCCGCGAACTAGTTCGTTTGTTCGTTCGTATGAGCAAGTGGCGAACTAGTTATAAACTAGCGAATTTGAAAAAAAAATAGATTCGAGGGGAACCTCTTTTACCAACACCCGATTGAGCACTATAAGAGATGTCGCCATTTGCTAACAGGTTTAAACTAACTTGTCCTACTAAGAGGTTCTACCAGGGTATGAACTGTTTTAATCTACATGAGCTCCCGAAGATTTTACTTATAGCTGATGTTACTAATCGATTTTACTTAAGTATACAAAATGGCGGCGATTAGAAAACTGCCGCCATTTTACGCTATGTTACAACATCCGTGATTGTGGACAGACTAATAATAATTGTTTTTAAATGCACCTACTCTACAAATAGTCTATAGACTCATTTAGAGTTAGAGAGAGCGTAGTATAATTGGCCTTAGCTCTAGCTAGGTAAATATAGAACAAATCCAATAATCCCAAGATAAAATAATAATATAAACAAATCCCAAGACACTGGCAATGCTGCCAGTAACGATCCTTAGGTGGCTCAACTGGTTCTAATTGTATTTTGTACAGTTATGTAAATATATAGTAGTTTAGTTTCTGTAAATCCAATAACAATATAATTATTTGAGAATAGATAGTGATTAGTTGTTTGTTTCAGCTACATAGCTCCGCTAGACCTTGAGGTAAGGGCAGACGCGCGAGAGCTCGCTTGCAACTTGGATAACTCCGACTCGAGCTGCTTTATGAGCTGTGAGTTCGCACCTTAAAGCCTCCATGATACACTTTTATTTATTTTCGCAAAACAATAAACAAAGCCGTATATAAAAATCATGATTCTAATTTTTTTTTCAGTATTAAGTCGTTTTGGTTAGTAATCGCTAATTATTGTTTTGTTTTTGTTCCTTATTTTCTTAAAAAGCTGAATGGACCTAACTTATGTAAAAAAAGTATTATTTGGCCGTTGTATGTGATGTAGTAATAGGTTCTCATATTTATTACAGGATTAGGATAAATACTATACATAGAGTTTACATCCTACTTCTATAGTAAATTCAACATTAAAAGTTGCATGCTAGCTCTTTCGCGATCATTACTTTCAATCTACTACAATACCTATGTATTTACATTTGTTTTCCTAACTTCGCTTAATTTAAAAGTATAATGCTGTGTTTAGCTAAATTATTTTCACGTCACAATATCAGTAATCTGCGTTTTTAAGGAATGCTTGCTATAATTAGTTTGCTTATCTAGTTTGAAAATAATCTTCTTCAGACTAAAATAATACCATTTTCTAGCCGGCTCATCGTACGGCAACGAGAGTGTAGAAATGTCTCCATCTCTCAAAAACAACGCTTCGATCGATAGAGCCTCAAACGGCAACTTAGAAACTGCGACTTCAAGGATTGTCACATCTGACGGGAACTGGCTGAAACTGGACAGATGTGGCGCAAGTCTTTATGTGCCAGATGGTGTGTTGGAGAAAGGAGAAGAGCTTTTCTCCTTAGAGGTGGTGGATGAGGAGTGGAACCAGCCTGTGCTTATGGAAGGTAAATATTATACAGGATGAGGAGAGAAACCGCGCGTTTTTATCGAAAAGTTATGTTTGGAGCGACGCATGTAAGTCCTAACATTAGTTTTTAAAATTCTCACGATTAGACTTGCCCTCATCAGCCCTCAAAAAACTCATACTGTATTCAAGAACTGGTAGCATCCCCATTTTTTAAAGACATTCAATTTTCAATCATCCAATTTATTTTTTATTTATTTATAAAATGTTAAATTACTGTTTTAGACTGTTTATTTTATCTCTGTTATTACTTTGTTTTTTTCATCCACTTAAAAGGTAGCATCAATATGTCAATTAAAAAATGAAAGTATAAAACTTTGTTTCCAACATTTCTAAAATACTTCTTCTCGAATTTTCTATTTGTTAAAATTGAAGTTTATGAAACGTTATCGTACACTATAAACTTTGAAAAAGGCTGTAACTTTAAATGAGTACATAAAGTACCTTACATTCAGAATGTCCCAAGAACCAGTACTGTTTAATTCATACATCCGAGTCAAGCCGAGGAATTATGCAAAGTAAACTGTCTAATGAACTCACCTGTGCGGGATTTCTGTAACACTGCATCCACCCTTACAGAACTTTTATAGGCTTAGCACCAGTTTTATGTGTCAATCAAAATGCGAGCTACACAATATGATTGTCCAACTCAGTTTTACTCTGAAAAAGGTAGGCCCACACCACCAGGTTCTTGCCTGATTCTTTCCCTGGAAGCTAAAGATTAACCTTTTTGAATTGGGTACCATAGAAAAGGCTATATACAAACCTTATTTTATTTTTGATTTATTTATATGATTCATAATATCATCTATTATCCATCAGCTATCATTTCAGTAAGACTTTGGAAGTGTTTATCATGTCACTCACATTATATTTTTCATAATTATAAGTGACTTTTAAATCGGAAGACGATTTGCTTTCTAGTAGTATTAATAGTCATGGAACTTGTGCTCAAGAAGTTAATATTAAACCTGGTCTATTGTGGTAGGATTAGTTCTAAGCCGCGGCCGACCCAAATCCAAAATGTCAGGTCGCCCCAGACAGATTAAGGCAAAGTTACTGCGAACTTTATTAACACTTCTATACGGTATAAATCTGTTATATTATCACGAGATTGTTTACTTTTGTGGGCAATTCCTAAAATAAAACCAACTAATACAAAATAATTAACCTGTTTCCATGTTTTTTCGGTCCCCGCTTAGTAGTTAAGCCATGACGGGGGCCTTTAGGCAGCCTAAAAAGAAGAGTAGGCCACTTGCTTATATGAACTTAGTTTACTCCATGTTATTTCCATTCGTTCATTCGTTCGTTCGTTTATTTATTTCCATTTAATAGTCTATTCTAAAAAAATCAACGACTTAAATGTAAGGCAAAAAATTAATTTGACCAATTAAAAATATAACTTTTATGCTTTAAAATTACGATTTACAGGATTTTATCGCGTAATTTACCTTTTATAATTTCCCGACGATTTGGCTGTGTTGCCCGCGACCACGGTTGTTGCAACACAGCCGAAACGTCAGGAAATAATAAAAGGTAAATTACGCGATAAAATCCTGTAAATTGTAATTTAAAAGTATGAATTGTGATCGTAAAAGTTTAAGAAAGACTATGATTTTTATGAATAATAATAATATAAATATGGGTTAGAAGCTTTGAGACTAGATTCCTATCAAAATAGATAGCAGACAGGGTATATTTCAAGCGCCAACCTACATTTTAAAACCGCGGTTATTGCCTCAAGATAGATGTCTGTTAATAGGTTTCAACAAATATTGAAATGTCAGGGTATTCTGGTAGTGATGACCTAAATCTGTATTCGCTTTGTATTGTAGCTCAAAACTTCGCCAAAGTCTAACCTAGTTTTGAGATATCGAAGTTTCGACCTTTATCTGAATCTGTAAGCGGTGACGAGTTTTAAAATAAGACTCCGGTATTCAGGGACTTTTGGTCTCTACTAAAATAGTCTATATAATATATGTCTATATAGTATATAATGGGGGCAATTCGGAGTGTCGCAAAAGCTAAACTAAACTAGCTAAAATTATTGCCATCCTTTTTATTTCCATCGCTATGAAAGGGACGGCAACAATTTTAGTTAGCTTAGTTTAGCTTTTGCGACACTCAGAATTGCCACTAATACCTATCTATAATACCTATCTGCTTTGTATATTATCAATACACTGGTCTTACTATCTATTCAAGTTTATCTATGATTGAATACTCGGTCTCTTTCATCAACTTATTCGTCGTTATCATTTCAGCTTAGTGTTTCCTTTCTCGTATTATCATTTTAGTTTTTCTAAGTGAATATCAAAGACGATTGATATTAATCGTCTTTGGTGAATATGAACATTAATTTCTTTAACAGGTGAAACGCAACTGAGTCCGGTGATACGTTGCGCCCCCAAAAATTTCCACTTCCGCAAAGGCGTGGTTATGACATTCCCGCACTGCGCTTCTCTCAGAAATACCAGTTGGCTGCTCTCCATCCTCCAGCGCCCTGACGACGCGAACGTGCGTGAATGGCGCCGCGTCCTCACTCTCGGCCAGGAGACCCCCGGGACCCCTCTCTTCGCACAACTGGACCCCGGCAAAGTTTACCTCGTCTCAGAATTCCTAAGCGACTTTGTTCTCGTCGGCAGAAGTTTCAGCGGGCTCGACGCGAAGCTACTCAAACTAGCTTTATTTATCTCCAAGCGGTTGGATGATTATAGTCTTAGTATTCATGTGTTTAATGATACACCCCACGCGTTTTACGAGTGTTTTGAGAGCGAGAGACGCGCGGGCGGACAACTGCTCTGTGACCCAAAACCTATCTGTTTTCAAGAGAACTGCTCCGATTTATGCATCAACATCCGAGATGTGGGAGTTGGCTGGAAGGTACAATCGGCTAAGTACCACGAACTACGGTACAGTCAGATCTGGAACATGAACGTTAGATCTCTACACTGTGTAGTGGCACTCCAACAGACAGACGCTATAAACTGCTTCGAACTCAACATGTCCGTCTATCAAAAGCAGAAGCAATCCAACTCGGTGAATTTCAACCTTAAAACCAACGACCTAAATTCCAATTTCAGTTTGAAGAGGTTCAGTTTCTCGGAAGCCGTTAATATTGTAGAGAATCCTTTCAACTATTCCTCGCTCACGAAAAAGGAGGGTAGATACGACTTTGTGTATAAGAATTATAGTTTTAGAAGTAATTTCTCCGTGGACAATAATTACCGGTGTAATGTTCTCACTAAGTCTGATAGAGTTGTTTTGTGTAAGCTCCTAGACTCTCAGACTGCTAAAGGGAACGATTGGCGTCTCTTCGCTGAGAAGCTGAAGATAACATCTTATTACTATTATTTCTCGAACACTTGCTCTCCGACTGAGAATATTTTGAATCTGTGGTTGTGTCGGAACAATGACGTCAATATGTTGGTAAATTTATCGAGAATATTCAGGGAGATGGGGAGGGTCGACTGCGCGACAGTTGTCGAGAGGCGGTGCTTTCCGAACTAACCAAAGATGTTAATACTATAATATATTCAGGGGATTTTCGAGGGTCACTTAAGCCTATATTGAAACAATTATAATTATGATAAGATTTCTTCTTACATACTTGCTAAAAATAAGGATTTTGGTAGTCCTCGATTAAGCGAAATAAATGTGTTAATCAAGTTTATGTCTTAAATGCCGTCGAAAAAACCTTGTATATTTAAAACAAAGTATTTAATTATATTCCTTTTGGAGTTATTGTTATTTAAGTAGTTCTTTCTAGTAGCGTTTCTAATCGAATTTAATAGCTCACATTTGTTTAAATTCCAATAACTGAAAGTATTATGTTTAAAAGTCATTAAATGTATTCATTGTTTTTCAGCTGCCTAAATTGGAGGCCTAAAGTAGAATAATATGTTTAATATTCTAATACTTTTTTATAAAAATAATTTACATAATACAAACCACAGAATGTTAAATTTAGTTTCACATCTAGTATGTCTAACTGCGTTTAAATAAAACTAGGAGTGCTATTTTACGAAGTTTTTAAAACACAAGTATTAGTAGTTGTACATAAAGTAATATGAACCAAAGTTAGAATTTAGAATGTAACACTTGCATTAGCTTAAATGTAGTGATTTTAAACTTTTAAATAAAAGTAATATTTCAATAAAGTTGTTTTACTTTATCTTCAATACAGGTAATACCTACAAATAAGTACTAAACAATCATTGTATTAGACATTATAATAGCACACGGGAAATTACTCACGTAAAATCTAAATCGACGTGAGTAATTTCCCGTGTGCTATTATAATGTCTAATACAACTCACGATAGTTTTGAAAGTGAAATTATTGTATCAACTTTAGATAGAAAACAAGAAGAGCTCGTAGCTCTACAATCTACGCCGTAGCACTTTTAGTAAAATTCGTAGCAACGAAATATCATTGTAGCTCTATCTTCACAACATACGCTTAAGATAATAATTGATTTCAGAATGGTTTTATTTTACCCTTTCACTTCATAAATTTACGTAAAAATCGTACAGTGTCATACTCTACGCCGTTGCAGTCGTAGAAAATAAGTATCCTTATTCCGCAATCTTCAATAGTAGGCTTTAAAAATATTCATAAGGCCATACGAATCATAGAAATCGGGCTAAAACAACAAAAGTCAACCAAAGCCTGAACATGTATCATGCTATACTCCTTTATTCCGTGTTGTCGTTATACAAGTCGAACACTTTAATAATTTGGTAGAAAACTCGTATACATCTATAAAACATGGTTATCAAAAAACCAGCACCGTAACGTTACTAATGTCCTAAAAACAAAATAATAAATCAAGCAGTATCTGAAGTTCTGCATTTTAGTTTCAGCGTGATATTTAATTATTTAAATGTAATTTATATTGCAATATAACGTGTCGATAAAACTTTGATTTTAACAGTTTCTTAATTCCGTTTAATAAATAAAGTTTAATACCTATAGTTTAACGCGTCATAGATCTCGTATAAGTTTGAACAACTTGGGATTATAATTCAAGAGTACCAACCGATAAGGTATCTACTGTCTTGTAAATATAATTCGCTAAATTCATTCATATTAAAATATTAAATGTAACTATGACATTGTAAAAATACGACCCAGTGGCCTGTCTGTTTAATTACATTATTCCTTTATCTATAACGATCGTCATATGTCGGTCACAACTACTTGAAACCACCTTAAGTATGTGGATACGCTGACCCAGATACTAGGTACTCAAGTATTAACACGGTCTGTAGCGGGCGGCAGACGATTGCATTGTTTAATAATTGAGAACGCGTACCGACGGTGTGCTTCGGAATTGGAGCTTGGTGTAAGCTTAAAGAGGAATCTATATGTATAATCTACACTGTCTTAAAAACGTGTCAGAATATCAGCTGCTGTATGACTGACGCTTCAGTACCCCTTGGTCGACTTTCTACTCTACCTGTCGTCCTTTCGAATTAGTAGATGTAGTGTCTGTCCATTATAGTTCTGTTATGCAGCTTCCTACATCTTTAGCCTTTGTTTAATGTAAGTCTATTTCGGGAATACGGTCTCTAAGTGTGATAGAGCATGGCACGGTTCATGGCATTCAATAAAATTAAAACTTTTTAATATCTTCTTGGGGGTGGGAGCAGCAGTGGGACGATGTAGGTTGAAAAAAGAAAAATATCGTAAGTTTCAATTTAAAATTATTTAATTCAAATTGTTATGAAACAATCTAGCCAAGAAAAGAAATCAATTAAAAACGCTTCAGTATTCACCTCACACCAAGCAACGGCAGTTACACCATCCCATTCCATATTGAAGAAATCCCGTCATAAAGATGAAGGTGTTGTATCCAGCTCCGCTAGAATCACCAAGAACCACGCTGTTTTGTGCGCAAGGTGTTTTGATGATACTATATTATTATGTGACGAGAGGAGTTTAAAAAGTTGGGTAAGTATTTACTTAGCTGTTCACGAGTTCAATAGTTTTAGTAGGTAGGTTAAATTTTTTTGTTAAAGTTTTTTAAGCAAAGACGGAAATCACCTCTAAATTATGAGAATCAAACTATTTTAGAGGTAAAGTTTGATGCTAAAAATATTTTATGTGTGTGAAAAAGTGCAATGATACGAGTATGAGTAAATGTCATAAGCAATGCTAGTAGGTAGGTACTACACGGATGAATTTGCAAGTGGTAGTAGTTAAGATAAAACTTATGTCCATACAAAAGTTCTACTAATAATCAATTCTTGCTCAGAGCTACAGCAAGAGCAGAAAGAGCTCAACAAAGTTGAGAATTTTGAAAGTTGGGGCCAACAAAGCAACAATTGCACTTGTGCAACGGTGCATTTAAAAAGCCTTTAGCTCCAGTGGCGGTGAGGGCTCGTCTAATTGGAGGGCACTCACGCTGGCTCTTCAGTGCGTCTTCTGAAGAACCCTCCTTCGCGGTGTTCTATAGAATTCATGATCACGATTTAAAATATTTTAGATTCACAGTCGCGTGTGTTGTGATACTGTTTTTGCTGTCTGTTTATCTTATGTGAGATTAGTTCTCACATAAGATAAACATTTATTATATTTTATCTCCAATATAATAAATAAATATCGTTGGACATTCTACACAGCGTCATCTAGTCCCAACCTAAGCAACTTGGTAAGGCACAAATTAGCTCACAACACAATAAAGAGTAGTAAAAAGAGGTCTTTGTCCATTTAATTCTTCTTTTAATAATAATCATTTACAGAAAAATAATTTAAGAATTATTTTAAAAAGAAATTAAAAAACTATTTATTTTATTAATTATAATATGACAGAGCTATGTTTATATGGAAAGTATGAATATTTACATCATCATTCTACTGCCTTCATCCTACACTAAGTAAATCAGCACAACATTGTTATGTTACAATAATTCAAATTAGTAAATACAATCTAAATGTAGGTACTTTAAAATATATATTGTTTTTCTCTATATAAAAGAGTTTCTGTACAATAATTTCAATGTTTTCAAGAGTGCTTACAAATGACATCCATATCCTCCGCTGACGCGTCTCGGATTCTCACCGCATTCGATAAAGAAACCGAGTATTTATCTAGCACTCGAGAACAGCTCGGGCAAACAGCACTCATATCTCAACTCCATGATGCAGCTCATATCACGATGGCTAGCTCTTTTGAAATAAACTTGTCTAAACATTGATTCTTATGCTTTATTCGATTAATTTTCACAAAGCATTCTGTAAAATTTTAGCAAAATTAAAGTTTATTATAAATATCGAAAAAAAAACCAATCAACATTTTATTACTGAGACACGTGTAAACTGCCTTTTCTTTTTCTATGTATCTTCTAATCTATTTCAGGCAAAAATATGTCATCTAAAGTTCATTATATGTATTATGATTTAACTTTTCGAAGAAATCAAGAGGATAATTGATAAAAATTTAAAAAAACATCATGACTACATCTTTCGACATAATAGACATGCTCTTCAATTTCCGGCAGTCAAAGACCCTACTTGTTTATAATAATTTTATTAACTTAACCAGCTATTTAATTCTTCCTGCTTCTTCACCACGAACAAACAGTTTGCGTGTTTGTAAACCACACAATGGAGATAACAAATCGTGCTTTTAACGTCTATCTCGAAGATATTGTTTCCAAGTTGATTTACTGCGAGCCATCAGATCGGTGAACTGTGGCCGCGACGATAGGAAGGGTGCCAAATATCTAAAGTATGTACAAATGTCTTTGTATCAGTACTTAAGTCTTTCGAACAACTCTTCTTCCAATACAATGAAATAATCCTTACATGAAATTAAGTCGATTCGCATAAAATTATTGTTTAATTAAAAACCATTTAAAAATGTCGTTCTATATCTATTATCTATTAGTTTCCGTTGTCGCCCATTTGCTGATTACTCTGTAAGTAGAGTGTATTTAAAATAGGTATTATAAATAAATAAAGTTGAAACGATTAAAACTACGACACACCGTAAAAGTGCTACAAGACTCGTAGACGCTCTACGACTTTCCGTAGCTCCTATAACACATACTTCTTGCGACGGAAAGAAGATTATATAACAACTAGCGACATTTTGGACGGCTAAGCTGATACACCGTAAACATCTTAGATACACCGCGTGTCGATCCTTATGCAAATTCAACCCTTAAGTTTCGCATCGAACGGTTTAATCGCCCGAATTTCCTCTAAGTTTCCTCAAGAAACTCCAAATCGAAGGGTGAATATATTTAAAAAGCTAATGCTTAGTGGGTGCAGAAAACGTTATGTTTACGGCACATTCAATATTTCCAAATCTGAGTAAAAGCTTTTCTTATTTTCAAAAAGTTTTAAAACTTGGTTAATTATTAATCATTGTATTTTATTTACAACACTGAAAATATTTGCAAGATGTTTAGTCGGTATTTCAAAATTAAAAGCAAAGTTAAGTTTGTAAAGTAAATAAGTGCTACGCGCTATTATTAAACTCTAAAACCTTTATACTCCATATTCCTAAACCGCAATTTAGTATGAATCTTGGTTCAAGTTACCGATGTATCATTACTTAATTCCTTTCAAAACTGACATATCAAAGCCAGAGCCAAACCCTTGGAAATGTCAAGCGTAAAAGTGTTGAACTACCTCAAATACAATTAGCAGTAGTTGTGCAAGCCGCCCTTGTTTTAAATACCCTCAGAAAATCTTTGACTATTTAACTATTTTTAAAAGAACTTACAAAATCAAAAAGTGTTTTAAAAAGATTTATTTCCTTGATATTATACGGACTAGATAGCAATGGCGCTCCCAACACAGCATTGCACTTACTCTCCCCTCTGCAGATTGACGTCGCGAGTCATTTCGTTAAAGTTTTCCGAACATACAGCTGTCATAAACACGCTTTTGAAAACTTTTCTAGGATATTGTTTTATTTAAATCCAAGTTTTACCAATAATTGCGTGATTTGTGTGTGGGTTTACCAAAAACTTGTCATAATAATGAGTATTACCGCTCGTTTTTTATTAAGATTATGGGTTATTTTTACCAGCTAAGTAAATTTATTCAGCAGAAATTATTTAAAACATATCTTATAGATCAAACGAGCCCATTGAATACAGAGTATTTGATAAAAATAGTACAGCTACCTTATAATGAGTGAAATTGAACTACAGGCGATGCCAATGGACAAAGCGTGACGAAATAAAGTTCACGACACATCAGGCAAGGCCCCGGCACGTCACGTGTCCGGTGACGCGTGACGGCACAAAGCGACGCGATGACGCGGCGCTGACGGGTGCACGACGCGGAAAGAGGGAATCGAGACACTTTGCTGTCTGATAGATGAGCGTGTTGTACATAGATACTATGTACAGCAGATTTATGTATGATAGTGATAAGTATAAAAGACTTAGGCCTTTACATCTTTACTAGATTATTTATACAGAGTCAGAAGGCAAGCTTTGCCTACACTTAACGGGACACTGTAGTGCCTGGGACATTGTTGAGATGGGATAGGCTTGATAAGTATAATACCTTAGAAAAATGCAGCATCTAGCGTTATGTAGATAATAATCATGAAAGCAAAGCTTTTGTCTTATACAAAATTTGAAAAACTATGAAAACAATTGAAAAACTACACCAATAAGCAACTTAACATAAAACTACTAATTAATTATATGTATTTTTTCTTGATTTAAAATATCTATTATCATTATTAAAATCATTGTCATCAGAATAATTATAATTTATACAAAAGAATAAAAAATCAACAACCCCGGTTTAAATATTGCAACAAAAATTGCAAATATTATCACATACTCACCTCTCATACATGTTTCAGTCATGTGATGAATGGCAGTGATTTGGCTTAGGCCTTTTAAACCTCATAATGAGGCTCACAGTTCCGCTCAGACGCATGTGGACAAGATAAGTGCCGGTGTAATGAGCCGCGGGAGGGTGAGCTGTAATTACCGATTTGGTACACCGCAATATACATATATAAACTTCTTAAATAAAGCTATTTGTGTGATTTAGATACAAGTATTCTAAAATTCAATTATTTTTGTAAAATGTTGATTTTAGTTTGGGGTAAAATTTGGGAATTTCAGAATTATCAGATGCAACAAATACTTATTGTAACAATTTCTAATTATACTATCCGGATCACCCGCAGCTTCGCTCGCGCGGTATCTACCAAGATAAAAAGTAGCCTATGTATTTTTACTGGTCATAAACCATATAATTTCAAGCCCGATAATATTCAGCAAAATCAAATAAAAAAGCATTATGATTATTTTAAGTAGTTTAATCGGCCGCGGCTGGGTGGAAAAAGCCTATGTGTTATTCCAGCTACTAATATTCCAAGTTTTAACCAAATCCGTTCAGTAGTTTTCACGTGAAAGAGTACCTTAACCTAACTTTTTCATTTAAACTCATTTTTAACCATCCATTATATTCCAGATTTATCGTGTTCACAAGTTTCCCTCTTCCTTCCACCACATAAACCTACGATAAATGATAATTATTATATTGTTCAAGTATTTCGATGTAGCTGAATAAAATATAGGCATTTGTTACGGTTTGTGGTCTGTTTCAGAAGAGGATAGAGGTTGCATAATGTTTTGCATTATGAAACTAAGCTTTTTTACTTTTATACTTTGAGTCAAGTCATGTCAAGGCAAAATATATCTATTCTATAAGATAATACAGATCACTTTGCTATTTATTTGCAATCCAACGTAAAGTGTCATTTACACGATGCAAGATTCTTGCTTGTTGCATACAATTAAGAGGGCGCCATATGCAAATTAGTCGTCGAAATCCTTATTTATCTCAGTATATGTGAAAGCTACGTCCTTCATATTTAGGGAAATTATACTTTGAACTTTTATCTTGCGTTATGGTTTTTTAGAAACACGATTGGTAAAAGTTTTCTCGATCATATATTTTTTTGAAAAATACATGTTTTTCACACAGTTTGCTATTTATCTCAGGAACAGAACGCTATTTTTGTTGGTTTTATGTTTTGACAAATAGCCTAGAAGTATTTATTTAGTTCTGGTTTTTTAATTTTTCGATTGCTTGTTTAATTAACTTGTAATTAAATAAAAACTGTTTTTTCGCTATAAATTATGTTGCGTGTCTATCGTTCTGCGCTTCTCACTCACGAGTAAAAACATTATTCGCTCTCCCGCTCATTCCTCGGCGCTATGGCACACACTTAATGACGGTCATCATGACTTGCATGTTCTATACAACAGTTGCATACAATTATTGAACGTCAATATATTGCGCGCAAATAATGCTCTCAATTATTGGTCTGGTACGTACAAGAAAATGGCATAATGTTAATAGTACCTACTTTAGTTGACAAAATAGTAACGATATTAAAATAAGAATCGTCAAAAAAGCAGAGCTGTAAGGTTCACCATCTTGTAATTACAAAAAATTAGAGAGGGATTTTTTCAATAGTCGATTAAGATACACTTGTTTTTTTTACTAAATGTACCTTTTAATTTAAAAATGCTATATGTTTTTTATTAATAAGCCTTAAATAACAGAAATTATGTTGGCTCTTAAATAAACCAACATATTTTGCAATCATTGTATCGATATTATATCAAAACCATATTTTAACATTTTGTGAACTAAATAATTTTTATAGTACCAAATAGAAGATATTTTTAGTCTCAGGTCTTGCTTAAAAGCTTGTATTCTGTCCCACCAGCGATCTATGCTGTTCCCGCTTCACCGAGTACAGGGCGAGGGCCCCGAGGGGAGGTCGGCTAAATTCGGACACTTTAATGCGAGTTCTGATGTTTTATGTTAATTCGGAAGTTCGCAGCAGCCAGCGAGACAATGCGATAGCAAATTGACTTTCAATAATGTTGAGGTGAAATTATAATTTACTGATCTTTGAGAGTTTTGTATGGAGTGGAAATGAATTTGGGATTTCAGTATCGGTCTTGTGAGTTTTTATTTTAGTTAAAAAAGTAAAAATGTTTTTATTGACATAAGTAAGTAGTAGTAAGTATAAATTATATAATATTTAGTATATATAGTTAGTTAGAATACGTAAAATAATATACTCATAAATATATTCAAACGCCAGTAACATTGTTAAATAAGAGTGCAGGAACGTCAGTATACCATGTTTTTTACATTTTGTTTTGTCACATCCCATGTAAGTCTTGTTGAAGCTATAAAAAGGAATATGATCTGTAAAGGTCTGGACTTAATTTAATCCTACAAAACTCCCTACAAATATTTTATAATATATTTTCACTGTTTTATACACCAATAACATTAAAATAACTTCATAGGCATAAATATGATGTTTTATCATCTTATCTTTCGGTCCGATGACCGATCGTTGGATTTTCAATATGTCTCGTGGTTAAGAGGGTTACCATCAAACGCATAAAAATGTTTTCGTTCATTTGAATTTCATCGCGAGGCTCATACATAATAACGAACGTGTTTCTTTTTGGCGTATTTTATTACTGTTTTTTTATGAGTTACTTCGCATGACATGACTGTATGTCAGAAGAAAGAAAGAAAGAAAGAAAGAAAGAAAGAAAGAAAGAAAGAAAAATCATTTATTCTTGTAGGACCTCAAGGATCACTTAAGTATCGTTTTACATGCTAGGTGATTCTAATGCCTGTTCCAACGCGACTCCCTACACCAGGGAAAGAATCAGGCAAGAACCTGGTGGTGTGGGCCTAGCTTTTTTTTTAAAAGCGATCCCTTAACAATCTAAAATACTTAATCTAAATAGTCAAGCTTCAGTGGGAAGCCCAGTCGAACAAAGTAAGGCATGTCAAAGAAAGTAAAAGTAATTGTAAAGTTAACAAGATAACACCTCAACAAAATGTTGTCTGGCATCACACGCTACACTTGGCCGACTTAAGTGGTAGGTACCTACTTATCAAGGTAGTAAAGATATTGTATACCATCAACCGTCGAGGGGCACAGCGACATCAGGCCACGCAATTTTATCATTAATAAAAGCCTCAATGGAATAATACGCTTTCTCTACAAGAATATTCTTTATGTACGTTTTAAACCTTCGAGTCGGTAGGTTAGTTACGTTGATTGGGAGTTTATTGTAAAAAAGTACAGTATTTCCCATAAAAGAACCGTTTACTTTTTCTAGTCTAAATTTAGGCACACATAATTTATTTTTATTTCTAGTGTTAATTTTGTGCACATCACTTTTTTTCTTAAAGTTGTTTATATATTTGTGAGTGTGCAATAAGTTTACATAAATATATTGCGAAAAAACAGTAAGAATATTTATTTCTTTAAAACGCTCTCTTAAAGAGTCCCGACGTTTCATTTTGTAAATGGCGCGGACAGCTCGCTTCTGTAAAACGAAAATAGTTTGAATATCTGCTGCTTTACCCCAAAGAAAAATACCATACGACATCACACTATGGAAGTAACTGAAATATACTAACTTAGCTGTTCCTTCGTCAGTAAGTTGCCTAATCGTACGCACTGCATAAGCCGCGGAGCTAAGCCTACCTGCAAGTGTTTCAATATGCGGACCCCACTGCACTTTGGAGTCGATTGTAAGACCTAAGAAAACAGTTGAATCTACAAGATTAAGTGCTTCCCCATTTAGTTTAAT
The DNA here is from genome assembly GCA_963582015.1 of Xanthorhoe designata. Classification (NCBI taxonomy): domain Eukaryota; kingdom Metazoa; phylum Arthropoda; class Insecta; order Lepidoptera; family Geometridae; genus Xanthorhoe; species Xanthorhoe designata. The sequence goes on along the minus strand of OY757034.1, from coordinate 12,866,977 downwards.
TTTTGTAGGTCTCTGAACCACGTTAGGCAAAGTGAATTTAATACATTTAGTTTTTTTGGCATTAAGTAAGAGGTTATTAGCAGTGAACCAGTTTGAGACTTGGGCTAAAGAGGCATTAACATCATCATAATTATCCTTAGACCTATCAACTTTAAAAAGCAAAGATGTATCATCAGCAAAAAGAACAATGTCACACATGTCTTTTACAAAGGAAGGAAGGTCGTTTATGTACACTAGAAACAGAAAAGGGCCTAGTATCGAGCCCTGTGGCACACCTATATCAATAACTGACCCTGAGGACTTTTCACCTCCTACTTCAACTTTAAGGAGTCTCTCAGAAAGATAAGATCTAATCAGGTTAATAGCTTGGTTTACGACACCATAGTACTTTAATTTAGAAATTAGAGTCGCATGACATACGCAGTCGAAGGCTTTCGACAGATCGCAGAAAACTCCGACTACGTCTTGCGAGTTCTCAAAGGCCTCATATATGTGTTTTAGAAGCAATGTACCTGCATCGGTTGTTGATCTACCTCTCGTAAATCCAAATTGGTGCTGGTGTAAAAGTCCGTTGAGATTAAAGTGAGAGAGCAGTTGATTAAGAATTAGTTTTTCAAATATTTTACTTAACGCAGGCAGAATCGATATTGGTCTATAATTAGCGGGGTCAGTTTCATTACCAGATTTGAATAAAGGAATAACTTTACTCATCTTCATTAGATTGGGAAAAACTCCCTCGTCAACGCAATTGTTAAAGATATAAGCTAAACATGGAGCAATATCCCCAACAATAGTAGCTAATATCTTAGTCGAAATCCCCCATAAATCTTCAGTGTTTTTAATATTCAGTGTTTTAAATATTTTGACAATATTGTCTGCGTTAACATAACTAAACCTGAATTCATTATTAAGTTTATTTTGGTAGGGACCTCTAGGATCACTTCAACTTCGTCTTACATGCTAGGGGATTCTAATACCTGTTCCAAGTTTGTTATATCTAGTCTGTTGTTAATTGGCAGTTTTAATGGGTTAGGTCCATTACACAGTCATTCTATTATCTATTTTTTATGTTTCTATGGATATCGTTAATTTTATTAATGAGTAAACATAATTTTTTTCTTAAGTTTTACAAAATAAATTAAAAACAATAACGAAGCAGAAACATCGAGACGTGAATCAAATCATCAATTTCCCAATCTTTGTAAAAATAGAAAATAATGATTTTTAACTACATCTATATGTCAATGCAGAAGCTTATAGGTATATTCAAAGGCACAATATTCTTTAGATTCTTGCAGTACATTCTCATCGCTTCACTACACTCGTCTTATTAGATGAAAACGTGCATCCGTCCCGGCGCGTCCCCGGCATGTCCCCGGGACGCCATTCTAATAAATCCCCAGGGTCCTGCAAAGCGTCTATTGTTTCTAGACAAATGGCTATCAAGCGGTTGTAAACGAATAATAAACTTAACTGCGTTTTTTGTCTGTTGGCGCTTTAACATAACAAAATGAAAGCCTTACAAATCAGTATAAATAGTGTAATAATAGGATAACATTCAAAATTTGAACTGTGTTTGATTTTTCTTGTAGCCGGCCTTCTAAAAAAAATTTCAATGTAGTTAAAGTAAGTAAGTAAGTTCGTATGAGCAAATGGCCAACTCTGGTGACGGAGTTTTTAGGCCGCCTTAAGGCCTCCGTCATGGCTTAACGACTTTAAAAGCCGGGACCGACAATTTTACGTGCCCTCCGAAGCACGGAAGCGCTCAGATATAAATGCCACTTGCGGTCACCCATCCAAGTTGTGATCGCTCAGAACGTTGCTTAACTTCGACGATCTATCAAGAACGTCTTAGCAAGCTTCGCCACGAGCGCTTCGTAGTTAAAGTGTAAAAAGTCTATGGATAGTGTGCAATAGGTAGCCAATAGTGGCAATTCGGAGTGTCGCAAAAGCTAAACTAAACTAACTAAAATTAATGCCATCCTTTTTATTTCCATCGCTATGAAAGGGACGGCAACATTTTTAGTTAGTTAAATTTAGTTTTGCAATACTCCGAATTTCCACTAATGTCTCAATACAGGCATTTATGTGAATACGTTTTATAAAGCTTATTCTAATTGAAGTAAAAAACGATAGATTATTTTTTATAATACGTACTCTCTTACATTTTTTAAAGATTGTTTTTTAATGGCCAATTTTCTGAGTGACTTGTTTCAACATTATTGACCCGTCGGTCGTTAAGGTGAGTGCCACGCTTACTGTTTTGACCATTGTGGAGTTAAATACTTATCGACAATATTTATGAAGTAGTTCGTTCGTTCGTTCGTATGAGCAAGTGGCCAACTCTGGTGACGGGAGTTTTTAGGCCGCCTAAAGGCCTCCGTCATGGCTTAACGACTTTAAAAGCCGGGACCGACAATTTAACGTGCCCTCCGAAGCACGAAAGCGCTCAGATGATGATGCCACTTGCGGTCACCCATCATCCAAGTAGTGACCGCTCAGAACGTTGCTTAACTTCGACGATCTATCAAGAACGTCTTAGCAAGCTTCGCCACGAGCGCTTCTCGCTCTCTATGAAGTATTAGTATCGTTCGTTCGTTCGTTCGTATGAGCAAGTGGCCAACTCTGGTGACGGAACGTGAAGTATTAGTATGAAAGGTGTATAAGATGAAATATGCCCTAACTTTTAAAGTTTAAACTAAACAGATATTTATGAAACACTTATATTTTCCCTATACCTAACTATTTTCATGACAAAAACAGGGATTTTTTTTATCGAAGCGTTTCAGCGTTGCATTTGTCTAAGATCCTTATGCAGTGCGCTCCCGGCTCCGCGGCGCCAACCCGGATTTATTATGCAAAATTTGATTTCGCAACGGATAAAATTGCAGTTTCACTTTACACGTTGCAATGCGTTTCGGAGTTGTGGCCTGCCATCGTCACATGGAGTAATATACTGAATTTCACCACCTAATTGTAAAGGAACAATATGTTTTCATGTACGGTGATAGCACAGAAAATGTATGTGCACAACATCATTTTATTTTCTTTCATCATCATCATTATCATGTCTTATCCCACTGCTGGGCATATTCCTCTCTTCTTTTTTATTTTCTCTTTATTGAGAAAACTTCCAAATTCAAAATTTTTAATAATAATCTTCAATTTCATTTCAAGAGAAGTACTAAAACAAAATTACTTCAATCAAATTAAAAACTCCAAGGAGCGAATAAAACTTCCAAATTCCTTCATTATCCCACTCGAGATCACTCGGTCTCCGTCGAGTTGACATCTTAAGATTTAGCCGACGAGATCAAGCGCAGATCATTAGAGTTGCACCCATCGTAAGCCTCGGCTTTTTAAACAAGAAGGTCACTGAAAAATACAGACGAGTTTTATGTTAACTGCTCATTGGGACCTTCGTAACTTCAGCGGACTAATGGCTAGGGCTCTACGCCAATTTTATTGGGAAGCGAACCTTTACCCAGCACTGAAACATATTATAAGTTACAATAAAAACAGGTTGTTATACTTTTCCTTTACTCCTTTTTATTGGTTGTTGAATCCAATTAACAGCGCAATCAATAACTTTTTTTCTTAGCCGGAAATGCTTGTTGTACGGTTGCTATTTCCTAAGAAATCAAAGCTTAGATCGATCCCGATCTTATTATCAATCTTTGCTGACATTATAATGGATTATACAAAATGTCTTCGAGGGGAGAAACAAAAAAATAAGTCATAGATGCACACAAGTTGTTTATTTATGGGCGGGGAAGACTAGGGAGCGCAATATTTATATCTTGGTGTTTTGTTATAGGTACTCGTAGATAGTAAGTCGTGACGTATCTTGAACCTTTGACTATAAAATTTCTATAAATTATTAATTATATTTATTTAAAGCCTTGGACACATGTTACCATTTTACTTTCTCTATCTCACACCAAGTGTTATCTGCACTGTTACTGTTTATACTAGTAGCAATCATACTAAGATTTAATATGCACATTTTTTCGCCAACCTAACGACGTAAAATTCACAACATTAGCACTTTAATAGAAACTAAAGTCTTTATAATATATAAGAAGAAAGATCTTTTTGGTCCGTCTTTTAAACTAGGTGAATTTACGCCCGTTCTTAATTGTACTTCAAGAACTTTACACTTGACTGTACTTTAAGAGGTACATTAGTACCTAGTTCTGTTTGTGTTCCGAAGTTCGGAGGCTTCGCAGGATGCGGGCGCGAACTCCCAGCTGTAATGAGTTCCAATGTCTTGTATTTGTTGTTTTCTACGGCTACTAAGGTAGAATGAGTAGGAAATAGAAGCTACAGAACAAGAACCTTGCTGAAGAGAAGTGGGTAAGTTCTCGGCTGAGAAATGAACAGGGGAATTAGGTGTGAAATCTGGACAATGTGTGACAAGCTGATTATTTGGTATGATTTATTTTTATGTAAACGAGAGATTAGTCGTATTTGTGGTACGTCCTACAAATAACGTTACGCGGTGTATAAAAAAAACTGCAGCACTTTACCTAAATAAAAATAAAAATAATTTAGGTTTATTTCAGTAAGATGATCCTGAAACCGAAAGAAGAGAAGAAGAGATCCTGAAACCAGACTGTTCAAATAATTTAGCAAGCAGATATTATTTATTTGTCCTTTCAAGGAAAAAATGTCGTTTCATTGCGCTGCTGGTGACTGGTGAGCGGATTCCATACATTTGCGCATTCAAGGCAGGACAGCACAACAAATCGCTCTTTCACTCGGATGCATACAATCAACAAGCAGGAAACAGCGAACTTTTGAAAAATTTCCGCTATATCCGGCTTTTGTGCGCGCCACAGAGCGTGTACAGATAAGGCATTATACTGGTTAACGGCAAGTTTCAATAACCCATAATATTCGTAGTTTTGTTTACTTTAGTAAAATGTTTGATTTTTTATTTAGTAAGTAATGTCAAATATCTAACCGAGGTAAAAAAAATCACAGATGCGAGTAGATAGAACATTAGATAATTGCAGCTTAAAAAATGCAAAGATCACAAACATAAACTATCATGTGTACTACCATAATGGTAAATCAAACATTTTACTAAAGTAAGCAAAACTACGAATATTATGCCATTTTACTTATCATGTGTGTTACACATGATAGTTATGTTTGTGATCTTTGCATTTTTTAAGCTGCAATTATCTATTGTTCTATCTACTCGCATCTGTGAAGTTCTACACAAAAAGATGTACATTTGAACTATAAAGACTCATAATTATCGCGTAATTACCTTATTTTATTGTTCCGCAAAAATTTGTTTTAATTCTTTTGTCTAAAGATATTATGGATTTCACCTTTAAAACTATCGTGAGTTGTTAGTGTTAGACATCATAATAGCACACGGAAAATTATCGTCGATTTAGATACCGACAATGTTTCGATTCTTCCGGAGAATCTTCGTCTGGATATGAGTGTGGTCACTCCTCGCGTTCGCGTCTCACACTGACACACATTTTACGTGAGTAATTTTTTTTCCTATTATAATATTATGGATTTGTTTGTAACACAAACATGATAATGTTTGTGGTTTCATGTCAATGGAATCAAGTCTGTCCAATCTGTGCATTTGCTCTATGTGAGTTGTCATTTTTCTGCTCGACGGGGGAGTAGTGCGACAATACGCTGGGAGGGGGAGTGTTTGTGATGTTTTCATTTTTCACTCACTTTTCAGGATTTTTTGCACAAAAACTTGTGAAAGGCCCGTTTTGATAGGAGTGAATGACGGCCTATTTTCGAAGCAATTTGTTATCACTAGATAAATGCAGGCATTAGCCTCTGGCCTCATTTCGGCTCATTGCTGGGATTTTGAAGACGGATCTTGTGGACTTTATTGTACTTCGTGTCTTCTTAGAACGTCTTAGAGGTTTTTCTTTATAAATTGTCATTTTCTTAGAAAATCTATTTGTAGTATTATTTTTATCACAGAAATTAAAGTTTTGACTTTATTGCTTGACTAAGTTATTAATTATGCTAATAAATATCATGAATATGGAGAACTTAGAAGTCGACTGCCTAATGCCACAAAACTACGTTGAATTAAACTAGAAAAGAATATAGTACAGTCGCCTGCACTAAGATGTACATTGTACGTACACAACGAATGTGTACATCTAAGTGCAGGCAACTGTACCTGCAATGAATAACAAAAAAAAAATTTTAAGCGAGACGTGCAAAAAATAAAACGCACAATATCATCTCTATTTTTGCAGATTACAATCAAAAGACGTAATGCACCAAGAAATTAATATTCAAATGGATGCTCAAAGGAACTCGCTACATTTTTGAAGCCAGGAGGGGACGAATCAAAGGTCACACAATACACGTTTACGGATCATACCGTCATTATGCGGGCCCCCATCGCTAGTGATGGAACGATGCGACACGAATTTTAAAAGTCGGTTACTATTTAGTTTATTATAAAAAAATATAGTATCTATTTATTTTATTTTCTCCTAGAAAGTGTGGGCCGTATTGGCAGAGGTAGAGCCTCGACTTTTGATCCGAAGGTGGCTGTTGCAAACACGAGCTTATGATGTAGAGGAAAACATCGAGAGAAAGCTATTTGAGCTAATAACCAAGATGTGCTTGCAACACATTTTTAAGCCTTCAGTTACTAAAATGGTCGCCAAGAAATTGTATAAAAATAATAAATAAGAAATAAATAAATATCCTTGGACATTCCACACAGCGTCATCTAGTCCCAAGCTAAGCAATTTAATGCTTGTATTATGGTAATCAGATGACTGATGATAACACTACATAGATACATTTTTTTTTTGTAAATACATACATATTATACATAGAAAACACCCAGACACGAAACAAATATTTGCAGATCATGCAAACATTTGTCCCGCAGCGGGGATCGAACCTCTGCGTCTCAGGCGGGCTTTCACCCACTGCGCCACAGAGGTCGTCGTTAATATTTGTACGACTTTGATAGATAAATTTAACCCACTCAAACTTCATATGGATTCCGTCTTTTCATCTAAATCTCCTATCACACCCTCAACCTCTAATTGTTTCCTCGCAAACTCGCTACGTATCAATTTGCAAGCAATTTGGATAGCAAACGGTCTGAAAATGGAGTGCTCGGTGACGGTGAACGAATATTATACGAGAGTAATTTCCATGGTAGGTATATAAAATTGCGTTTGTTTTGACGACACTAAGCTCTCGTTCGCACGAGAGCTTTTTTAACGTCCGTTAAAAAAGCGTTCAAATGACGTTAAAAAAGCTGTCATGCGAATGAGGGCTTTACGTCCAACGTCCAGCGCAGAAAATACAACACTGCTCGATAAAAAACCGTCGCGTTTAAAAAGCGCTGACGTGTGAACATATACTTGGGAATACATTTGTTCTATTTGAAAGCTTTTTTAACGGACAATAGATAAATCTCAGTACTACCTTTTAAATCTTTTTTTTATTTTAAATTATTCGTCATCGATCCTTGATAAGTGTACAAAGTTTTAATTTAATCCAGAACTAATTTAAGTTTTTCTCATGTAAGTGAATTTTATTCTTATGAGAAATAAAAGTCTTAAACAAGAACTTCAAATAAACATGCACATGTGTGTCATGGGCACTGAACGCGTTAACAATAGGAGTTACAATTTTTATTTCGATCAGTAGAATAGAATAAACAAGTATTATAGTTTAATAATAAATGTGAATAAAAATTAATTAACAATTTTCTGCTAGTTCATATTTATTATACAGGATCTAAAAATGCCAAAGAAAATGTCAACCGCACCTTAGAAATAGTATTTCATATTTTTTGTAGAACAGAAAAAGTGCGTGTGTGTGATTTTGATGTAGGTATTCGTAAAGTACGTGAGAAATAATGATTAAAATTTTGTTCCTCCTTTTTTTTGCACAGATTCTTTAGATTTCTAGAGTATTAGGTATAAACTCTATTGATAAATGTTAGCTAGTAAGTAAGTACTTTTTTACAATAAACATTAAGTAAGTACTTACTTACTTACTTACTTAATGTTTGCTAAGAGACGGTCTTATAAACGGGTATTCATAAAAAAAACTAGTATAATCTAGTAAACAGTTTTTTTCTACCTCAATGATTTAATTGTTCAGGACAAAATGACGTCAAATGAAAGTTAAATTGTTGCCAACTCGATTAGCCGAGTCGGGATCAAAGGTATCTGAATCTAATTAGGGAATTACTCAAACGTTAAAGATATTAACTTGGAGCTACGGGCGATTACGTCTTCATTTCAACTTAGCTCTGTGCTTTCTATATTTTAGCTGTACTCATCGAATATTTTTTGTTTGTCTCCTTGCCCAACATTACAATTTATAATAGTTTTTCTAAAACTTTCGCGATCACAATTCATATTTATAAGTACATGTACACGGGGTTTTATCGCGTTAATTACCTTATTTCTTTACGTCCCGACGTTTCGGCTATGTTGCAATAGCCATGGTCGCGGGTGGACTGGAGTATGCTTCTAATTTGAGTTTCGTTGTGTAGCGGTGGGTAGTTTTCGTTAGCGTCAGGACTTAAAGAAATAAGGTAAATAACGCGATAAAACCCCGTGTACGTTAATTTATAAATTACAATTTATGTTTTTATCCAGTTAAGTCTGAATGATTGATGTAAGTAATTAAAATTATATGTGTGGCATAAACAACAAAGTGGCATAAACATTACTGTTTGTTTTTATACTACACTAGCTTACGGATATACGTTAATCCATGACGGAGGCCTTTGAGGTAACCTAAAAAGTCCACCAGAGTTTTCACTGGCTCATACAATATTTTTTTTTAATTAGCCCATCGTGTCCCACTGCTGGGCAAAGGCCTCCCCTTGATCTTTCCAACTATCACGGTTTTGTGCTGCTTGGACCCACGCCTTGTCAAAGCCATCTAGATCGTCGTCATACAAACTTACTTACGCAGAATTATAACAATACTGAGTCATTCAGCAAGTACATCCTTATAGTCTTTTATGCGAAAGTAAAATTTACTGACTGAGAAATATCGGAAGCATTAAACCCACAACAATTGTGGCCAAACTTTTTAAGTACTACTAAAATTTAAGAGCGAAAGAATCAACCGGTCGGGTCACAAATAAAATTTTGTTTTACTAGCTACCGCCCGCTGTTACGTTCGCGTTGCACAAACAAACATGAAGTTGGTGAATATATTATATACTTAATATACTTAAAACAGACTATTGAGTTGGATAATTCTGGATAAGATATAAAAAATCACGATTGTTTTACTAAGGTCGATTTAAGATCTTAGATTATTTTGAGATTTTTTCAAAAAGTCTATTAAGTTACCTACTTAATAGACATTGTACGTAACACGTACATGGTACGTAATCAGAGATGTATTAATATATATTTAGTACACGCCTACTATAGTAAATACTCGTAGTTAAAATAAAACGTGAGATATTGCAAGCTTGTGACCGAACATTTTAAAAACAAAAAAAATAATTTTAAAACATGAGTGTAGAATGAATATAGCTGCATGATATTGTCATAAAACACTTTATTATTGTCCTATAGCCTTTAATGTGCTTCCAATAAAAATGAGAAAATGAATTTGCGATTTGCGAATTCGTTGGTTTGCAGTATCGCACCTCCATATCTGTTAAATTAAATATCTCAATGATTTGTACCGACATTCGATACTGTCATTGGGTTTTTCTTGAATACCTACTATGTTTATAAAAATATAATTAAAATACCTCTCTTATTTATCTATCCATAATCTTCCATAGTAGCATTTTCATAGTAGCTTAGGCATAGTTTTCGGCATTCTACATATCCTTGCAGATCTGATGAGGAGGATGGAAATAATGTCAATTTAAATCTCAATCTAAACTTATAAACTGTATAAATGTATGAGTCATTAATTATTACAGACAAACACCTGAAATATCGGCACGTGATCGGAATCGATATAATTAAATGTCGCGTTGAGGTACTGTGTATATTTACGATGTGCGTGTAGACTGCGTTTTATGATCTTAGCTAGACATAATAGAATACAGTATGCGATGTGCATTATAAAACACTGATGCGTTGACATAGAGTGTTCTGCAAAAATACTTATGTATACAATAGGAAGAAGCAAATTTAACGTAGTCAAAACATTTTTTTTCTTAAGAAATGGTATCCTACATGTCGGTAACATTGAAAGCAATTGAAACTCTATGTCTATATCTATAAAGACGAAGGTGACATCTTCGATTGCGCTTTTTGGTAAACGTTTGTAAGAAAACACGTACGTGCCGTCACCAAATTGGGGCAATGATCACCTTTTGTCCTGGATGGGAATTTGCTTCGAATGTTTGCAGTTTCAAACTCAAGCTCCACATTTTGAGTAACGATCAAAGTTTTCTCTTCATTTATTGAAAATTTCAAGTAACCTAGATACTTGAGATGATTTATTGGGAAAGTAGTTTTACACAAACTTTATTAAAGTTTTATATAACATCCATCGGTCAAGCTTATAAACAGAGAGACCCGTCTAAACAGATTACATAAAGAAGTCATTTATTTATTTAAATTAAATAAATAAATGACATTTTGGTAAACAAACAGAAATTGAAAAGTGAATGTGATACCAATACCGTTTACCACGGTTTACTTAAATCCAAGTCATATTAAATAAATAAATAAATATCCTTTGACATTTCACATGCATAATTTCCATTATTTTTTTATAAAATATCGGTGCTTTTATGACCGTGACTCTGGGATTAAAATGTATTTGAGTAAATTATACAACTGGTAAGAAAAAAAAAACTACCTAATTTTTTCAATATTTTTTTTTTTTTGCATTTAACATGGATGTTACCCACATAAACTTAATATAGACAGTGACACCAAATCATCATCATCATCAGCCCTTCTCATCCCACTGCTGGGCATAGCCCTCTCTTCGCTTCCGCCACTCGACCCTGTCTCGCGCCAATCTAACGTATATAACGTATATCTCTACGGGTTAGTGACACCAAATATGTCATAAAAATAAATAGAAATAGGTACATACACATTGTGGTAAAAGTAAAGAAAATGATTAATTTAATCATAGCTCCGAAAGGATTGTAAACTTCAGATCGACTTAGCCCAAGCAACAGTTGAATAAACATAAACACTGAGTAAGCACGTCGGAAGCTGCCGCTCCACTTTGCGAACTTGCAACTCTCTAATTACTAGCCCAAATATTTACTCTGCTAGCTTGCAACGACCAAGCCCTCAGTAAGAAGGTACCGTTACATCACTAATACATGCCATATGCTATTATAAATAAATAAATAAATATCCCTGGGTATTCCACACAGCGTCATCTAGTCCCAAGCTAAGCAACTTAATGCTTGTGTTATGGTATGGGACTGATATACCTACTTAAATTTTTTATTTTTTTTAAATACATACATATTATAGATAGAAAAACATCCAGACCATTTGTCCCGCGGCGGGGATCTAACCCGCAACCTCCGCATTTCAGTCGGGCCTTCACCCACTGGCCACAGAGGTCGTCATGGACGTGTCTTTGTCCAAACCCTTACACATCTTTAATGGATCCTGTAAAGCTCTGTGGTTTTCATTTCTTGGCGATACAGCTGTTTTGGCTCGATATTAATAAAAATCTGTTTGAATAATAATTGTGAACATTTATATAAAGATTTATTTAAAAGTTATTAAAATGACTCTTGTCTCTTGGGGAAGGCCTTTGGTGTGGGACGCAACTTGCGTCGACACACTTCTGCATTCACATCTTCCATTTTTTCTTTTTCCATCTTCTTCATGGACATCAGTTAGGCCTGGCGCGGCGGCTGACTCGGCTGAGGATCTCAAGAGGCGCAAGTATATAAATGTACATTGTTAACAGCTGTTAATTTAAGCTTATTTCTAGAATACCTTCAAACGATGGTGACCACTTTTAAGGAAACTATGGCCTTAAGTTTTGTTTGTATTGGGGGATAATGTAGCGGGTCCCAGACAAAATGAAGCGTACACCGACCGACTCGATCATCAAATTAGAATATTGGTGGAACAACAGTCTTAAAGTATATTTAGTGTAAAGTTCCACAAGCATCGATTTTAGAAAGAAATAATAATAAATATCCTTGGACATTTCACACAGCCTCATCTAGTCCTAAGCTAATGACTGATATACATTGTAATACATACATATTAAAGATAGAAAAACACCCAGACCCGGAACAAAATGTAAAACATACAAATATTTGTCCTCCAGCGGGCATCGAACCCGTAACCTCTGCAACTCAGGCGAGCCTTCACCCACTGCGCCACAGAGATCGTCAATAAATACGCGGTACGAATAAAAAACCGTCTGACTGTTTGCCTTCGGTATTATGGGAATGAACTAGTCAACACTACTCAGGGCCCTTACTCTGCAAAACGAAAAACGAAGTTTCGTGACAATTTTCGGGGTCAGCTTATGTTGGTGGATACTGAATTCGTAATAGTTCACCAACATAATTAGAACTCGAAAATTGTGACAAAACTTCGTTTTTCGTTTTGCAGAGTAGAAGCCCTGTATCGTGTAATAAGCCCTTAGTCTTTTGGTCAACTAATGGGTTCGATTCAGAAGTTGACAATGCTAGCTAAAATTCTAAATAAAAAATTCTAAATTAGAAAGCTTTGTCATCAGAATAGCACTCTAGCATTTCTTACTAAGTGGAGTAACTGACAAAATTTTAAGATATTTTTTTTTTGTCTATTTTGGTGCTAAGTGAATAGGGTCGAGTGTCTAAACTTAATTTTAAGAATTTTAGTTTAGTTTCGTGACTTCAGAATAGGGGGCTATGACGACGTATAATAATGGTCATAGTTCCTTGCAAAGTTAAGGTTTAAACTTTGTGGAGTCTTCGTTAGCTCAAAGTTCGGACACTCGGACACCCTGAAGGCATTAGTTTAGAAGAGAAATGACAGCATAAACAAGAACAACAATTTACATTTTTAGTCATTTTGATGCCCCGACTATAAGCCATAACTAGGGTCACTTGATAGATGATACCAAACCTATGGTTAACAATCTCTGAACTAATATTTATTTATGAACAAAGAAACACACAGGAACGAAAAGTATCTACACTTCTTAACAATCTCTTACTTGAAATGTTACTTGATGTTATTCATATTCATTTATTGCTTCAAGTTGGTACATGTTGATGTTTGATAACGTACATTGTAACCTTTCTCTGCTATGCAATGATTCAATTTGAAAATAATTTTCATATTTTTATTGTCTTGTTATCTTTAACATGTTTTTATTGTCTTAGTAACTTATTTTTGTTTCTCAATTTATTTGGTTTTATAACTTTCGATTGAGTTAGCCCATCAATAACAGCTTTCCAGCTCATCAAAATGTCGTGTTCCTCAATAAGTAGATTTGTTTTGATAACTTTTTTTTTCTTTGTTTGAAGCTCTATTGACGAAGCTTGCTAAGACGTTCTTGATATATCGTCAAAGTTAAGCAACGTTCTGAGCGGTAATTTGGATGGGTGACCGCAAGTGGCATTATCAGCTGAGCGCTTCCGTGCTTCGAAGGGCACGTTAAATTGTCGGTCTCAGCTTAGCCATGGCGGATGCCTTTAGGCGGCCCAAAAACTCCGTCAGCAGAGTTGGCCACTTGCTCATACGAACGAACGATAACTTTCTTGTTCCTCATTAATATATTTAAATTTATAACTTCAGATCTAGTAAGACTATCAGCTTTCACCTCATCAAAATCAAATCACAGTTTAATCCTACGAGTACAGTGACAGTGTAGTCGATGCATCATATTTAGTCACGATCAATCAATGCGGCTTGTCGCAGCCCATTACTCAATTAGGCCGGAGCGTGATGGATGCGCCGCCAGGGGGCGCTTACTACTTCAATGGTACTGCATGCGAAGTTTGGAAATAATGTTAAACATAAAACATTACATTTATATACAGCAATACCCTACAATATATAATAGCGGCGACGGCTTTTACCAGTCTTGAATGGAATGCGAAATTCTACAAAATGTGGTAATAATAGATCTTTGAGAATGTCTACTGCACGTTGGGGATACAGTAGTGTTATAATTATTTCAAATTGTTTCATTTTCTAACTCTGAAAGTGTAACTATTACTTAAATATAAGTAAATCCATCCATTGGAGTCGCATCAATACTTTGTATTTGACACTGTTCAGTCTAAGAATTCCGTCAGAACGATTAGAATACTATAAAATGCCTTTAAACTTATCCTCGTATATGATTTACTTTGAATGGGCTTTCGGCCAATTCTTGAATAATCACCAAAATATATTAGATAGACTGAAAACTACATACCGTAAAGCAAATTAATAGAGAAATGCATGCTATTGTATCCTGTAATTCCAGATCTACATTCGTTTGTAAGACGCCGGCAATACATTAGGGTGGGGTACACGAGGCGTTTCCGATACTGCGCGATAAATTATGTGGCCGCAAGCCTTCGCTACGACGTAGCGGCGTCTACGATGTAACGTCGTAGGCTTCAGTGCGTAGACTCCACAGATTTTGGGCTGACATACAACATACTTACATACATTTTTATTTGTGCATGGATACTATTAGACATAGAAAACACCCAAACTTGAGCTGAACTACAAACATTTGTCCCGTAACGAGGATTGAACCCACAACCCATGCGTCTGAGACGGGCTTTCACCCACTGCGCCACAAAGGTCGTCAAAATAACTTTCTAAATTTACTTTCAGGTTATTGAGCTATTGTAAAAACTACGATTATTGCTAGTCGTTCGCCATACATTAAAAATAATAAAAACAGTAAACTGCGAGTACATTTTGGTAACCAGCCAAGTTTTTGTTTAAGCTATTTGATGAATAGTACTGCAAAACAGTACTGCAAAACAGTAAGCAACGTTCTGAGCGGTAATTTGGATGGGTGACCGCAAGTGGCATTATCAGCTGAGCGCTTCCGTGCTTCGAAGGGCACGTTAAATTGTCGGTCCCAGCTTAGCCATGGCGGATGCCTTTAGGCGGTCTAAAAACTCTGTCACCAGAGTTGGCCACCTGCTCATACGAACGACCGAACGACAACTTTCTTGATCCTCATTAATATATTTTAATTTAAAACTTCAGATCTAGTAAGACTATCAGCTTTCACCTCATCAAAATCAAATCACAGTTTAATCCTACTGCGAGTACAGTGACAGTGTAGTCGATGCATCATATTTAGTCACGATCAATCAATGCGGCTTGTCGCAGGCCATTACTCAATTAGGCCGGAGCGTGATGGATGCGCCGCCAGGGGGCGCTTACTACTTCAATGGTACTGCATGCGAAGTTTGGAAATATGTTAAACATAAAACATTACATTTATTTACAGCAATACCCTACAATATATAATAGCGGCGACGGCTTTTACTAGTCTTGAATGGAATGCGAAATTCTACAAAATGTGGTGATAATAGATCTTTGAGAATGTCTACTGCACGTTGGGGATACAGTAGTGTTATAATTATTTCAAATTGTTTCATTTTCTAACTCTGAAAGTGTGACTATTACTTAAATATAAGTAAATCCATCCATTGGAGTCGCATCAATACTTTGTATTTGACACTGTTCAGTCTAAGAATTCCGTCAGAACGATTAGAATACTATAAAATGCCTTTAAACTTATCCTCGTATATGATTTACTTTGAATGGGCTTTCGGCCAATTCTTGAATAATCACCAAAATATATTAGATAGACTGAAAACTACATACCGTAAAGCAAATTAATAGAGAAATGCATGCTATTGTATCCTGTAATTCCAGATCTACATTCGTTTGTAAGACGCCGGCAATACATTAGGGTGGGGTACACGAGGCGTTTCCGATACTGCGCGATAAATTATGTGGCCGCAAGCCTTCGCTACGACGTAGCGGCGTCTACGATGTAACGTCGTAGGCTTCAGTGCGTAGACTCCACAGATTTTGGGCTGACATACAACATACTTACATACATTTTTATTTGTGCATGGATACTATTAGACATAGAAAACACCCAAACTTGAGCTGAACTACAAACATTTGTCCCGTAACGAGGATTGAACCCACAACCCATGCGTCTGAGACGGGCTTTCACCCACTGCGCCACAAAGGTCGTCAAAATAACTTTCTAAATTTACTTTCAGGTTATTGAGCTATTGTAAAAACTACGATTATTGCTAGTCGTTCGCCATACATTAAAAATAATAAAAACAGTAAACTGCGAGTACATTTTGGTAACCAGCCAAGTTTTTGTTTAAGCTATTTGATGAATAGTACTGCAAAACAGTATGGTCCTACTAGACGCTTTTATTTATTGATTTTAAAGTATTTTGATAACAATCTCACATTAAAAACAATAAACCGTCTCATAAGTATTTTACTCGTTTATTCACGTTTATATTAGATGTTTATTCAATCACGATGAAACAGTTTGCACAAAATTATTCATGTTCGGATCATCAATACAAGATTAAACTGTTCGTTTTATAAAAATCGACACGAAAGCGTTACATAATTACGAATATATAAATTATCTATTTATGTATTTCAATCTCCAGTAATACAGATTATACATAGTTTGATTTTAGATTATATTATTAGATTATATATTTATATAGAGATTTTGAGATTACATATACATTGTTATCAACGAAAATTTTATGTTAGAAAATCTTTCAATAATTTGCTTTTTATGAACCAAAGAATTATAATTTTATATATTTTTATTATAGTGTTAAACCACACTTAGGTATTTCATTTTCAAAAGAATTATAAGATGAAAGTTTGTATATACTTTCAATTCTATTCACATCTTGTAATTAAAGTATAATCAGATATCTGATCTTCTTGAAAACTTCCTGAACTTGAAGCACCAAACAGTGGCGCCAGTCTTTGACCCGTGCCGCCGCACTTACCACAAATCTCGCTAAACAGTTGAATGGGATGTAATGAATAGGGTACATGTAAACTGCCTTATTGGACGCGATACTCCCTTTATGCTCTTGCTAATGAACGTGTTCTTTCGGGATTTAGTTGCATTTTCTGGTCAACATCAATGGAGTTAGCTTTTCAGTTACACGCATCACATTTTTTGTGTATTTATAATTATTTAGTTTGCCATTTTTAAAGGATGGTTTATAATATATACTTTTGTAAAGTAGATTAAGAAGAACAAAAAATCCGTAGTACGATACATCTAAATAACAAATCCAATATCTGTCTATAAATTTAGGATCAACTCACACCAAAAGAGCGGCGAAGGGCAACGAAGCGGAGCGCAGTTTCAGTGTCATATGAATTTTAACTTTATTTTCATTACTATAATACTTACTATCACAGAGAAGGCGCGCGTATTCGAATTCGCCGGAATTCCCGCGAAGCCTCCGGCATCCGCGCGACTCAGTCGAGTTTCTCATGCGCTACTAAGTGTTATTGTAATGTAATAAAGTTAAAATTCATATGACACTGAAACTGCGCTTCGCTTCGCTGTGCTTCGCCGCTCTTTTGGTGTGATTTGAGCCTTATTAATTATCAGATTTCTCATTCATCATAGAAACCATTTTAGGTAAAAATCACAGAGCCTGCGTCAGCATCATTAGCCACGGCAAAAGGTCTAAAACTATTATATTTCGGACTCGGAGAAGTCACCTTTAAACTAAAACCAGGGCATAGCTACTGTTTGCATGTTTATAGTTAAAACATTTTTGTCGTCATATTACAATGGTAATTGCCTCACACCTTATATGTCATCTTTTATTCTAAATTAATGAATACTTAGAATATTTAGATTATACATAACTAGCTGCGCCCCGCGGTGTTACCCGCGGTGAATAGTTCCCATTCCCGTGGGAATACCGGGAACAAAAGAAACCCATTCTTTAATCCAGGGTATAAGCAATCCTGGTACCAAATTTCATTCAAATCCGTCCAGCTGTTCGAGCGTGAAAGAGTAACAAACACACAGTGATTAAATCTAGTTATCTCAGTTGATAGTGGTCCTAAACATGTTTGCCATGTTATTAAAACTACTAAAATTGTCTTTTTTAAACTTTCGCGATCAGAACACATTATAAAACATATGGAAACGGGTATTTATCACTATCCAATACTTCAGTCTTCCCGCGACCACGGCTGGAGCAATCTGGTCGAAACGTCGGGTGAATATTAAAGGTAAAATTCGTAATAAATACCTACCCGTTTGCATAATATGTTGTACTACTAAAATTGTATATTGACTGTGAATCTATTTTGAAAAATGAGTCTGTGTGTTCTAAATCCAAAAACATTCTTTACAGATCGTCTACCGCCCCGCTGGCCTGTTCCAACCTGTTTTCCACAAAAGCTTGTCTTTACATTGAGGCCAAACTAATTGGGCACAAAAACAGGGTCCGCAAGGCCCAGTGCCCGCCGGACCGCAATTAGTAGTTTAACGACTCGTGTTAACTAATGGCTTGGAAGTACTGCCCTGTAATTAGTAAGGGGTGCTAAGATTTTCGCCTTTACCAACTCTTTGCTCTATGGATTAAGTTTAGATTTTTTAGTACTTTGACAAAACTAAATCAATTTCGAACTGTACAATTTCTGTGTGGATTAAAATTTTTCGTATTTAATAGCCAAGAATTCGTATGTTATTGATCCGTTTCAAAAACTCAAAAGTTCCGAATTCACTACCTTCCTTTCGTTCTCTCTTGATATTTGGCAATTCAACGAAATCAAAGGGAATTTATAAAAGAGTCAATATTATTTCAAACAAAAAAAACGATCTACAATTGACGAATAAATCGATGAACATACAAAATAAGACGTGTGGCACTCGGAGGCTGCCGCGGTAAAGCTATTGCATAGCATTTGTTTTTTTCGGAGTGGGGGGTGTTAGGTTATTTTCGTTACGGAATTTCTGGATTCGGTCTCCACGCTCAAGGCCCGCGATAGAAGCTACGCAATAGCTTAAAAAAACATACGCACAGTCAAACTAAGAACTGCTTCCTTTTAGTTTGTATCTAAACGCTAAAAGACATTTATGTTTCTCTTGACGAAACTTAAAAGAATCACAACCACTTGTTATCTATCCCCTTACAGACTTGTATAGAACTCACGTAACCAAATTACAAGTTGATACATCGCAACAAATGCCTCTGTAATCTCGCCACAAGCCACTGGTTTCAATTATATCCATTATCTCGTGCCCATCTCGTCCCTGCGTGCGTCTGCGATCTCTCTTACTGATACTGCGGGACGGATGAGGAATGGTGTTTTGGTTGAGCGAGGGTCACTCAACTGCACTGTAAGAGAGAGTAAATGTGGCTGTGTGTGAGCTTGTAGGCAGCAGAAATTGTAAGTAGTTCTTAATTAATCTATATTTTAATTGTATAATTATTAAATTGTATGTTTCTAAACTTGTGTGTGTATGACATATTTCTATTTCTCAAGTTAAAGTTTCATCCAAAACGATTCTGTAGGTATTAGGGCGTGATTGATACACAAATACACCAATTTGTTATACCAAAATGAGAAGTTATACATGTTTAGTACCATACTTATTATATTATACTTGATTTAAACTAGTTTATTTTTCCTACTTTCGAACGCATACTTACTATTTTACTTATAATTTGACTTTGAATACTAACATGCTTCATCTTTTTAAATCCTTGCATAATATGAAATTTCTAGACCACTGTATCATTGAAAATTAGTATACATATAACTGACTTCTAATAAAATACATAACTTCCAATATATTTAAAAGAACAGACGTTTCTACCACAAAAATATCTTGTAGGCAAAGGTGCGATTACCATGAATGTTGCGTTACATAAAACCGTGTTCAGGCGACTGCCTTAAAGGAATCCTTTGAGGCGCTACTTGTTTTATTACTTCCTTTACTTCCTGTTTTCTTCAAAACGATCGTTAATGGCCATGTTTCACGGTTAACGGAAACTTAAGTTTTTTGATAAATTAAAGTGCGGATAATATGTGCTATTATGAAATATCTGTAAGATAAGGTGCGTTTTGGAAGTAAGTGTTAAAAAAGGATTAAGCTCTGGAGATCTTTGAGTGACACTTAAAATACATTATCGAATTTAGCTCTTACTTGTAAAACATTTTTGTGTAGAAAAATATTTTTAAAGACCTAATGAACATCTAAAACTGAACACTTTAGTGAGAAAATAACTATAAGTTTCTAATTGACAAAGTAATTTTTGATCTTAGCTAATAATAATAAGCCATTATTGTTTGAACTATTATTACAAATCAAAAACACAACTATAGAATACCCTGTGTTTAATACATAAAAATCTACAAGTACTACTTCAGATTATAGATGATGCAGATCACCTATAGTCTAAACCTACATCTTAAATTTTCTCCAAATTATTTGTCTTTGGGAATAGAACAAGCATTTTTTTGTCTTAGTTCCACTCACTCAGTACACCAAAGAGGTCATCATACAATAACCATTATGATAAAACATTTTCTATCGCTGCATGTAACTCAAACAAAACTCTAGACAGATCCACAGTAACAAAGCCTCGTAAAATACAACTTTGTCAAATTGAAAAATGCCGGGAAGCTCACGAAGGCTTTAAATTTTTCCTTTGACAAGCAACTTTTGGAACACCGCGGTATTTGACCCTTTTACACATAGGTTGGTTCGCCGCTATCAAAATAATTTCAACGGTTTCGGCCTGCAAATTGTTATGAATAATTTCATTAAGCTGACTTTGTTACAACACAACTCTTAAATAACACCATGATAAAATGTACAAAAATCTACTATTAGGATTACACTATCATTCAGATTTGTAGACATATTCTTTTCTATAATATGTAGAGACCGTTATGGCGATTTTTTTTTCAGTATGAAAGGTTACATGTCTTTTTAGCGTAAGATCACATTCATAATATGTGACTATTGCACTCAATAAAGTGCTGTTATTTAAAAAAAAGCCTCCAAATTAATATAACGAACAATTTTCGCCACAAAATTACTAAAAGAATCCCACGGTCCCTCAGCGAGGATGAACGATAAGCGACCGATTGCGAGGTTTCCAAACAATAAGACAATTGGACAATAACCTTGCTTCGTCGGAATGGCTTAATCTACGATGTAGCGGTGCCTACTTTGTTAGAGCTGGCAGACAGGCGACTAAATTCTATTAAGCTCTATTCTATTTTGCCTAGAAACAAGGAGTGATTTAAGACAATTCAACATTGTGGAAACTAAGATCAGGTCGTTGTATTATTTAATTAATTGTTAAGAACATGATCAATATCGTTGTTGACTCTCATTGAATTATGAGCGAAATGGAGAACACAATGTGCTGACCCCACATTGTGGAATAAGAAGAGAAAAATATGTAGAAGTACTAATCCACTTGGCCAACACGTCTTTTTACACATAAAACAAAATAATGCTTCTTAATGTTACGATTTAGCCAGGTACTTAAAACGCGAGTCTGCACAGTCCCTATTGTCACCGGCCGCCGTCCCCGCGACCTGCTTTCTAAGAAATCTCAGTAACCGTCATTTGCACTTTTCCCCAAAAGGAAAACACCGTGGAGAGATGAAAAATTAAATTTCACGAGCAGCCCTCGGCCCGCTTGGCAGAGATAAACGCTTTCAATGGAATTAATTAATTATTTAATGAGATCTTCTACGAATAAGATGGTAATGAACCTGTTGGAAAGAACATTGGATTTTAAATACTTCTGGAGAAAAAGTACTATGAAATCTGAAAATTATTACAGAATGTAACATTAAATGTTGTATTGCATAAATAGAAGTGATTTTGAATTTTCTTTATAGATTATTATGTAAATGTTTTATTGTAAATTCCTGGTCAAATACGCATTGACGACCTCTGTAGCGCAGTGGGTGAAAACCCAAAAATGTTTGTATGATCTACAAATATTTGTCTCGAGTCTGGATGTTTTCTATGTATAATGTGTTTACGAAAAAAAAACTAAAATTATTAATTTCTTTACTTCCTCCAAAAACGTTTACAAGCAGTGTTCATGAAATGTTCAAAGCGCAATAATTACATATAGGTACTTTTATCAGTGCAAATCACTAACACATGATTTGATAATATAATAAAATATAATTACAGGAAATAAACATCCCTAAATAAATATCCTTGGATATTTCACACGGCGTCATCTAGTCCCAAGCTAAGCAACTAAATGCTTGTGTTATTTATGGTAACCAGATGACTGATATACTACTTAGATAATTTTTTTTTTGTAATTACATATATATTATAGATAGAAAACATCTAGACACGGAACAAATATCTGTAGAACATACAAACATTTGTCCCGTGGCGGGAATCGAACCCGCAACCTCCGCGTCTCAGGCGAGCCACCGCGCCTCAGAGGTCGTCGATGTTTCAGTATTAGAGAGTACATTAGTCTTACAACATAATACGAGTATAAAACCATTATGCTCTAGTGAAGCCCATCACTGTTCAAACATTAGCATCATCCACAATCCCAGTTCTCTGTCGGAAACAGGAAATGCACCGTTATTGCCTATTGACAGGAGGGATCGGAAAGCACTGTCATGTCGGGGAGAGGGAGGCTTGTCAGTTACAAAAGTTTCAAGAAAACATTCTCTGCAACTAAAGGGGACGAACAGTCGCACATAAAACTTTTGTTGTAAATAATAAATATGACGGAAAGAAATGGCTAGTTAATAAAGATTTAGTTTTATCATTTTTATCGTAGTTATTTTACATGTTGAGGCCTCGCGACTCACATTGGTATGTGGCCCTTACTTGGTTACTGTCCTTCTTTAGTGGACACCGCAGTGCCTTGCATGGGACGTATGGAAAAAAAATGAAATATGATCACAACTGTATCCCGGGAGCGGTAGATATTTCTTTCAGATCATTAGGCAATTTTTAGATCTTTTTGAAGATGTCTAAAGGGGTAGTCAGAGGTATGTCCAAATACATACGTATTTGGTACATGCCCACTTTTTGCAGAAGTTAACATTCCATACAAGACAGGTTGCAAGCCCATCGACGCTATTAGAGAGCTAACTGGTTTTCTCACGATGTTTTCCTTCACCGTTATAAGCTCGTGTCAAAGCGCATATACATTTTTCGATGCGAAAAGTTCATTAATGCACGGCCGGATTCGAACCCACGACCTCCGGATCGAAAGTCGAGCTACTAATCCTCTTGACCAACACGGCATCAACGTATGGCAAGTACAGTAAATAATGTTAACTTATTTATTCATTAATAAACTTGGACCTTAATTGAATTAATTCAGACGCTCTTTATTCAGACTTTATTCATCTAGGTAGGTCAAGCCGGATAGCATTCTTGTTAAAAATATAAATGATTTAAACTAAAATGAAGTATAAAAATGCACCGACAAACTGAAAACTGTAGTAAATAAAGTCCAATATTTTCAATGCATTCAATATCATTTTCTCATATTCTCGTGTAGTCTGTTGTTTATCGAACAGCTTGAACAGCGTTCAACTAAATCAGCTTTCGAGCGAAATCTAAATCCTCAGCTTTCAATTGAACGGCGACCGCCATGCATATCATGTTTTAACGTCAAGGATGACCAATGACCAAACTTTAGCGAGACGATATCGATGCTTTTGAGTGTAACTACTTTTGTAGATTGCCGTCTTCGGGATTGAGATAGGTGGAGGGATTGAAAGAGACAGGACATAAAACAGTAGCAGCGCAACGAGACAACCTTAAAAAAAACTAACTTGAAAAAAACCGTTGCTTTCGACCGTGGAAATTGGCAATTAATACTCTAAAAAACGACCGCAATAAACTGGTCGTAGTCTATCAAACACTAGTCGGGTCTAAACCAGTCATAAAGTGTTTCATGCCATTGACCATTGTTTATGCATCGACTAGGCGATCCGCAGACGCATAAATACAGTTGTATCTTAGTGGAGAGTTACTAACGGTTCTCACTTGCTTGCTAGGACTGCAGTGGGTAAGCTATTGGGCAATAAATAAATAAAAGCAGAAAATCTAAATGTTAAGCTTTCAATTCGATAAGTAGCTAGCAACTAGTATTGTCAGAGAATTAAAATAATCTACAGCGTTTACTTTACTAAGGAACTGATGCTCCGTTTATGATAAAATAGTCGCATGGTTCCATTATAAAACCTACGTTTTGCGGTTTAAATAAAAATTGAAAACACCATGAATCTATCATTATAAAAAAAACCAAATATTTGTCTTAAATCGAACTCAAGATAAATAGCGCTAACTTAGTTATCTCGAATGCATGATACATTTCTTGTTGTTACATTGTAATATGTAAATATAATTTGTTTATTGAACAGACCGATAGTAGGGGATGCTTCTCGATTCACTGCAAATCTGAATTATAAGACGGCACTAACTCAACGATCAAATTTATGGTATCGTAAATTCTCTCGCAAACGTAATTAAATTACAACCTGTAATTGTCATTTTATTATCACATCAATGACGAAGTTATTTCCCTTTTAGCATAAAACTTTATTACCTACAGTGTGTTCATTTGATGTACCTCCATTTTGTGTCACTGAGTATTATCATCATCAGCACACCAGTTTCACCAACTGTAAAGTCTTCATAGACAAGTTTTTTTATAATTCTTCAGAACGTTGCAAAATCTGTTGAGTCAATACATAATTGCCCAAAACTCGTCGCCAGTTTCTTTCGTCCGCAAAACGTCAGTCTGAAAGAAAGAAAGAAAGAAAAATAATTTATTCTTGTAGGACCTCAAGGATCACTTAAGTATCGTTTTACATGCTAGGTGATTCTAATGCCTGTTCCAACGCGACTCCCTACACCAGGGAAAGAATCAGGCAAGAACCTGGTGGTGTGGGCCTAGCTTTTTTTTAAAAGCGATCCCTTAACAATCTAAAATAATCTAAATAGTCAAGCTTCAGTGGGAAGCCAGTCGAACAAAGTAAGGCATGTCAAAAAAGTAAAAGTAATTGTAAAGTTAACAAGATAACACCTCAACAAAATGTTGTCTGGCATCACACGCTACACTTGGCCGACTTAAGTGGTAGGTACCTACTTATCAAGGTAGTAAAGATATTGTATACCATCAACCGTCGAGGGGCAGAGCGACATCAGGCCACGTAATTTTATCATTAATAAAAGCCTCAATAGAATAATACGCTTTCTCTACAAGAATATTCTTTATGTATGTTTTAAACCTTCGAGTCGGTAGGTTAGTTACGTTGATTGGGAGTTTATTGTAAAAACGTACAGTATTACCCATAAAAGAACCGTTTACTTTTTCTAGTCTAAATTTAGGCACACATAGTTTATTTTTATTTCTAGTGTTAATTTTGTGCACATCATTTTTTTTCTTAAAGTTGTTTATATATTTGTGAGTGTGCAATAAGTTTACATAAATATATTGCGAAAAAACAGTAAGAATATTTATTGCTTTAAATCGCTCTCTTAAGGAGTCCCGACGTTTCATTTTGTAAATGGCACGGACAGCTCGCTTTTGTAAAACGAAAATAGTTTGAATATCTGCTGCTTTACCCCAAAGAAAAATACCATACGACATCACACTATGGAAGTAACTGAAATATACTAACTTAGCTGTTCCTTCGTCAGTAAGTTGCCTAATCGTACGCACTGCATAAGCCGCGGAGCTAAGCCTACCTGCAAGTGTTTCAATATGCGGACCCCACTGCACTTTGTAGTCAATTGTAAGACCTAAGAAAACAGTTGAATCAACAAGATTAAGTGCTTCCCCATTTAATTTAATTTTTGTAGGTCTCTGAACCACGTTAGGCAAAGTGAATTTAATACATTTAGTTTTTTTGGCATTAAGTAAGAGGTTATTAGCAGTGAACCAGTTTGAGACTTGGGATAAAGAGGCATTAACATCATCATAATTATCTTTAGACCTATCAACTTTAAAAAGTAAAGATGTATCATCAGCAAAAAGAACAATGTCACACATGTCTTTTACAAAAGAAGGAAGGTCGTTTATGTACACTAGAAACAGAAAAGGGCCTAGTATCGAGCCCTGTGGCACACCCATATCAATAACTGACCCTGAGGACTTTTCACCTCCTACTTCAACTTTAAGGAGTCTCTCAGAAAGATAAGATCGAATTAGGTTAATAGCTTGGTTTACGACACCATAGTACTTTAATTTGGAGATTAAAGTCGCATGACACACGCAGTCGAACGCTTTCGACAGATCGCAGAAAACTCCGACTACGTCTTGTGAGTTCTCAAAGGCATCATAAATGTGCTTTAGAAGCAATGTACCTGCATCGGTTGTTGATCTGTGCTGGTGTAAAAGTCCGTTGAGATTAAAGTGAGAGAGCAGTTGATTAAGAATTAGTTTTTCAAAAATTTTACTTAACGCAGGCAGAATCGATATTGGTCTATAATTAGCGGGGTCAGTTATATTACCAGATTTGAATAAAGGAATAACTTTACTCATCTTCATTAGATTGGGAAAAACTCCCTCGTCAACGCAATTGTTAAAGATATAAGCTAAACAAGGAGCAATATCACCAACAATAGTAGCTAATATCTTAGTCGAAATCCCCCATAAATCTTCAGTGTTTTTAATATTCAGTGTTTTAAATATTTTGACAATATTGTCTGCGTTAACATAACTAAATCTGAATTCATTATTACCCTGAGCAACACTGCATTCCAAAAGGCCGTATGCTATAGTGGCGGATGAATTTAATGACTGGGTCACCACATGTGGTATATTAGAGAAAAAATTATCAAATGCGTGAGCGACCTCATCGCTTTTAGTTAATAAATGATCATTGACTTTTAGATTTATCTGTTTGTGGCCACGTTTTGTCTTACCAGTCTCATTGTTGATCAATTTCCAAGTGGCTTTAATTTTGTTAGGTGCTGTTTCAATTTTATTTTTTAAAAACATTGATTTTGCTACCTGACATACTTTTTTGAATGTTTTAGAATAATTCTTAATGTAAAGGTTATGTGAAGGATCGTGGAGCATTAGTTCCCTTGTAGAATACAGATCATAAAGTTTATTCCTACTTCTATAAATACCAGGTGTTGCCCAGTCTGCAAAGCTTGCACTAGTTTTAGCTATACAAGTCTTTAATTTAAATATTTCCTTATGCTCCTCAGTAATTAAATTAGATAAACAGTTAAACAGCTCATTCGGGTCTTCTATACAAGGCAAAAGTGACATTTTAAGTTCTATGCAACCCTTAAACTTTGTAATACGACTCGCTGTGATAGGTCGGTAAGTGAATTTATGAGGTTCATTTAGTATGCAATTAGGAAATTTAACACTTTGACCATAATGATCTGATCCAAACTTTTTTATTAAGTTCTTACTAATTGGTTCACAACTACTAAAAATATTGTCTAGACATGTGGCTGTTGTTATAGTTACCCTAGTTGGTTCATTGAAAAGATGCGTCAGATTAAAACATTTGAACAAGTTAATGAACCTTTCAGACAGAGAATCTAAAATAATGTCTATATTAAAATCCCCGCAGATTATTAAAACTTTACTACTAGTAAAAATCTTAAGCAAAACTTCTTCCATAGTGGACTCAAACCGCCCGTAATCCGCGTCAGGTGGACGGTAAACACTCACTATGATATGTCGCTCTAGCTCAACGCACGACAGCTCAATAGTCCTCTCAATAGAGAGATTAACAACATCTTTACGTTCCTTGCATTTTAAATGATTTTTCACAATAATAAGAGAACCGCCTCTAGTGGCGTTCTTACGTTTGTATGAACTTACTATATTAAATTGTTCAAAATAAGGGAGCAACTGATTATATACAATCCAGTGTTCAGTCACACACATAATGTCTACATTACATCCCTTTAAAAATAACTCTAATGCTAGTAATTTGCTGGGGAGGCTTTGCATGTTCTGATGTACAACATGCAAAGTGCCTAGCTTACCCATTGTCGAAGCGGTCAGTTTAAATGCTGACCGGCAGTCCCTACTACATTAATAACCCTATTAGTACTACTACTAAATACAGGCTCGTCAGTTAAATATGTTATACTACTTATAACACCATCAAAAATATTATATGCTAACAATTTAGCAATTATCAATTTACTACAGCTACTATGGTACATTGTACCTCTACTTAAGCTAAAGTCACTAATAAAATTATTAGTGTCAAAATACAAAACGTCACTATGACGACATGTCAAGTTGTAAAGTAATAAATTGATTTTATATAGTCTCTGGTTTTCAAGTTCACTCAGAGACTTGGAGTAAGGGAAGGCACAAATGATTAATTTGCTCAACCCTAGATTTACCTTCTCTAACAAAATGTCAACAAGGTTTATTATGTCTAAACGTTTTATGTTACTACTGTCACCTAAATGCAACACCATAGTGGTATTGCTGTCAAGTGATGTATCAGACTTGATACATCTTGTAAATTGGTTTATGGGGGCATTTGGGAAACAATTATTTATTACAGTTTGATTTAATTTACTTCCAAGTAGTAGACCCATTCCCATCCCTATTCTATCTGAGTATATAACAGTCCTCCGGGTCTGTCGACAGAATGTAGGCTGTCTAACTAGGGACTGTGTGTCCTGCCTTTTCTGTACTACAGGTGCACAGGACAAAGTTGGTACCGATGGAGGTGTGATTTCCAAAGGCAAATTTTCACAAATGGGTGGATCTGTCTGAGAACTACTGTTACATACTTGTACATATATACTGTCATTATTTACTACATCTACAATGTTGTCCATTTTTTTAAGGCTGTCTAATACTTCCTGTTCTGCTTTTTTAAATTTACATGTCATGTCATGTAGTGATCTTTCTAGACCTATAATTTTGTCAGTCAAGTGATCCAACTCTAAGGAGTTGCGGCCTATCAAGTTATAGCAGGAATTTAACTCCTGTTTTAAATTACACTTATCCTTACAAAGTTTCGCATGGTCAAATACTTTCCTATGTTTTTTTAACTTTTTTTCTGATTTTTTAATGAAATTATTTAATTTTACATACTTCCTAATTTTGTTGCTCCCTTTTATTACAGAATTATTTTTGTAGTTTGGTGTAGTGAGATCTAACATTGAAAGGTTAGGCACACTATTTTGAAGCTCAGTCTGCAAATCTAGACTGCTGAAATTGTTTGGTAATGGCACTTGTTTGGCTTCTAAATTGTCTATTTTCAATCTACACTCGGATAACTCTTGTTGTAAGTCCTTGTTCAGCTGCAGAGCCGCTTCATATGTGTTGTGGCAGTGGTCCACCGACTGCAGCGATGACTTCAGGAGTTCCATCTCTTCCAGTACATCTTCATATTTTGTATGAAGCTCGGCAAGTTGTTTCTTGAGAGTCTGATTCTGACCAAGGATCACCAGCATCTCGGACTCACTCTCCTCTTGCTCCTGTAGCAGCTGTCTTTGAATCTCCTTAGATTCCTTGAGCTCCGCTGTAGCCATCTTCAGTTTTGCTTCCAAATCGCATGCCTTCCGAGTCATAGTCATTTTGGTTGATCTGAAATGAACGTCCAGCAAGTGAGTATGGAGTAGAAGATTAAGGAAGGTGAGCAGATAGTAATTTAAGGAGAGAGTGAATAATTAGATGGAAATTGAGCTAGAGGTAGGCAGGTACAAGTTTTGGTAGAAAAAATAAAATAAAAAAATAGGGGTGAATTAGTAACAATAGAAAACAAGAAGCAATAGCAATAGAACAATGTGGAAATGAAAATATAGGCTTGCTATTTCTAATTTCACAAATGTCAACTAATTAAGTTTTAAAAACAATACTTATTTCTCACTATGTAGGCAGGTAAGTACTTATATTCTTATTTCAATGTGATATTATACCTACTGTGTAACTAAATAGATTACACAACAATTTAGGCCAATAGGAAACTTATTTACTTATTAAATTATATTACATTACCAGACAAACATAAAGATTTACATTTGCTGGTTAGCAAACCGCTGTAAGGTTTGGTAGACAAGCAGGAAAACAGAGATTGTTTGTGTTGGTTGTGTTAGTGAGGATTGTAAAGTGTTACTGTAGTTTTATTGTGTGTGAGGCAAATGTTTAGTACATCAATCAAGCTTCCACTAATTGTCAAGCTGAAAGAGTTGAAAACGGTGCCTGTGAAGTTATGGAAGTGACTCCTCGATGCCGACCGTTGAGCGTGTGAAAATGTTGTGTTCAGTTCGTACTTACGTTAGTACCTAGTTGATGTTAAAAAGAACATAAATACTCCCCGGGTTTATCGAAGATTTCCAATTCGTCAGCTTATGAGCAGTATAGAAGCCCTATTCCGCTTCGTGCAGTGGATTTATCGTTGCGTTGCCGTTTTCAAGTCTTCAAATTGTTTAAATTGTAGTGTCCGTTGGATAAACTTTTCGAGTCCAGATAGTCGAATAATACACACAATTACACACTTATCACTTTGACTTATTTAAATCACAAAGTTACACGATTTTATACAGTCATTTATACGTTTTAAACATTAAAATTTAATTAAATAGTAAAATAAATCAGGAGCAGCTGATTTTTACGTCAGATCGCTAGTGTTGCCACAAGGCAAAAAAAAGTCTATTGAAAGTGTTATCACAGCTCATAGACGCGGAGGTCGCGGTGATTGATATTAATGTGCACCCGCCTTATCTCGCTATTGTCACTTGCCTTTTGAACGGGGAGGTGAAAACTAGGTCGATTTAAGTTCCGTCCCTCTTTTTGTCGATGGTTTTTAGGGTTCCGCGCCTCGAATATTAGTTTGTAATCTGCATGAATCGTTAAACCTTTTTAGAAATTATTGTGTTTACTTTTATTCATGAGTTTGGTAAGACTCGCGCCGCCGCCTATTTTATTTTATTATTACGTTGAACAAAGGAATTTACAAAACTGAATGTTCCGTTTGTGAAACCTATCATAAAGCTTTTTTTTTTAATACCTCTGTAATAGTTTATTTTATAAAGTATTATGAATATTTAAGCCGAATTAAAAGTATTTCCATCAGTGTCATGTTGAACGGCAATCTGAGAGATGACACGACATTCTTAGGGTACATAGAGCGTAGGTAGGTAGGTAGGTGGTGCTTTTAATAGCGAGCATCTTGGTAATATTATTTAATTTTAATGTATTGCAAATTATAGTAAACTGACTTGTGCCTATTTTCTTATGCATATTGGTTTAGTAAATCTACTTTAGCTAAAACGGATATTTTTGTTGCTGTCTCTTTTCATTGACGTAAGAGTAACAAGAAAAAAACATTTTTTAAATCTTTATTAAATTGACAAAACTTTATGAATAAGACCATTCTATAACCAATTTAATTCGTGAACATCAGCCATGCTAACTTTTAACCCCAACGTGAGTTTAAATTTTTCCTTGTATATGTGTAATGTGTATGTACGTACACTTTTCGAATTAGAAAAGAATACGTAAATATTCTGTTTTTAAAGACTTTACGACTATAATAGGCACTATAGAGATTACATGATTCTAATTATAATTTAGCCATTATAATTATTTTTCAGAATTATCTAGGTATCAAAAATGGACTATTGTAAATTGTCGAAATTAATAAATGAGTTGAATTATATTGAATTGAATATTTTTGCGTTAAACAAATGTCTAACGGAAGATGGAAAGACCCAAGTAATTTATTACAACTGTATTTGTTATTTTACAGATTTTGTGAAGTAAAAAGCTCGCTTGTAAAACAACCGCACCTCAAACATAACGAGCAAAAAGCTGAGGTACAAAATTACCCCGAATCGGTAATTACAGACAACCCTATCGCGAACACTATGTCATCGTGACGTCATTAGTACAAAATTGTTAGCCTCAAACAAACGTCAAAGGGCAGGCGTGACGCAATCAAATCAATTTATTAGAATTGGCCGGACTGAAATTTTAGTGAAATAAAATAGCGCATCTAATCCTATTTTGTTTTATTTATATTTATCAGCATTGCCATTAGCGCGGCAATGCTGCCAGTGTTTTGCGCACGCTTCCGTCTGGCAGTGGTTTGGATCAGTTGAGCTACCTGTAGATCGTTTGTAACGATCCTTAGGTGGCTCAACTGGTTCCAATTGTATTTTGTACAGTTATGTAAATATGTAGTAGTTTCGTTTCTGTTAATTTTGTTTTTATATTGTTTATAATTTTTTTCATGAGTTAAAGTGAAATAAACAGATGAAAATGTAGAGTTAATATCACTATTCAAATGGAGCTCAAGTAAATACTACAAAACAGTCATGTCTCATTTTTGTTATCAAGCTAAATGTGTCTTAGGTTAATAAATTAATAAGTAAGCAAGACAACGCGTAACTATCCATAATTCTAAACATACAAATTGAACATAGCTTTAGCCGTATTTGTGTCTTGTCAGAACACAAAGCCTTGCAATATTTTGGTTCCATAAATCGCAAATTCAATTTGCCTTCGACAGTATCCGTGCAGTCTGTCGCTGCGCTCGCTTATCTCCCGACATCGCCCAATTACCCTGCCTGCCCCAGCCTACCCCAGCGGGGGAAAGATAACAGGAAGAACCTTATCGAGTCTGGCTAGCAACTGTATGTACAATCCACCACTTTTTATGTGTACCTAACCTTATTATTATTATTATTTCTAGCAACTGTATTGGTTAAAATCAGTCTTATCAACTATGATAAGACTGATTTTAAATAAAAATTAAGAAAGAAAGAAAGAAAGAAAGAAAAATCATTTATTCTTGTAGGACCTCAAGGATCACTTAAGTATCGTTTTACATGCTAGGTGATTCTAATGCCTGTTCCAACGCGACTCCCTACACCAGGGAAAGAATCAGGCAAGAACCTGGTGGTGTGGGCCTAGCTTTTTTTAAAAGCGATCCCTTAACAATCTAAAATAATCTAAATAGTCAAGCTTCAGTGGGAAGCCAGTCGAACAAAGTAAGGCATGTCAAAAAAAGTAAAAGTAATTGTAAAGTTAACAAGATAACACCTCAACAAAATGTTGTCTGGCATCACACGCTACACTTGGCCGACTTAAGTGGTAGGTACCTACTTATCAAGGTAGTAAAGATATTGTATACCATCAACCGTCGAGGGGCAGAGCGACATCAGGCCACGTAATTTTATCATTAATAAAAGCCTCAATGGAATAATACGCTTTCTCTACAAGAATATTCTTTATGTACGTTTTAAACCTTCGAATCGGTAGGTTAGTTACGTTGATTGGTAAAACAGTAAGAATATTTATTTCTTTAAATCGCTCTCTTAAAGAGTCCCGACGTTTCATTTTGTAAATGGCACGGACAGCTCGCTTTTGTAAAACGAAAATAGTTTGAATATCTGCTGCTTTACCCCAAAGAAAAATACCATACGACATCACACTTAAAATACAGTTGCTAGAAATAATAATAATAATTATAAGGTACACATAAAAAGTGGTGGATTACCACCAAGGTATACCAGGCCACTTTATATGTGTACCTAACCTTATTATTATTTTTATTTCTAGCCTGTATCGTCCCACTGCAGGACAAAGGCCTCCCTATCCCCCTTCCACCTACCTACCTAACCTACTCATTCAAAATTTGGGTTAAGTCCAGAAATACCCTGTGATAATCCCCTTAGATTATATTTTTTTATAAAATATGCTCGTTAGTTCGTTCGTATGAGCAAGTGGTCAACTTTAGTGACAGAGTTTTTAGGCCGCCTAAAGGCCTCCGTCAAGCCTTAACTACTACAACTTAAACAAACTAAAACAACAACTAAACTAAAACATACTCTAGCTCCAGTCTTTCTTAAACTTTTGCGATCACAATTCATGCTTTTAAATTGAATTTACAGAATTTTATCGCGTAATTTACCTTTTTTTTCTAGCTAGCCAGATGCCACACCGTCTATGTATAAACTCGAAACTCAACTTTGTTTTTTTATAAAAGTTCTGAGCTAAGCTCGTTCATCCAGGTACATTAAAAACAGAATTAAAAATAATATATTTCTATGATTGATACCTCTAATAACTATTACTTCTAATCCCCAAAAAGCAGATCAAACAAGAAAGTCTCGCGAAATTTTTTCTAGCAGAATGCTTGTAAGACAATGTAAATACGATAATCCGACACCGTAGCCGACTAATACTGACTGAGCCGTTAATAAGCCGAGCAAATGAGGTTAAGCGCCAGAGTTAGAGGAACACTACGGAACCCTCGCTGAAACTCGGTTGAATCACTCGTCACCAATGTTTGAGTATAATGAACCTTATTGCGACGCAAGTAGTTATCAACCGACTTCAAAAAAACAAAAGGTTCTATGTTACACTGTAAAGCCCATCACACACGTAGCTATATTATATTTATATAAATTATAGCAAGGCATATTAAGATAATATTTTCTATACAAATATTCAAGTGACCGCACACGCAGCTATAATATATATTATAGGTAAGTGTGTGACGGGCTTAATAGTGGACAGATTTTGTCTGAAGGAAGGTAGTATGTTAGTACTCAAAACGTACGGCGCATCATTTTGGCGCCACTGAAAACCAGCGCTGCAACCAGCCATTGGTGCTGCTGGAGCTGCTGTGGAGTACCTAACCTTATTTTCTTATCACTCGATGGTAAATATTTTTCATTTCTGTTTATTTATTTTTACGTGAGTAATTTCCCGTGTGTATATAATGTCTATGTTTATGTTGATGGAAAATAAAAAAAAATCTCAAAACTATTACATATTCTATGTTAAAACAGTCCCCTCGATGATCACGTTGTGTCACCCCTGCCAATAGGGGTGGTGCACAATTATTGCACTTTTTTACATCCCCTGTTTAGTAGCACTAACCCTTCGGCCTATTACTTCGTGTTTTATCTAATTGTTGGAATGTATCGGGCAGTTTTCTGTATTCTGAGCGGCAGAACTTAATAAATAATTTCTAATTTTTTCTAGTATTTTCAAATACACTTTTTATGAAGTTTATGATAAGATATCAGTTTTTAAAAACATACATAAATTGATGTATTTGTAACAAAAAAAATTTTACTCCTATATATAAATAAAATAAATAAATAAATATCCTTGGACTTTCCACACGGCGTCATCTAGTCCCAAGCTAAGCAACTTAATGCTTGTGTTATGGTAACCAGATGACTGATAAACTACATAGATACATTATTTTTTTGTAAATTTATACATAGAAAAACACCCAGACACGAAACAAATATTTGCAGATCATGCAAACATTTGTCTCGCAGCGGGGATCGAACCCGCAACCTCTGCGTCTCAGGCGGGCTTTCCCCCACTGCGCCACAGAGGTCGTCGAATATCCCATGTAAGTATATAAAAGTTTTTTTTTTATAACTTATTAAAAAAAATTGTCGATATATAAATCTTTTTTGTCCTTTTCAGCAGATTATGCTTCTTGTTAATAATTATTTAGTTAATTATTTTTTTTTATGCAGTGACTAATTCAATTATTAGTTGATGCATTCATTATTATGCTTGAGAATAGAATAAACGAATATTAACATTTATGTTTGCACTTCACCGGGCGCTAGAACTCCTTAGGTTTCTTTGCAGGTCATACCTGCAAAGAAACCTACAATGAGCCTGGATCTGAACCATCTCAGCCTA
Source organism: Xanthorhoe designata (assembly GCA_963582015.1). Lineage (NCBI taxonomy): Eukaryota > Metazoa > Arthropoda > Insecta > Lepidoptera > Geometridae > Xanthorhoe > Xanthorhoe designata. The sequence continues at coordinate 12,831,327 of OY757034.1, read as the reverse complement.
ATCAACCTTATCTTCAAGAAAGACATGTTATGGTATAATAACATGGTTATCTACCGAAACTAATCTAATCCAATTTTCTTACTTCGCATACTTTCCCATATCCACCCCATTAGCAAGTCTCCGTCTTTATCACGATCGACTTAACATTTCGTATTTTAAACCTTAAGCACAACGAAATAAAGACTACTCGTTTTAGAAAGAATGCTTTGAGACATTGGTTTGTTTTGCTTATATAGTGACATTGACCCAAGCTGAGGGGAGATGAGTCACGCATTCTAAGAATTTGCAAGAACTTGCGAGCGAATTCATAGGATTTTTATATGTATTTTACTTCCGATTGTTATGCTAGACCACAGATAAAATAATACTATTCTAGTCTGCTCCACGTCAAAGCAATTCAATAGGTATCTATTCTGTAAGATCTTTGGGACATAACGTGATCTCGGTCTAGTCTACATAGAATAGAACCTATAAATATTTTATGTAAATTTACATTTTAAATAGCATTTAAAGTAATCGTGGCTAGAGCACGTGAGGTTGCATGGAATTTAAGTGCAGGTTGCATCGAAAGTTGAAGAAACGCTTTCGCTTTGCTGTGGCGGTACCTCCAATACTTCAGTCTTCCCGCGACCACGGCTGATGCAATCCGGTCGAAGCTTGCATTATGTTTTATAATGTTCAAGCGCAGGGTTATCCGGCTGATGTCGCTAAACCATGGAAACTAATCTTGGAATCTAAGATTGAATATAGTCGCAGATTATCTTAAAAAAATATATTATAATTATCTACCTCATGATGGACATGGTCATCAATAAGGTATTTTCGAACGAATTTGCGTTGCATGAAATGAATTATTTAAAAAGCCCCGCCTAAACAATTGAAATGTCAAGCCCCTGTCAGCACTTTTATGCGTTTATAGATCGGTAGATAGATAAAAAATCTATTAAGGGGAGGCATCTGCATTGATCAATTCGCTTTCACCAACTGTATCGATTTACGAAATTTACGACTCACCGCATTGAGCCCCGCGAGTGCCCCAAACTATGGGGTAATAGGGTATTCTGAGTACTGCGACAAAAACCTCAAATGATTCGCAATTATGCAGTCTCAATGGACTTATTACATCAATAGAGGGCTGAGGCCAGCGGGAGGCTAGCAACAATTGAATTTTAACGACCTCATAACACTCGAGACACACGGTTGAGGAGTTCGCTAGAATAAATTATGCTCTAAAATTTTCAGAACAAAATATAATTACGATCCTGATGAAACAGTCGATTCGCATTATATTTTTTTTTTCTAATTAAATAATTTTTATGAGCAACTTGCACTTGTCAAAAAATGCTAAAGTTTATAATAATAATAATAATAAATATTCTTGAACATTTCACACAGCGTCATCTAGTCCCAAGCTAAGCAATTTAATGCTTGTGTTATGGTAACCAGATGACTGATATACTACTTGGATACATTTTTTTTTTGTAAATACATACATATTATAGATAGAAAAACATCCAGACCCGGAACAAATATCTGCAGAACATGCAAACATTTGTCCCGTGGCGGGGATCGAACCCGCAACCTCCGCGTCTCAGGCGGGCCTTCGCCCACTGAGCCACAGAGGTCGTCAAATTGTTGCCTTTGGGCATCCTAAAAATTTTGTTACTACATTTGGTTACTTGCTCATACGAATATAGGTACCTACATAGTTTTCCCAAAAATTTACCATGTCAGTTTTTTTTTAACATTTAGTAGATTGAATAGTTTCTTAGACAGTTTCTCTCTATAGTTTCTAATTTACCCATACTGTCCCAGTTAAGAAAAGCAAAAAGTATTCTCTTATTGTAAAATTTCTTACCGTATTACAAAAGCTTCAGAACTTTGACTGAAAGGCAGTTAAAACTCTGCGGAAAGTTAAGTATCTCTCAAGAACAGTCCAACTCACTTAAACTGAATAGCTCATTGGAATTAAACTTTACTTTGTAACTGTACTTTTGTTGTATTCACTCATAATAATTGGCTTGCAATTTCAAACCCTTAACTTACGCATTTATGAAACCTTAAACAATAATGCAATTACATTTACAAATATGTTTGTGTTTTTGTGAAAACTTGTAAATAGGCAGGACATGTTATTTTATTTTTATTATTTTATTCATTAAAAATTCACAAAACAGATTACAATCCCAGAAGCCTAAAATCTAAAACTTTAATTTTGCTTTCAAAACTATCGTGAGTTGTATTAGACATTATATTAGCACACGGGAAATTACTCACGTAAAATTATCGTCGATTTAGATTATACGTACCTAAGTAATATTCCGTGAGTAATATATTTAGTTGAGTCTTCGAAACGAGAAGAAGAAGAAGATCCCGTGTGCCGTGTGATGAAATAATTAAGTATCTTATTACAAGAGTCCGTGTGTCGCGCATAAGATTTGGGCACAGATGGTCGTCCAGATTCGGCCGACAATCCTATTTGTTGGGCGCGGCTTGCGGCGGCGGTTGGGCTGAGAACTTGAATATTTCATACGGATTACAGCTTGCTACTTTCCGTTGATGGGATCAGATAAATTAAATACAGTGCTACGAGTACAACTAAATACAATCAAATACCTAAAATATTTTTATTTTTGAAAGACAATTTTATTTGTGATACCCAAACTGATTTTTCAATAAGCCCTGATTCTATAGTTAAGAATACTTCAGTAATAAGTACGGTCGGCCAAAAATGTGGTCTACCCTACTGTTGAGTTTTATTTGAACGTCATGAACAACAAGGTCAATTTCCACTTTTAATAACATTATGAAGTGACTATTACTCTCCGTACTATATCATGCCATGTGCCAAATTTGAATTTTCGCAAGAAAAAGTCAACCTTATCGACAATTCGATCTCACAGAAACCTTTGTCAATACTGGTAGACCACTTTCTAGGCCCAAAGTTGATTGCAATAGTTTGAACCACAACAGAACTAATGAGAAAAAAAAATCCAGTGGTTCGGTCAACAGAAATAGTCAACAGAACAGGTGGGAGTATATTTACTCTTCTATCTTTCTATCTTTGATTTTACTTACTGTGGGTAGATATTTGACATTACTTCCATACTGAAAATGTCATAAATCATACCACAGTAAAACCACAGATAGATTAGTTATTGAGATTGGTCGCTAGTGTGGTTTTATTTTAAAATTGAAAAATATTCAACTTTATGTACACAGGAACAGGATTAAAATTACCTAACTCTGAAGACGTTTTAATAATGAATCCTAGAGGTGCTAATTAATAAATGACTTACATTTAAACTTGGGTATTAATTAAATGATGTTGTAGGTACATCATAGAATCACTAACAAATATAATGTTCGCTTCTACATAACATACCAATTACAGCGCAATTATTGCACCCCACAAAAAACGCCAAGGGGCACAATTAAGGGCAAGCATTATCAATTAGTACACTTAGGCGTCAGCACGTGCACAGCACGCGTCGCCTTAACAAGCCCTGTGATCTGCGATACGAGATCGTATCGAATATGAAAGAAAATGAAACATAACGCCATTTTGAATTTTAAAAAGGCTTATCAGGTTAAAACTTTGTGATGTTGCTATTTGTAATATGAGATGAGTTTCCCGAGATACGAGGAGGTTAGTTCTATTAACAAATGTGGAAAATAGTTTTTAACCTAAAAGTTAATTTTAATCAGCACCAGTTTTCAGTAAAAGTATTACCTTAAATACTCTTCATTATATTTTACGTATTACGTTATTTAGTATTATCTTATTTGCTCCAAAAAAATCATACCCAAAGTAATGTCCAAAACATAATTATGATGATTAATAACATTTCAAAAAATCATGCCCAAAGTAATGTCCGAAACATAATTGATGATTAATAACATTACATGAATAATTTTATCACATAGCAACATTCTGTTGTTTTTTACTTAAAAAAATAGATATTTTTAAAAGTAAATGTATATGTATGTAAAACAGGGAATGTTTATTCATAATAAATACTGGTAAAAATTTTGTTTCTTTTCATATTTATGCATCCTTGTCGGTGTAATGATGCAATTTCCTCCACATACTTCTTTCTAATGCGATCTCTTTTACTTCTTGATACGACATGACAGCAACCTCCTTCTCTTTGATCTGTCTTATGTATTTAATTCTTGGTCTTCCCCTTCCTCGTCTTCCTTCCCTGATGTTCCTTATAAAGCTATCATGTCGTATAAGATGACGAATCATTTTCAAATAGCTATTACCAACACAAGCATTACATTGCTTAGCTTGGGACTAGATGACGCCGTGTGAAATGTCCAAGTATATTTTTTTTATTTTATTGATGAATAAAAAACATACAATTCAATTCATTACACATACATTGGTTGCCAGCATTCACGCATGATTGCTCCGCTCACTCCAGGGTGTCCGTCGTTAGAGAGGCACGCGCTCGCCTGTCACCAGTCCGTCAGCGCACACCATCCCGTCAGCGTAATGAGCGGACATGTAGATTAAGTATGATACAGAGGCTAGTGTTTTCTTCGGTTTTCATCTCAATGCATTTTTTATCAACATAAAACAGATTCACGACTATATCTAACGATTTTTGAAAGATCTGAGCATTGGTCTACCAAAGCCCTTTGCTCCGATCTTTAGAAATGCCAGATTATTTTGCGAAAACAGAGTTTGGTGGATACCAAGTGCAACTTCGTTATTCCTCCTGAACTATACAAAATGAAACTATTACAGAGGTATTAAAAAATAGCTTATGATAGGTTTCACAAACTGAACATTTATTTTTTTTTATTTCCTTGGTTCAACGTAATAATAAAATAAAATAGACGGTGGCGCTAGTTTCACCCATACAGGCACCTTAAATTGCTAAGCTTGGGACTAGATGACGCTGTGTGGAATGTCCAAGGGTATTTATTTCAGATCCTAATGTTGAACTACACTTGTAAAACCACTTGATTGTTAATAGTTACAAAGTAATTATTAGCGTCAAAAAAAGGTAAGGTTAATGAAAGCTTAATGGCCAGTTTACATTATTCCAGTCCAGCAATCCAGTCCAGCACTGGATTGCTTACTGGAAAAATGTAAACCGGCACTGGAATGAACTGAATCCAGTAAGTTCATTCCAGTGCCGGTTTACATTTTTCCAGTAAGCAATCCAGTGCTGGACTGGATTGCTGGACTGGAATAATGTAAACTGGCCATAATGTTATATTTAAGCTTTAAAACAATAGACATACCACAGTTCGCACTTTCTGTACTTCCATTACTCTATGCAATGTCAAAGTACCAATGCGATGTAAGAGTGACGTCACGCCAGGACTCCAATTTGCACAGCACCCTTTGTCTTTTTGCTTCAACGCGCCAATGCTTGACTTCCTGTTCTCACCGTGGGAACTTCACATTTCAATGGGATAGATACCAATTCAAAATAACCTAGAAGTTTTAGGACGATGAACGAAAAATTTGAACTTACGAACGAGTACGAATTGATAAAACTTTTTTGCATTATACTGAAAACTATCTTCACTTACCTGCAGCTTTAACCTGTAAATTATAGATTTTTTTTATGTTGTGTAGGCATCTACCTAATGCTTATGTTGCCTGTTATAACTAAATAAATACAGTATTTCATTTATTTGATCAAAATAGTGTTGAATAGTGAAGACTTTCGTTCGAATCAGGAACATCTTGCTTTATTGAAGTCATACAGTGCTTTATAGTTTAAAGATTATAAGTTTAAATATAAAACCCTGTATTCTTTCATCGAAATTGTATAAGAAATGCACATGAGTTGAAATTAAATCGAAATGTAAAATCACACTAACACACTAATATTATAAAGGTGAAAGTTTGTGTGTGAAAGTACCTATGTACCTACGTGTGAATGTTTGTTACTCTTTCACACTCAAACGGCTGGACGGATTTGAATGAAATTTGGTACTAGAATACCTTATATCCTGGATTAACACGTCATAGGCTTTTGATCTTCACATAGGCTTTTTTTTTTTTTTGATCCCGGTATTTTCACGGGAACGGGAACTATTTACCGCGGGTAACATTGCGGGGCTCAGCTAGTAATAAATAAGGTGTAAAACCAAAAGCTATTCATATTCTTGGAAATATCCTCTGAGTAAACACGGCACAAGGCGCAAATGAGTGGCATCGCAGTCATTACCCAGGTTATATACCTATCTGTTACAGGTATGATTGTATATGTTTGTGGTACAGTTAGCATGAAAATAGTATGATATTTTAGTTATTTTGATTTTGGTATAACCAGGTACGGGCCAACCCGCATATTCAGCACAAAATGCATTGTGCAATGCATAGCAATTCAGTTCAAAACTCACTTCGTGGACGAGCAGTCGTTTTATTTCAATCATTTTCTGGTCTAATTAAATTATAGCAATTATCAAGTTACATGTAGAAATCATCAACATACGCCTACACCGACTAAGGTGTGTTCGTATGAGCTATTAAATTTATTATTATTATCTATTACTCAGTCTGCAAATTTCCTGGCAGCACGATTTACAACCCGATTTTTTTTAATAAATTTGTAGAACAAAAACCAAAATTACACAGACTCACTACATATGCATGGTGAAATATTGTAGTAGGACACAATAGGTATACAGCAAAAACGTAATTTTACAACTTAGCTGTCCATTTTGGTGACGGATGCTTTAAAACTTGACCAACACACTTTATAATCAGAAACGACACTACGTTTCTCGAACGCACGGTCATTGCGTTGTATCGACACAAACGCAACTAAACGCGCAATCTCTTCGCGTTTGTATCAATTCAAACGCGTGACGAAAAAAATGCAGGCGGCAAGCTGTGAAAGTGCACACTATCCTCATTTGTGAAACGCGCTACAAACTAGCAGGTGACGCGCTCCACAAAATCGCGCAATGACGCTCGTTCGAAAGTTGCGGTGTGCCCAGGCTTTAGGTTGACTGTACTCATCATGTTAATTCTCTAAGCTCTTTGAACTATAGCCAGCAGATTCATATTTTCCCGGTCAATGGGCCCGAAAATTACTGGAATTACGTGCGCCGCTGCCGCCTGAGATGAAACTGCGAGCGACGCCTCGGAACCGTTCGTGAATCGTGGTTCAGCTTTGTACACGCCCACGTGTAACCATTTACGTGGGAACTAGGTGAAAGGTGATTATTTTATTGCTTGTTCTTGAGAGAGTTGTGTTTTTTGACAGTCATGTATCAACAATAAAAAATTATGAAGATCTTTGGAGTTAAGCCCGTCACACACCTAGCTATAATATATATTAATATGCCTTGCTATATATATACAAATACACACGCAGCTATAATATATATTATAGCTACGTGTGTGACGGGCTTTATGCACAGAAATGCACCTCGAGAGTGCTGGAAATTGCTCTCTTCTCACGTAATTGAAGTCGGTATTAATAAAAAAATATAATTTTTTTCTGACTGTACCAAAACCTTGTAGAATCTAACGGTGTGCTTACAGGCACTTCTAATCCACGACCAGTGCCACAATGGTCTTGCGATCCACCTGGCGACCATACATTACGTTCATTCGCGCAACAGAGCAAGCTCTTGCATACAAAGTATGCTGTACTGTTTTATTCGCCATAAACCTTCGCTAGTTCGAGCTACAAAAGAGTTTTATAATGTCGTTTACTATTGTGACTTTAAATTAGAAAAGCAAACGAGTTTCTGCCAACTGCTCACATTGTTGTTGAAAGAAATGAAAAAATTATGTTACTTTTTCATTCAATGATAAAATAGAATAGGTAAGTACCTGGCTTAAGAAGTACAAATACAGATTGACCCCCTTATGCATATTGGTTTAGTAAACCTACTTTTGCTAAAACAGATATTAAATCTGTTGCTATCTCTTTTCACTGACATTAGAATCACAAGAAAACAACAATCTTTAAATATTAAAAAAAAATAACTGTCAAATCTTTATGAATAAGATCATTATTTATTGTCAAATTGAAAGTCATGAGTTTGAATCCCAGCAAATTATAAGAAAAAGTAGTTGTAAAAAACATCAATGGGCTGTAACTTGATTTGTGGAATACCAATAAATCTTGCTAAAAGAATAAATGAAGTTATCAAATCGCTGGTTAAATGCTAAGGTACCACAAATCAAAAATCGTGAAAATCGTTTTTATTACAAAAATGAGATGACAAATAGTTGTTTTATAGTATGAGTAAAAGACATTTTTAATTTTCGCATTAAAAACTACCAAAAAACAGTTGTGGCTGTTTAGCATTTATACACTTTGGCACCAAATTTCAGAGCTAAACAGCCATTTTTTCAGTTGTGGTTGAGTGATTGGCGGAAGCGCACTTAATTTGACTAAAATTTATATTCTAAAGTGCCATATTTCGGAATGTGGTACTATTGAATATAAATAAAAGTCAAAAACAAATATTAGTTTTGGGCAAAGGTACCACATTCCGAAATGTGGTACCTTTGCACAAGATTATTGTATTGATATTACGTTGTGTGTATGTTCAAAAGTATCATTTTTGAAATGCGTTTGTTTTGCACATAACTTTTACGTGAACTTAACTATAATTTTTTAAAGCATTAAATGCCTTTTTGAGATGCGTTTGTCTTGAACATAACTTTTATAAGAAATCAAAAATTATTTTTCAGGACGTAAGAATATTTTTTGAGATGTGCTTGTTTTTAATTTGCTTTAAACGGGTTTTTAATCATACAAAAATCACTGTTTTATTAATATTTTTCCCTGTAAGTAGGTACAACATTTTAAAAGTAATGTCAAACGTTTAATTTTAATGTCGAACAATAAAACTATTTTAATACAATAGCAGTAGGTACCTATCTAAAAATATAAAAGAATGTAATCAACAACATAAAACCACACCTCTGTGTGTTTATTTATTTGTTTTATTAGCTTAAAATCTTATCCCTTTTTTTAACTAATAAAACAAATAAATGCTTTAAAAACCTCAAATACCTACACAAAATAAGTACCTATCTCTACGCTAAGATCAACAATAATAAGAGAGTAACCAACAACATTACGCTATGAGAGTTATCATAAATCTTGAACCATCCGGTAAGAAATAATGTAAATAATGAGATCAACTTTTAAGTTGCTTCAAAACAATATTGAAATTACTTTATCTTTTTAATGGCATACTAACTATTTATCATTGGGTGTAACTTGCTTGCCGCTGTCTAGCGTTTGTGGACACTGAGAAAGCCTTTGATTCGGTCGAAACATGGGTGGTACTAGAGCCACATAGGCAAAGTCGATGGAGGAACTTTGTACGATGCTCCTTCGAGCATTGATAAGGCCGTTACCTAGCCAAAATGTTAGTCACGTTAGTATGTTTATGGTTTTAGAAGCATTTATTTTGATAGGATATTATTTTTCGGTGTATATTCATTTAAAAAAGTGTATTTTTTAGAATCTTTATAAAACTTTGTTGTTCGTGTAAAATTTAAATTGCATAGTACTACTAGATTGTGATTCAAACCTTCAAAATAACTTGTTTTAGTTTAATAAACCTTATTTTTTAATGAAATATGGTCTTTTGGTGATATATTTTTTGTGTATATAATACATTTTTTTATATGCTAAAGTCACTTATCTGCTTTTATATGACGCTGGGTTGAAGTTACGGAGAAACTAAAAATGCACTTAAATTCTAATTAAAATTACGCGTCGATTGATAGGTAATACATAGATATAAAAATAAGACTTACTCAAAAAAATTAAAAAAACCTTATCGAAAACTTTGAATGGCCCTACTGAAAAAAGTTAAATTTTGAATTGTGGTAGTTTAGCATTTAACCAGCGAAATGTTTATTTGTATGCTTTTCCTTGAATATTTAAGTTTTTTTAAAGATCCTTTCTTAAAAAAAAATTATCTTACTTTACTGCGTGTAAACCTATTCACATTTTTTTATCTTCATAATGCCAGTAGCGGAACAAAATAATCTTGATCGTAATTAGGCTGAGTCAGATTTGCATTTAGATTGTCGGCTGCATTAGCATGCACTCGCTATAACTCACAGCGGCCGCGCAATGCAACGGGCATAGATTGCTGATTAGCAAAAACACGGATACCATCGATTTCGGTTCGCTGTTTTGAATCAGAACAATGTAATTATAACAATTTAGTTATTACATTCAATTTTATGTGAATCAAAATCATTAACAAAAGCCGAGTTTCAAGTAGAATTGATAAACAATACTTTTGATTTAAACAACTTTTTAATAGCTTGTAGGGATATTAGTGGTATAATATTTCGCAAACTTAAAACTTTAATATTTGTCATAGTTTTATTTTTATTACGATACTTAGGCATTTAAATTGTCTATTACTAGTGTTATCCACTTAGCTCATACGAGCTAACTCATTACAAAAAACGCAAACCTTACAAAAAAATAAAATGCATGACCAAGGTTACAAGAAACAGTTTATCCACATCTCAAAATCAGAATAAACATACATTGTTCGGCTTGAACCACACACGCCAGGCGGCACGCGGCACGGCACCTATATCCACGAATAGTACCACAGTGCAGGCCGCGGTGGCACCTATATGCACGGATACGATCGCAGGGCCGCGGACACAGGTATTGATACAGCAGACGTGATGCGGGCGCGCTTTGTTTTCGTTTGCAAGTGTAAAGCAACACAGTATATTTGAAAACGGTAACTCAACTGCTTTGTTTTTTTACATTTCGTGCTCAAAATCATAGTAAAGTAGATTTTAAAAACATTGTTTGACATAAATTTTCCCAAGGAAAAAAAATACAGTAGAACCCATACAGTATTTTTTTAATTTTTGTCACTTTTTTACTTTGTACATATAGTTTATAAACTGCGTGTCTACCGTAGAGGAAGCTAAAAGCGTAAAGCGTAAAGCGTATTCCAAAATTCGTACGAAAACAGTGAAACAGTGTGTAGCAGAGCAGCGGGTTTTTACTCTATGTCTAATTTGTTTTACTGGCTATTTACATAAAAAAAAAATGCGCTGTACCTAGTTAAATAAATAAAATAAATTAAGCTAAGCAGTTAAATGCTTGTGTTATGGTAACCAGATGACTGATATATACTACATATTATACATAGAAAACAACCAGACACGAAACAAATATTTGCAGATCATACAAACATTTGTCCCGTAGCGGGGATCGAACCCGCAACCTCTGCGTCTCAGGCGGGCTTTCGCCCACAACGCCACAGAGGTCGTCGAGTTAGAAGACCTTTATTAATAAATTCAAATAGTTTGGCTTACAAATGTAATACTGTAGTCCTATACATTGTGATGAACGGTATTATCACGGCAAACTAATCTACTCTGTTCCGTCACAGAAATGGAACAGTGTTTGAGTATTTGAGTACAGCTCTCGGTAGCCTGTTGATAAATACGTATTATTGGTCGAGCCGATGGAAATCTGTTTGCTTTGCATATTGAATGTAATGTTCAGAAGACTGGTAAGGGTTTCATTGTTTATCTATTCAGCTATTGAATAATAGTGATATTGATCTTATCGTAGAGTTGGATGATAAAAGGCTATTGAATAATAATAATTATTATTGATCTATACATAATATTTGGTATGAAAAAGGATGCTTAAATACTTATTAATTACCCATAAAAAGTTTAGAAAAAGTGTAATCGCCGTAGACCCTCATTGATCTACGAGAATACATAATATTTGGTATAAAAAGGATGCTTAAATACTTATTGATTCCCCATAAAACTTTAGAAAAAATGTTATCGCCGTAGACCCTCTACGAATGTAGCTGTTTCGTAGACGTCTACGAACATGAAACTCGTAGACCTTTACATCACACACACACCATAATATTTAATTTCAAGCTTTTTTGCATTACGTAGAATATCAATAAAAAATAACTATATTAACTTACATTGTTGTAAGCGTTCATTATTTAAGAAACACCTTATAAGGAAATGACGAATTGGACAAAATATGTTTTACGAGTTTATTCACAGAACGAGACAAAGAAAATATTATTTTTTATTTGTGTATTTTTATTTTCCCTCTACCATTTCTATGTTAATACTCGTAAATAAATTGTGCCTCTATAAATAACCTAGAACAAAAAAACAATCAACTCTGAAGATCTGGTAAATGTCGATCGCAAGTTTTACTTTTAATTTGCGAAATCGTTTGCATGCCTTCTACTACTTAGTTAACTTTCTCAATTTGTTGAACCTTTAAGTAATTTACTTTTATTCCTCTAAACGCTCGTCTAACAAGCGCCGTCGGACATCAAAGACTCAGATAATCTAATAAGGTGCATCACTTAAGCCTTGGGTTTTTGAAAAACAGTGACCGTTCTATTACGGTCAGCACATTGTGAGAACTATTGCATTAGTTCGTTCGTTCGTACGAGCAAGTAACCAACTCTGGTGACGGAGTTTTTATGCCGCCTTAAGGCCTCCGTCATGGCTTAAAGACTTTAAAAGCCGGGACCGACAATTTAACGTGCCCTCCGAAGCACGGAAGCGCTCAGTTGATAATGCCACTTGCGGTCACTCGTCCAAGTAGTGACCGCTCAGAACGTTGCTTAACTTAGACGATCTATCAAGAACGTCTTAGCAAGCTTCGCCACGAGCGCTTCTACATTGAGAAGAGAGAACTATTGCATTGAAATAATATAGTGATAGTGATAGCCCATACAGTCCCATTGCTGGGTAAAGGCTTCGTTGAAATATAATTTTCAAAAATACCTTTTTCCGCGTTAAAGAGCTTAAAACACAAAACAGACTTACCTCTAACCTACGATTGTTTAAATTTATCATTATTTTTAACTGTATTTATTTGTAAAATTGATTGCTTTATATTTTCATATTTATGTGTTTTGAGAGAAATTAATAAACAATTAATAAAATAAAACATCCACAAACCCACACAAACTCAAACGTTCGTGTTTTTAAAAGTGGGATTGCCGTCATATGCGGTTTATTGTTTTATAAAAACCTGCCTAAATCTTCAGGACACCCTTAGTAGGATAATTCGAAAAGCGCCCCCACTTAATCAACGTAGATAGGAGAAAGAACCTTTTTATATTCGTCAGGTAATAATCTGAGAATATGCCAGCTGATGAATTAGGATCAAAAGTTTCGAGAACGACGGGACGGACGTTGACTTGATTACAAGGAATCTGCTACGGTATTTTGGGATTTCCTTTTTATAAAATGTTTTTTGTTTGTATAGGGTCTTAGTTAGAGAAAATAGTTTAAACTTCAAATACTGTTTGTTTATTTCGTTTGCTCGTTCGTATGAGCAAGTGGTCAACTCTGGCGACGGATTTTTATTTTTTTAAATGTTTGTTTATTGTTGACAGAGATTATTACGTTCGTTCGTTTGTATGAGCAAGTGGCCAACACTTATTGAGACGGATGTTTTAGCTTTTTTTTATGTTTGTTTATTTTTGACAGAGATGAAGTACACTAATAAATATAGAACCTACTAAAAATATTCCCATTATTAAAATCCAACTGTCGTGTAATCCAAGTCGTATGTAAATATCGGTCACCCATCTTTGTTAAACGTTGTTCGATTGTTTTCCGTCTGCAGCGTGGCGCCACGGATTCGGTGACCTTTAGTTTTATTTTTCCTCGAGCAATCCTTATCTTCCTTGAATCAGTTGCACTTATAGCGAGAAGGAACGTACTAGGTAACATAATTGGAAATATAAAGTGTAATAATAATTACACTTGGCAAATAGCTAGGTAAAATTGACAAACAAAATTTAAAATTGACAAAAAAAAAAAAGAGAATATATATAAATACAATTATTCTTATTTACTCTCATATCTAAATTCTCTTCTCAAATAGTCTTGCTTAAGAGCATGTCACCACAGTAAGTCTTTTTTTGAATTAATGTTTGCTATTTACATAATTAACCTCTATATTAAAATTAAAAACAAACATAAAAAATACATACAGTACATAGAACGTCCTCCTTTTATAAGTCGGTTAAAATCAAACTCATTTAAGAGCCGATCGACACCACTACGCCATTGAATTTGTTAATAAAAACTTTTAAGCTGCTTAAAATTGATAATAATACCGCAAAGACAGCTACAAAGCTAAAGCTACAAAGCTAGCAAAAGACAGCTAGCAAAGGTTTCAAAGGTAATATTAATATTGTTTGGCTTCTGTTACATTGAGCTACTGCGGTTAATGTTTATACAACCACAAAAGTTATTTTGACATTTGTTTGACTGTACTTAAGGAGGTTAAAACTATATTGACTGTACTTATGGAGGTTTAAACTGGTTTAAACTATAATGTCGTAGCTAGGTCACTATTGCAAGGCACCTTTTATTAAACTTTATTGCCAATGCTAAGGCAATAAAGTTTAATAAAAAAGCTAGGCCCACACCACCAGGTTCTTGCCTGATTCTTTCCCTGGTGTAGGGAGTCGCGTTGAAACAGGCATTAGAATCACCTAGCATGTAAACGAAACTTAAGTGATCCTTGAGGTCCTACAAGAATAAATGATTTTTCTTTCTTTCTTAAGGCTAGTTAATTCAATGATATATTTCATAAGTAGTAAGTAGACTTACAAATCAACTATTACTATCGTTTTTTTTTTTCAAATACACAAAATACTAATAAAATGTGTTATGATGTTTTTGTTCTGCCCCAAAGTAGAGCAAACGCCTTTTTCCCTATTCATATAAGTTTTCTTTTAATGCTACGAATATCATTTTTCATACCACATAAAAGCTCGTTACTACAGCAACCAAACTAATGTAGAACAATCCTTTGTTTTTGTCCTTTGTCGCTAGCTTATCCAAGCACAGATACACCAAAGTATTTAACAAACGCTGCATTGTAGACAGAACCGTCGCCGGTTTTTTGTTTCACAACTTTTTACCCGTGGTTTTGTCTGTGGCCGTGTTTTTTGCGCAATGTTTTAAAAGTTGCGCTTCCAAGCTCCACTCTGGTCTGAATATGCAAAGTTGTTACTAAGATTGTTTATTACGCCAATTTGAACTTTGAGCTTCTAAAAGCCAATAGTCATGTTTGTTCAGTTTCTATGAAAGTTTTTTTCAGAATCCTACGTTACTACTTTTTATTATTTTTTAATTAGATTAAGTAAGTAAGTAACTTACTTTACTTTTTACTTTAATTAGATTCGCGATAATAGTATGATGAAGCATACTTAACTAAAAAATAGTGATGTAATAGGTAAATGAGTGGATAATAGTGGCAATTCGGAGTGTCGCAAAAGCTAAACTAAACTAACTAAAATTAACGCCATCCTTTTTATTCCCATCGCTATGAAAGAGACGGCATCATTTTTGGTTAGTTAAGTTTAGCTTTTGCGATACTCCGAATTGCCACTATTATCCTATTATTTTAGTTGCGCGCGGTGCGTGGTACTAAGTGCACGTGCATCTTTTGTATTATCACCAACGCGGTACTTATAGATAAATAGTTATATTCTGCAAGTGAACTTACTTACGATGGACGGGGTCGATTCTCGACCTTCGTCCAGGCGAAACTCATTTGAACCCTTGACTGTGGATGATTGTATGGAAGAGGAGGATTGTGTGAACTCAAGTGTTGTTTGTGGTGAACGGGCGGGCCTCACCTCGCCGATAATTAAAATTACGCGACCGTCTAAAAGATTGAGGGGTGATGTATCTGAGAGCAGCGGGAAAGACATTGACGAGGAAGGATATACTGTTGTGCAACCCAAGTCGAATCGGCCTCCGAGGGTAACCAGAGCAGCTGTACGCATTCAAGGTGTTGAAGTGTGTCTCTCTTCGTACAAACTGTTGCCTAAGCAAATAGGATTAGCGAAATTACTAAAGTCCGAGAACATAACAAATGTGAAACAAATTAAGTATAGAAGTCCGTATAAGGCACATATATGGTTTGAGAACAGAGAAGACGCTGATTTACTACTGAAAAACAAAAGTTTTTCAGACTCAGATCTACGTTGTAATCTGACGAGTGAGGTGAGCATTACCTATGGAGTGGTTAGGAACCTGGAGATGGACATTAAGGAGGAGGAACTGATGGAATCTTTCAAAAGTGAACGAGAAATTATAGCAGTGAAGAGACTGAAAAGAGCATCAGATAATGGTGACTGGGTAATGAGTGAGACTGTGCGCTTCGCGTTCAAGGGAGCCATGCTGCCGGAGTATATTTATGGATATGACTGCCGGTTCAAGGTTGAACCATTCACGTTTCCAGTCACGCAGTGCTTCAATTGCTGGAAGTTTGGTCACCTAACTCGAACTTGTCCGACAAAGAAGAAAATCTGCCCAAAATGCGGAAAAGATCACGCAAACTGTGAAGCCACTAGTTTTAAATGCATCAACTGTAAGGGAGGACACATGGCGTTTGATAAATCTTGCCCATCCTACGTAAAGGAGAGGGATATACGAGCCATTATGAGTAAAGATAACTGTACTTATAAAGTAGCACTGTCAAAGCATATATGCAACAAAATATCCCATAACAATTCTATGAATTCTAATCTATACGAGTTCGATAACCAGCCCAAGTCAGCTGTTTTTACAAGGTCAGGCGTATCATATAGTCAAAGTGTGGGTGCCAATTTGACGCAAGAAACACATAATTTAGAAGATAGGGTTTACAACAAAAAGCAACAAGGTGAAAGTGAAACTGAATTAGAAGCACATAGCTCGGAAGAAAATATTGCACAGAAGAATAGGTTGGGAGCGAAGAAAAAGAAAACGAGCAACAAAAGTATCAGAGAGAAAAAGACAATTTACCTAACGGAACCTGCACCCCCAGTAGAAGAGAAGGATGAACCAAAAGATGCAGAATATGGAGAAAGCTACTTTAGCAGAATAATTAAAAAGGCCAAAGAAATATTTATTTCGAAAGAAAATTTAGAAGGAAAAGTTCGTATGGTGTTGCAATTTGTACTGGAAGAGGTGATGGCACTCATTGTGAAGACAATGAGTAGCGGGGAGGCCCTCAACAAACTCATTAGCCTCTTCCAGGATGGATAACAACACCTTCATTAATAACCGAACACCTAGGGCGTCGGGCCCTGTGGCTTCCGTTGTGCAATTTATAAATATTGCACAGTGGAATTCACAGAGTCTGATGCCAAAAAAACTCGATCTGGAGGTATTATTAGCGCAGGAAAAAGTCGGTATTTGCTTAGTTAGTGAAACATGGCTAAATGAGGAAATTCAATGTCGCATAAATAATTATAATATCTATAGAAAAGATAGACTAGACTCATATGGAGGAGTCGCCCTCATTATCCATAAATCAATCAAGACTCAGTTATGTAACATTACCACTTCAAATACAGGTATTGAATTAGTATCTGTTAAAGTAATTAATTGTAAGTACTTAGATTACGTAACAGCGATCTATTGTCCCTCATCGATAAGAACTTCGCAATGCGATTGGGATATAATTTTTTCTAAGTATACCCGCAAGTCAATAATTGCCGGCGATTTTAATGGACATCATTCTAACTGGTCGTCTAGGACAGATAGCAGAGGAATACAACTTCTTGAAGCTGCATTAGAACATGGTTTTGTATCACTAAATAGCAGTGAACCTACTAGGATTAAATTAGTTAATGGGCATCTACAAAAATCCTCTCCGGACATATCCTTCGTGACGTCAGACATAGCGGTTTACTTCAGCTGGCACGTCACCCGGGAGAATTTAGGAAGTGATCACCTATTTGTAAAATTATCTCTTCAGTATTCAAGATCGCGCAGTTTTGTTATGCGACGTAATATGAAAAAGGCTGATTGGTCAGTTTATCAAGACGTCGTAAAACATCGTTTAAATGACGAGGTAATCTTATATGGTTCAGAAAACATACAATCTTGTTATGACTCATTTGTAAATGTAATTAATGACGCGGCAAATCAATGCATTCCGATGATAAGAAATTGTTTAGATCCTACAATAAAATTTCAACCCAAACCTTATTGGTGTCCGCAGATATCGGAGGCTATTGCTCAGCGGCGTCTCGCTTTAAAAATTTTTAGACGTAATCCAACACCTAGCAACATGGATAAATTAAATGATAAAATAACGGAAGCCCAGCGCGTTCTAAGACGGGCACGAACTTCGCATTGGCAATCCTTTTGCACGACGATAGACCAAAATGTAAACGCTGCAGAAATGTGGCGTCGTATGCGCTGGGTAAAAGGAATTCGCACGCCTTGCACTTCGGCGCCTACAGATAAGAAACAGGAACTTTTATGCAGCCTAGCGCCTGATAGTGTAACTCCCCCCGCGCCGATGTTTACATCGAACAATGCGTTGTTAGATAAGGAGTTTTCTTATGACGAGTTTCAAAGGTGTTTAAAAAAAAAAGATACTGCACCGAGTGAGGACAAAATTACTTACTCCATGATATATTTTTTGCCATTGATAGGTAAAATACACCTTCTTAAAATCTTCAACTATATATTTAAGTATTCGTCGGTTCCGTCACAATGGCGTAGTATTAAAATTATTCCAATTCCGAAACAGAATAGTAACCCCAATAATTTATTGAATTTCCGTCCCATCTCATTAATTTCTTGTATTTGTAAAATATTTCATAAAATGCTATTAAACAGAATTGAATGGTTTGTTGAACATAATCAAATCTTAGCGCCAGTTACTTCTGGATTCAGAAAATGCCAATCATGCATAGATTGCTTAGTAAGGCTTGTCACCGAGATACAGATAGGATTTTCTAAAGACGCATCAACACTAGCGGTATTTTTAGACGTAGAAAGTGCCTATAACAATGTTTTGATTGACTCGTTGGTATTGGCGCTAGATAAACTTCAAATTGGATCAAGAACATGTAATTATTTGTGGATGTTCTTAAGTAATAGATGTTTAAAAATTTTAGATGAATACGACTCCAACCAAAATATGATCAGATGGACAAATAGGGGTTTAGCCCAAGGAGACCCACTTTCCCCGCTTTTATTTAACATAATAACCTGTGAATTAATTAAAAAAACGAATGTAAAAATTTTACAATACGCGGACGATTTTGTCCTTTATTCACAAAACAGGGACCCGTGTCGTAATGAAGTTCAAATTCAAAGTGCGTTGAATTCAGCCGTAGTAACTCTGAGACAATTAGGGTTGGAAATATCCCCAACAAAAACAAAATGCTGCAGTTTTAGAAAAGGAAGAGGTATAGATAATGTTTCTATAAGTTTAAATAATAATATCATTGAGTCTGTACAGAGTATTAAATATTTAGGCGTGTGGCTGGATAAATCTTTATTATGGAGAAAACATATTAATGTAACTCGGGAGAAAACTACAAAATTGATAAACATATTAAAAGTATTAGCAGGGGCGTCATGGGGCCTCCATCCTCTGCATTTACGCCGACTATACATAGCGCTGATACGTAGCAGAATAGACTATGGCTGCTTTCTTTATGATAACGCTGCAAATTCACACTTATTAAAAATCGATAAGGTTCAAAATGCAGCTATGCGTGTAATAGGTGGCTTTATAAGAACTACACCTATTCATTGTATGGAATGTGAGTTGTGTTTGCACCCGTTGCAATTGAGGCGAACATACCTTGCAAGTAAATATTGCCTTAAAGCTCAGTCTTGTGCAGATAACATCACTATAAAATATTTAATTGAGTTAAAAAGTTTGATTTCATCAAGGTACTGGCTAAGAAAAAAGAAATCATTATTACTGTCGATTTACGAGGATTCACAAAATGAGGTACTGAAGAGCAGCAAACCCTTAGGAATGTTTTCTTTAAGTATTTGGCTTTCTGATTTTAAATCTGATCTAGTTATGATAGGTATTGAAGGAATTGAGGAGTCTAAAAAACAGTACGACGAAATGGAACTCAGGTCCCATACTATGTTTATGATAAATGTGCTCTATAAAGATTGGTATAAGGTCTACACGGATGGTTCAAAAACGGATAATGGTACTGGTGCGGCGTTTTATGATCCCGATCGCAATGTGAAGGAAACTTTTCGTATTAGTTCAGAGCTCAATAACATAATGTCTGTGGAATTATTTGCAATCTCGGAAGCTCTGTCATATGTAGCTACTTTAGGGTTAAGGAAGGTAGTAATTCTTTCAGATAGCCGTAGTGCTTTACAGCATATAGCTCGATGCGCCTCGGGGATCCGAGGTGCTTCGGTAGCTTATGCAATCATTGAGAAAGTATTGTTCCTCTTAAACAATGATGTAGATGTGAGGTTGCAATGGGTTCCCTCCCATGTAGGGATTAGGGGAAATGAGGAGGCTGATCTTCTAGCAAAAGAGGCTATTGATAATGGTGCGGAGGTATACATTGTTCCAGAGCACACTGAGATTTTATCAAAGTATAGATATAAGGTTTTTGAAAAATGGAAAGAGCTTTATGCTGATATAAGTAGAACTAAAGGGATATGGTATCGAATTATTCAGAGTGAACCTCCTCGTATCCCCTGGTTTGCGAACAGTAGATTGAACCGCAAGCTTACTGTCTTAGCTCATAGACTGCGGTCCGGCCACATTCCTCTCAACAAATTTTATCATCTTATGAAGAAGGTGGACTCGCCCAATTGTATTGAATGTGGCGTTAAAGAAGACATTCACCATTGTCTTGTTGAATGTGTTCGGACTCAGTCGATGAGAGATCGGATGATCACCACTTATAACTTAAATTTCTTAGAATTAGGTACAGTTCAGAGTGTTCTATCAGTTCCACTGTGTGAGGCCGCTAAGGTTCTTTACGCAATGGTATTTGAAGCAACAAATAATAACTAGGTAGGATAAAATTATGTAAGACTAAACGGAACTGGCATATTCAATATTTGAATCTAAGTTCCTAATAAAAATAAAGAATAAAAAAAAAAAAAAAAAAAATTATCCTATTAAGTACATATTTCTGAATATTGAAATAATAGATTGTTCTAAAAATTATAAAATCTAAACATATTAAAATGTTAAATTTAAACCAGGAGCCAGTAATAGTGTATAGGCTTAATAAAATGGTTGACTCCACCCCGTCCACCTGCGTTACACAGTTACATAGTCTAGTGTTACACAGTCTTAAATCTAGACGTAACTGCATCTTGCTCGACTCCAAAGTTAATAGCAACCTTTTAAGTAAAGTAATTGTGAGTTGTAGAGTTTTTAGTTTACATGAAGACGTCGGTCAGTTGATATACGTACCTTAAGAGCGGTCAACCCGGCTCACTTTTCATACAAACGCTCGTACGTGATTATGCCGTTGTAACAGATCTTTCTTTTAAACTTTTGGACTAATCTAATAAGGTATCTTGTGCACTATATCTAGGTTTCTATCGAAACTAAAAATCAAAATTTTGAGAAACAAATTCAGTATAAGCTTCCAAAAACCTGCTTTTAGCATAAATTTTACCTGAACTTTGGCCGTTCATAATTTACTCATAAATTGTAAAAGTAAAGAAAATATTGTCATAGAAACATTGCAAATGTTATGGAGATTCTAAATGACTAATATTTATTTTACAAACTTGTAAGGCTTACTGAAAAACACGTATTTCCTGGAACACTTTTTATGAAATTTCCGCACACTATTTTTCGAGTGAGCGAGTGAGCGGCGAAAGTACCTACTGAATGCCGAGCGCTGAGGCGCTATCTCTCTTTTTTCGCTTTGCTTCTTTTTCTAGCATTGCGCTGGATGAAACAACAAGCTTTTCAGCTATGCCCGCGTCGATGATAGACGCACCGGGAAGGGCCACCTTAAGGGGCCTTACTCCGGATCAACGAAAACGAAGTTTCGTGACAATTTTCGGGTTCCAATTATGTTGGTGAACTATTACGAATTCAGTATCCACCAACTTAAGCTGACCCCGAAAATTGTCACGAAACTTTAGTTTTCGTTGATCCGGAGTAAGGCCCCTTATTTGTTTTTTCTGAAGACTTTCTATTTCATTCTCAGTTTTAATCAACTTTTTTTGTTCAATTGATTCCGATCTCGATTTAAATGTTGTTTGAACTCGAAGGCTGTCACGTTCCACAATTGATGTTTTTATTCCCGCTTTCCTTGTTCCCGACACAAGATTCAATCTGTATTTTCCTTAAAGCTTTTTTACACGATCCTGGCTTTAAGAAGTTCAGAAGCATATCTTTAGGCCAATAATAGATTCCGTCATAGCTTAGGTTAGGTTTGGTCTTCAACGCGTTCCCTGCCACCCTTTCTGGTACCTTCTGAGGGAGCTACACTTCCGTGACAGATGATACAACATGTACGTCGGCGACACTCAGGAGTTCTCTGAGTAAGTAAAATAAGCGCTAATGCACTTACTTTCAAATTAAAGAGTGCGTTTCGTCGAACATAATTTTGTCTAAGTTGATCACTAGTTTTTTTATACCCTTAAAAACCTTTAAAAGATAACGATAATTAAATGCTGAAGATCTAAAATATTGTTTTAAGAAAACTACCGCTCACGACATAGTTAACAACTCCTTATGAAAATCCAGAACTAAATATTTTGATAATTTATACTACATTTTAACTGAAGAACATACAGTGTGAACTTTACATTACAACTTAAGAAGTAAGTCCAATGAAATGAGGACAATATTCTCGACATTTACTTGTTTCGTTCCGAAAACGATTTCTGTCCTAGACAAAACATGATAAGTAAGCGTTGTGGAGAATTTTGTATTTTTATTTTCATTGCAATCAAAATTAAATAATTTCAATAAATTCACTTGATTAATATGTATGTATTCACAAAAAAAAATCTATGTAGTTTATCACTCAGTCATCTCATCTGGTTACCATAACGCAAGCATTAAATTGCTTAGCTTGAGACTAGATGACGCTGTGTGAAATGTCCAAGGATATTTATTTATTATTTACACAAGGTGTGGGCCTCGTTTTTTTTATAATGAACCTGTAATACTCATCACGATACATTTTCATAACGCTTAACGCTCTAGAACTTATCTAAGGTTGTTCTATTATTGGCTCTTATTGAGTGGTGTTCGACATTTGTATTCACGACACTCTTCAAAGAATGCCTACTTTTTAAATGAGTTTTCTTTTTCTTCAAAACGTGAGACATAATTGAGTTTAAATTGAAATCATTTTAATACGATGAATATTGTGAAGAAAACAATGAAAGGTAGGCAGGACAATCGTGAGCCTGTTTAATCAAAATTATCTGCTAAGTAACCACAACAAATCATTATTATCTTCGCACAACAAAGTGTTTTTCCAAAAATCACGAGACCAAAAGCGAATCGTCACAAATAAAAGCGTAATACTAACAAATGGACGGCATTTGCGAGAAAAAAGCGGGCTTTCCCTTAATTGATTTAATTTGTCCGTAGTCAAAACTCGGAGAGGTGTTACGTCCCTTTATTAAGAGCTTTACACACGCTTATTGTGCACTACTGGTTATTTCATTGTCATTTGTTAAATTAGGTTAGAAAAAGTTAATTCATGATCACGACTGTATTCCCCGAGAGCGTTAGACTTTTCTTTTCAGATCTTTCTCTCTTCTTATCAGCAATTTTTAGATACTTTTAAAGATATCTAAGGGGGTAGTCAGAGGTATGTCAAAATCCATATTTTCGAATATACATCGTTTCTGACCTGGCTACTACACAATGGCTACTTGCACCTATTTTACCTACTATGCGAGCAAATCTTGTATTTGGCTACCTGCACAGGTAGCTACTATGCCAGCAAATCTTGTCATATTAAAAATGAGAATTAAGTTTTAAAACGTAGCACCAAATTGATTAAATGCAGTACCAATGCATAAGCACCCTAACAAGGTTTTTTGTCTGTTTTCCGACTGCATTTTTCCATTTGTTTTCATTAAAGCTTTCAGTCGACGGGAGCTGACACGTGACATTGATTGCATTTAAATACATCTGGGTGCTGATTCATACCCTGCTATTATGGCTTTCAAACATGTAAGGAAAACAACGGAGAAGAAGTGAGTAGAGATTTGTGTAAATTCAACAAGATTCAGATAACAGAAGAACCGATTTATATTATTACCTTAGCGCAAGTACCTACTAGTATTTAGATAGCGAAGCTAAGAAGCCAGCTCTTTCGCTCCTACAGCCGATGATCTTGTAATCCCTTAAAGTGCTCAAAGTGAGGAAATAAGGGTTAAGTTTTAAAAGCACTCCGTCTACCGGAAAGTTTGGTGCAAGAGGTGAGAATGAACCAAATTTATTAAAAGGAAAATTTCTAAATGAAATGGTGTAGTTTACGTTGTATTTCTCGCAAGAAAATTATGTGATTTATCATTATCTACATTATGCGTAGATCTCCAAGATCCACCTAAAAATAGATACGTATTATAACCCCCACTTTAATTGATGATTGAAGTTTTTGTTCGAAAAAACTGTTTATGCTTTAGGCTTGGTTAGCACCTAAATAGGTGCTAACCAAGCCTACTCCAAGACCAGACTACAGTATCCTGATCAGTGTAGTTATAAGTTGACACCTGACAGAGTTTAAATTATGTTTCCTCTAGATTCTCATCATCATTCTCCTGCCCTTATCACACACTAAGTGGGGTCAGCACAACATGTTTTTCTCTTCCACTCTCCCCTATCGCTCGTCAACTCTGAACTCACTCCTCTTACATTCATATCATCTTTCACACAATCTATCCACTTCTTCTTTGGCCTTCATCTACTTGTTCTTCTAGATTCTATCACAACTATACTCCTCACTCTAACTGCTTACATCCTTCACATAATATATTCTAAGGTACTTTGTCATCTCTAAAATATCATCAGTTTTGTCACAATATGTCTCTCTCATTGTCTCACCCTTGTAAAGGTGTACAAGCCTAAGTTTGACAGAGTCCTTAGTACCAAAAACCGCTCGTCCCTTCTCTTTTGCACCAATGAGAGTCGTACCATACGACAATCGGATCCGGATTAAATAAATGATGAGGGAACGCGCACCCGCCGGAACACTTTGTTGCTTTTAACTTTTTTAATAACTCTGTTGGACGTTTACTTACTGCTAATAAAGGACTGTAGTTTCAGTTTACTGAAGGTATTTGTGGAATAGTCGATATCCTTTGACTGTTTAACCTATTTGTAGACACAAAGGCTGGTAAGTTTAATACGTTGGTCGCTTCAAAGAGGTATGAATTATGAAGCGAGTTGTGGATGACGATTTTAATTCTAACAAGACACATAGAATGCTGATTTTGAATAATGTGGGTATTTATCTATACTTTCGATATCTGAGATATATTTAATGTCTAAAGGAGGTCTGGACAAATGTCTTCTGTGCTACAGGAATATAGCCTAATTCATTTAGTTTATTTTACCAACGAAACAATACCTTGATGACCGAGCTTTGCTTAGTATTTATTTTTTAATTGCCAGAAAACACTGATAAAACGACATTTTCTAAAAATAAATCTTAACTAGATCGATTTATCGCCCGGGGGCGATAAATCGATCATGGAACCATGGGGTTTCGGGAAACCCCATGGTTTTTATGAAATTTAGTATGTCCCATAGTTGCATACTACATTTCATAAAAATCGTTGAAGCCGTTTCCGAGATTCAGAATATGAAATTATAAATGTATAAATAAACAATAAATAAATAAATATCCTTGGACATTCCACACGGCGTCATCTAGTCCCAAGCTAAGCAATTTAAAGCTTGTATTATGGTAACCAGATGACTGATAAACTACATAGATACATTTTTTTTTTGTAAATACATACATATTATACATAGAAAACACCCAGACACGAAACAAATATTTGCAGATCATGCAAACATTTGTCCCGCAGCGGGGATCGAACCCGCAACCTCTGCGTCTCAGGCGGGCTTTCGCCCACTGCGCCACAGAGGTCGTCAAACAAATATATAAGTATAGGTACAATATATACAAAGAATCGCTCGTTTAAAGGTATTAGATAGGTAGATAGTATTATTGTCAAGGATTAGAACTGTGACTAGTTTGCGTGGTGCGCGTGCTGCAAGCAGCACGCGGTTTTCTATTTCCATGTTTCTGACAGGTAGAGAGACCCTTATAAAATTTTGAGAATCCATAGGAGATTTAAAATATTTAATAAACCGCTATGGGAACCCCTAAATCAGTATGAAAACCCTTTAGGAGCCCTTAGCCATTAAGAAAAAAAAAAAGAAAAAAATTTACCAAGTCGTCGGCCCTGAGTTACGCTCACCCACTCGACCTTCGTTACGCTACGGGGGTCGGCGGCTCGCTTCGCTCGCCTCCTCCCCCCTCCGCTCCACTCAGGTCTCGTAGGTTCGCTCCACTCAGGACCTCCGACGCCTACCTACTATAATATTTGTCCAAACACCTAATGGATATCTCTAACCGTTGTGAAGTTACAGCTCTTTCAATTTTAGGGGAGGTTGGGGAGGGGGGGGTGAGTTTTGAAAAAATATTCTAACTAAATAAGTTCCCCTTTACAAGAATCTGAAAAAAAAATTGTTCCAAGTCTTAAGGCTTTCGAGATCCGCAAAAGGGGGGGAGAGGGGGGGCAAAGGGGGCAACACTGAAAAAACATTTTTACTTCCCCGAGCCTCCTCTATCCGATTCCGCAAAAAAAATTGTTCCAAGTCTCTTAGTTTCCGAGATCCTCAATAGGGGGGGGGGGGGGGAAGGGGGGCAAAAAGGGGGTGTTTGCGATTTTTCCCGAAGTCACCAGACCTACCTCTATACGAATCCGTCAAAATATACCCACCTTCCCATCCACCATCATGGAGAACAATTATGTCAGTGAGTGAGTGAATGAGTCAGTGGTAGTTTAAGTTTATATATTATAGAATGTGTGTGACAGGTGTTATATATTGTGAATGAGGATGACGGCGGGCGTTTTGAAGCAATCCACGTAAGGTACATTACAGGTAGCGAGAGCGCGGCATGCCATACATGCACAAAGAGAAAGTTGTGTCGGTTGCCGCATTGTTTGCCTGGACCTGACTTTAGCCATACAGACACTGGATAAGCCTTAGATTTGCCCTGTTATTTATAAGAGTTTGACAATTTTTAAATAGAAATTTACAGGATTTTATCGCGTAATTTACCTTTTATTATTTCCCGACGTTTCGGCTGTGTTACAACAACCGTGGTCGCGGGCGAACTGGAGTATGTAGGTAGGCTCCGACGAGAAGCGGCAGTTTATAAAACTACCCTCCCTTAAGCTTCACAATTCGGAACGGCTGCATGTCCACCACAGCACACGACACTAACTGTATCTTTACACCGAAACTTTCCATCACGACGCGCATTACACCTACTAATAACTGGATTCCATGATAACGGGAGCCTAAATCCATCCTCGCGATTGAAATTCGGATATTTCTTGTTTTCTATTGCTTCACGAATTATTCGCTTATAATACTGGCGTTCGTTGGCAAGAATCTTGGGGACATTTTTACTCCTTTCACCAAAGTCGCAAAGCTGTTAAGATCACCGAAAGACGTCACGCCTTTACAGGTACCTGGTGTGTATAAGGTTGACTGTAGTTGTGGCCGTTCCTATATTGGGCAAACGAAGCGTACAATAGCTGAACGCATAAAGGAACACATAGCAGCAGTTAAAAACCGCCAGGTAAACAAATCGGCGATAGCAGAGCACCTAGTGGACTCGGGGCCTAATCACTGGATTGAACTTCATGATCCCAAGATTCTTGCCAACGAACGCCAGTATTATAAGCGAATAATTCGTGAAGCAATAGAAATCAAGAAATATCCGAATTTCAATCGCGAGGATGGATTTAGGCTCCCGTTATCATGAAATCCAGTTATTAGTAGGTGTAATGCGCGTCGTGATGGAAAGTTTCGGTGTAAAGATACAGTTAGTGTCGTGTGCTGTGGTGGACATGCAGCCGTTCCGAATTGTGAAGCTTAAGGGAGGGTAGTTTTATAAACTGCCGCTTCTCGTCGGAGCCTACCTACATACTCCAGTTCGCCCGCGACCACGGTTGTTGTAACACAGCCGAAACGTCGGGAAATAATAAAAGGTAAATTACGCGATAAAATCCTGTAAATTTCTATTTAAAAGTATGAATTGTGATCGCGAAAGTTTAAGAAAGACTTTTGACAATTTTGGAAAAATAACAGGCAGTACCCGCAAACTTGCGGATAATTACGCCTGAATAGATGTTAGTGCTTGCTCCACTTGGCTATTCAAAACATGTAGAAGGCTTAACTAAATTAATCCATCTTGTTTTCTTCTTCTTCTTCTTCTTCCTGACCTTATCCCACTATGTGGGGTCGGCACAACCTGTGTTCTTCTTTTATTTCCCTCTATCAGACGTCATCTCAGCACTCACTCTTTCTTACTCATGTCATCCCTTTCTTGTGTTCTTGGGCCTACCTCTACACCTATATCCATATCGATATCCTTGTTTTATTATCACCAAAAAAACACTTTTCCATCATTCTTTACTCACACCACAGTGTTTGAGTTAAGCCATAGATAAGTCTAAAACATGTTTTAATCAAACCTGTTTTCATAAGCTACGTAACGGATCCCTCGCCAAGCTGCGCGAGTGCGATTTTCACTTGGCCAGTTTTTAATAACTTTCTTGGTTGGATTCTGCCAATGTACAAAATAAAAATATAAATATTACAACAGTCACATCCAGCTTCTTGATGTGGCTGGTTGTGTGAGTGTTTTAGGCACGTGAGTTGGACGATAAATTCTGGCTTTGTGCTTCTCGACTTGCGCGGTTCGAATGCATTTTTAAGCCGCTGCCCAAAACAATGCATGAATTAAATGGCTTATGCTCTTTTCTGGGTTCTATTCATCTCCGTTATAGCTCGAAATAATTACAATAGAACTATATATTTGTTCTGAAGCTTTTTGAATGAAAAATTACAAATTTATTGCAAATATTGTCCAATGGGCTGTACTTACTACCACTGTCTTGTCTTTTACCCAAAGATTTCAAGTTCAAATCCCGGACATGCATTAGAGGAATGTTCATCGTGTTTGGCGCAGGCAACCCAATCTGTATTCGGATGTGCCACTGACTACCTTCTCAGACATCAATATTCTTCCAATAAATTTAGAATGCCTAAGATATTTGTGGGAATACCGCGGCTTTGAGATACAGTAAGCTTGATTCTTAGTTTAACAATAGTGGCAATTTTGGATGTCGCCAAATCTTAACTAAACCAATTTGACAGCACTAAAAATGTTGCCATCCCTTTCATAACGGTCGAAATAAAAAGGATGGCATACATTTTAGTGCTGTATCCAGAATTGCCACTAATAGCAAAAGCAATTGAAATGCCGATTCATTACCCCACAGACTGCAACTGGATGGAAACTCCAGAAGCTTCTAGAAAATGCACGTCACATTACGCCCCTAACTTAGCTATTCAGCCGGATCTAATGCACTGTGGATTTCCCCCGGGCTCGCCCGCTATACCCAGAAACTTTAATATGAATACAGAGACCGTCTGTAAAATCTAGATTGGAAGGTTAAGCCCTGGTTCTTAAAAGTCATCTGCGATTTAATATTAAAATTTGTAGGTTTTTGTATGGCATTGTGATGAAAACGATAATTTATTTGAGATATCTAACAAGTCTATACTACAGAAATACAGTACATACTAGCTGCGCTCTCGCGGCGTTACCCGCGTAATTATACTTGAATGTTGATGATGAAAAGTAGCCTATATCCTTCCCTGCCATGCAATCTATATCCGTGCTTGATACTACCGTAATTTGTTTAGCGGTTATGGATTAAAATGGTAACAGAAAGACAAGAGT
Source organism: Xanthorhoe designata (assembly GCA_963582015.1). Classification (NCBI taxonomy): domain Eukaryota; kingdom Metazoa; phylum Arthropoda; class Insecta; order Lepidoptera; family Geometridae; genus Xanthorhoe; species Xanthorhoe designata. The sequence goes on along the minus strand of OY757034.1, from coordinate 12,801,546 downwards.
TACTTTCACATTTTATATATATGTTATTTTCTTCATAATTTGTTTAATTACTTTACCGAAGAGGTATTTCAATGATGTCTAGTGATGTCTCCTTCCTGTTCAACAGTTACGGTAGGTATAAAACGGCCGGTTTTTGCCGGTACCATTATTTTTGCAACTATAGTTTATCTACCTATGAATCAAAGAATAGAGTTTCTACTTGTGTAGGTTTATGGGTGGCTTTTGAGTTCTACATTACAGTAAAATTCCTTTGGGAATGCTGCTTGATGTTTAACTTAAATTGGGTAAATGGAATTCAGAAACTCAAAAGTATTTGAGATCCTAGGAACCACGTTTTCTGCCCTCTATATGCTACTAGTAGACCCGCGCGGCTTCGCTTGTGTGTTGTACACGCTACTTTCAAAAATGTTAAAAACCCATTGCAACCCTAGAGAGTAAACATGCGGTAAAATGACGCCTATTTTTTAAGTTAGACCTCTGGCAATACATCGGTGAAAACTGCATTCAATTCCATTCAGTAGTTTTTGCGTGATGCGTAAACAAACATGCATAGTTGCATACAGACGAAACAACAATTTTAAAAACCATTTTGTTGGCTTCTGTTGCTCGGATAAAGACCCCCATATTAGATTTTTCATTAATATCTCAAAGTTACAGACATCGACGAGTTACAGTTTTATTATATGTAGAGATAGAGATGTTACTACTATGAGTACCTATATGAATATAATTGTATCATGAATTTACGTGTTACGTCTTTACGTAACAAAAATATTAAATGTAATAATTCTACATGTAGGCCATACTTACACTGAAAGATCTCATGAATATAAATTACACATTCCGTTAGTTGGTTATTAGCCCCGTCTCCATTTGATAGCACTTAATCATACACTGGAAAATTATTGTTAACCAATGTCTATCGAAGCATAACGTGTGGTTGTAATTTATATTAAGTAATGTAGGTAATACGAGTTGATTATTGACTCTGTTTATGTTTTTTTCTTTTACGAAATAATACTTTTACAATTGGAACCGAAGAAACGGCTGCAGAATTATTTCTCAAATTACAGTAAATACGGTATTTTATCAGTATTATTTTATTTCTTCTCAAATGTATTTTTTGAGAAAAATTGTAGTCGTAACAATTGATTTACCTTTTTCAGTCTCTTACTGTCTTTATTGTTTTTTACAACTTGCTTTACGTCATCATCCACACAATCTGTATGTTTTTTCTAGCTCCTTTTTTTTATTTTCTTTTTTTTTATCTTCTGAAACTTTCTAAGGAACTTACTAATTAAATATTTATGAACTTTTGTCAGATTATAAAGACTATCAACATCATTAAGACGTGTTCGGACCTACGCTGTATTCGCTGCCTCTGTGGCAAGGCAAGCGAAAATACCGCACAGGTATTTTCTATGAAGTTTCACGGCGCGGTATTTTTGCTTCCCACAGCGGCAGCGAATACCGCGTAGGTCCGAACACAATAGAGTGACGAAAAAATATTAATTAACATTTTTTCACTTCACATTTAACCATCCGTTTAAATATAGACAGCACTATCCCCAAAGACATCGCCGCCAATCTGGCACAGTAATTCCCTATCAGACAGGAAAATACTGTAATTCCCCAGTCGTATTTATTTAGCAGCCACCTGATATTACTGATTGTTCGAAACGCTTGACGCTAAATACCGGCTTGGAGACACCTTGTCCTGTACTTTATGAATACATTTACAGTTTACAAGGAAATATGGAACTGATATTTTATTTGTGGACGTATCTGACAGGCAATTTTTTTTGTATTTTAGTAAGTAATAAGTAATAATTATAAATAAAAAAAAACATATCGATATTAAGGCGTAAATTGATAAAAAATAGGAATTACTCAAGAAAAGAGTCGTTGATGTCGCCAGAGAATCTTCACCGGCGTAATTTATATCCGAGTCTTAGTGAAGATTAGGGCAGCATTACCTTAGTGAATGACAAAAGCTCACTGTAGATAGCGTTGATGTCATTGATGAAGATCATTATGTACTTTTTAGAACTGTTTTTATTTACAAGTAGCATGCGCCAGTGCGTAGTACGAAAGGCTACGCCGTAGCAGTCTACGGCGTAGCCTTTCGTAGCGGTGGCTTTGGAATCAAGTCACGCGGTTTCACAATTATTTCAAAGCTTATCCTTGAATTTAAATTTGAAGGTTGTAGCTTTGAACTCCAGCTGAGAACTTCAAATGATGTAAGCTTAATAGCTATCGAAAAGCCCATATTTATTTACTGATAATTACAATTTCACAAGTCTAGTACTGTCGCTTATTTTGACTAGCATTCCTTTCTTCGATTGGCTCCCAACTCTCTCTCGTCTCCTCCCACGTCTTTCGACGACCTCTGTGACGCAGTGGGCGAAAGCCCGCCTGAGATGCAGTGGTTGCGGGTTCGATCCCCGCTGCGGGACAAATGTTTGCATGATCTGCAAATATTTGTTTCGTGTCTGGGTGTTTTCTATGTATAGGTAATATGTATGTATTTACAATTAAAAATTGTATCTATGTAGTTTATCAGTCATCTGGTTACCATAACACAAGCATTAAATTGCTTAGCTTGGGACTAGATGACGCCGACTAGATGATCCAAGGGTATTTATTTATTTATTTATTTATTTAACTCTAGTCTGACTATTTAAATTTAAAAAATACCACTACGCTTTATACCGTGTTTGTAGCCTGGATCTTCACTTTAACCTATGACTTTAATTGTGATCTCAGAGGTTCTGAATGTTTTTTATTTGATTTTGGATTGGGTCATTTTAGCTTCTCTTTATATTCATTGTTGAACACAGCTCATAGGAAAGCACAGCATATCTCCGGTGCATAAGTCAAGTCGCAGACACGCCGGGGCGGCGCGCGCCGGAACACGTGAAATATTGCCGCACACCACATTTACCAGATACCGGTTATGTGGTTCTCTGACGTATGATCCGAAACACCATGCCAAAATTGGATTGGTAAAATTATCTAAGTAGTCGTTGTTAAAACTGAAAAGAAACAATTTGACTTTACTAGATAGGTATCTGTTATGTGGTTCCTGGCTGAAGTATGACGTTACGTTAACCAAAATACTAAGCTTAAATTGGATTGTTAAATTCTCTTGGAGCAAGTTAGTTAATCTGAAAACACATTAAAGATTCCAAGAGTTAAATTTAATGGTGATATCGCCATTATTTTAGGTAAGGAAAATGGCTACTGATTGTAATTGCGTTATACTGAAACACTAGCTTTAAAGCCCATTCTGAAAACCAGTGTTGCTGTGCGACATATGGCGCAGAGTAACAATAAGCTGAGACTAGTTCCTTTTGGCTCACCACAGCACAGACCTACCAGCACCATAAAAAAGACGTGTGGCACTCGGAGACTGCCGCGGTAAAGCTATTGCATAGCATTTGTTTTTTTGGGAGTGGAAGTGTTAGGTTTTATTCGTTACGGAATTTCTGGATTCGGTCTCCACGCTCAAGGCCCGCGATAGAAGCTATGCAATAGCTTAAAAAAATATAGTAAACCATTTCAGGAAACAGCGGAGAGTTAGGAGAAAATAGAGAGTAAGTGGTAATACATCATTGAAATTAGTCTTGAAATATTCACTTTGAGAAGTCTAGAAGCTGTATTCCCCATGAGACAGGCATTGTCATCGGGTTAAGAGCCAGCGATAGAGGAGCTGCACTTATGAGCTAATGGACTGACCGCGCACAAAAGATCTCTCAATTGACTGGAATTGTGTGGGAGGAACTATGTGATAAGTGACGAAAATGTTACACATCAGTTATGGTGGCTTGAAGAGTTTTCGTCAAGTTATTAGTTGGGATGACGCTATTTATTTCTACTATCTACTATATTTCTATTTCTAAATATCGATCCGCCATGGGTGTTTTCTCCACTATAATATGCATACGCTATGCATATAATACACCTTTATCTTGAATCACTCTGAATATTAATTAAAAACGCAATATTAATATGTTATGTAAGTGTATGTATGTTTTGTGTAAGCTCAGTAGCTGGAGTACTATATAATGGTAATCAATTCAAGTGCATGGGATTTTTTTTTTCATTTTCACTTATCATTTCTACCTACGTACGTGCTATGTACTGTACGTGCCTATTTACAAATGAAAAATGCATATGGCCTGGGTTGTATTTGGTTACCACAACAAGCTTTTTGGGACTAGATGACGCTGTGTGAAATGTCCAAGTATGTTTAATTATTTATTTCTTATTAAAATAAGAAAGAGGTTCTACGCGATTTTTGTCGTAAAGGACCAGGATTAGAACCATCTAGCTCTTAAAACTATTCAAATGTGATCGCAATGTTCTACTAAATAAATGCTTATTCAATTTAAGTTTTTGTTCGAGTCTTTTGACTTTTTTAAGTTTCCGTACTATATTTAAAAAACGGAACCTTGCGGAAGCCTATTCAATTCGATTTAACGTATAATGTCCTCTCAGGTTGTGTCCGGTCCGATAGGTACCCAACCCAAACACATAACTGACATAACACATTTGCACCTTTGACACGTGCCTATAAATAACGCTGAAGCTTGCGCTGAAGTGTGAGAATAGGTCACATAACCAGCATAAATAATTCCCCAGGGAGGGAAATTCGGGGAAAATTGATAGCGGTCGCGGAAGTTTAGCATGCTTTTGGAGTTCTTTACTGACACGAAAAAACTAAACACTTGCCATGCTAAGTTTGACTTATTCGAGTAGGATTTTAAGTAAACCTTTTCGCATCGCAGATGGTAATTATCATAATAATAATTTCACCAGTAACAAATGATTCTTGGCCTAGGCCCGTGAGTTTCATTCCATACCGAGATATTCTATATTTCGAGAATAAAATTAAAAATAATAATATTAATAGCCTTTATTAACAATCTGTTACGTTAAACATGTATCTTAATTCTAATTTAATATTATAATCATAATAAACACCGGTTTTTGTATTGTCTTGCTTTTCTGCCTAGGCCTCCCCAAGTGTTCTCCGCAAAGATCTATCTATTGTTTTTCCTTCCAAGTTGCTCCTGCCAATTGGCCAATCATAAAACAAGTCCTCAAACGTAAAATGTACGGTACAAGTCAGATCTTAAAGTATTTTTAAAACGTCTAAGTATAATGGTAAAGACATGTTGCAAAACTAGTGTCTGGACTCATCTACTATAATCTGTTACATTTTCTCAGCTACAATAAATATACCTAAATAAATACACGGAACACTTGCTTCACAAATCCAACTCGTATTTACAAGTGTTATTTTGGGGTACGTTATGAGGGATGTTTTGTGATATTTTCTATTGTGTTAAAATGAAAACGTGTTTACAATATACAAATAATACTTACCTAAGATAATTTGACTACCTACTTGTTCAAAAATAATTTATTTACCGTCCACAAAATAGGGTAAAAATACCTAGTGTATAAGTAAAGAGTTATATATTTTTTTTTTTATTAAGTACTCATACTCAATCATAATAACGGAAACGAACATTAAAACATGTTATTTTTTTAAATCAGTTATTCTTTTCGGTTAGCGAAAATGGGAAAATTATAACGTTTTCATTGCTAGAATACCATTTTGTGAAGTAAGTATATTATATTATCTGTGGTATTATATTAATTTGAGTCGGTTTGTTTCTAACTTTTGTTAGGGTTGTCCTTTACATAATTTATTTCGCAAAGAAGCAAGAGTTTGGATAGTATTTCTGGAATATAGCGAACAATAGATTCGAATCATTTGTATCTTTTTACGTCAAAACGGTTCGCCGACGGATGTTTATTAATGAGATCGAACAAAAGGCCGAGTACAAGAGGCTGGGTACAGTCACCATCGTAAATAAGCGACATTTATATGACATTTGTGTATAAGAATTAATAAAGTATAAATTATTAGTTTCAATAAACTACAGTACTTCGAAATTAATCAAAATAAACAGAAAAAACTGCTACACTGTAATAAGATTGTAAAATGAACACCTCTTTTTTTAAGCAGAGTACCTACTATAAATTAAATGGTATTTTTTTTTTAACAATTTTATATCGCATTAAATAATCAATTGTTACAATAAAGCAAGTCGCTGGGAAATCGAAAAAAGTCAGACCCTTTTAGACTTTCTGCAGCTCGAAAATATGCGATTTTTTTTTGTCACCTTTTTCATTGACATAAAAGTGACAGAAACGAACATTCGCCCAATCCTGTCAAATCGACAGGTGAATATGGATAATGAGGTAAGTTATTAGTCTGAGTATACGTCACAAGAGGCTGAGCCTACAAAAGAGGAGACATCGGCAGATCTGGTATTTGCGAGGGATTACGGCCCTCGCCCTCCGACGACCAAATATTGACATTTCGCTGTTTTAATGCCGACGTCAAACAATCGACGATTTAGGGAATACTCGCGTTGATGACGATGAAAACAGCTTTTACGTCGATCGACATTGTTGTCGAGGACATCAGGTTTTTTTATTTATTTATTTATTTATTCATTTTGCGATACATGGGTAAACTTAGGTCTATAACAGAATAATTAGATATTATGTACCACCATGATCAGCATAAAGCATGCAAAATGTCACAAAATAAAATTTAATATAAAAATATTTTCTTCTTAATTGCTTTGAGTTGTTTTGCTGGTCTGGGAAAAAATAAAATTAAAATATGTGCGTTGGCATTATCTCAACTTGAAGTAAAACATAATGTTTTGTATATTTTTATTTAAGTGTTTGTTGATGTGATGAACTGAGTTTTATGTACATTTTAATCTTATCCTTAAAAATCGTTTATTTATAACGTGACAAATTATGATGGTTCAATTATCCGCATGAACTTTAAAAAAAAATCTGGAACAATTTTTAATGCTTCAACAGTCGGAGCAAGCAAGACTTGAAATTCATATTACACATTACATTTAAATAAAAAAAACCTGAATATTTGCTTATTCTAACAAATAAAAGGGCATCTAATACGTCAACATTAATACAAGTGACCGTCCCACCGATGGAATGATAGCGCACACCGCAAACAAGAGAGTGCTCTTTGTGCCAAACCCCATCGATTGGAACACAGCTTTTTATTTTTATTTTTCCGTCAATGTCGCCATCTTAATTCCTATTGTGGGCGTTAATACCCAGCTGGGTCTATTTGTTTACATTTTACTGGGGTGTTCAATTGTATAAGATGTTCTTGAACAGGCATTAGAATCACCTAGCATGTAAAACGAAACTTAAGTGATCCTTGAGGTCCTACAAGAATAAATGATTTTTCTTCCTTTCATTTCTTGAAATCCTACTATATAGAAATGTTACTTCGAGGAGCATACGTAATTTTACAAATATTTTTTAAAAATCTGAATGTTTTAGGATCAACTATACAACTTTGTTAAGAAAAATCTTTTTGGAAGATAATAAAATGAGTTTCATTGCAAATATTTAACTAATAAATGAATGCCAAAGGAAAATTAATCAAAAAGTAACTAGTGGTATTGCAAACGAATAGAGTACAGATGCACATTTCAATTTTTTTTCTCCCTAAACTAATTCCTGACTAAAAGAATTCGGACGCAGATGTTAAAGAATCATTTGTAAACTAAGAGCAAAGAGCATGTTTTATATCTTATAAGTTATCACTAAAGATGCATAAAAACACCCAAATCATTTAATGATGTTTGAAATCAATGATTTTAATTTAGAATACCAACTGGATTCACGATGGTTTCTTCACCATTTAAAGTGTATGATTAATTAACGCATAATCTATACCCACATGGAAAGCTTACTGCAAAATGTGGCAAACATTTCGATTATCTGCTCTAAAAAATCTTCAAAAGCTCTATAATATACACAAAATATGAGAAAATGTCTTTCTCTCCTTTTAGAGCTCGGGTACACCACGTTTGCCGAACGCGCAGTGTGCGTTTGTATCGATACAAACGCATCATCATCAGCCACTTTTAACCCACTGCTGGGCATAGGCCTTCCTTCGTGAATGACATTCGCCTCTATCCTGCGCTAGTCTTAGCCACGTGCAACCCACTGTTTTGCGGATGTCATCTACAAATTATACAAACGATACAATTTTTTTTCTTCTTTTATATAGTCTGTCGTCTTCTACGAGAAAACTATTTTATTAAATTGTTTCATAGCTGTGAAAATTTGTAATTGGCCTTCATGTTCAATATGTATTTCTTTACGTATTGTTATTATATAAGTAACTGCTTTTCTTTGTGCCTAGCTGTAAGTTTTCCTAAAATTGTTAAAATAAAATAAAATAAATGTAGGCTCCAAGCTGTGACCGTGCGCAATATCCTCGCGCTTGTGAAATGCCCTGCGTTCGAGAAACGTAGTGTGCCCCGGCTCTTAGTTTACAGTTGTGTATCCATCGTTTTATGTTGTTATAAACCAACCAATATAAAATGAACTCAAGTGTGAATTGAACACGCCATCTCCTGATCTATTTCGCTGGTAGCACAAATTCACGGCTGATGGCGAGGGGCTGATGTCAAAGGATATAATTACACTCTGGGGTGTCCACGTCGTGACGTCATAATCTGCGGAGTAATTTCACGCCATCCCTGCATGGATATGGGGTTTTTAAATCATATTTCAACTTTTAAATCTCACTTGAAATTGCATATTTTTTTGGGAAATATAACTTTTTTTTAAAGTGGCAAAATGAACAAGATTTGTAACACCATTATATTTCGTTTACTCTCTTTAGATCTAGTGATCAAGATCCCATTGGTTCTATTGAGAAAACGTTTTCTCTTTGGTTAACGCTGATGTACCTTTAAAAAAAATTCTAGTAGTTTTTAATGTGGTCGGTCGTTTATTGTTTAGTATTATTTTTATGAGCCCAATTTCTAATCGAAGGTGGGATTTTTTAAATGGTGAGTCGTGCTTCAAACACAAAATTAAGATTACTTCATAAACCATACCTAGATCGACCCACACCAAATTTAATTTACAACTCTACATTCAATTCCAGTCCATAATCACCTCTAATTGTACTCAATGAAGGGCGAAATTTGCATAATTTTTGCCGCTCAACTCTCGCGGGATCGTTTTATACATTCTGCATAAATACATACAAATGTAGACGCCTTTGATACACTATCGAGTTAGAAGTTATCCCGGCGTTGGGCATTGTGGCCATAGATTTAGAATATCTAGACTGCCAGCTATTTTGCCGCCAAAAGGGACAAAATATGCAGTGACCCCACAATTTGGTAACAGTTTGCAACCAAAGAAAAGGGATGCAAGGTATTAAGTTTAAAAAATATTATGTTCTGTCTCTTTTTTCCACAAGAATTTTTATATATCCTTCTTTATTTTTTGTGACAGACAAAAAAATTTCCAGTAGTCTGCTATTTCTAGGTCTATGACTGGCATACTTCCAGCGGGTCGCTCAAGTCATATTCAATGATTTTAGGACGTTAGAAAAGTTTGAGGGGGTTTTTAGAACTTTTTCATAATATTTTCGGTCCAGTCGAAGATTTTGTATGTTTATGGAACGAGTCAACATGTCACTAACTTTGATAAAATTTGGCTACGTACAAAATATTCGGTATGTAAGTTTGAGCACGTTTGAATTCAGAGAGAGACAGAATTAAAAATCTGAAGTGTGTGTCTGGAAGTGTGTCTACCGTGCTTCGACAATCTCTTAGATTTATTTAATTCACCTTCAATGGAAAATCGCAGGAACTCCGAGAGTAACAAATTTAAATTAAAATAGTTGATTTCATCGAAACGGGCTTTTTAGGTCCAGAATCAATGTAACACTGATAGAGTACTTAGTAAAATAAATAAATAAAATAAAATGAGCTTTATTTCCACACTTAAATAACAGTTAAAAGAGAATAAAGCAAAAAAAGATAATAATAATTTAGGTATAAGTAGTAAAAAAATAAAATTGAAAGTAAAAGTGAATAAATCTTAATTAAGTATTTAGCCTTTGGCGGTAAAAAGCCTCCTCCAAGGAACTCCAATTCGAGTACTTAGTAAGCTTTTATAATTCGATCCGGTTTATTATTATGTGGTATTTTGGTGACAGTAAATTATCGACACAGAATCAATTAGCATAGCCATTCATGTGCACGGCCCGTTGAGCAATAAATTAATAAATCTCAGTGAAACGTAGCGTGACTCATAAAACTGAGGTTTGTTTGCTTGTGACTCATTTGTATCAGATTAACCGGTAAATCGAGTTAGACAATATTGGTTTACAAGAACTGTATTTATAGATTTTCTTACTAAAACATTTTAACACATTTCATTTTCTTTAACTTTTTAAGTTTAACAACTATGCCTTCAGGAATAGTTAGGTTTGTAATTATGCAAACCTTGACCTTAACCTTGACACTTTCACAATGATTGGAAGATGACTAGATGTCAAAGACACGTCATAATAATCACTGGTATCGTGAAAAAATTTAATTCAATAAATATGTCACCGAGAATAAAAACTAGTGTTGGTATCATGTACTATACGAAAAACACAAATATACTTCTGAAAAAACGTGTTTTGTTTTTTTAGTTTTTCCGTAGGGAGCCAAATAGAACGTTCCACTTTACGTGCTTTGTCAATAGCACCCATAAACAACAGGTCGCTTTGTTATTTAATTGCCAAAGAAAGCAATGACATTATTTTTCTGACTACAATGAAACAGAAAACATGAAAAATATAATAAACAATAATAAATATCCTTGGACATTCTACACGGAAAAAATACATACATATTATACATAGAAAACACCCAGACACGAAACAAATATTTGCAGATCATGCAAACATTTGTCCCGCAGCGGGGATCGAACCCGCAACCTCTGCGTCCCAGGCGGGCTTTCGCCCACTGCGACACAGAGGTCGTCTACGCCACAGAGGTCGTCTCATATTACTTCAATAAGAGAATAGTGAAGGCTTCAATTTTTTTTTCTCTGAGAAAAATTGACTCATCTAGTGGATTAAATCTGTTTTACATACCTAACTGTAATAGGTTATTTCATGCGTAGGGCTTGTCAAAAACAAAAGCTTCAACTCACAAAAGTTTAGAAAGTTAGAACTAGTAAGAAAAGTGCAATACAAAACTTCAAAAGGCCCAGACATAGTTCATACGTTACCCGCCGATACCGGCTCATAAGCGCGGCTCAATAACTTTTCTGTGTGGTTTTTGTATTATTTTCCCGAAGAGCTGAACGAAGGAGTTGTAATTGAATTATATGGCTTACGAGCCTTCCTCGGAGGAACAGGGCGCGGTGGAGCGGAACCGTTTAAGGATTTTTTATATTATCGCGTTTTTGAACCTTACTTATTGTGTCCATTTGTTTCTAAAATATCAATTGTGATCGGGAAAGTTTGAGAAAGACTATCGTTGATGGAATATTTGTGAATTAAGAACAGCATAATAATAAAATAACCTATAAAATAACCCGTGTTGGCCGATACGAAGGCGCTCATACTTTGTATAAGTTAGCATTACGTAGGTAATGTAATTAGCATTCTAAAAAAGGTAACTGATTCTCACTTTATTTTCCTACACCGCACTGTTTAAAGCTCGTGTTAAAACACATAATATAAATTTTTAGTAAATCCTCCTATTTTTGGTAACTTAAAAAACTACTAATGCTGTGCCGATTTGAACCCGCGACCTTCGGATTTAAAGTCAAGGTACTATCTCACTAGGCCGACACAATATTTATCACTTTGTTATTGAATTCTCGATTTAAATAATTTTAATCTTCCAGTATTAGCTTGCTCTGCGTCAAAGATAAGAAAGTTGTTTAAAAAATTTCAAACCTTCTCCACACATGTATTGTCTTTTCATAAAACTTATATGAGCAGCACAAGCGCTCCTTAGAACATTCACTTAGACCACTATTTCTATGGTTTCCAGAAGTTCCTAGTATAAGTTATATGATGGATAAGGAGGCATGTAAAATGATACTTTATGATGCTATACTATTTCATATATCAACCGACATGAGCAGCGATATATTTTTAACTCATATTATTCAGATAAGTTTCTAGATTATATTACTAAAGTTGTATTTAAATTTTTTCAGTTAATTTAATTGTATCTAGTTGATAGCTTTGTTTTAAAAGTATAAAGTATTTTGGACTACATCCAAAATATTTTTTTTATTTAAGTATGACTTAAAAATATTTTTTTAAAACTGATATAAAATAACTAAAATTTGTATAGAACTATACACTAACAATTCATAATAAAACAAAATATTTTATTTTTTAATACATAAACAAAAAATCGGTGTTCAAAAACTAAAGTTAACATGTAATCCTTCACTAATCCTCAGTTTCATGATAAAACAAAACAAAAAGCCAACAATCTCCAGTAATGCACCCGATCCCCTCCAGTCCACATCTAAGGCTTCTGTCTTCACCCTGAACTATGAATACCATCATCAGACGGAATTATCATATTTCACATTGGTTGCAAAAGCCTTCACCTCAAGGGAATACCAGTCCTGTTTCCATTGAGCTAGAGTTACTTTCACATTGATGGAAAGTTTAATAATTTGGGGGCGATATGTAATAGCGGGGAGGCCGCAACAAGTCTTAAGTCGCCCCTGTCTGAGACACAGTGATAAGAAGAACAGCTATATCAATTATGTATTAAGTATTGTAGTACTTTTATTATTAAGTACTTTGTGAAATACTGCGGATACAAAATAGATAAATAATCCTCATCAAGGCTAAATGATAATAATTTCAAAAATGGTTGTCTTCTGAAATTAAGTACACTTCTCTCCGCACAATTAGTCGGCACTTAATCAAAAGTCTTTGTCTTAAGAGCGGTCAACCCGGCTCACTTTTCATACAAACGCTCGTACGTGATTACGCCGTTATAACAGATTTTTATTTTAAACTTTTGGGCTAATAGGTATCTTGTGCACTATATCTAGGTTTCTATCGAAACCAAAAATCAAAATTTTGAGAAACAAATTCAGAATAAGCTTCCAAAAACCTGCTTTTAGCATAAATTTTACCTGAACTTTGGCCGTTCATAATGTACTCATAAATTGTAAAAGTAAAGAAAATATTGTCATAGAAACCTTGCAAATGTTATGGAGATTCTAAATGACAAATATTTTTTTTACAAACTTGTAAGGCTTACTGAAAAACACGTATTTCCTGGAACACTTTTCATGAAATTTCCGCACACTATTTTTCGAGTGAGCGAGTGAGCGGCGAAAGTACCTACTGAATGCCGAGCGCTGAGGCGCTATCTCTCTCTTTTCGCTTTGCTTCTTTTTCTTGCATTGCGCTGGATGAAACAACAAGCTTTTCAGCTATGCCCGCGTCGATGATAGACGCACCGGGAAGGGCCACCTTAAAGTAGAACAGCACGAGGTAACAGAAAATAAAGAAAAACTACATTTCATTAGATTAGAACATTAGATGTCGTTTTGAACAACATTTTTTTAATCGATAAACTTTAAGGTGTGACTTCAGAATATAAATTTTCAATTACTTTATTTATCAAAAAAATTTAGTCCATTTCTTGATGATGTAATCTTAATTATATTATTTACATCACGACCGAAGTCAAGGTTTCTTACAGCTTACACTAACGGCCAGTCTCAATAACCTATCTATCTTCAGTTTTGCTTACGACTGATAGATATTTGACATAACTTCCATGCTTAAAACGTCGAAAATCTACTTAAAGCTAGTTATGTTATTGAAACTGGCAGTAATACACTAGTCAAAGTAAACCAGCTGCTCTTTTAGCACTGAAATTGCGGAGGGTCGGTGTTTGCATGGTTTGTCTCATAGCCGGAGTATTTGCTAAAAGTATTAGCATGTCGGCCATTGTGGGAGCAGCGTGAAGCGACGTCATTGTTTTCTATGCTGTTTGGCTCTACACTAACTTCAAGATACATTGTGTGGATCCATCATAACTTAGCCTACCTTACTTAGTTTTCAGTTGTGATAAATATTGGTATTTGTTTAAAGGTATGTAAGGGACGACCTCTGTGGCGCAGTTGGCTAAAGCCCGCCTGTGACGCGGAGGTTACGGGTTCGATCCCCGCCGCGCATGTTCTGCAGATATTTGTTCCGGGTCTGGTTGTTTTTCTATGTGTAATATGTATGTAGGTACATACAAAAAGAAATGCATTTATGTAGTATATCAGTCTTCTGGTTACCACAACACAAGCATTAAATAGCTTGTCTTGGGACTAGATGACGCTGTGTTATTTATATTTATTTATATTTTATATACTTCAGACACTTGCTTAAAGACGAACGAAAGTAGTCAATTAAAAATCTCGTTGCATCATTCTATAATAAAGGTTGTTTGGATAAGATCGTTTTTGGGCTAAATGGTCGTGAAGCCATGGCAGAAGACTTCAGGCCATGAGCTGTTAGCTCACACGAACTTACATAAAAAAGAAAGTACCTAGTTGCCTATTTCGAACTAGTAGTGGCAATTCAGAGTGTCACAAAAGCTAAATTAAACTAACTAAAATTAATGCCATCCTTTTTATTTCTATCGCTATGAAAGGGACGGCAACATTTTTAATTAGTTAAGTTTAGCTTTTGCGACACTCCGAATTGCCACTATTGACTACATTATAATAAATGTATGATTACTTTTATTTATTTCTGTTTTGGTATAGGTAATTAATGCGTTTAGTTCATTAATGTCCTATTCACGTGCTCTCTAATTAATTAAAATACGTAGTGGAATAAGACGATGGCTTACCTATGTTTTTTAAATCAAGTAATGAATGTTTACCTTCATTGGTGTGTTGTACTTAATTACGTTTAAAGTTATTTTACAAACCTTTGAACAAATTATGAAAGGAGAAACAATTATAAATTACAAAGTCTTGTTCTTCCCTTTAATTACGAGTTATTGTTTTTATTTTTCTTTTATTTATAAGTACAAAGCTAACTTCTTACTTTCTTTGTAAAATTGAGGACAAAACACCCAAGTTTCTGACCTATTTTTATTCTGTTGTTTCACAACTGAAAATAATCAATATTGCTTTGTTACAACTTACAACAGTGTCTTTTGTTTTTTAGATAACACATTTTAAGGGTTGCATAGTCAACAAAGAAAAAATTGGCAACTATGTGCTTTGCCACACTAGACCGAAATTCCGTCGGGCACACGGGCACACTACACGGACCGACCGATCTTCCGCGTAGTGTGCCCGTTATTTGTATTTTATACGCAATAACATGGATTGGCGTTCCGCCGCCGAAGTTCGGCGACGGAATTTCGGTCTAGTGTGGCAAAGCACTTAGGAACCCTACATTGAGCGTAATACGACACGCACTTGGCAGGTTTTATTCAAATTAATTATAAAATTCTACATAAATAATGGTGAAGCTTAATCAATGTGCTAAATCGTCCCCGCTTTATTCAGAGAATAAGTTCAAATTTCAATCCAGTCTCTCACTATCCTGCCCTATTCTTAGATAATCATAGCAAAGGTTTTTTGAAACATTTGTTGCGACTAGCGATGAGTATAATCACTTATTTTTTAAGAGTATATTCAACATGATGACAACAGTCCTACTGAAAAAAATAATCAATTCGTTCATTCGTATGAGCAAGTGGCCAACTCTGGTGATGGAGTTTTTAGGCCGCCTAAAGGCCTCCGTCATGGCTTACCGACTTTAAAAGCCGGGACCGACAATTAAACATGCCCTCCGAAGCACGGAAGCGCTCGGCTGATAATGCCACATGCGGTCACCCATCCAAGTACTGACCGCTCAGAACGTAAAATAATCAATAGCTCGTACATATACGAGTACATTTTACAAAAGAAATGCCTATTAAATTCGACCTTGAAGATTTGATAGAATGACCGATGCAGTCATGATCCTGTGCTTTTATTAATATGCAGATTTGAATGAAATTGCGCAGTAGCGGAGACAGGCGCTGGCATCGCCTCCGCCAGATTTAATGTTCGACGCACACTGATTTATTGGTCTGCTACATCCTGTGCTATCCTTTAGCGTTAAGCTATGTGCCTGTAGCACACTGGTAGCGAATACTGCTATACAAATGAAAAAAATATGAAATATTATCACGACTGTATCCCTGGAGCGGTAGACAAAGATATACAAAAGGTACTGCTACACAAAGATATATTTATCACTCTGGAAGGTATAAATTTCATTGAGATTTTTAGCTGAGAACATAGAATCGACTCCAATTGAATCCCTCTATCTTACTCAGATGAAGACTTTTCGAATGAATGAATTGTATTATTAAAAATTAGTATTCTTTATAATTCCTGTCTGTTGTTATTATGTCAAAGAAGTACAATTCACTAAAATGTTCATTGTGAGTACTCTAGCTATAGAGTCATTTGGTACAAACATTTTACCCTTATTCCAAGTTGCACTCAACTTGATGGTTTAAGCACAAAAATACTTGTAAAGTTTTTTAGTTCATTTAGTGGGATCTCCTCTCAGTGTGCTCAAGCCTAGCACTGGTTTGGCTGGCTCCACGCCATCAGCGTAAATACCATTGTTTTCTTCGTGCTGGCTTGCTAAGTGCTGCATGAGTTGAGCTCTCACTGAGCGGAAATGGATATTTTAATGCCGGCCGTAAAACGTCGAGCATGACGAATTGTAGGACATTGTGTGCATACTGTATATGTTCTTAGCTTCCCAAAATGTTGACTGTAATCTGTTATCTTCTAGACTACGTGGATAAGTACTTCGACTTCCGATCCGAGGTCGTGGGTTCGAATCCGGCCGTACATCAATGGACTTTTCGCGTCGAAAAATGTATATCCACTTTAACACGAGCTTTAAACGGTGAAGGAAAACATCGTGAGGAAACCCGCTGCTAGTCAGCCCCACACGTATCGAATACCATTGTCTTTCCTGTGGATATGTCCGACTAAGCTGAGAGGATTGATTAGGTGCTGGGCAAGCCTATTCCATCTCAACAATGTCCCAGGCACTACAGTGTTCCGTACAAGTGTAGGCAAAGCTTGCCTCTCCTGACTCTGTTTTCTAAATTTATAATTTCTCTAACATTCAGGTAATGCCATTAAATTTTCTGATTCACTATCCGATCAATAAGACTCGACTGAATGAGAAAGTTCAGTGTGCGAAGCTCTAAGAAGATTTTCTTTGCCATTGAAGGGGAAAATTATCTTGATCGGATAACAGCCCTTCAGTTAATTATTTTTGAAGCTCGGGCGAGAATTGAAAGCCCAGTGTGAGGTGAAGACGAGATTTAATCTTGTAGGTACTTCATACTTCATTTTCGTACGGAACTATTTTCAATTTAAAGTTTCTATAATTTCTAAATTTAAAAGAAAACATAGATCTCTTTTTATATTCTTTTTATAAAAAATATTGGAATATCCTATCCTACTAATATTGTTAAAGTGTTGGAATGTAGATACATAGTATCAAACCTGGAATAAAAGATACTTTATCCGGGTTAGTAACACGTGAGTAAAGCCGCAATCGAAAGCTTCCAATTGTTCGTTCGTTCGTATGAGTAAGTGGCCAACTCTGGTTTACTTAGCTTCCAATATTTACGCATTAATAGCAGAACTATGAAATAGTACAGAATTATTTGTACCTCAGAGATCACCACAGGAATGCCGTCCCGACATTCCCGCCGAGACAAACATCATCAAAGGGCTACGGGACAATTTGTCGTCCCTTGATTGGGCACGTCGTCGGAACGCACCTGCGTCTCTCCGGCTAAGTGCCGACCCCAAACAAAGGGCTGAGTTGGTACAAGTAATAGCAGATACCTAGATCTTATAAGATGTTGTATTTTGTAGAATTGGTCACAAGCTCATGTCACAAGCTCATTATTAACCTAATAAGCTATTTCAGACATAACAAATTACAGCGTTCTTTCTCGGAAGAACAGATAAAATATAATAGATTAAAAAAAAACGAGCTACGCTTTTTTTCTTCATCTTCATAGCCACATTCAACCATGTTGGTGTAGGGAAAACCTCTTTCATTATACCATTTTTTTCGGTTGTGTGTTCAATTGTGTAATTCTATCAATTTAACTGCAGCTGTTTCTGGCCAGCTTTCCTCTCGAACTGAACAAAATTTATCAATTTTTAATTCATTAATTGAAAAAAAATTATTTAATCTTTGAGATCGCGTGCAGGAAAAAGGTAATATCTGAAACTTCGTCTGAATTCAAAAATATCTCATGAAAAGGCTGCAGACCTGATATGGATATGTTGGGTGGTATATCATGGGCTATCGCGTACATTGCGAAATTTACGCGACGATATGTCCCTTTAAAATAAATTATCATCAGCCTCCTGATTGTGTAACTTGTGATTTGCTTTGATACAACTTTGATACAATCAAGACAAGCTACACAATCACAATCATATCACAATCAGTTCTGTGGAGTCTAGTAGTCAAAACTAAAAGCCGCTTTGTTTCTTGTCTTGGGCCGTTCTTAGACGACAGGTGCGCTCGATTGTCAGCACCACTAGAATGCTTGATGCAAGAATTGAGTTTGAGCGCCTGAATGTCGACGTCGTGAGTCGCTGTATCCGCGCACTCTACTCTTGTCAACAGATGGTGCAGAATTAAGTTACTGTGTTGTTTTAATTGTTTCGTAACAACTGAATTCGCCCGCATAGCATAAAGGGTATACCTAACCATGACAAGGCTTCGTTGTGGTATGGTATTTGCAAACAAAGATGATAGAATCGATCTATTCAGATTCAAGATTGTGCTGTAAGTGGCTGTATAAGAATTTTGACACCAATCTAAAACCGCCTAGAGGTACTATAATAATGACGTTAGTTTTTTGTAGTCACAGAACAAAGTTACAAAATGAAATATGTATAACACAAACTTCAGAAACGCAAAACGGTGTCATAGAATTTTTTTAATATCTTTAAACGAGCCATTTTTGTATAAAATATAATCTTTATGTTAGGTACTTCATATTATTAAAGTTGAAAAAATTATGACTTTTTGTCGCTTATCATCTCTTCATTCAGCTCATTCATCTTCATTTTCCAAAAGAAAAACAGCGCGTAAAATAGACTAACTCAGCATCCAGCAAATATAATTCCAGCATTACTTACATCAGTTTGTATGACATAAGCAGGAGAGCGTTGAAAGCATACTCTAATCAAAAGCCCCTCAATTATTCACATTGGCCCGAAGGAGGTTCTTCGGTAGTAAAACGTTTAGTTTATCGCCTGCTTGGCTGTGGGCTGTATCTCGGGGTTCTAGGAAACGACGACCGTCATAACTTAGTCATAGGAAAGCAAATAAGAAATGTCTACTAAAATAAACAGCATACTAAAAAAAATCTAATTAATCTTCTATCAGACGATGGTGGAATTGCGATCTGTCACGTGGACTGCTGCCTGTTTGTAAAAATATATAAAACTATAGAATATTGTGGTAGGTAGCTGTGACTGTTTTTTAGAAAGCAAGGGTTAACGCTTCTTAATTCATGAGTTACGTGTGGGTCATTGTGTAAGGGCCTTAAATTACTTAGATGTTGAACCAAGTTTCAAATACATTACTATGATTTAGTTTAAATAAAGATCTTAGAGTAAATACATACTTCCTAGTTGAATTAGAGACGTAGAAAAATCTCCATAGTTGTGAGTTTTTGACTTGCCTCTGTCTACCTTGTTATACGGTAGATAAAGCAAATAAAAACAAGATTTTAATAGCACCTCATCTTATTAACATCTCCCTCATCTACGGCGTAGTCTTGTAGACATAGGATCTACGAGTCTACGAGAAAATATAATCTTACAAATTTTATTTATAAGTTCCTGTTGAACTTTTAAAACATTGTTGACAATATAACGCACGAGATCCACTCAAAATGTATCTTCGATTCAGATACCGATATTGTTTCGATTTATTCAGAAAATCTCTATCGATTACGAGATTCGCAGTACGATCACTCCTCGTGGTATCGTCTTAAAATCGAATGAATGTCTGAATTGACGATATCTTTACGGGAATCGTACCTGCGTGCTAATGATACAACTAACTAGCTTAATGAGGTAATTTCATTACTTTTTATTATTGAAACACTTTTAAAACTATAGAATGTAATGGAATTTTAGATTGTTAAGGGATCGCTTTTAAAAAAAAGCTAGGCCCACACCACCAGGTTCTTGCCTGATTCTTTCCCTGGTGTAGGGAGTCGCGTTGGAACAGGCATTAGAATCACCTAGCATGTAAAACGAAACTTAAGTGATCCTTGTTGTCCTACAAGAATAAACGATTTTTCTTTCTTTCTTTTTTTCTTTCAATGTATGTAGAAAAAAACTTGGTATATTTTTGAAGGAATTTTTGCACATCATCGCCAGTGAATTCAACTTCAGTACACATCTCTGCGCGTCCCATTTAGCCCAAGGATCCTCGAGGCGACGTCTCTGTCTGCATTCCGTGTAAGAACATGTGAAACCAACACACTGGCAATTATAAAATGAATAAGTCAATGGTGCTACTAAATTGTTAGTTACTTTTTATAAACTTATCGACATGACTTTGTCAAATAACTTATAAATACTGTAATAGCGCAACTATTGGTAGTTTCTAGGTCATCGTTAGTCACAAATGTTTATATAATAAGAGGCTCTAAGATTTAAGTTTGAAGTGCGTTATTTTTTGATACATAATAGTTTGCGTTTGTGTGAGATAAGTTTAACTATCATTACCAAAATCGTAATTAATGGATTGTGTGTAGTATAGTATTATACTATCTGTGATATTAATTAGGAGGGACGACGTAGGGACAAAAACCCAACAATAAAGAAAAAAAAACAAAAATATGAATCCGATGAATTCCAGAGTAATAATAAAACACGGACAATATTTTAGCAGATTACATGACAAACACGAATAGAAGACTGCCAAGGCCTAAAGGCCTCATGAAGCTACACACTATTATTTTTTAATAGCTTAGTGACAATACAATCTCCCGTTTGCCCGCCCCGCTACATAGAGCAAGTGCGGCTCAGAGGCGCAAAGAGCTGTGGTCATTAAACTGGGTACTTAGCCGGAGCTAGTCCTCGCACTTGTCTGTCCCGTGATGTACGGCTTTGTATCTCTGCTGGGAACACTCACTGGGAACGGCTGAACCTAGTGTAGGTTGGTTAAGTTAGGGCGTATTTTTAATAGCGTTTTGCTGTATTTTCGACTAAGAAGGTATTAAATACCTAAATTGTTTACGGTGAATAAACATGAAGCTATTAGTTTGTATGATTTTAAATTTTCACGTTTTGTATTACAATAAATTGTTAGTTTTTAAAAGATTTTGTAAAACCCGTAGTTTTTAGGTATTCAACAAACTGTGATATTTTACAAGCAATAGTTCCGTAAAACTAGAGTTTGAACTCAATACTTAAACAATGACCTAGTAGTAGGTACTCTTTAGGATCTTTTAGCATTTTTTTATGCAAACCATAAATTTTCCACAATGCCTTTTAAGCTTCTATTGTTTGAACAACATGAAATAAACTGTAATTATAATTTTCATGCAAGTTTGCAGCATTTGCATTGCCCCTCGATTTCCTAGGACTAAGTTTACAGCAAGATAACTCGCATAGTAAGTCTATTCGCACAATATACTTCGTGCGTCGATACCTGAACACGGCTAGGGCGGGCCCGGCGCCTCGTTCTTGGAATATATTGACGCTAAATCTACTCCACAATGCAAATCGAAAACTATATTTAGACTCAGCAATTTCATGCCTACCTAGTACAATGAGTTTCAAAACTTTTGAGACTAGTTAGTTCGTATGAGCAAATGGCCAACTCTGGTGACGGAGTTTTTAGGTTGCCTAATAGAGGCCATGGCTTAACGACTTTAAAAGCCGGGACCGACAATTTAATGTGCCCTCCGAAGCACGGAAGCGCTTGTTGAAGTTGAAGTTTTGAGACCTATTGCTACCTTCTAATTATCCTACTATCTTACTAATATAATAAATTGTCTGAAAGTTTATCAGTCTGTGATTCAATCAAGCCTTTTTCCAGTGGACCGATTGTAGAGTAGATCATGCCCTGAAGAAGACTTTTTAAAATGTTGGTAGGTATCACGCGGGCAAAGCCGCACGCAGAATTCAGTGTTTTTTTCGACTTTTACTCGAACCAAGGCGAACATAATATCTTATTTTGAATAGAGCGTATTTATTGGTGCAATATTTGCTGGAAAACGCTAAATAATTCTTTGATAAATTGATAATAAACAAACTGAACAGCAAAGAGGCATTACTCAGCTATTAGGTGTCCAATTACCAACCTATTAGATTATACCGTTATCGATAGTTGCATAATAGTGGCAATTCTGAGTGTCGCAAAAGCTAAACTAAGCTAACTAAAATTGTTGACGTCCCTTTCATAGCGATGGGAATAAAAAGGATGGCAATAATTATAGTTAGTTTAGTTTAGCTTTTGCGACACTCCGAATTGCCCCCAATAGCTAGTTAGTAAACATCGTTAGAGTAATGACTAATGTATATTATGAACTGTTAGTAAAAAGTGCAGGTATCTTAATTTATATCTCAGACCTAAGATATAGCAAATATCATAAAAAAGAAGCTTATTAAAATTTGCCTAAAAAAACTTTTTTTTTTTAAATAGCAATGCCAATTACGAATGTGACTTTGCATAGAATAAGTGCTCGTTCGCACAAGAGCTTTTTTAACGTCCGTTAAAAAAGCGTTCAAATGACGTTAAAAAAGCTTTCGTGCGAATATGGGCTTTAACGTCCAACGTCCAGCGCAGAAAATACAACACTGCTCGATAAAAAACCGTCGCGTTTAAAAAGCGCTGACGTGTGAACATATGCTTGGGAATACATTTGTTCTATTTGAACGCTTTTTAACGGACGTTAAAAAAGCTCTCGTGCGAATGAGGGCTAATAATCAACATATCAAGAACAATTACAATAACTGGGCCGAATGACAAATGGCCATAGTAACTTGGTCAATATCCTTTGGAAGTTAGCACGCTACAATAACACCTAGCAGGCTCTCCATGGCTATAATAATTTTTTTATGAACTTGATAAAAACGTGCGGAGACTTTTTACCTTGTGCCATGTGACACAAACACTTAGATATACATAAGCTTACACCCTGGTCCCATGCGACAGAAGCTACTTCCCAATACGAAAAATATTCATTCAAACCCTAAAAACTCCACTTAACATTCCACAGTGTGACAGGATGACAAAGCACCCCTCAGCTTGCGCCATAATGGACAAACATCGGCATCGGAAGGAAATATCAATCGCTTCAAATTGCGCTCTCGGGGGACCTTGAATGCCAAACTCACAACTTGCCTAATGATGCATTACTTTGAATCACTGCTTCCCTATTGACATTATCTGCACCGCCAACTGAACTCCAACCTTATAACAGTACATTAAGATAAAAAATTGAATGGAGTGAGGATATAGTAAATGTGTCGTGCACAGGTTATCTCCGCAACTATTCAATGTTATCGAAATGCCAGATGCAGATGTCAGGGCCACTGCAAATACCATAATGGCAAGTACCTTTGGTGTACCTCGGCGCGAGGCATACTTGACATTGGTTTAATGTATTCGTGAAGATAATCTGTATGTCTGGGTATATAGTGACGACCTCTGTGGCTCAGTGGGCGAAGGGGGTTGCGGGTTCGATCTCCGCCACGGGACAAATGTTTGCATGTTCTGCAGATATTTGTTCCGGGTCTGGAATGTTTTTCTATCTATAATATATGTATGTATTTACAAAAAAAAATATCTAAGTAGTACATCAGTCATCTGGTTACCATAACACAAGCATTAAATTGCTTAGCTTGGGACTAGATGACGCCGTGTGAAATGTCCAAAAATATTTATTTATTTATAGTACTCTCTATTTGGGTAGTTTCAACAACAACCAGTGTTTGTTACCCTGGTTCTTCACGGTAAGTTGTTGAGAGGGAATGGAATGAAAAAAAAGAAAGAAAAAATATATTTAAGTAGGAGCTCAAGGATCACATAGAATCTCTTGCTTTTAAAACTTCAAATGTAACCTATTGAATCAATGATCGTTGACTATAACGTACTGGAAGATACATGTACTAGATGACACCAGACACAACTTTAAACAATGAAGATACCTCTTTGAACGTAATATCTTGGTAATATCAAGTGGCTAAGTAAAGAGAGGACTATTATAAACTTACTACAAAACTAGAGTGAAAGAAGTGGGCGAGCTTTACATTATTAGTAACTGGTTACCCTGAAGTGGATTTTTTATTATTGCACAAATCTCAGAAAAAATGTTTGCGGTGTCTTGAAGATAGGAGTCGCCTTGTTTCTAGTTTGAAAATAACCATTTCAGTAATCAATGGAGCCATTTCCCCCAAACCTCCATAAATCGGTTCAATTGTTACATACTACCCCACACGTACACAAAAGTAGTGGGATGACACATAGCGATCAAAACATAGTTATTTCGGTGCGCAGTCTAAGCGGCTTATAGAAAAATCTTTTCCGTTGGTGGATCGTAGGGTGACCAAGGTTATCAACTAAATTCTCATGGAAATGTGTGTCATATGTAGTAAGACCTGGAATTTAGTTAGATATTTTCGTTACGATATCTCGGCTAATTTTACAAATAAAATTTGAAATGCCTATTCAAACCTACGCGGTAATCGTAGATAAAATAAAAGACAAATAATATAGAACAGATAAATAAAAACAAATACTTATGCAGTATGCAGTTGTGTCTGGACTGTCATTTGCCATTTGTAATATAAATCAGTCTAAATAATAAACCATTTTGAAACAACGAGAATGAAAATAATTATCGATCATTTTAATTGATGGCGTAGCACATTGCTACGGCGTAGCACTACTACGAAAAGGTCCATAAAAATCGATCACTTAAAGTAAACAACAATAGCTTGACATTCATAAATTATAGGAAAAACAATAATAACAAAGTATGTAGAAACTTATAAAGTTCTGAAAGAATGCGTACCCCAGCCGTAACCCTACTTGTGTCGACAGAATTAATTTCCTGGACTATAACTCTCGTATATTGGATGTTCGACGACAGTAGCGAGTGGCTCAGATTTATGGCCAGTGTCGCGGCCAGGTGGGCCACAGAGTATAATAAAAGTATAAGAAATAGGTACTTATCTTTGTAAAGAAAGTACTGGTACGTAAGAAAAATCACTCCTGCCTTGTAACTGTGATTATAAAGTAAGCATACTTTTCTGTTAATGTAATGGAGCAATTTCATACACGCTTGAGGTCTGCTTGCATTTCTGTTCATATCTCTGAAGATCCTTAATATTTGACACCACCTACATAACATAATCATCTTTCACGATACGTGCATAATCTTTCAAGAAAAATGTTTTATTTTTATTTTTATTTACGGAATAATCAGTCAACATTATAAACTTATAAATAGAAAGAAAATAATACATATAGTGTAAGTCCGTATACAGAAAGAAAGCTGGAAACTTATAAACGCTTACCAGCTTTGGAAAATATATGAACGTGCGCCGATAAGCACTGAACGATGCCGACAAGTTCCGACAAGCTTCAACACGCGCTGGTCAACGCTGGGGCGCTGCCATTTAAAAAATACCAAATCATCGTCCGATGAGTCCGACATTTTGTTTGGTCTGCTTCAACATGCTTCCTTTGTGTAGAACGGACCAGCGTTGACAAGCGCCGGTAAGCGCTTATAAGTTTCAAGCTTTCTTTCTGTATACGGCCTAACGTAGCACCTTTTTTTATAGGTAAAACAAAATTTATTCTGTAAAATCTAGCTAGATAACAAATGACAATAGTTTGCTACAAACTACAAAGTCTCAGCTTTTTTACTTTACTACACAGTTGTCCTACTACGCTAGTTACTGTGTGCAAGTCCCACTGCGTTCCATACGTACGTTATATTGCGTAGTACCTCCATGTGGGACCAGGCACCTCGGCATTCCGTCGCGACCCCCGAGGGAATAACCTTTTATTTCATTTGGGTTATTGAACTTCGAATTAATGATTTCTTAATATCACCATTGAAGTGCACCATGAAGAAATAATATAATTTTATATTAGAAAAAGATCTTGTAAAGATTGAAAATTGAGATAAATCCTATATATAAATCTAGATAGCCTCTGAAATGTGATGCTGTAATGTGGGTCAGCTGCCCCCAGTTCATAGGGTTTCACTGATTCTAAAGCAGCAGCTGTAAACCATACCCACTAGAACTAGTAAAACCTGAAATAGTCTTTGAGTAAAAAGATCACATAACAACCCGTTTTCAAAGAACAATGACCAAACTACTACAAACGTTTAAATGAAGATAAGTGAATAGATGTACCGAGAACAATGATCTTACTAAATTATTATCATGATAACCTACTCAATAATAATTATAACTGTGAAAGTATGTAAGTTTCAATGTTTTGACGTTTGATATTCATGGAATGGATTGTATAAGCCACACAAATGGTACACATAAATAAATATCCTTACATTTTTACACATATGAACCTATTTTCCCTAAAAAAATTAGGTGCCTGTGGAATCATCAATCATTAAACTACAGTCCCCTGCCCATAATACTTTTCTACAATCACATTCGTTATCTAAACATTACATTGTGTTGGAATTTACATTCGATGACAATAATTCAAATAGTCAATGTTAAATCAAAGGATTAGCTAAAATAGAAAGAAAATTGATACTTAAGTTTGTAATATGGCTACAAGACGTATCATTTTCAGTCATATGTGAGCCAATTCTTACGGTTTCATGTCACGGGTAACTGCAAGTTAAACTTAAGTGGGTAAAGTGTCATTTACACGATGCAAGTTTCTTGTCTGTTGCATACAATTAAATTGACTGTCATAATGACTTGCATGGTCTAAACAACAGTTGCTTACTATTATTGAACTATAATTACGTGCGCGTTATTGTTGCATTCAATTAGGTACGTACAATAAATTGGCACCATGTTAATGGTACTTAATGAATGCACAAAGTATTAAATACAAGTAATGTGAGGAAGTACCGAGTACAATGAAGGTAAAGTGAAACGACACGCGTGTGAGCAGCTGTACGCTTCGCAGCCTCCAAGTAACTCGTTAAGTGAGGGTCGCCTTGGTATGTAGGACAAAGCATATTCAGATATGGCCTTACATATACATCTCTCTGGCCTCTTTGAGAATGCGCTTGCAAAGTTACATACGAAATTCTTACTTCTTGCAAAGTGTGGGCTTATTTTAGATCTCGCTAAATGCTATCTGTTATTAAAAACTGTTTGAACGTTCTACTTTAAATCATAGGTTTTTCGCTTTCGTTATAACTTTTTAAAAGTAGTTACATCGAAAATCAGAGAGTCTAACTTAACCAACACGCTTACTAAACCAGAAAGGGCTTCACACAAAATATGATAATATTTCTTGCTTAAAGAGCCATTTAGACGGGGAGAGTTTCTTGTCTCGAAGATACGATTATCGAAGGAATATAAAACATTGTTTTCGTCTAAACAATCGCTCTCCTCGCTCTTTGCCTTGGGCGACAATTGCCTTGCAATGGAATATTATAATGTCCGTGTAAACAGAATTTCAAAGCAATAGCGATTGTTTAGACGAAAAAAATGTTTTATATTCCTTCGATAATCATATCTTCGAGACGAGAAACTCTCCCCGTCTAAATGGCTCTTAACTCAGATATAACAACTTAATAAATATTAGATTTTAATAAGCCAATGTAATAAAGTCCTTTCTACACAATTCAAAGTTCTACACTGTCGTATGTTGTTTGTCTTTAAATAGATTAGAATGAGTGCGCCCAATGTGTGCCACACCTGCGCCTCTCCAAACAATCCTACCTTTTTCTATACTAACTGCTAAATAAGCTGTAACTTTTCATACTAACTGTAGACTAAGCTATGCCTTTACTGCTAAATTGTTCCGACTGAAGTCGTAGAATATAGGCCGGTCAGGTGTGTGGAACATTTTGCTATGTTAGAGGTTGCTATTTATCGTAAGGGTTATAGAGGTCCCCAGTAAAAGTATGGTTTTCGCGTTATGCTGTTTTGCTGGTCGTAAATAGTTACACTTGCATCCTCAGTTTAACTAAGGAAAAGCCTTAGCTTAGAATATCCTTTTAACTTCATAATTGTGAGATAAAATTGAGCAATGAGTCATTGTCAGTCAATAGAATTAATATATTCATTTCAAAACCTTATAATATTTTTATAATCTATCTACCTCTCATCTAATCAGCTCAATGCCCACCCACTGCTGACTCTCAGTATGGCCGGCCACCTCATTTTCAAGCCATTTCCGATCCTGTGCCAATCGCAAGCAATGCTTTCCCGCTGCCTTTATTAATCATCAGCCTATTCTAAAACTTTATACTTCGACAGGATTCGAACCCGCGTGATAAAAGCGATCACCCTATAAGCCGGATTGCCATTGACCACTCGGCCACGAAGCCGAAGACTAAACTATCAGTAAGATGATATTTCGGTTAAAGCATCGATTATCATTTAACAATTCATCATCATCAGCCCTTCTCATCCCACTCCTGGGCATAGGCCTCTCTTTGCTTCCGCCACTCGACCCTGTCTCGCGCCAATCCAACCCATGTCCGACCTGCGGTTTTAACTATGTCGTCGATCCATCTTGCCGGCGGACGACCTACATTATAATAGTTAGGTTCGACGAACCAAAGTCTTGATATTTATTATTATTATTATTCAAGATTTTGTCTGAGAGTGGTAATGAGAAGCTCGTCTACCGTATGTGTCATATTTAAGCCCTCCAGTATTTTCTGGTTTTAAATACAACATCCTGAGGCCCTAGCCATGTCACATTTCGACAATCGCTTTCGATTAGAAACTAAAAAAAATGTATAGGAATTGACATTCGATGACGAAAACTCGAGCGATCAGAAATGTCAAATCAAAGGTGTAGCGCCGCGATGATAGAAATCGAATCGCTTCATAGCGAATGCCGGTTGGCTAGGCCCTCTGGTTCCATTCACAAAAGAAGTTCCTTAGTATATAAATTCTTTGGGCATATTTCATTCGACAGACGTTCAGCGAGTGACGGCTAATGGCGCGGCTACACTCGCTCAATGGAAACTTTCCGAGGATTTATTGCCTAAAGTTCTTCGCGTGGCTGTAACCTTAGATGTGGGAAAGTAGGTCGGAGTTACACTGGTTCTGTTATGGTGCTTCCTTCTCCTCAATCGGTCCCTCATTGCTGAGGAACCTGACTCTTCTGACGTGGCTTTTGACGACCTTTCAGATAATAATAATTTTGATATTTATCAAAAATTAATTGGTTTCCTATTGTTGTTATAAAAACCAAATAATTTAATACGAAATCCACTTTCCACAACTTCTCAGCCTTCTCAGCTTCACACAAGAAAACATCTAACATTTTCAGCACATCCATAACTTCCAACATCCGCAAAAGATCCGGCCGTTTATATAAGTTGCTAATTACTTGATCAACATTCCTCAAAGGCATGCCGCCCTTTGTAGCGCTTTGCTTTGCCACTAATTGTCGCGTAATTACGTGTTACCCACGGGTTTGTGGTGACTGTATTTGCGGGCTCTTGGAATTCATTATCCCGGAACATTACTAAGTACACCAATTAGCTTGCAACACAGGTTTTGTTTTGACGGACTAGTAATAAATAATTTCGTGACCAACTCGGTGTCGAAGAACGAATTCAAAAGCGAAAGCCTAACAAAATATTTTATTTAACGAGAAGACTAAACTACTTTTAGTCTTCTCGTTAAATAAATAAAATAAAGCAAATAAATACATAATGTCCATAACGGGATTAAAAAGCCTAACAACATAATACACGGTCGTTTGTCTCGGCCGGCCAATAACGAGTGAATAATTAAAATGGATCGTTCGACATTGGAGACAAAACAACAAGTCACTGGTAAGACCCAATAAACTTTCATAGCAGATAGGTCACTAAAAACAATGCGAATCAATAGCGGTGTTTAAATGTTTTTAAAAGATTTTTTCATGAACTGAGAAACTGAAGACTTTTTAGATTTTGCCACCTAATTCTTCCTTGGCTATGGGTTGCAATGAAATAGATTCCCTCTTGACGCTGTAAAAATCATGTAGTACTAAAATATAAAAGGTATTTTTTTATCGGTTACAATAAATTATGTCTAACTTGCTACGCCCCGCGGTGTTACCCGCAGTAAATAGTTCCCGTGGGAATACCGGGATCAAAAATAGCCTATTTTTAATCCAGGGTATAAGCAATCTTGGTACCAAATTTCAATCAAATCCGTCCAGCTGTTTGAGCGTGAAAGAGTAACAAACACACTTACATACTTGCACACAAACTTTCACCTTAATATTAGTGTAGACTGGCAGGCAGTAGAATCCCCTAGTTTTAGGAACGTGACATGTCAAAGAGGTCTATAAACGATCGTTCTGAATAAATACATTTTGAATTTAGAATTTTGAGTTTTTGTGATTATTTATTAATCCGAATTAAATCTATAGTGAGCTAGCTATATTCGCAGAAAACAAGCTTGGTGTGCTTCCAATAAAGCCTTGTTTCACTGCGATTGCAAAACAAAGCGGTTTAATTAAATTTATTTCTCGTCAACATTGTCAGCGACTGTAAATACCGTTAGACGGTATTGGATTTCAATTAAAGTAATACTACTACAACACTATTTTAAGGCACAAACAATGTAATCTGTCGTAATTAATTTTACGATTATGGAATTTCATTTACAAATAAATATCTTAAGATTTCATTTGATTTGGAAATTGACAACGTTTACCGACCGAGTTTATTTGTTTCTTTATCGATTATCGATAGATCTACAACAAGAGTCAAATTACTAGTCAAAAGAGAAAATTATCTTTTTTTTTTATTCCTATGTAGGTAACAATAATATTTCTCAAAAGTTTCTATTACAATAAATACAAAAGCAAACGATGCTATTCATCAGTTTGAAATAAAATAAAATGTAAAATATAACTTTTCAAAGAAATTCCCGACAAATCCACAATTTTCCCAGCAATTATTTATCTAAGGATCAAAGCCATAATCACCGGCGAGGTCGCCACAAAAATGGAACGTCGGCATTTAGGCCCGGATTCCACGGACTGCTTGAGAACAAAACTCAACTTACTAGCAGGCACAACACGACAAACCTTCTTGTCGTCGACAAAACTTTCTTACCTGCCCTAAAATAGTACGCTAGAGCTGTTTTCGTTACGAAACGTTGCGTATGTAACTGTAGTCCTTACATACATAGGCCCTACAGGAACATTAAAAGTATTGTTTTCAATAGACTACGAAGGATATCAAACAACCACTTTTTAACAGGTTATTAACATAGCTTTCAATTTATCCGACTAAGATGACAACATATTATGTTCATCATCATCATCATCATCGTTGTCATCTTAGTCGGATAAATTGAAAGCTATTTTCAAAAATGATGTGACATCAAAAATGAAATGTGATGGGCATCGAGTAATGCCTATACACAAAGTGTAAATTAAAATTAAGTAGGTACATTACAATCAAATGTCACCTTTTAGTACTTTGCCTGTCATGCTATCTTTGTAGTAACTTAGCAGTCCATCGCCCCCTGGCCTAACATGAAAAATTCCCGCGCAGAAATGGCGGAATCTAAATAATAAATTGTCCATTGTTAGGTCGGGGTTATCCAAAATATTTATTTATGCATACAACATAATGAATTCTCCCGGGACCTGCGATTATGCAGATTTTTTGCGTTCAGTACCGCTCGTTGAGTTATGCCCTATTACGGGGATTCCCGGGGAAGCTTGAATTAAAAATGAAAAACTTTATACTGTACCTTGAATTATAGTTTAACAAACCTTCTAGATGCTATAGGTTTTAGTATAGGAGATCATTATTAATTACTTTTAGTAGATTGATGACAAAATAATCCTATACAATTTTATTCACGGTTTTATTTACAGTTATGGTGAGAATATACAAACCCATTATGATATTCACCAAAGAAGACATTTAAAACAAGATATTTATATTTTTATATTCAATTGATTTATTATTCTTTACAATTTTACAATACATTTGGGTATAATTCCCTTCTTTAGTGTAAATTTCATAAAATTAAAAAGCCTTGATCTCATCAAGAATACGGCTCTAGTTGAATAATTCAATAAAGAAACTAAGAGAAATAACGTTAAATGAATGCCAAAAAGGAATTTAATGCTAAATTTGCAGTCCAAGTCATCAGTGGGAGTTCACCTCGTTACAAAGTTAAATGCAAACTCCGCATAATTTGTTTTAAATTGTTGAAACGGAACGAGAGATATAAACCCAAGCAAGTAACACTAAATTGTTATTAGGGATGACGATACTTTTGAATAAAATATTAAAAGATAAAAAATGTACTGGCTATAGATTGATTATTACAATAAATACTGAAACGGTACATATTTGACGTGTGTTTATACAGGTAAAGAAGCATTTTAGTATAATATGAATCGTAAGAACCTGTTTTCTAGTAGAAAATATTCATTTAAATTATGAAGTATACAAAGTAATCACAGCTGACAATCAAGCACTTATAGAAACAATACAATACATTTTCTCTATATTTTTCTTTTTTTAAATTTCTTTCTATGAAACAACTAGCGACACCTAGGTACGGAGTTTCAAAGCAATTGGAGGGAAAGCACCACCAAAGCTTTCACTTCTTCCTCTGAAAAGCTTAACAATTAATACCACAACCACCGTATAGATAGCGTTTTATCAGAAGTTCAACTGA
The DNA here is from genome assembly GCA_963582015.1 of Xanthorhoe designata. Taxonomy (NCBI): domain Eukaryota; kingdom Metazoa; phylum Arthropoda; class Insecta; order Lepidoptera; family Geometridae; genus Xanthorhoe; species Xanthorhoe designata. Next base: position 12,768,711 of record OY757034.1, on the reverse strand, counting down.
ATAACAATTTCACTGTGAAAATAATTAAGTATATGACATGTGTTGAAAATATAGTAATGTATGGGTTTATAGACTTATCGCTTTAAACAATGAGACTATAAAAAAATGAGTCTTGAAAATGTTGTTTGACAATCGTTGTTTTATTTTCAAGAAAAAAAAATACATTTTTAGATTTAATAAAAAAAAAAATAAGTTGATCTTTATCTACTCTATTTCCTACCAGCGGGAATAACATGAGAACAACGTGTGATATCTCACGCGTGAGATGACAATTGTCGATAGCTTAGAAACATGCCTTGCTTATCAAAATTTTACTTTTTACTTGCCATAATCAACTGCCAGAGAATTTTCTCTCAAATCTGTTTGATTTTTCAGCCTTCACCCACAGACCTATTGTTCACGAGTCAGCCCGGAATGCTGTGACCATTAACCTAATACTTCCCGTCGTATTTCAGATGCAAGGCGCGTCATATTTATCGTAAAAACGTCAGTCTTAATTATCGTCAAATGAAAAAACTAGGGTTGCTATATTTGAAAATTTGATTTAACGCGTTCGGTATGCCTAATTAATCTACTTTATCAAACTTATGTCATACCGATCAAAGCACGTGTCATTGAGCTTGTTTCTACGTGTGTATTAATAAGATTGAGCTTTTGAGAGATTTTTATATTAGTCTTACTCCGTTTATTAATTATTACATTTATATTCCGTTAAAGGACATTAGCCATTTCTGGGATCTAAGTTTTAACTAGTTGTACAATAACTATTGTGTATTTTCCAAACAATATGAAAAACGTTGAATGAAAAATCACGCTTTGTAGCAACCAGTAAATCAAATGTCACAGACAGCCCTACGTGATATAAAGAACAATGCCGCATAGTGATGTTTTCATTCACCGAATGGTTTATGCGACGCGAAAATAAGAATCATCCCACGATCAATGAAGCGGGGCTTGAGCGCGTGTCCATTATCTGGTAACTTGATAGGAATATTTATGTTTATTTTTGACATTAGACTATGCTATGCTATCTGAGATCTAAAATAAAAATAAACTTTTTGATTACTGCTGTTGCTGAACCAATATAGATGAAACATGGAATAAAAACTAGCGGATCAAACACCTGTTTTCGCAGCAAATCTTTTCTATTTTTAAATCGCGTTTGGGCAGCACTCAGCATTCGCAATTTGCTAATTTGCCCGCGCCCAGCCCCTCACTTCACTATGTTTAGAGAGATTGCTCACTACGAATCAATGAGTGAACAAATGAATGAAAAAACAGGTCTTGCGTAGGATGTTACTACGGAGATTTTGGATAAATAAATAATTTTAAGTAGGCGACGACACGATCAAAGGAATTTGTGATTGTGAGAATTTGATTTCATAAGCCAGACGATTTTCATGTTATTCCGTTTCGATTGATATGCCACAAACGTTTTACTAAGAAGGTGAAGGTTAAGCGTGTCTTACAAGTATATCAAGAACCTGTTTTCTTTTTGAATATCAGTAAGTCGAATTAATATAGGAATCTACGGTGCAGCATCATTTTTCATTCAATAAATAAAGTTGTTTTTCGACAATGTGTACTATATAGTAAATTCTACAACTAAGCCACAAGGACAATTCATATCAACTTACAAATTAGTTGAATCGATGACTGTTACCTACACCACTTACACTAAAACCCAAGCAATAAACACAACGACTATTTTATGTAAGATCATGAAAAAACTATTGAAATCAAGAATAGTCGCGAAAGCGCGAAAACATCACGTCATAATGTAAAGCGGTCTATACATCGTCACCGTCATGTGACGATGTGGGTGGTCCAGATGGCGCTGACGCGTCGATACGCGCGATGTCGTCAATAACAAACGGGCCTCATTGTCAGATTAACGACGCAATATCCCGTCAGAAACACCAGAGTGACCGGACGACGACGATTATAAACAATCGGAATGTGAATAACTGAAACTAATAGGTTTTATTTTTAAGCGGCAAATGCCGTCATTCTTAAGTATTTGATATTATGTTTATTAAATTGGCAAGCGAAATTTGTTTTGGTACAGGGACTTTGGCGTAAAATACTTAGCAGCAAGTAATAAATATTGCTATTAATCTGGTGTATGTGACACACCACCAGGTTCTTGTCTGACTGTTACCTTGGTGTAAAGAGTCACGTTGGAACAGGCAGTAGAATCCCTAGTTTAAGGATGGTCTTAACGATCGTAGGTAATGAATAAATAAATTTTGAGTTTGAGTTTGAATCATGTACTTATGTTGGTATGTACATTGGAATCAAGCCTGTTTAAATGATCCAACGTTCCCTTCAAGCCACTTAACGATGGAACTCATAATAGGATAGTAAATCATCTACTGAATTCTTTCTAGAAAGAAAGAAAAAAATATATTCTGCTAGGACCTCAAGGATCACTTCAGTTTCGTCTTACATGCTAGGTGATTCTAATGCCTGTTCCAACGCGACTCCCTACACCTTTAAACATAGGACTAATATTTTTATTTCTCTTACATTCAAGTATGCTATTTGGTTCACATATAAAATACGCAGTTTTGAATTGCACCTGTCAGCCATATCACCTATGATTTAATCGCTGCTTTTAATGCTTCGCTACAATAATGTCGCAATAAAAGTGTGAAATACCACGACCTACTGTGACAAGCAAGGACTTAATAGTTGTAAACAAATAGCTCGGACTTCGGACATTTAAAACTTGATGATGTAACGTTGTTATCCAGGGCAGTTGAAATTTAGAAAGTGTTTTTGCATCCAATAAAAAATTTACAGAAAACGAACATGTAAGTAATTGAACTAGGTATTCATGGAAAAAGAAGCAAACATTATTTCCTTTCCGAGTGGAAATAAATATATAAATATTACCATATACCTACTCGTATATTTTAAATGTACTTATTTTACCAACTTTAGATTTGTACGTTTGCAATTACTGAAATTATTTGATTGAAACTCTTTAAAACTCGTTCTAGTGTCGCTAATGATTCTAGATTAGTTCGTATCTCAAAACAGCACAATACTAATATACTTATACCAAAGCAAAAAGAAAGGTAATTGATTAACTACAGTGTCCCAATGTTTCCCTAGCATAAACAAATTAATGATTTAAACCAAACAATGTCCCAACATCGGTTTATCGCCCCGGGCGCCGAACCCGTTAGTGGTTTCCCGGATTAAACTCAGCCTATAAAAACCCGTTTCAGGATTTCAAAACGTTAACGCAATACGTTTCTGGTTAAAAGCTCAAATAAAACCAGACATTTAGTGCTACTAAAATTAAGAATTCAAGAAAATAATTTTGTGCGGTTAAAAATAATTGGAATCGCAGAGACGCGGAAGACACGGTAAGATATTTATACCTAACTTTCGGTAGAGAACTGCTTAAAATGTTCTCATAATGTTAATGTCATTCATAGTCATTTATATTCATACAGATATTCATCACGCTTCTTTGTCGTAGCAGTAGGCCATATTACAAGTTTATATCTATATATATTTTTTATTTTTCTACCATAACACAAGCATTAAATTGCTTAGCATGAGACGAGATGACGCTGTGTAGAATGTCCAAGGATATTAATTTATTTATTTATATTTGAGTGGATACAATCCTATTTCACTTTCAAAACTATCGTGAGTTGTATTAGACATTATAATAGCACACGGGAAATTACTCACGTAAAATTATCGTCGATTTAGATACCGACAATGTTTCGATTCTTCCGGAGAATCTTCATCTGGGTATGAGTGTGGTCACTCCTCGCGGTCGCGTCTCACACTGCGTGCGAAGTATCGCTCGGCGCGGGACGAAGGTCGCGAAGGAGGTGGCGGGGGGGCGCGCGCTGTTGTTGGTGCTGGCGTCGGCGTCGTCCGGGGAATCAGTGCTGGGTCTTCATCCTCACTCATCCTTTCTTCAGTGTCTCGGATATTCAGACACGCAACACTGATTGTATCTCTACCAGGCTCCAATGCACTATTATTGTTAGTTCCGTGGAGACAAGGTTTCCAGGCCGGAGCTAATGCCCAACTCGGTTAAAATTCGGAACTCGACTTATTTCGATTGCTTCTCGAATCTTACGAGGAACAAAGAACTTCTCTCGCGAAAGAACCTGAGCTTTATCAAAACGAATATAATGTGCAGAACCTAACGTCAATGCGTGCTCTGTAATAGCTGACTTTTCTATGTCAGCATTTTTCATTGCACGAATATGTTCCGCAAGCCTGGTAGAGATATTCCTCTTCGTTTCACCCACGTATGAACTACCACAATCACACGGAATTTTGTAGACGCCTGGTACACTTAGATGGTCTCTATCCTTCGGAGAGCGTATAAAATGTCTAAGTTGAGAGAGGGGCCGGAATATTGTCTTGATGCAATATTTTCGTCGTAACAAGTGTCCAATTTTATCCGTCACCCCTTTCACAAATGGTAGATACGCTGCAGCTCTCTCCGCTGAATATATAAGTTTTACAATCCTGTGATTCAATCTTCTGAAGCTTAATTTTTCATTCTCAAATATCACCAATAACAATTGAATAAATACTTGAATTAAAAAATCACGATTAAAAAAGTACTTACGACTTTTTTATTGATTCGTGTGAATTGTGAATCTGTAACAGATAATATAGTTATTCCATTCTGACATTGTATAAAGTCATGGCCAGGAATATCACGGAATGCAATTTACGCGATGTGCAATTAAACGCTCCGATATCTCTAGTCTCTATCTCCATGAAGATACGATATAGAATAGCACGGTCTACATTCCAGAGTACTTCTTTCATGAATGTAAACAGTGAAAGACGAAATGCGGTCAACTTGAAGGTCAGTGGCAATCAACGTGGTGGATTTATAACGAAACATAGGTATGTAATGGCCGTTTGCATTCTATTAACGTGGGCAAAACTGCATGAGAATTGTAAATAAAGCATTCTTCTATGCGGAGTCATAGGTTCTTTATGATAGCAGATGACCTGACAAAGTCAAGCTAAATGCAGCGCAGGCGCCAAAAAATGTGTAACAAATTGTAATGCACAAATCGCTGCTCATTTTATATCAGTTGAAATCTTGCGAATTGAAATAGATCTCTTTTTATTGGCTTACAATTGCGTATTTAATAATAAAACTTTTTACTTCATACTCTTTGCAATTTTTTTAAACATGAGGTAAAGGTGTGGTCAATTTTTATCAATTACAAACCTCATGTTAGTTTTTCATTAATATCTCAAATGTACAGACATCGACGTGTTACAGTTTTATTATATGTAGAGATAAATTAAACTTTATCCAAATGTTTGTGTGAATAAGGCCTAGTCAGCTTTTTTTGAAATCGTTGCCAATCAAATTGAAACATTCAGAAAACAATGTAGAACTAAGATAACCTTATAACTACAAATGAAGCAATCGTGCCGAAGCTTGCTAAGACTTTTAAAGTCGTTAAGCCATGACCTTTTGAGGAGGCCTTTTGGGCGGCCTTAAAACTCCGCCGTCAGAGTTGGCCACTTGCTCATACGAACTAACGAACGAACTACAATTAAAGGGACCTTGTAGACCCCGAGAGATGTTTAAGGATCTAGACTAGACAATCTAGCTAAAAATACAAGCAAATTAATTAGTAAACGAAATCCGTAACAATCCGTATAAATTCAGTTTTTCTCATTCGAATGTTTACAGAACCCATCAATTATCCAGTTAAAAAAGTCAAAGTTTCGCAACACTCACTTTCACTACATTCCAGACGTCCCAGCTATTTTGGCGTGCACAGAAATACAAGCGGATGAAATGAGTAGGTGCAGAAATAATAAGTGTTCTTATAGAGAGGCCAGCACACGACACTGGAATCCGGCCCGGGAGCGAGGACGAACAAATTATCATCGTATGTGCTAATTATGTGATTATATAGTAAGAGCCAGCGCATTAGTAGTTTCTTGTTCTTTTGCTCAAAGCTTCTTAGAGCATTTTTTTCTTAAAAGGAACGTTGAGTATATTTTTAACGTACATTATGTTAAAGACGTGTAAATCTCAAACAAATGGTTTTCTCTCTAAATAAATAAATAAATGCAGTTATAAATAATCCAAAAATAAGGTTAACACCGTTGCTTCTCAAAATTCAGATCACAAATTTCACCTATTTCTCAATCTGATCCTATCCCACTTCCGTCGGGTGTCAGCCAAACAGATCTCACACTCTTACATTCTTACTCATGTCGTGTAAATCATCCAGTTTTTGATATGCCCTCCATTTACAATAATAACTAACATTGTTCTACATTTGTTTCGTTTAAATCAGTCGCAGCATGGTCAAAAGAAAAGCTCGCAGATATTATAATATACCTAAGTAAGATTTTAACATGAGTCACATTATGAAGATGTGACAGCGAGCCCTACCACACCTGGCGTCGCATTCTTCCCGCTGCCAATTTATATTTACACAACACTTCCGGCTAGATATTTATCAACGAACTGGCAACACGCCCACCTTCTAACACCAGAAAAATTGTCTTGAACAAATGAATGCTTAGTCACGTTAGAAATAACAAAATACTTGTAAAATAAGGAAAATATAAGTTTTTGGGTTGGAGTAGCTATTTATCACAGATAGGTAAAGAAGATAGGTGAACAATGTTGCCAGAATTCAATGAAAAATACAAATGAGATGCATCGGCAACATGTGAAAATAGTGTTGCAAACATCCATCAAAACGGTAATCTTAAAAAAAAAACAAGAGTTATAAGAATGAAAGTTGTTAAAAGAGTACCTACTAAACCTATTAGCGTAGGATGCGTAAATTTTAAATATCTAGTAACATTTCTAGATAGAAACCGGAAGACTTGATCAAAGCTCAATAAAACACAAACGTTGCAACATTTAGTACCTGGCATGTGTTATGAAATACTAATAACAAACTACAAATTAAAACATAGAGGCAGTCAAATGAAACAAGCAGGTGTCTAATAAAATTACCCATCGCACACAATGTAATTATGTAATTGAAATAAATTGGCGTTTGGGCCCAGCATCAAAGGTAGTGAACCATCGTTAATCTATCTAATTATAAGGAACATTCATCTTTATGACATTGTAATACAGTGTAAGTTTGCATGTAAAAGCGAAGCGAGCTACAATGTATACAGGATTTGTAAATTGACAAAATTATTGTGAAGTAACTAGAGATGAATGCGTTTACTGTAAGTTTATCGTTTGTTTGCTAGATCTGGTGCAACAATGTATTGCCAATTATAAGATGTTTTCGTCCTCTAAATTCTCTTCTTAGTACTACAGGCAGACACATAAGCTAAATTAGTAAATTTTGTTTCTTAATAATTTGAGAGCAAGGCAGAGCATATTAGATAAAATGTTGATTATAGCTCCACGGGGTTCAGTAGATAAAATATTTTATTTCCTTCATAATACATCGATATTACAATTTAAAAAGTTCACATTTTATTTGAATATTAAAAATAATAAAGTAATTTAAGTATGAATATATAAAGTTTCTTCACACACTTTTGTTCATACACTTTTGTCTCTGACAGTAAACTGATTTTCTATTCAAAGTTCAAACCAACTGGAATCAAATTCGTGGTCGGACTTTGTGGTCGGATCAAACGACCAAGTCAATTTGGCCAGTAATTCAAGACCCAGTGTTGTGGAATGGTAAAGTAGAATGCACTGTCGAGTTTCGTGGTATTAAACTCAATTGCGCAGAATACCACAAATGTGTGGTTTTCTTATGAAATTACAATCTTGAATAGACGGAAAAATAAATACATGTTTGTCATTCACTGTTAAATCCGCCTAGTATCAGTAGCCCGATGATTTAGTCCGATGATCGGATTGATGAGATTTTTTAGTTTGATCAGTCCGATGATGCTGATCAATACAAATCATCGGACTACTGAGCGTTTTAGTCCGATATTTAAACATTTCGACTTTCCCAAAAAAAGAAATGCTTAATGCATGCGTGACTTTAGTTTATTTTTTCCAACATGCTAACAATAAAGCTAAAAATACCACCAGTCAACTGCATCTGAGTTTCTTTAATAAACTTATGTTTTTATTCTATGTTACCTTTGCTTCTTCCAGAAATTGAATCAGCAGTCCAGTCAGTGACAAATCATAAATGATAGATAGATAGATAGATATAAAATTTATTTGGAAAACACAGAGCACAGACGAACATTACAATATAAAAAACAGGAAAGGAGACAGACAGTAGATAAAAAAATTGAAGGTAAATAGGTAGGTACAGCTATCTAGACTGTCCCCGTTCAGTAAATCTGTCTCCTTTAGTATTTATTTCGATACAAGATTTGGAAACAACCTATGACTACACTCAATCGGACGATGTCTGGGGCGCTGACTTGGCCTCTAAATGTTTTCGTTCATAAGAGCACAATGTCAAAGCGCATACACATTTAATGAAACCAAAAATCTGTTTAATACAACTCCAATACGAAAAAAAATAAAATAATTGAACAGAACTTGGATTTTTGGATTCAAAATTGTGGCGCTATTCCACTTAGCCAACACGGCTCCACTTTCATATATGTCGCTATTTTATAGGGTTTAACCCAGGAAAAGATAATAACTTAGTTTATTTTTGAACTTGCTCGTCTTGTGCTAATCTTCTCCTTTAAAATTAAAAAAAAAATCTTTATGCACGTCCCAAAATAAAGTCATAAAACCTCAAAAAATAGGAACAAACAAACTCCAGAACATATTTCTGTTCCCACTTCATTACTCCTTTGTAAGTGGACAGGTACTAAAGTGCCGTGTTGGTTTTATCACCTTGTGTTTCTGTCATTTCAGTGGCCTTTTAACCTGACTCTCCTTGACTGGATATTAGTACGAGATGACAGATATCTTAAATAGCAGTTTATATACTTCAGTTTTCAGTAATACACGTGGGTTTTCATAAAAACACGTGAAGTTTTTCCTGAGAGGAAAATTGTATATAAATAAATTAAACAGTGCCACCCACGCTGAAGTTACCTAAACAGTTTTTTAAATTAAATAATTTCCCTATATGTGGCCCTGAAAAAAAACTCACCATACAAAACAAATTGTGGCATGTATGAAAGACCATCACTTGAGAAAAGCTGGACACAGGCAGATTTATTTTGTTTTGTTCTTATCTGATGTGTGGCAAAGCTGCTAGTAAAGCTTACGTTGATAAACTGTTACGAATTCAGTATCCAAGTTAAGCTGAAACCGAAAAGTGACACGAAATTTTGTTTTCGTTTAAGAAAAAAAGAAAGAAAAAAAAATAGTTTATTTTGGTAGGACCTCAAGGATCACTTGAGTACCTGTTTATACAAGTAGCATTGCAATCCTCTCCAACGCTTCCTGTTTTAACTGTCTCATCAATATGGGACCAATTTTCATTAAACTTCAGTTTCAGAATAAATAAAAATAATCGTTTTTGGTATGTTTCCAGGTGCAGCTGTACAGTCGACCCTGAAAACAGTGGAACAAAGACTCCAAGAATAGCCATTTAACCGTTCACGCTCTATTTCTAGATATGCTTTGAAAACAGCATTATTGCTTTCCTGTAATCGTTATGATTTACTTACGACTAGGTACATAGACGAAAGGTATCGACTTTGACTGTTTATACTAAAAGCTTGTATGAACTAAGCTGTAATTTAACTATGCATTGATACTTAACTGTTTATATTCTTTCATAAAGATTCACGATTACAATTCATATTTTAGAAATACATGGGCACAAGATTTTATAGTCGAAACATCGGTTGAAATGTCGGTATAAATAAGGTTAATAATGCGACAAAATCCTTTCAAATTCCTTTCTTTAAATACAAAAAGATGAGGTAGGGTTTTAGTATAACAACACCTTGTTAATCACTAAAATATGTAAATCAGCCTAAAAACTCCGTCACCAGAGTTGGCCACTTGCTCATACGAACGAACTATCACTAAAATATAATGAATAACCAACTCAATATTTGGTCGTTTTTATCATTTGTCTTGATCAGATTTTGTCAATTGGAGAGCCTCACAGAGCGGGGCAGAGATGTCATGGCGTATTGAAACACAAAGATAAATTCCAAACATCAAAACATATGCCATCTTTCAGATTTATAATACGGAGTAGGATGTTATACCCATTTCAAGTCACGTCCACACCTGAGGGCCGGCGCGGCGAGCGCGCCCTAAGCCGGCATCTTGGCGAGCGGCCAGCTCAGCGGTATGCGACGATGCCCCATCACAAAACGTAGCGAAATGCTAATGGCCCTTGTTGAAATACGACAGATTAACTCACGATAATTGCCTTTTTTGCAACGATTGTGAAACTTGATTCGTTTTGCTTAACATTCTATAGAGAAGTTAAGGAATGCAGGGGACGAAGTGAAAATCACAATTGAACACACCACAGATCTTGTTCATTCATAAATACTATAAATTATATTTTTTTACCAGTGTGTGTATTGCCGTCTAAAGACTCTACAAATCTATTTAATTACACGCAACAATAAGTAGAAAAGTTCAGAACGCATTCCATAAACTGGAAAAAATAAAATACGTTAGATTAAAAATAAAAATATTTGGATATTTATAAAAAACTGATATTGTTAAAAAAACTGTTTTTATTTACAGAGCCCGAACTGATTGAATTTTCGCGAGGAATTCAAGTCTGACTTTCCGTACCCTCAAGTTGTTAAACGTCAATTATTTGCTAAAAGTTGACGTAGTAATAATCTATCAGGGCCAGGTGGGTATCACGAATGTTTTTTTAAAGAAATGTTGTAAGTGACAGCCGATTGGTATGTCGCAAGTTCTATTCCCACCCGTCACAAAGTAGATTTATAGCAGTAAATAGACAGTGCGTTAGCTGTGTCAATGACCTTAGCTATTTTGAGCACATTCTCAGGCGTAATACTGGATCGTGAATCATCTACTATAGATAATCTGATCTTATCGGCCTGGGATCAGTGTGAAACTTTCAGTTGAGAAGATTTTAGATCTTTCATTAAAAATGATAACAAAATCTTAAATTCTGGCGGGGTTCGATCCCGCGATGATACAAGCGATCTTCCTTAAGCCGGGCTACCTTACCGACTCGCCCATGAAACCTCTGAACGTCAGAATATAAATAATAATAAATCAAAATCTCGATTGAGGCGATTTATATTATTTAGACATTAATTAAAACTATACGCTACACATTTAGTCCATACAAACAATGATATAATCTGTTTCGAAACTCTAAAATGTTAAGTCAAAAGACCAAACAAACGTATGTTTATAACAATCTGTTGAAAACTTAAACAGCTAAGTAGGTATATCTAGGCAACCGACGACACGGTGGGGTTTGATGATTATGAAGAAAAAATTATGAATTTTATTCTGTGCCACTGTGTAAGTTGTATTTGGACATGTAAACTTCCCCTATAAGGAACTTCAAAGAACCGAAAATGTCTCTAGTTAAGATCAAATCGTTTAAACTCTATATCTTGAAAACAGAAGTGTATATAAGTTTGCTTGCTCCAAGAAATACAGATACAGTTGTACAAAATCTGATGATGTAATCTTAGTAGTAGGTTTAACAAAGTAACGAGTATATTTCTGGCCGGTGTTTGTATCTTCGACAGACATGTCTTTGTGTGGGCGTTGCTAAAACATTTCAATTTGAATGGGCATTTCAAAGGCATTCGGGGATCTGCTTCATATCGACTGGTCTTCGACTGTGAGCGATGTTGTATGTGAAAACATACGTAAACAGATCTGTTGAGCTATAAAACATTTCTGGACTTACTGAAATCATTTGACGATCTCTGTGGCGCAGTGGGCGAAGGCCCGAAGGCCGGACTTGATAAATCTGCTCTTCGCTTTTAGGCAAATTACTTACAAGCGCTTCCAATGGAATCTCTTTTTACAAATATTTTTGCTAAACCTTTGTTCTATAACTTCTGGGCACGTAATTTTTTTTATTTTATTTTTATTTTTTAGGACAGTCATTCGAAACTATTCACTAAACTAAAAGATATAACTACAAACCATTTATTAATGATCAACGTCACTAAATTACTATAAATTTTTTCAGCTCAACCTATTAAGTATGTAATTTGGTTAGGTTATTATCCTGATGTCATTGAAACACACTGAAAAAATATATATTGAGATTTTGTATATTCGATGCCCTGCTGGCTAGTGTCCTAAGAAAATGTATTATTAACATATTTTCCGCAGTGGAGATTTTAAGCCGTTATTGTGCCAAAGTGTCATTAACTTTGGTTGTTTTTCAGATGAGCAGATGACAGATAGACATAGAATACATTACATAACAGACACATTGGACAAACAGCGAATTTACATCACGTCTTCTCGATTTTGAAAACTGTAAAAAAAACTTTTCAAAATGGTTATTATAAATAATATTATACCTAAGCACTGACGGGATATTTAATATTTCTAGATTTTATAGTCTCGATATTTCGGCATAGGTATCTATGCGCCATGATCACGGTAAACTGACATAAAAAACCAGCGAATTTAATTTTCCAATTTCAAATTCATATATTTATTGTGACATCTCTTCAGCAGGACCATCCCGGAATTTGGTCCTATTTGAAACAAATGAACACTCGAAAAAGTCATCAATGTTTAATAACAAAGTAATAAATATAATGTTATGGTAATAAATGTATTTGTTACAATAGTGTGCGGTAGGTTAAGAACTTTACGATACATTCATGATGTTTTCAGTTCAATGTGTCAGATGCACCATTACAGTTTATCGCAGGCGAAGTCGCGGCGCGAGTTTTTCATTAAACGTTTGCCAATATCATACAGTTTGTCGCTTTTGTATTTTGCAGAATTGTTCCAAGCAACGTCTTTAGTCAAGGGACACAGGATTTGATGTCAGTTATTTCTGGGCGAGTGTTTACGACAGTTGCGATTTTATTTTGAGTTCGAACATTTAGGTCATTCAATTTGGACTTTATAATCCTCGAAGAATGATGGGCGAATTATTTTTCTCGTAATCAGGTTGAGATTTTAAATCAAAACATTTTTTTACACAAAATTTAAAGCGTTTTGTGAAACAGACTCGTAAATTATAAAATTTCCTTTATAATTGACCTAAAAGTTTTCGCTATGATATCAGAATCTAGGGGCAGTCGAGTGAGTGGGTAAATATAAACAGTTTATCGCCACATACCAGTCGTGGCGTTGGGTCGCGCCGGCCCACTTACCGAACTGTCCCGCACTGTGTCCCGAATAGAGACGATCGAGGAATGCGGGATGTTTCGCGTTGCGTTCAATACTTGTATCTGATCATTCGAGACAAACATTTGTTTCATTACTAGCTGCGCCCCGCGGGTTTACCTGCGGTGAATAGTTCCCGTAGGAATACTGGGCTAATGACTAAGGACCTTAATTTACAACGTAAAATTAAGGTCCTTAGGTTATTAGGTTTGCATGATTCAAGTCAATGATAAAGTATACTTTTACATTGACTTGAATCATGCAAACTGATTCTGCAAAATTCTTTACCCATTTCCTTTTATTTGGAGACCCAGAGATGTATACTTACATAGATAAGTTAGTTTACTTCTTTACATAGACATACCAGGACAGTGCATAGGTAGGCCTCCTGACTATATAAATCATCCAGCAAAGATAAGAAAGGTCAACATAGTAGATACAGCGCCAACGAACGAGACAAGGTCGGGATTGATTGATTTACAGCGGCTGGAAGAAACGGATACGGATGTCCTCGTTCAGAAGAATGCCACTAAAATACGGGAATTCAAAGTCTTTGATTACACTCTGTGAAATTAGGAATCAAGGCTGTGCAGTTGTTTACGAGTACAAGAGCAGCAGTAATGTGTTTCAAAACTTTGAAATAGATATATTAGATTACAAATAATTTGAAACATAACCTGATTCAATTCAATTGAATTGGAACGCAGAGCTTTACAAAAGTTTATGTATGACCTGTCAAATAAACCTTCAGGCACCGTCTCTCACAAATCAGATTTTTATAATTCGTTATCTTACTTTGGATTGTTCTTTTATTCTGTAATATTTATTCATTTATTTTGTATTACTTAGTTATTCTATATAAATATTTATTGAGTGAGAGAAACAAGTAAATAAATGAAAATTAATTAATGTAGCTTAACAAAAGCTTATCATTAAACAGCAAATGTAAAAAAATCCAGCTCACGTCTTGATAGAAACATTAGTTACTCATGCTGGGCTAATAACTCCATGGCACCTTCATTTATAATCCTAGATAACTCAGAAAAGAACCGAGATAAAGATATATTTATGTCAGCGCAACGTTTTTCACTCAGTTGCGGGACATTCCGAGTTTCGTAAACAAGGTTTATGGAATTCTGGACACATTCCTTTCAGATTTAGCTGCGACACGCACAATTTTATACGGAGCTTAGAGGGAAAATATAGAATAGCGTTGTCAGTTACTTAGAGCGTCAAATATTCATCGTTTTTAAATGGTGCTGGGAAATATCGCGAGGAAACCAGTTAATTTCTATAAGTAGTTTATATATTTTACAGTGTTAAACCACACTTAGGTAGGTATATCATATAAATGAAGGCAGCTCGCGATAGTGTCGCAAACTGTGACGTGAGAAATGTTAACTTTTGCTAAATGTGGGTACCTATGTAGCAAATAAATATATAGACATACCTCTTGGGTAAGGGGGTAGTGCCCCCTTAGACATCATCATAGGATCAAATAATGCCTAAAGATCTGAAAGAACCATATCTACCGCACCTATGAATAGGTACAGTCCTCATCATGAAGTATGTATGTATGAATCTCATAATCCATGGTTTATCTATAGCTTGGTAGCTAACCTCCATGGTTACGATACTTTATACCGTCGTGGCGCCAAGCAGTGTAAACACCGTTTGATATAAACCATGATACCCTTAATGATTTGTTATGAAAAGTTGAAATGCTGATGACCTGAATAATTTAACTGAGTTCGTTTTAATTACTCTCATAATATTTAGATTTAACAGTGCAATTTGGTCAAATGAGCCGATTTCGGATCACTATTTCAAAGGCAATTTTGGGCCAATATTATGACTGCACTTTAGTAATGCAAATAATAGCAGCAAAGCGAAGTCAGGGCGAATAGCTATTTAAATGACATATTTTAATATCCGATAATGCAATCCTGTTACACCTACCAAGAGATCCATGCACCACAACACAATCAGTTAACTAGATAAATAGTACACTTTAGTCAGCCAAGTGTAGCGTGTGATGCCAGACAACATTTTGCTGAGGTGTTAATATCTTTTTAATTTTACAATTACTTTTACTTTCTTTGAAATGTCTCCTTCTTGTGTAGGGAGTCGCATTGGAACAGGCTATAAGTCACCTGCCGGTGAAGCCATCAAAACGGTCTACAAGACCGTTTCAATGAAATCTACGAAATGAATTAAAAATCGTATTACGATATAATTATAATTAAAATAATATGGCTTTTTAGGCGCACTGATTCGCCTTGAATATTCCTTAGCAATGACGCAATCCGCCAGGACTGTTAAAGGAAGCCAGACGCGCCGAGCCTCGCCTGGGCGGCGCCGGCGCTCGCCTTGTAAACAACGCCCAACTAGGTACATACATAAACTCATCATTTATGTATCTGAAATATAACCAACTTATGCCCGTTTTCACCAACGACTCCTAAACAGTCTCCTTACTAAGTATTACCTAAGCTAGGTGATCCCTTAAATCCCCCTCCTACCTAAATTCATTTTCACCAAGCTAAGTGACCCCTAGCGAACCACCACCTAACTATAAGTGATGTTTTTTACCGATTCAATTTCATTCATTCAATTTCTGGTTTTTTACTGTCAACATGTAGGCTGTATGTTGATTGTCTATGCTTTAAAAATAAATAGTGTTTGTTAGACATGTTTGTTTTGCTATATGACATCGAGTTTATGATAATTGTCATTTCGTGTGCTTAGAATTGGCTAAATGCGTGGCAAAAGCCGGCGAAGCCAAAATAAAGAAAAAGAAGAAGAAGAAGAACTTTTTGTTGTCCTGGGACTCAATTTTTGATTCAATTTTTGTCAGCAGGAAAAGGACACTTTCTTTAGTTAACTTTTGGAAGAAATCAATTCTCTCACGAAATATACGTGGTCGATCCCTTATTACACGATCTGTGATCACTTCTAAAGAGCATGATCACTTCTATAGCCTCAATAACATCAATGAAATCACTTATTTTTAATAATTATAAATATTAGCAAACATTCACAAACTGATAAAACTGTCACCTATATTTAGGACCCCGAATTTCGGCCCCCTAAATTTAGGTAACACTTAAAGCTTTTAGGTGACGGATTGGGAGTGGTGAAAACCATTTCTTTCTTAGGTGATCCCTAAAATGAGATAAGGTGTCACTTAAAATTTAGGATTTGTTGGTGAAAACGGGCATTAATGTCTGAGAGGTGCTTATAAAAAGTTGGCCTATTACCTTTGTGTAAGAAACGTGCCTTTGCTGTTTAAAAATGGTACTTAATCACAATGTCTCTGATGATCTAATATTTCTATTGTAGGTACTTATAGTCGTAAGCCTGTTTGTTCCTCAAGACATTTTATGCAAACTCCGACTTTTCATAATGTTGCACATCCGAAATGGATAGCTGTATAAACTTGTACCTACGTATCATTTAAGACCTACCCTTGTACAACAGTTTTGCAATAAAATATTTTTGATTTCTGATTTCTGATTTCCATTATCGAGTGAAGTTGCTGGCAAAACAAAACTGAAACAGGTAGGTAAGTAATAAACTCGACATTTTGCGGTTTTCAGTCCTGCAGCTGGACTATTGAGCTTTGTTTGAAGGGGCTGCCAGCAGTGTTGTTACACGTGACTCATTTATCGTCACAACACCGGTTTTGGACTACCCTTGGGCTTTTGTTTAGGAAACTTTGCACTGAAATTTATGAATTGGATGGAGGATATGATGAAAATGAATCATTAACCTGTACACCACTGCTGGTAGTAGATGTCTCTCAGATAACGATTATTTCCAAAGAACGACATCTATACCTATATATATAGATATTTGTTCCGGGTCTGGATGTATTTCTATCTATAATATGTATGTATTTACAAAAAAAATGTATCTAAGTAGTATATCAGTCATCTGGTTACCATAACACAAGCATTAAGTTGCTTAGCTTGGGACTAGAGGACGCCGTGTAAAATGTCCAACATATTATTTATTACATACCTATTATTTTATTTTTTTATATAGGTACGTAACACCTAGTAGTATTCACTCAGATATTTAAACATCCATGATCCTATGAAGATATTTAGTACGAGAGTTACGAGTCAAATGATTTAAATTAACTTCCCTTTTTCTCTAATGAAACGGCAGGATCTGAAGCACGTGCCAGTCATTGCGCAAGCGCAGCTATGTCTGACTAATGACAACGCCCGCTATTTCGTACTATGACGCAATACAGGTGACTTTTGTAATACTTAGTGCTTTGGAAATAACATTATTTACGTAACTGAACACAATTAGAAAATTATTGAAAACAGTCTGCAAGTTTGTGAGCTTATACTAATTATACAATAATTAATGGTGAAACTTATGCTATCTTTACCCCCATGAGAGAGGCGTGATTTTAATATGTACTAGCTGCGTCCCGTGGTGTTAGTTCCCGTTCCCGTGAGAATACCGGAATGAAAATTAGCCTATGTGTTAATCCAAAATTACAGCTATCCTGGTACCAATTTTCATTTAAATCCGTCCAGCCGTTTGAGCGTGAAGGAGTAACAAACATTAATTTGGATCATACTCACAATCGTTTATGATTCCCCGAAATCCGTGACATACAAATTCAGCACTTGTGCTAAATAACTGCGTGTGAAGTCAACGTTATAAACAAAATTAACCCAATAAATATGTTTCAATGATTAAAATTGAGAGTAATTGTTTTTACATAATCTAGCGCAAAGACTACTACTATTACTACTACTATTCTATTCGTTCGTTCGTTCGTCGTATGAGCAAGTGACGGAGTTTTTAGGCCGCCTAAAGGCCTCCGTCATGGCTTAACGACTTTAAAAGCGGGGACCGACAATTTAACGTGCCCTCCGAAGCACGAAAGCGCTCAGATGAAAATGCCACTTGCGGTCACCCATCCAAGTAGTGACCGCTCAGAACGTTGCTTAACTTCGACGATCTATCAAGAACGTCTTAGCAAGCTTCGGCACGAGCGCTTCTATTGTACTATTCTATTGTAACGGATTTTATGACAATTTGAAATTTTAAAATGGTGAATTCTCAAGTAACAATGTGTATTCAAATTTCAAATACACTTAGGGCCTCGTTCACCATCCTCAAGTAAAGTGTTGATTCGTTACTTAACGAGTAACGTCATTCGTTCTATGCGCCAAATGTCAATTACTCGACACTTTACTTGGAGACTAGCCTACTCGGAACTTACTTGAAGATCGTGAAAGAGGCACTTAAACTGAGTGTCAACAGTGGACTAGTGTAGGTGCTGGGCAAGCCTATTCTTTCTCACCAATGTCCCAGGCACTGCATTGTCTTGTTCCGTGTAGGCAAAGATTTCCTACTGACGCTGTAGTCATCTAGAAAAGGTGTCTTTTCAACAAGAGCCTTGCTGAGCCACGACAATAGTACCATTTTATACAAATCTAAAAACATTCTAACACTTTACGTTATATACATAGACATAATATTTAATGGCAAATCTGTACACAACAACAACAATCAGGTAAAATAACAAAACAGAAAAGAAAAAACGAACAGTTACATGTAAAATAATATAGGTAAAACAAATTTAGTGTAAACACACGCAATATATTGCTATGTATGTACCCACAGCTAAACGAAAATCCCTATTAAATGTAAATATAAAAAAAAAATTACTTATGATGTACCAATGTAGATAATGAATAATAAATAATAATCTAGATGACGCCGTGTGAAAATATGTCCAATGATATTTATTTATTTATTTATTATTTAATGTACATAAATAGGATAAATTTACATTTCTTTCATTACACATTATAATAGTCTTTCATTGAAATCGCACTAGGCTTGTAACTGACTGACTCTGATATCCGTCTTTATTGTGATCTACGGAGAATGTTTTCACCTTGGACTGTTATTTATTTTGAACTAAATTCTAATAAGTGTATTTTAGTTATATTTCTAGCAGGCAATAAAAAACGATACAACGGGATGCAAGGACTCGCAAAATAGTTACAAAGTGTGATATAAATAAATGTTTTAACGAGACATTTCTAAATGTGGGTCAGAGAATAAGCTTCCTGGCTTAAATTATCTACATTTGTGAATCTACACTAATATAAAGTGACTTGCAGTGATGTCGCTTGTCTTGTACATCCTGTGGTCGTAGGTAGTGTGGTATCAAATCAAATCTTTATTACTGACACATAAAATCACACTAATAAACATTTACACACACAAACCTTCACAACATTGTGAAGGTTTGTGTATGTGAATGTTTGTTACTCCATCACGCTCAAACGGTTGGACGGATATGAATGAAATTTGGTACCAGGATTGCTTATACAATGGATTAAAAATAGGTTTTTGAATACCGGTATTAACACCACCACACCGGGAACGGGGAACTATTCACCGCAGGCGCAGCTAGAATAGATTGTTCCTCAAATATTTTTTTAAGAAACTATCTTTTAAACATAAGATTAAAAAAAAATAGCACAATTACTTATTAAACACTAAATATTAAGTTTTTCTTAAACTTTCGCGATCACAATTCATATTTATAAATACATGAACACGGGGTTAGTCCACCCGCGAACATGGCTATTGCATGCAACATAGCCGAAACGTCGGGACGTAAAGAAATAAGGTAATTAACGCGATAAAATCCCGTGTCCATGTATTTATAAATATAAATTAAATTCCAAATGATTATTTACTTAAAATTTATGATCCTAAACTACATGGTTGTGAATGCTCGCTTGTCACGTCATCACTGAGCTTGCAGAATGAGCGCAGTATGCGACCCAATGCTGTCATGCATACCAGCTCAAAATAGCGTGGAGAATACATTAATTGCTCTAAAAGAAATGAATGCGATGGTAGAGTGCACTACCCCACGTAAAGTGGGACAGAGAAAGAAAGATTATGTTGGTTTCAGAACAATTAAATAATAGGTAGGTACTTGCATTACCGTTTACCAGGTTTCACTTACACCAGCGCAGCGTGTTCCACTAACTGCACCCAGGAGAACACAATACAGGTCATAGATTGTGATGTCCACTGGGTACAATTTATTTGACATTGAAAAATAAAAAAATATGATCACGACTGTATTTCCAAGAGACGGTAGACATTCTTTGAGATCTTTTAGAAATTTACAGATCCTATTAGAAGATGTCTAAGAGGGTAGTCAGAGGTATGTCCAAATAAATATTTGGAACATGCCCACATTTTGCAGAAGTTAACATTCCATACGTGACAGGTTGCAAGCCCATAACATTGATATGATAGAAGTTTATCAGGAGTTTCATAGTGGCACAGCATTCCGGGATGTTGGCGCGTGTCCAGCGGCAGGGCCGGCGGTCAGGTGTTTAAGTGTTATTTGCCATTTACTAGCGATTAATGTCCGCGGGTAGCTTTAAATTATAAAAGCTAGGGCTGGATTTTACATAGGTCGTGAAATTAATTAGCAGATTTGGCTATGGTCTGATTTGCATGAACAAAAAGCCAATGTATTGGAGTAAGATGGGCTTCGCTTGATGATTAACAATTCGACTCAACTGGACAACTGTAACAAACCCAATTGTTAAGCTTAAATACTCGATGACATCAGACACGTGTTGGAGGATCAGAAGCAATTACAGAAACACATTGCAAGGTCATAAGCAAATATGTTTATCTAGGTACTTAAACTTATCGAAATAAGGTGTAAGACGACTTTGGAAAAACATGCTGATGGTGAAGAGGATAAATACCAACTAATAAAATAAATATAATCTTATTCTAGTTGACAGTAACAAATCGTATGTTTACGGAACTCTCAGAATTATTATGATTTATGCAAATTGAGAGTGAATGAGACGTGACAGGGAAGTGCACACGCCAGCTCAACTCTTTGATGGAGCAGGCTCGAGCGCCAGATGAGCCGATGAGGTATTTGAGGAATGTCCGTGTTTATTTCTGGATAGCTTTTGAATCGAATGGTTGAAGAACATGAAAATAACCTTCTGGTGTATATCACAATGCTGTCAAAGAAAACAAAAAGTGGCCGTGAAAATGTAGTCATGGTAGAGGCGAGGTTGTAAATAATTAACAAACTGTTAAACCTGTGAAATTATCTTGCAGAATAAAGGTTTGTTGTAACAATAGGTAATCTGAAACTAAGTTGAACATTGCGAATTGTCATATTGTTTAGCGATCGGGATGTGTCCTAATTGTACAGAATCGTCTACATCATTTGAATTTAAAAAATTATTATAGGTAACTTTTTGGGGATTTAATCTCTGAAAAATGCTTACCTACCTTAGAAGCAAACGTTCCGATCTATAGCCGCAAGTTGCTACAAATGCCAACTACATTTTTATATAAAAAAATATAAATATCTTTGGACATTTCAGACGGCGTCATCTAGTCCCAAGCTAAGCAACCTAATACTTGTGTTATGGTAACCAGATGACTGATATAATACAAAAATATTTTTTTTTTGTAAACACATACATTATTATAGATAGAAAAACATCCAGACCCGGAACAAATATCTGCAGAACTTACAAAAATTTGTCCCGCGGCGGGATTCGAACCCGCAGCCTCCGAGTCTCAGGCGAGCCTTCGCCCACTGCGCCATAGAGGTCGTCAACAAAACTAAATTTATGAACCAAACAAAACTAAATTCGAACGTAAGATGCGATGTGAGTAGGTATTCAACAAATGTTTAATTGCTTACGTATCGAAATGACGTCCTACCTATACGATTCAATTTAGATTCCTCGTTGATACGTACGTTGGTTGTAACGAATTTAGTGCACCCACCGTGGCTAGATCTAAATCAATCTGAACTTCATAATGCCTGGTATTCCGATGCGATGAGTCAGATACATTCGTCATGCGTTCACTTAGATATTTATCAACAGCAGACACTGGATTTTACTGGATCAGAGCAGACAGGAGATATATTTGATGGGCATCTTCACATAATGCCATAAACTATTGTTGCTTAGGTATGTACTTAGGAACCTACTGATGTCTTTGTATTGTAAAATAAATCATCAGTTGCTCGTCTGAATTGCAAAGTTAAGATTCAAATAGTTTCAAAAGGTTAGATTGGATTAATTAATTACTTTTACAAATACGTAGAAGAGACGTATTATCAAAGACATGAATGGCAATTTAGATTCTCATCCCTGAGTATTTTAAGTTGGAAGTTAATTGTTAAATGTCAGAAAGTACAAACTGCTGTTGGTATGGTAGTGTTAATATACGCAAATAAATGGCCCAACAAATAAGGCCTGCTCAGTGCGACTTCAGTTCGCTAAATCTAAATATAACTTCACAGTTTTTTGTTTACGAGCAAGGTGAGTTGGCTCGGGGGCATTTGGCAATTCACGGGACAGAAAATTGTATATTTAGATGGTTATTTCAAAATGTCTGAATCATAAACGTGTTTGTTTCTAAATATACTAGTCATTCCTTTTTTCTTTTATTTATTTGCTGTCTAAAATAAATTATTATGTAAGTAAAGAAAGTTAAAACACCTAGACTGTCTGACAAATAATGCCTGAAAAAAAAGTAATAAGTAAGTATAGTCGTTAAAAAATGCTGTTTGACAGCCAACCTTAGATACTTATTTTCCGAAGTATCTTCTCATAAGATACCTACTTATAGGTTTTTTTTACTTTTTTACTTATACCTAGGTACAAAACAGCTGTTTATCCAACATAGTATGTAGCATAACTCAAGTTTGAAGAACATTGTAAATAAGTTCTCTTCATAGCTCAACTGATCATGATCACCATCACCAGTTGGAAGCAAAGCAACAATTAAACAGTCTGCTAAAATTGTTGCCATCCTTTTTATTCCCATCGCTATGAAAGGGACGGCAACAATTTTAGTTAGCTTAGTTTAGCTTTTGCGACACTCAGAATTGCCACTACTTACTACATAAAAAACCTAACATATTGACCGGACAAGAATCATACGTGACCTTGGGATTCAGCTTCCAACAACCTCCGAATTCCTTAATATTTTCGACGCAGAAACAGCAACTCTTTCAAAACAGAGTGAAAATAGCCATCGGCGACACGCAACAACGCATTCCCATCATTCCTGCGGCGACCTAGAAAGGTGTAGAAGAAAGTGCGTAGATCCAACGAAAATAACAATATTTACGTCAAAAGTTTTACGATGTTTTTGGGATATTATAAGTAAAATAATAATTTGTTTCACGCATAAACTAAATAGACAGTAGTTATGCAGGTATTGTTAGGTAAGTCCCTAAAGTTTATTATCATTAGGTATAATTAGACTTTTTCTAGACAAGTGAGTTGATAAAAGGATTAAGGCATGTGTTCACCACCATCTTTTATATATACTGGTCAAAATGGAAAGCATGCGTGCAAGTTTTTGGCAACAGTTATCTAATGAACTCTAATTTGGTAAAATGAACACGAGTTTAATGACCATGTTAATTTAGGTACCAACGTTAATCAACACTTTACAGTTCATTGTTCTTACAACGTTTTCAAAAACCGATAGATATTTTTAAAACGGTTAATGTAAACAGCTAAAGATCGAGATGGTTGGAAGAGTTTGGGGGAGACCTTTGCCAAGCAGATTAAAAAAATGTAAAAATACCTAATACCTATAAAGTTCCAACATTTCAAAATTTTCTAAAGATTCTTTGAAAGTCACTGTTGGTCTGAAGCTGTAGGTGGTACAACCATTTTCAAGGATAAGAAAAACGGTGTGGCTCATAATTTGCATCTTGTAGGTAGGTAGGTACCTCCTTTAACTAAGTGTTGCCTAAAATAAAGTTTACAATAATTATTATAATTGTAATACTAGGCTAAATAAAATGTTAGTTAATGTAAAACCCTTTATTCAAATAGTACCTACGCTTATTTGCGACTGTAGTGATAGTTATAAAAAAATTGATACCACTCGTTGAGCGGTGAAACCAAACACGCGCCGTACCGTGTCTTCCTTTTCAAAATAAGAGATACTTAAGTAGGTACCTGATGAGACATTAAGCTCCTTGGTTTTGGCACAAAATGCACTCATTACGGTGGATATAGCAAATATTTGGCAGTTGCGACTAGAACAAGCTGTACCTAAGGGCAGAATAACATCTGGGAGCAAATCCAAATGTCATACGAAAATATCTTAAGTGCCTTTCTACTTTACAACAAAGATAACAAAGTCGACCTCATTCTGGGCTATAACTTTATAATAAGTATTTAATTTTAAAAGCTATGCACTAGGTATTGAAAAGTCTACTTGATTTTAAAATGCTTGTAATTGTACTCCATATGCCTTCGTCATTCTGTAAAATTTCAACAAATAACGGAACAACGATGTGAATGAAAGAATTGATTGAGTCACATAAAACCAGACAGAACACCAGCCTCATTGTCTGATATTGTAAATGTGGCGGGAAAGAATAGATTCTACTGGCACAGAATCTAAGAAGTAGCGCTTAAATGAAACAGCCTTCAGTAGTGGCTGAATGTAAACTGATTAGATACTTATACTTAGTGGATCTGGACTCAGAATTTATATAGGGTGGGTACCGATTCAATGAGTAGGTTTAATTACTTTTGCAGTGATTCTTTTAAGTGCTGAGGCATGCTCAAGGCTCTATAGGAACCCAACACGAGACTTTCATTTTCCGTGACAATCCAAACTAAAGCTATCGTTACCCTTTCCTTATCACTATGAGTGATCTCTTACTATTTGGAGGAAATATTATCTTGTCTATCTACAAAAATAACTACCCAAACATAATTAGTCGGTATGAAAGTCACGTTGCTTTGTCGAGCTTTATTTTTAACTCCTAAAAAAATATCACTCCCGTATAAAAAACAGCACTAATTGCGTTCGTGGGTAGGCAGGTAATTAAAGAAAACTTTGAACTTGTACCATGAAACATTGCCAAATGTCCAAGTGGCACTAGTCGCTAAGGTGAAGTGACATCAGCGAATCTTTGGACTACGCAAATACAATTAGGTCGTAATAACTTACGGCCAAAATTAATATAAGTTATCTGTCACAAGTTCCATACAAATTGTGTTGTATAACAAAGTTGCTATGGAGATAGATCTGCGATCGTTCGTCGGATGGAATATTAATTTCGGCGAGTATTGTCGTATCGATTGTTTGTCAACATTGTAGATTAAACATTCTCGATAAAATTTACTTGATTGTGTCACACAATTTGTGTGTAAGTAGGCATCTACTAAGTACTTTTAATTATTTGTTAACATAAACCTAGTTATAAATAGCTAGACTGTGCTGTTTTTGAAGTAATTTCATAGAGACAGTCACAAAAACGTACTTTAAATAGTTTTATCATGGTGGTTCCTTGCGTTCCGCTGCTTGTATAGACGCTGTCAAAAACCTTTCATGCTTTGTCTGCAATCCAAACCAAATACATATTTTGAACAATACAATTAAAATATGGCCCTGCGCCAAAACGTCTCGTAAACTACGATGACATCGTGGTAAGTGACAGCGTCGGTCTGGCCATATAGGTATAGGTCGAGCGAGGCGAGGTGGCATTAGCCAGCCGTGCCCTTTGTGCCCCCTACGGGCTACCAGGCCTTACGGGTCTAGCTAGATAGAAGGAGGATAGGAGGGTGTGTTGGGAGTATTTCAATTTCCAAACAAATATCTAGGATTTCGGACTTTTTTGGTTATTTCAGATCTTTCAGATTTTTTTTGGCACTTGAACCCTTCCTGCTTTGTTGACCCTGGGGAGTAGTTTCTCAGATAAATAGTTTGCTGGACCCGCAAACACGAGATACCAATCTACCTATATTTATGAGTTCTTGACAGATGGAGGACTGAGCATTAAGTTTTCAAGTCGATTAATTTGGGTTGCTTAGTAGGTACCTATGTACCTATGCCAAATGTGTTAAGCAGAACCAATTTCAATAATATGAAAATTCTAGAAACGGCTACCGCTAATTCAGCCGGCTAGATTACATCATGTAGCACGCGGAAGCCATTGTCCATCACCCTCCCCCCCGCGCGTGCGCCTATTTCCGTCCCGTCCCGACTCAATGCCACGGGGCCAACAGCATCGCTCAATGAAATTACTCATTTACTAATGCAATTAGGTAATACGCACACAGAAATATGCCAGAGCACGTTTAAAAAATATTTTCATTGAGTTTTTGTTACAGCAGCGCGGAAAGTTACAATACCTACCACGTGTCAGGATGATTTTAAGACTAATCTAAAGCATTTTATATGAAAGAAAATAAATACGCTATAGGGTTATTCAACATTGTACCTAATAGGTACTAGTTACCTATTAAGCCTAATATACACAAGCATAAGGTAAGTTGCTTATCTTGGAACTAGACGAGCGAAGCTGTGTATAATGTCCAAGGATTGTGTAGAAAATATAAAAAATTGAGAAATATGAAATTGAGGTCGGGAGGTTCATCAAGAAAATAACGAAATAAAATTCTTATGATATTTATTTTGGTCCCAATAAATATTAAACTATCTTAACATTTTAAAACTCTGTAATTAAGTAGGTAACATTAAGTAACAATACTAAACTTATCACGATACACTTAAGAGATTTTTTCTCATGCATACAAATTGACAATATGGATTTTCACTAATTTCTCTAAAGTTACCTTACATTACACACGCTAAATGAGATATTTTATCTGGATCTTCATTCTGTGTAACATTTTTTTCAGATTCTATTAAAGATATGAAATCTTTCCTTAAATAGTACACAGAATCACCTCTCTATTTAGTTTTCTTTCATTCCATCAGTCTTATAAAATCATTCAAAACATCATCACAAATCTTTCACAAGAACATACATTTCATAATCACAGTTAAACTTATCTTAAAATCTAGGTGAAATTGAAAACTGACAATATCAAAAAATGCATTCGAAATTGTTGTTTATTCTAAGTTCTAACCCCTCTTCTTTTTAACTTCACATAAATAGCCTGTTATATTTTTCTGATTTAGTCTTTAAAAACCGGGCAATTAAGTTCAAAATGATTTGTTAATATTGAAGTTTCATTTACCTTTATATCGTAGTTTAACTCAATTGAACTAGGTATTATGTTACCATGAAATAATTTTTCAATATCTTTTGTTATGCGTAAGTTTTGGTAGTTCAATTGTCTTTCAAAGATCCAGTAAGTTAGTTCAATCGAGCATTATATCTATCCTTATCTTAATCATTAGAATTATGTTATATCTCAGTCACTTAGCGCTGCTCAATGGGTCCGTACCGCTGTCTGAACCAGGTCATGGCAATGTAGTCTGGTTCATAGACGTCTGGGATCTCTTTGTCGATAGCCTCGCAGTAGACCATCTTGACAGAAGCCTCGCCGAAGAGACGCTCTTCGTACTTGATCAGCTGCTTGAAAAAGCCGGTGTTTGGTCGGATTTGGGGCCTGGAACAAGGAGAAAAGCTTTAAATATAGCACATTTTTTTTATAATGGCCGTTATTATTTCGGATCTTGATTGCAAATCAGCTCTGACAAGTCGTCCTATGATAGACACCGTGGAAAACATAATAATGAATCTAGAGATTGACAACGACAAATTCCATTTGACTCCTTTTCGATGTTAGTATTATCCAGTAGGTAACAAGTGGTTTTTTCATTATAAATGAAAAATCTTACTAAAAGTTAACATAGATACAAGCGATCGCTCTTACGCCGAGCTAAGTGGTTTTTGTTTTTTCTAGCTTTTCAATTCTGATCAAGTTATCCATGACCTATTAAGTGGATTTGTAACATTATCTTACCGCCTCTGCTTCATGTGATGGTAAGCATCCCTGAGCGTCATCTTCTGCCATTTGACGAGGTACGCCAGGCAGAGTGTGACGGATCGCGACACACCAGCCACGCAGTGGACTAACACCACTTCCCCATTTTTGACCACCTATCAACAAAATAATTTCATTAGTAGGTTCTTAAATTCTACAAAACAAAAACTTCAACCCATCATTCCATATTTAACTAATATTCAGACAAAATGGCATAAAAAATAGAAGATCTCTACTCAGAATTGAATGCAACCAGACAGACAGACAGAACGTGATTTGCTTTAGTGTGTGTAAATTAACAAGTTCACATGGATTTCGCTGAAACTTGAAATATACATAGTTTATGACCTGGCTACGTTTTATCCAGATACCTATGGTACCACGCGCAGGCTCGAGGGTTTGTAACTATAAAAAAAGAAACAAAGCCGCTTCTGAAACTACCTCACCTCATTGATCAGATCAGCAGTCCTCTCCATATACGGATGCATATCGGAGTTGGGGGTGTCCAAAAGCGGCACAAAGTGTCTCGGCACGTAGTCCTCCGGGGGCGGGCCAAGTTCAGGAGCTGCGCTGACGATGAGCCCTGGATGCAGGACCCTCACGGCTCCAGGGAGGGCGTGCGCTCCACACACATACAGGTAGTTGGTGATCCGGGAGACACCAAGAGGACATCCACTGTGGAAGGAAATTATGTTAATACTGTCAATCAATTTGTACCACTACAAGATAAAAAGCTCTATGGTTTTGTACTGAGTCTTTTAAAAAGTCATATGGATTTGAAGCCCTCTCTCCAAGGAAAACTATTACGTTACATATTAGTATTAATCATCTGAAAGAATCCAATTAAATCAAGCTGCAAAACGAATCTAATCACCTAGCCATAAAGTGGACTATCAAAGTCTCTACACCAGCTGATTTACTCTAGAAAATGCCGCCAGAAATCATAACAGCGCGGCATTCCTGGGAGCGCGTCAACAAGCCGCGTAAACACCACATTCCTTCCAGTTGTGTCATCTGGCAGCCTGCCAGCTGTCTGACCTAGCGGTCTTGCCTTGCACGAAATTGCCTTATCTCTCTGTTGTTTCAATTTATGACTGTCAGATTTTTGCGTTCTCTTGACCTTAGGAATAGATTGGTATTAAGATTTGTTATAGGGTGTGTGTGTTCAAGAGATCGTGTTTTAAACTGGTTTCCAATTAATACCTATTTTGCATATCTAAAATCTCTAGGAATGTAAGTATGTATATTAATAAGGCTCATTCTACAGTGGTTCTAATAATTGATTATTACGTCTTAGTGAAATTCAAGAGAAAATCTGAGGAAAAACTAAATTTTTTCATCTTTAAAGCTTATAACCAGACAGTAGTGGCAATTCGGAGTATCGCAAAAGCTAAACTTAACTAACTAAAAATGTTGCCGTCCCTTTCATAGTGACGGAAATAAAAAGGATGGCATTAATTTTAGTTAGTTTAGTTTAGCTTTTGCGACACTCCGAATTGCCACTAGTAGGTCTATATCTTCATCAAGCCTAGTAGTAGTTACTGACAGTAATGCTTTATTATTAAATAACCGTTTTCAATTCTTACATGTTAAGTTCCTCCTTGGTCAGCTTCTGTGACTCCAACACCACTGTTGGTTCGTTCTCGTACCCCACATTCGCAACTTTGTCCGCTGCTGTAAGGACTTTCATTGCTACTTCACCAACAAAACTGCCCACACTCTTTTCAGGTTTACTTAGTCTTAGCTTCTTTCGTCGATAAATTCCTTTAACACTTTATTTCAGCTTTTCTTAATAAAAAAACTGTTTATATCTGAACGTTTACTGCAGATAATTTATTTGAGTTAACTTTTTTCTGAATTTTCATTCAAGAGTCTTCGAGTAATCGTGTTTTATATCGATGCCCGCGGCGATTCGATTAATCTGGAGGCGTGCGCTCGCGCAAACGTACAGACGCGTACTGAAGCTATCCCGGGTGCGCTGGGCACCTGTAGATCCGCTGATTCCTCAGTCCGTGACGTTACTGTTACTTCTTCTGTGACACTGACGTACATAGTAATATATAATCTGTGGTTGGCTAATACAAACTGATGCGTGTTCTGCGGTATGTGCGTACTAACTGCTGCGTGCGCTGTGACGGGATTGCAATATCCGGCATTCCGCGGCTATTCTGGGCGCGTGTGACGCTACTTTGTTTACATCGCGCGTTTCAGAAGGGTTTGGTTTATTGCTTTCTTTAGTATAATTTAATTAGCTTATCTATATGAAAAGTATTTGTTCATGTAGGATACTAACCTACGCTAACCGATAGGATACTGACTTGTTAAGAAGTTTATTACGCTTTCGCAATGTTTTATACCTACTAATGAAAGCCAGAGTTAGATGAAATTACTTATTACATAATATCATGTTTCTTACATACGATTGCAAAAATGTAGAGCAGCGTAGTTTAAAAACTGTAAAGTGTTTCTATAGCGAAGTCTCATAAATCTCAGGTGGCGGCTTCCGGCCACTCTCCTTGGGATTTTGACAAGTTATTTTCGTTTTGGAATGTTAAAAATCTTAAAAAAAAATTGTCTGTAATTAGTACTGCTACACTATAAAAAATCTAATAATTAAATTTTTTTTAACTCTGAATTTTAGGAAAAGATAGCGGATCTTCAATAATTAACGCAATTAACTTACAAAATCTTTACAACAATTGTTATGTGCATTACCATAACTCTCAACTCAGATTTAAATCTTACTCTACTATGTGATCCAAACGATACGCCTTATCCCAGTAAGTATACGTTTTTAGTACATTTACCTACATTGTAACCTAAAAACATTTTTGCATGCAAATATATTTTGAAAAATAAATTGTTTTTGAATTTAACTTTCTAAAACTACAAAACCATAATCCTCAAAACATATGTTTTCTCCGCCAATTAATGTCAGCTTGTGAAAAATGCCACATTAAATGCACTCAACTGAAAATAAAGCAGATTAGGTATATCGTAGCCAATCGTTGTAGTGAGATGTGCCAATTTGCACACATTACACTTTTCAATGTTTCGTTAAATAGTATTTACCTATTGATATATTTAAAATACAGAATGTACCTACCGAAAAGATAAAAAAAAATCTCAGAGCTGCTGAATCTCTACACGCAATTTTTCTTGTGAACGTAAACGCCTAATTAGTGTTTATATTCCCGTGCTTCGACACGCGTAGCACTCCAAAACAACGTAGCACCATTGCTACGCGAACTACAGTAATGTTTAATAATTTCATGGATCTGAAAAGCTGCATTGTAAAATTTGATATTTATTTTTTTGAGGTTCATTTTATTTCATTAAATCAACCAAAAGAAAAATAACTAAGTAGATTCTAGTGGTAAAAGATAGGTACTGAAAATATAATGAATATAAGCAATTGATTGATTAAATATGAGCATATGGAGGAAATTGCATCATTACACCGACAAGAGCTGAGCTCTTAAGTTTTATAATATGAGCAATTAAAGTAGCTTTGTTAAATTTCGTTAATATTTTATTTTTTAGGTAGCTTGTGCTGTGCACCTTAAAATAATATTATAGCAATCTTGCTAGAGATGTTCTCATTTTTAGTCAGTAGGTGCCATAAACACTTCACTATCGCGTTCATTGTCCAGTCCATGCCATGACGCAAATACGAATCTTGCATGTCCACGTAGCTGGGCCAGGAATGGCTTATCATTATCAGAGACCATTAAAAGTACTTGTTACTTAATCACTACTGTACTTCAGTATAAATGAAAAAATGAAATACCTAAGTGTGGTTTAACACTGTAAAATAATAAATAAACACTACTGTACTGACTCCAAATCGCAACCTACAAAAAATCTCGAATGGAACACACACAAAGATTGATTAATTCTTTAGGAACAATTTTTTTTTAATTCCTTTGTTTTATAAAAACTTTGGCTTTGAGTTTATTTAGGTACAGGTTTATTATAAAATGGTTGTTAAGTTTAATTTTTGTCTGTAATGGGTAATTCCAGGACTGAAATTCTAAAATTTCTATTTACATAAAAGGAATAGGTACCTACTAATTAGGATGAGTTTGTTGTTTTTGAATTGTTCCACCAAATTCCCGTGGAAATCCCATGCGGCAATATACCTATAGGTACCTACTTAAGGTGGCCCTTCCCGGTGCGTCTATCATCGACGCAGGCATAGCTGAAAAGCTTGTTGTTTCATCCAGCGCAATGCTAGAAAAAGAAGCAAAGCGAAAAAAGAGAGATAGCGCCTCAGCGCTCGGCATTCAGTAGGTACTTTCGCCGCTCACTCGCTCACTCGAAAAATAGTGTGCGGAAATTTCATAAAAAGTGTTCCAGGAAATACGTTTTTTTCAGTAAGCCTTACAAGTTTGTAAAATAAATATTAGTCATTTAGAATCTCCATAAGATTTGCAAGGTTTCTATGACAATATTTTCTTTACGTTTACAATTTATGAGTACATTATGAACGGCCAAAGTTCAGGTAAAATTTATACTAAAAACCGGTTTTTGGAAGCTTATACTGAATTTGTTTCTCAAAATTTTGATTTTTAGTTTGTATAGAAACCTAGATATAGTGCACAAGATACCTATTAGTCCAAAAGTTTAAAAGAAAGATCTGTTACAACGACATAATCACGTACGAGCGTTTGTATGAAAAGTAAGCCGGGTTGACCGCTCTTAAAACGTATAGATAGGTACCCACAAATAAAATAACAGATTGTTTATTTTATTTACCTATTAGAAAAAAATAATTGCAAAACATTCATACAAAACTGAGTAAACATTTACCTAAGTAGGTACCTTATGATAAGGAAAAAGTCCTATTTAGATAAACGCATTCGAATATTTATGATTTTACCTACTTATCACATAACTTTCGCAATAAATCAAAATGACTTCTATCTACTTCAATGTATCTACAATGAGCAACTCCCATCATCATCAAGGCAAATTTCAAATCATCACCCAACTACTATTGGCACATTTGCGTATTTACATAGAGCTGACGTCAGGAAATTCATGACATCAGGTAGGTAAATACGCGATAAAGTCTCGTTTGATTTTGCCTATGAATTCCTAATACTTATAATCGTTGTATGACGGGATCCTATACTATAAGATAAAGTTTGATTTCATTTAATAATTCCTAATAATAATACTGTTAACATTTTTTTTTCTCTCTTTCTTTTTTCTGCAATCGGTCTTACGTGTCCAGTAGTTGAGTTGCAAGTTTGTTTGGGTGAAGGGCTAGACGTTCAATGTACTGCTTCTTGATTTTCTCTATTTCAGTAGCCACGGTCGGCATGTTGAGGTAAATACTGTTAACATCACAATTTTCTCAGGCTAAGTTTCAAAGGAATTCCGCCCTTCACTCCTTGCACCACGTTGCTGGCGTGGTCCACCTCGGGCACCCGTCGCGTTGAAGCGCAAGGCTCTACTGAGAACTTCTGAAGCAGTGCTGCTAAACCGGCTAGGGACTGCATTTCACCGAGACGGGCCCCTGGAAAGATAAATTACTAGTTGATAAATTGTTCAAAAACATTATTAACAAAAAATCAATTTCAAAAAAAATATGTTCAGTTTACCTTGGATAAAGTCCAATAAACTGAATAACATATTATGTTTTTAACTAATTATACGAACCCAAAATCTTGGACGCATAATAAGAGCAAGACGTCAAATAATCCCATAGACGAGGGGTTTACTAATAACAATAATTTTGAATTGCGGTTCCTAGATGAATCTTAGCAGTCCTTAGGTACCTATTATCGTCCTTGATGGTTTTACTAAGTACCCATTCACACTAAGCTTGCTAAGACGTTCTTGATAGATCGTCGAAGTTAAGCAACGTTCTGAGCGGTCACAACTTAGATGGGTGACCGCAAGTGGCATTTATATTTGAACAAAAAAATCTTATTGGGTAGAGCGGCTGCAGGTGAATACTAAAAAAAAGTAAGTTCGTATGAGCAAGTGGCCATTTTAGGCCGCCTTAAGGCCTCCGTCATGGCTTAACGACTTTAAAAGCCGGGACCGACAATTTAACATGCCCTCCGAAGCACGGAGACACTTGCCGTCACCTTCCCAAATTGTAACTTTTGTAACCAAGAACGTTGCTTAAATCTATCAAGATCTAAGTCTAAGTACCTACCTACAAGACCTATATACTACAAGATATATACGATCTATCAAGCAACGTCACGATCGCTTTAGTTAATAAAAAAATGGTAAACATACCGATACAGGCTCTAGGTCCGGCACCAAACGGTAAATATGAATAACTCTTATCCATGTCCGCGAACCTCTCCGGCCGAAACTCCGTAGGATTATCGAAGTACTTCTCATCATTCTGAATCGCCTGAATAGGGATGATAATTTTCACGCCAGGGTCTATCGTTATATCCAAGTCCGGTATCGTATACCTCTTAGCACACACCCGATGTAGGTTACCAAGAGATGGAAACATTCGCATTGCCTCCTTGAAAGCCATACTCAACAGAGACATTTCAGAGATGGATTCGTAGCAAAGTTCATTGTTGTATTTCACCAACACGTTGTCTATTTGTTCTTGTATTTTTTGCTGTATTTCCGGATGGTAAGCAAGTTGCAGGAGAGTGAAACTGGAGGCGGAGGAGGAGGTCTCAAACCCAGCCGCGAAAAATACAAAGACCTGCGCTACCATACATTGGAAATCCATCTCCATCTGAACCTGTATCGGCGTACCATCTGCATTACGCTTCTCGATAGAGTCTCCCGTGATAACTCCCTTATTCTTCAACTCCAGCAGCAGATCTATGAAGTCGTTGCGTCCAGAGGGCTTGTAGTTTCGTTGTTCGCAGATATTTTTCAGAATTTCAGCTATTCCATTCTTGATTCGGTCATCAGTTGGAGTGATTAAAGGCCTCAGCGCAGGTATAAAATCGTACAATGCGATAAGGTAGATGATTTTCGAAGTACGTTGGAATATCAGCTTGCCGAGATTTCTGAATAATGAGTTTTCATTGTTGATAGTGTCGACCTCGATGCCGAACCCGCAGGCGCCGATGAACTCGGTGGTGAAGCGCGCCATTATCTCCCGAATGTCGCACTCCCCGCCGCGCTCCACGATGCCTTCGCTCACCACCTGCACTTTCTTTGCACATTTCACGATGAGCGGGAACATCGCCCTCAGCTTGGCGGTGGTGAAGGCCGGCGTCAGGCGCTGCCGCAGCAGTTTCCACGAATCTCCATCCGCGTGGAACAGATTCGCCATAATCGGCTCCTTTTTCGGGTCTCTCCCCAAGCCACGAGGGTAAAAATACGCGAAGTCCACATTCAGAATCGCTCTAGCGATGTCAAGGTCGCGAATAATCAGCTCCGGCGTAGTTCCTTTGTAGTATCCGACAACTTTCTCTTCGGGAAATTGATTGTAGAGCTCGCTCGCTACTTCTATAATGCTTTTAAATCCAAAAGCGTTGATAAAATGATTGCCGAGTAATGGTAGCGGTGGGTTATGTTTCACGTTTCGTTTGGACCAGTAGCTATGTGTCCGAGTGGAGTAGAAGTAAAGGAGCGCGAGAGCGAGGATTGCAAGAATTAGGATCATGTTGTTTGCGTGTCGCGTCGGCGCAGACTGGTTGCTCCCACACGCGCGAACGGTTATACTTATTGGGCCTAGGATGGACTTTGAACCTGAACACTGTTGTGGAGCTGTGACAATATTATAAGCAACAAGTAGGTAAACCGCTTTTGCTTGTTTATCTTGTGAGTTTACATTTGATAAGGTAGGTAGGTACTCAAAATAGAACCCGTGAACAATAATGCAAAATTAAATCATAACTTGGTAATAGTGGCAATTCTGGGGTCGCAAAAGCTAAACTAAGCTAACTAAAATTGTTGCCGTCCCTTTCATAGCGATGGAAATAAAAAGGATGGCAATCATTTTAGTTAGTTTAGTTTAGCTTTTGCGACACTCCGAATTGCCCCCATGATTAATCAAACTGCAGATTTTTTTAGTCGAGAATAAAGTAGGTAAGTAGGTACCTAAGTACTTAGGTACCTTTGTTTGTGTCTTGTGGTAATTATGTGCAGTTGTTCTATTTGAGAGTCCGTTAGTGTTTGTATTCAAAAGCTTTACATAGTTTTATATGCCAATGCAATGAAAAGCTGTAGTGATGAGTCATAGTGCATGTGCATGCACACTAAAACAAGTGTAGTTTTGCTCTCCACTTAGACCTTGGATTTAGAAGACCTAGATTCTAGCTAGAACATTACAACACATACCTAATACCTACCTACACAGCGGACTTCGGACTAAAAAAAGCATCTAAGAACAATAATAATAATCTTTTTTTGTTGTGATTATTAGGTAGGTACTGTAGGTAAGTACCTACTTACGAAAAATACATAAAAATAGTCAATATAATAATTATATAATAATTAAATAATTAATTATGTATAAAAATAGTCGTGTGTTCATACCACACTAATATAGATACATACGAGTAGGTACGTAGTATCTCTAACTAATCTGTGTAATATATAGTTACCTACCTAACTTTTTTTGCTGATTTACATGACATAAGCACACCCAAAGAAAATAAAATCACTACGTTGCATGACGTTGATAAGCACCTACTTTTTTATCAATGACAATTACATGACAATGAAAATATAATAATCTGTAGGTCATTCAACGTAGTGTTTTTCTTGTGTTTTTATTCATTCATAATTAATTTATTGCGAAAATGGGTAGGTACCTACATGTTTGGCACTTATTTGGCTCAAAAGATCAGCATTGCCATCCAGCGCGGCAATGCTGCCAGTGTCTTGGGCACGCTTCCGTCTGGCAGTGGTTTGGATCAGTTAAGCTACCTATAGATCGTTTGTAACGATCCTTAGGTGGCTCAACTGGTTCTAATTGTAGGTATTTTGTACAGTTATGTAAATATGTAGTAGTTTAGTTTCTGTAAATAAATCGGAGAGGTTGTGTTGGTTTTTTACCCAAAAATTTTAATAAGTCGGTACATGTCAAATAAATAAAATTATAGATTACTAGCTAACTTGCCCGTGGCGTCGCTCACGTGGTACCTACCTTGATAAAATATAGCCTATGTTCATTCAGAAAGTCTAAGCTACAAATAGGTGAAATATTTTTTTAAATCGGATAAGTTGTTTCGGAGATTACCCCAAACATACAAACAAACAAACCAACTTTACCTCTTTATAATATTAGTATAGATTCTCTTTGGTCATTAAAGTCTATTTTTTTACGTAGGGATATTTCTGTATTCTGCACTGACGTGTTACCCGTTATAGAGTATAATTTGAGTATAATATCTTTGGTATTCTGAGAGTGTTTTTATGAATTTTGTTATTATCTTTGGGTGAAACTCGAAAGTCAAGGAAAAATAGTAAAATAAAATATTCTAAGAGCGTGGCTCTTTGTTAAATTCCAGTCAAAAGATATCCTATTACTATGCAAAATGTCTATGAGCCACGTAAAAATCTACTACGGGCCGTGTGATTCGTTCAACACAGTTTCTCACAAGCCTCAGAAACTGAGAGGACTAATCGGTAAAGCCTTCTCACAAGCTCCTTAGTAAGATTGTTCTCGATTATTTGTTCTGACTTGAATGTGAATTTTATTCTTATCTAATCGTTTATTTACCTACTCTACAACAAAACGGGTGATCACATCACAACAATCTTGATCAAAGTCGTGTAATAGTCTTCTTCATAATCTCCCTCAGTCTTCTTCCTGTGTGATGTCATACCGTATGTCCGTCTTCCCTTCTTATCTCATACCTATTATGTAGAGTCGGCACATGTGTCTTCTGTCCCATTTTCCCACTTATCTATAACAGCCGGCATCTCAGCACTCATATTAAAGTTTCTTATCACATCCATCTTTTACGCTTTCTGCATTGTGCTTGGGAATTTTCAGATCGCCTTCAGAAGTTAGGCTTCCGTGTGGAAACAGCGCCGGTTGAGTTCAACAACTATTGTGTTCTGGAAATGTGTGGACATGAGGTAAAAATCAAAATATTCAACCATTAATCTATACCTACCTACCTACCTACTAATATTAAGTATAACCAGACCCGGAACAAATATTTGCAGAAAATGCAAACATTTGTCCCGTGGCGGGGATCGAAGTCATCATCAAAGAGCATGTAATAGTAGGTACATCATTTGGGAATGATGCAGCTAAGCGACAGTGTCAAAAAGGATACGCTCCATTGACTGAATAGCTAGGTATTCAGCGCGCCGTTATTTGTAGATGTAGATAAGGCTCTATTAGCATATTTTATGGTATAAGGCTTTACTTGCACACTTCTAAATAATCATTATCCAATTAGGTATATCCTACTTATGTATTTGCAAAAAAATTATCTAAGTAGTAGGTAGGTACCTATATCAGTCATCTGGTTATCAATTATACCATAACACAAGCATTAAGTTGCTTAGCTTGGGACTAGATGACGCCATGTAAAATGTCTAAGAATATTTATTCATTATTTATTTATATCTTCAGGTTTTCCGCTGCAATATCCAGAACCTTCGATTCAACACCCCATACAGTCTCGACCCGGTCTGCCAGCGAGCTATAAATGCCGTCATCGACGCGTCAGCCAAGTTCAAACGAGCGAGACTCTACCTCTGGTTCTGGACTCTTATCGAAGGCCAGATCCTAATGAGGAGCAAGTACGGGCCGAAGGATTACTGGCCAAGTCAGGACGAGTTGAAATTAGAAAAGTTTGCCAATTGCATGGACTGTTTAAAGTGTTGCGGCATTTTAGCGGTCAAGAAATAAACTTTATAAGTAGGTACTATAAAATTATTCTCATGATTTTCGGATCTCAAAAGCCAGTGCCTCGAATTGACCATCATTGATTTTCTTTCATGAAAAACCCTGCGACAACATTATTTTGATAACTTTGTTAAAATGACTTGCTGAGTGAATGAAGCAAAAATTTAACCTCCTACTTCAATATTTTTATTTCATTAGGTATTTATTTTTTTGTCAGTGAAAAACAATAAGGATGGTGAAATGATGACACATGAGATTTTGCGATCAATTTGTAATTCAAACACGTTTACTTTCATGAATTAATATATTGAAACAATATTCAAGGCTAGAGCTTAGTCCGCTAAGAGGCAGTAAATAAAAACAATCCGTAGTCACAAGGTTTACCTACTTATAAAATATCATTTAAAATCTGTGAAACTTAATAAACCAACCAAGTACCTACCTACCTAATTTTGTATTTCTGTGACCAAACTTAAATATTTCTTTTTAAGTTTAAATATTAATAAAATATCAAAGGTAAGTTGTTGATTTATCTGCCCTAGATTAATTATTATTCATGAGGGTAACTTGGTAGCCTGTCGACCAAATAGCAACCCAGTCATTAATTCCTAGGTGTGAATCAAAATATTCCCAAAGTGTCACACTGTGATAGCATCCTGTGACTCGTAATGACTCATTGGAAAGAGGAAACCCAAAAATCATATTAGGTACGTGACCACAAGTCTGACACCATAAACTGATTTAAATTTAATTATTGACCTAATAAATATTGTAAAAAAATATTATTGTTTTTGATATTATTCGTGATAATTTCTCTTTATGTTAAATAATTAAATTGTCATCAAGTATAACGTCCGAAAACTGAACGCTTCATACCCCAATGTAAGCATAATCTTTGACATTCTGTAACTGCAACAATGTACCTAATAACTAGTAGTTCGCCCCGAACGAGATCTCGCTCACCGTTGGTTGGTGGTTTATTTTGTTCGACTACCTACCGTGACTAATGGCTGCTAGATCTCTACCTACGTTCATCGAGTTTTACATCAAAGTCCAATTTCAATTTTTAAATTAAAAATACCAGTTATTTGAAATTGTTTTAATTGGCCCTGGGTACTCTACTATGGTGTCGTGGTCCAACTAAGATAGTTGGACTATTTATCGTTTCGGGGCAGTGGTCCAACAAAGATAGTTGGACCACTGCCCCGAAACGATAAATATTAGAAATGGGAGCTCAGGTTATAGTGGCTAGTCATGATGTTTTACCTTTATCGATGTTATTTAACAACCCCTTGACCGATTAAGCTAGTAAGCTGAGCCGGAAATTAACGTATCACTGGTGGCTATTCGGGATGTCGCCAAAACTAAACTAATTTTTGACAGCACTCAAATTGATGTCATCCTTTTTATTTCGATCGTTATGAAAGGGACAGCAACATTTTTAGTGCTATCAAATTAGTTAAGTTTAGTTTTGGCGACATCCCGAATAGCCACCACTACCTAATAGGTATTTCAATTATTATTAAAGGTACCTACCTATATACCTACCAAGTTTCATGAAGATTGGATTAACGGTTCGACAATGCCGGAACATACAAACACACAACGCAAATCGTCCAAGTTGCCACTAATGCCGGGTTGCAATATTCAACTTACTAATAATCGTGGATCTGTCGCCATAGTAATATTGTTATCTTTTAAAAAGTGTCCTACATTTTTTGTTGTCTAAACAAAGTTGCTATGGCGATCAATCTACGATCATTCGTAAGTTTAATATTGAAACCGGCCGTTAGACCTTCGTTCGCTTCGATCACTCGATCTATAACAAGGAGATTTTGTATACTAATTATTAAAACACACTTTGTAGCGATTTCTTTATATTCCTTTAACAATCCAATAACAACTGGCTATCGGTTCGATGTTCAGAAGCCTCTATACAACCAATGCATCAATTTAAAGTCATATTCGGAAGTATTGTAATTGAAACATCTAGTTTGTTGAAATGGCATTTAATTTAAAGAATAAATAATAAGATCTCAGCATGTTTCATTCGGACGTTCGCCATTTCAACAGCCGATAACTATGTCTTAGCCGAACCGAACTCACTTCAGTATAAAACATTCTACCTAAAATTTCATAAATAACTTTAATTTTTACAGTCAATTAAAAGTGCCCAATTAAATAAATATACAAAGATTACAAAATAAAAATTACAGTATACCTAATTATACTATTCGGTTGTGCCGAGGTCTTTGAGCGGGGACAGGCGCACTGGAACAAACCTCACATAGAATAAGATCAAAATAACAAAATCAACAGCATGCTACTAAACTCAGTAGGTACTTTCTGAACATTGTGCTAATACAAATGCAACCGATTTTTCTTACTTAGAAATAGGTAATGAATGGTGCTCCGCATTATCAGAAACTGAAAGTCTAGGATGAGTAATTTCCGAGATATTATGTCAATTTTAAGTTTGACAGCTGTCATATGCAATATAGATTTTGATCATACCTTTCATTTTACTCGATCTTATTATGTTTTGTGGCTGATAGATCGTGCCATTGTCTTAATTCCTTGACATAATTATTCCATGTTTTTACTTTCTTTCATCTCTAGACCGGACAAAAAGCTCGGCGCAGCCTACACTATAAGGTTGCATTTCCAACACAGAAGGGCTATTGTCTAACTTGTCGCGAAATTAAAATTTGTCGCTATCAGGACTAAACTGTCAAATCTGACAGTAAAGTTGTCAGATTTGACGGTGACGGTAATGTGTTTTACTGTCACATATGACAGTTGTTTTTGCGGTTTACTGTAATTTTTGACAGTTTATTCATTATGGCGATGAATTTCGTTTCGCGACAAGTTGAGCCTTGTCAGATCGTACGAAGGCACTAATCTGAGGTTAACAAAAATATCTACCAATAGCATCAACTAATTTTTCTTACTTCATTCAGCACAGCTCTGTTATTGGTGGACTTTTTCATCATGGCTCAGTTTCCTCCCATAGCTTTATGGAAATGCAACCTAAAACTCTTATTGCATCGATTGGAAATGATAGATGAAATTATACAAGACACGCCCTATGATAAAACAAAAATACAGTTTGTACAAAGTTCACACGCATTTTGATCAAAAAATCATACTTTACGGAACCAAAACTACCAAAATGTAAATAACTTTTGTCACGTTTATAATTCTAACAACTTTATTGATTGAAAAACATCCAAATTAATAACATGTAGGACAGGATTCTAGCATTTTAATTAGATTTCGTAGTAATTTTTGTTCCGTTAAATCATTCACACTCAACTTTAACTAAATAAAAGTAATAAAGTTACCAGAGTCTGTATGATCAGCCTGTGACATGATATTTCACCAACTTAACATTATTATATGTATTATTTAATGTAAATCTGTCAATTTACTTAGGTGAGTACTTAATTAAATTAGCAACACTTTTGAGGATGGTTTGTTTTATCTTGTTACTTTATTTATACCAATGAAAGTGATGGCAACAGTAGACTATTGGCTAACTTGTCGCCATCACGACTTAACTGTCAAATATGGCAGTACTGTCAGATTTGACAGTTTTATAGTGATGGCGTCAAATTTCAATTTCGCGACCGCAGGTGGAGTTGGCCTATAAAGCCTGATAATGAATGCCTGGGAACTTTAGGCTGCGTTTCCATTGACGCGGAGCTGTGCGGAGCGGTGCTTAGCGGTGCATGAATTGACCAATCACAATGCTCGAAATCGCGGAGCAGAGATTTGACTCTGTCCTCTCTATGATTCTCATTGTAGGTATAGAATTATCTGGTGTGCTACTATGACATTTTAATAAGCCTAAGTTGGTGAAATTAACAGTTTCTTAATACTAGCTATTTGCACAATGACACTACAAAGTGATGTGTTTTTGACTGTATCACGAAATTGGTCAATGTTTAATCGTAAAAGATACTCTCTCTTACCGAAACCGTTAAATAATATTCTATAATACCATAGATAAGTAATAGTTCAGAGCTGATGACGTCAGCTAGGCTAGTAGAATAACTTTAAATTATATTAGCAAAATAATAATTCAAAGTTATTATTCTACTTGTAAATCCGTTTCGTAGCGACAAATGTTATTTGATTTTGAATCCTATTGCACAGAGTTCTAGATAGTTTATCGAGAATTCGAGCAGCGCAGAAGATAGAGAAGGCAGGGCAATGTATTTCAAAATTAAATTTTTCATTATTCTGGGCAAGAACCTATTGGTGCTTGAAATTGGTTGCATTACTTTCATTTTCCGACACTAAATGTTAATCTCACTGCGATTCTAGCGATATTCAATTTTATTTACACTAAGTATACTATATTTTCAATTTCTGAGATTGTCTAATTTGTTACGTTTTTCTACCAAACACTGGCAAAGCTAGGCCTCTGAGACTTGAAATGCCAGTGATTGGTGAAAGCTCTATGGTCCGTATTCTAAAACTCATCTATCGAAAGATCACGTTCAGATAGTTTTAGAATACCCTCTCGGTATCCAGAACTTAGCTAACATAGGGCAGTATCACGTCACCAGTCCTGGCATATAGCCGCTACCACTTGTCACTTCACATCACTTCACTCGGAACTCATTGTGTGTTCACTTCACTTGGTTCTTCACGTGCTGTAGGAATTCGTAGTAGGAGAAT
Organism: Xanthorhoe designata; assembly: GCA_963582015.1. Taxonomy (NCBI): domain Eukaryota; kingdom Metazoa; phylum Arthropoda; class Insecta; order Lepidoptera; family Geometridae; genus Xanthorhoe; species Xanthorhoe designata. The sequence goes on along the minus strand of OY757034.1, from coordinate 12,725,114 downwards.
GCGGACTCAACTCGATCGTCGACCAGACGCTCCGTGAAGAGATGTCGCGACGGTGAGTTATCCCTGGAAAATATGTGTAATTAATGATATGATTATAATAGATTAATGTTTAAGATTCAATTGTTTTATGACTAAGTAAATAAATAATGTATTGAAGTTCATAAGTTTTTAATTGACTTCAAAAAAATCGCTCCGTATCAGAAGGTCTATCAAGGAAAATGACGTAGTTCACGGAATGTCGATATATTAAAACGTCTATATGGTGGCAATGTCTTGAGTGGCACAACGACTTAATAGTAAAACGTCCAAAATGTAATGTAATAAATAAATATAAATAAGTGTTATGGTAAGTAAGTATGTAAGTTCGTATGAGCAAGTGGCCAACTCTGGTGACGGAGTTTTAAGGCCGCCTAAAGGCCTCCGTCATGGCTTAACGACTTTAAAAGCCGGGACCGACAATTAAACGTGCCCTCCGAAGCACGAAAGCGCTCAGCTGATAATACCACTTGCGGTCACCCATCCAAGTAGTGACCGCTCAGAACGTTGCTTAACTTCGACGATCTATCAAGAACGTCTTAGCAAGCTTCGACACGAGCGCTTCAGTGTTATAGTAAAACAAAATGTAATAAATAAATATAAGTGTTATGGTAACCAGATGACTGATATGTGTATAAATAAATGTGTAGAATAGAAGAAGTTAGTCTCTTTAATTAATAGTCTCACCTTAGTATGAGTAGTGTAGACGCATAAGGTCTATCTTCGTTCAGCCTGTCTATGAACGCGTGCAGCATCATATTAGCATCGGAGTCCACGGCGGGCAGCGACCTCGCCTCGTCCGGGAGTTGACTGAGCGCGGTCACGCCGAACGTGTCGGAGAGAAAGCTCGGCGCCGCGTTCCGTCCTATGTATATGATCATAGTCTCACCGTCGTCGAGGAGGTACGCGCCGTTTGAGTTCACTCTGTAATAAAAAATAAACTCTTTTTAGGGTTAAGCTTGCCTTTGTACATGTCCTTTCTCTGTGTATTATTTTATATTATGTGTTTTTGTGTACAATAAAGAATAAAGAATAATGAATTAAAAAAAGTCAATAAAAAATCTGTAAATAAAAGTTCACAACAAGTGGCAAAAATTAAACATTTTATTAAACTGACTTTCGATTTCGTAAGAAATTTCCTGCACTCTAAAGGTTACATTTTTGGTAAAAAAAAGTACTTAAGTAAGTTCGTATGAGCAAGAGGCCAACTCTGGTGACGGAGTTTTTAGCCCGCCTAAAGGGTTACAATGAAGGTATATCATCGTTACAGTGCGACCCACCTCTCAGCCGTGAGTTGCAGCCGCGGCGGGTCGGGTATCAGCTCATCATCATCTCCCTTGACGAGGTGGTCGTGCAGGCCGTGCACCGGGTACAGCGCGGGGTACACGGCGCGCAGCACGACGTGCAGGGGGTCGCACTTGACCGCGCACATGTCGGCCACGCGGTCGTCCAGACGGGTCGACGTGCCCGTGCGGAATGCTTTCTGTAACATAAAAAAATAACTATAATATAAGTGAAAAACATTAAAAAAATATAATTCACGACTGTATCGAAAGGAGCGGTAGACATTTCTTTCAGAAATATAATTATGATCACGACTGATGATAATGATGATCTTTTAGGCAATTTTTAGATCCTTTTTGAAAAGTAAGATTTATATTTTCTGAAATATTATCACTCATATTTTAGTTCGACCAAAGACGAATAACAAGAAGACAGACAAAGGCCAGCAGCGGGTAAAGACGGGCTGCAGATGATGAATAGAAAAAATATATATTTTTTCCATAACGTAAACATAGGTAACAGAAATGAGAAATATTGACGAGTGACAAGAAAATAAGGCTACCCCCTCAGCATTTGATGATAAATGCAAACCTTGAAGTTCACGCCTATTAAGCTAATCACACCTCTAAATCATAGCAAGTATGTTACTGACCCTCTTAAGCAGTGCGAGCAGATAGAGCGGTAGCAGCCGCAGCGAGTGCGGCGCGTGCAGTGCCTGCGAGGCCGCGGCCGCGGGCAGGTTGTGCGCGAGGCGGTGCGCGCTCAGCGCCTCCACCGCCACGTGCATGACGGCCTCGCGCGCCTCGCCCAGTGAGGCACTCTGCGCGCGGTCCACCGCTGGAACGTATTTATTGTGTTACACTGTGGTTATAGACTATCCTATTGACCCTCATATTGGTTCAGTATCCCCCGGTTCCTATGTCCAACGTACGGATGAACGTAGGTCGGTCGTCATAGCAACGTTGTTTTTTCAACACAAAATGTATGACACAATGTTTTGACAGATAACAACGTTACTATGACAACCGACCTACGGTCATCCGTACGTTCGATATAGGAACCGGGCATCCTACTTTAGCTAAAACGGATATTAAATCTGTTGCTATCTCTTTTCATTGACATAAGAGTAACAAGAAAAAACAATCTATATTAAATTGACATATCTTTATGAATAAGGCCATAAATTGTTTCATTCAAATAAAACATATTATAAGTTAAATATGAGCAAGTGGTCAATGGTGACGGAGTTTATAGACCGCCTAAATGCCTCCGTCATGGCTTAACGCCTTATGTCAAGTTTAGAAAGTTCAATGTGGTCTTTTTTAAACTTTCGCGATCGGTACACATTCCAATAAAATAAAAACAAGGTCATTTCGTAATTTCGTGCTAAATACCCGAACACGAAATTACCTTTACTACGATACGAAAACTTATAAAAAAAAGTAATTTCGCGGTAAATACGTTCACAAGTATAGGTCGCGCCACGTAAAAAGAGCGCTGGCTGTCAAACTGCTCCGTGGTCGATGATTGGTGGAGAGGTGTTGCGGCGCACTTCATACCATTGATTAAGCGAGTGCTATTGGTTCGTCAGCGAGTGAACACAGGCGCAAACATACCCCTTTACTTCCCCGACCGCGCTCTTTTTACGTGGCGCGAAATATATGTTTAAAAAAGTTGAAAGTATGTAGTGCTTACCCATCTTGCTGAGTAATCCTATAATACATTGTTGGTCCGCGGAATGCAAGACATCTGGCAGCGTGGTGGCCACCGGGAGCGCCATTGTGTGCACTCGTATCCGACGCTCTCCTGCAATACAGATCACATTATATTCTTCTTCTTCTTCTTTATTTTGGCTTCGCCGGCTTTTGCCACGCATTTAGCCACTACCATGTGTATATATATTCGTTTAGTCGGTTTAGTCAAGGTCGGGTCAAAGTCATAGTCAGCGTCAGTAAAGATGTGGGTTCTTTACTGCAGCTTTTTACATGGACTTTTTGAGAGAACTCGAAATGCAATGATATACAGTTTTGTTTCATTTGCCTACACTTATGTACGTTCACGAACACTTAACAGTTAATAATCCACCATCATTACATATTAACATTCGCCAAAACACAAATTTCGGAAAATAAAACAAAAAAGACAACATGCCATCTTGAATTCCCGTCAAAAAGCCCACATTCTATTAAATCACACTATCACACTAATCACACTAATATTATAAAGGTGAAAGTTTATGTGTGTGTGTATGTAAGTGTGTATGTTACTCTTTCACGCTGAAACGGCTGGACAGATTTGAATGAAATTAGGTACCAGAACTCCTAATACCCTGGATTAAATAATAGACTTCTTTTGATCCCGGTATTCCCACGGGAACGGGAACTATACACCGCGGGTAACACCGCGGAGCGCAGCTAGTAAATAAATAAAATAAATACAATTGGACATTCCACACGGCGTCATCTAGTCCCAAGCTAAGCAATATAATGCTTGTGTTATGGTAACCAGATGACTGATTGTAATACTTAGATAGGCGTGTGCGTTACCCTGGCGGAAAGATGTCTCAGATCAAGCTGAAAATTTCAGAAAAATTAGTGCCCTATGTCCTTTAAATGTGCCCCAAAAATAAAATTAGTGCCTATAAAGGTTCCAGAGTTATTCGAGAAAATAACATTTCGCTGGGGTAACGCCTGAAAACGTTACCCCAGCGAAATGATTTTTACCTAGTGGCTTTAGCCATATTAAAAGTAGCCTAAAAGGTAGCTTATATTTGTGCACTTCCAGGGCCGATCAGCGGAATTTGTGCGCCCTGTGGTTCTTGAGTTATTGCAGATTCCGCTGCGGTAACGTTTGGCATCTTCGGATCGGCTGGACGCACAAATATGGTTTTTTGTGACCAGGTGCGGTGTAATTTGTGCCAATTTGTGCCCTAGTAATTTTTCCAAAAGAATGTAAGATGTATGAATTAGACAAGTTTTTCTGAAAATCGAAAATAACCTCTAAATCATAAACTACATAAGTTAGGCGCTCTGTGATTACATTGGCTGATGCATTATTAAGAATATATATCTTCTGACACTACTGTGAAACCCTACAACTAATTTTCGACGAAATAAATCAATTTTATACTGAATATGGTTTACTTATTTCGAGCCTCCAAAAATTGGGTTTTTAACAAGAGAACAACTTTCATGATTTGTAAATAATTAGTGCCCATATTCAAATAAACCTATACCAAATTTCAGCTTTCTACACCTTATAATTAACTATTAATCAATATAAAACAACTAACGAGAACTTTTATGCTGCTATCCGGCAAAATACAAAAGACAATTAAAAAGCGGCCGTTCAGTACTTCAAGCCAACATCTTTAATTCGGTAGCTTTGTCAAGTTATAATGTAAGGTACACTTACGTCGACAAGTTTTAGTGTAGGATGGAGGCAACTTATTTTAGTAGAGATTAGATTTTCATAGATACCAATAAATTGTAAATGTACTTACGAGACATTTTAGGTGATAGGTACGAGGTAAGTAAATAAAAATATCGTGCTCATAACATTCATAAATTCTTTTATTTTTATCGTCTACAAAAAAAGACACACACATATATATACCTACCTATTTAAAACGTTACGTTAAAAATGTACTTAGGTATTAAATCACAGATTCATTTCAAAATCACAATCAAAATCACTGAGGCTGGTTTTACCTATAGTCGTTTATGGCCGGCGCAGTCAGATCAGATATGAAGAATGCCTTATTTTTCTAAATAAGTAGGTAGGTAACTCACATAAATCGTCATGTGTCGCAGACGCGCCGTGGTCGAAGCGTAGCCGTGGCTTTACCGTAGTATTATTGTACTCTTTGCCGTGGCTCAGAAGACACACACACCGCACGCCAACCCACGCCAACCGCACGCAGTTCTTAGAACAGATAAAATAAGACGAGCCGGGCGGCGCGGCTGTCTAGGCCACAGAGTAAGTCAAAAGTACTTGACAGTCGATTGATGGACTAGTAGAATGAATAGACGGCTAAATTGAAAAGTCGTCGACGAGCCATCGCTAGTAATAAGTACGTTTTAGTGTGATAATAATAATATACTATACAATAGGTATCTATTGAATGAATGAATAAATGAATTGGTATATAATACCTACCTACTTATTAACAGGTAGGTATAGGTATGAATGAATATTACCTACCTAATTAATCACATCTCAAAAATCATATTAAAAGTTAACAGTTCCGGCAGGATTCGAACCTGCGTAGATACAAGCGATCGCTCTCAAGCCGAGCTGCCTGACAAATAGGCAACGGACCCTTTATGCCGAGGAAACTATTAGTAAGATGATTTAGTCGGTTAAAATAATACCTAAGTGTGGTTAAAATAATAAATACCTAATCTTTTCTTCACCACTGTACAAAACATAAGAAAACCTAGAGGATAAATTAAGAAGGTGAGGTGAATGTTCCTAACGGCCGCTTTTTAATGGTCTTTTGTATTTTGCCGGATAACAGTATAAAAGTTCTCGTTAGTTGTTTTTATTGATTATTAGTTAATTATAAGGTGTAGAAAGCTGAAATTCGGTATAGGTTTATTTGAATATGGGCACTAATTATTTACAAATCATGAAAGTTGTTCTCTTGTTAAAAACCTAATTTTTGGAGGCTCGAAATAAGTAAACCATATTCAGTATAAAATTGATTTATTTCGTCAAAAATTAGTTGTAGGGTTTCACAGTGGTGTCAGAAGATATATATTCTTAATAATGCATCAGCCAATGTAATCACAGAGCGCCTAACTTATGTAGTTTATGATTTAGAGGTTATTTTCGATTTTCAGAAAAACTTGTCTAATTCATACATCTTACATTCTTTTGGAAAAATTACTAGGGCACAAATTGGCACAAATTACACCGCACCTGGTCACAAAAAACCATATTTGTGCGTCCAGCCGATCCGAAGATGCCAAACGTTACCGCAGCGGAATCTGCAATAACTCAAGAACCACAGGGCGCACAAATTCCGCTGATCGGCCCTGGAAGTGCACAAATATAAGCTACCTTTTAGGCTACTTTTAATTTGGCTAAAGCCACTAGGTAAAAATCATTTCGCTGGGGTAACGTTTTCAGGCGTTACCCCAGCGAAATGTTATTTTCTCGAATAACTCTGGAACCTTTATGGGCACTAATTTTATTTTTGAGGCACATTTAAAGGACATAGGGCACTAATTTTTCTGAAATTTTCAGCTTGATCTGAGACATCTTTCCGCCAGGGTAACGCACACTAGATAGGCAGTTGCTTGGCTTGGCAAACTGAGCATTGACTTGTGAATGTTTTATTTTTATTTTGCTGTTTTTAGTTTTTATAGGAATTATTTTGTTTGTTTTTATTGTTTATGTTTATATCAGTCAATACCTATGCACCTACGTCATACGATTAAATAAATAAATACTTAGATACATTTTTTTTGTAAATACGAAAATATAAATATACCTATGTATGTATGTATGTCTGTATGTATGTATGTATACGTATGTGAGTTACCTTTGCTACTGGTGTACAGGAGCGCAGCTTGGAAGCAGACATGCTGCAGGTCGTGCAAGGACTCCTCGATAGTGAGCTGCATGCCGAAGGCCGCGTCCGGGGACACGTTGGGCAGGGACAGCAGGTCCGTCGACCTCACGAAGAAGTTGCCGTGGAACGTATGGATCGTTATGCCCCTGGGAACAAATAACACTTTGTTCGACTGGCTTCCCACTAAAGCTTGACTATTTAGATTAGATTGTTAAGGGAGCGCTTTTAAAAAAAAGCTAGGCGCACACCACCAGGTTCTTGCCTGATTCTTCCCCTGGTGTAGGGAGTCGCGTTGGAACAGGCATTAGAATCACCTAGTTTTAAGAACGTGACATGTCAAAGTGGTCTATAAACGATCGTTCTGAATAAATATGATTTTGGTAAAATTCGTGATAAATACCCGTTTGTATATGTTTTATAGCGTCGATGGCCTTGCAACCTGTCACGTATGGAAAGTTAACATCTGCAAAAAGTGGGCTTGTACCAAATATGTATGTATTTGGACATACCTCTGACTACCCCCTTAGACATCTTCAAAAAGATCTAAAAATGCCTAATGATCTGAAAGAAATGTCTACCGCTCCCGGGATACAGTCGTGATCATATTTAGAATAGAATAGAATAGAATAGAAAAAGTTTTTATTTTCCATCAACATAAACATGGGTAATATACAAATGAAAACACTTATTGACAATCGAGTGACAAGAAAATAAGGCTACCCCTCAGCATTATGCTCCAAGTAGCATCATGACTGTTGGACCGCTGGTTTTCAGTGGCGCCAATTTTTTAATTTCATTTGTATATGTTTTATAACTAGTAAAACATGTTACCTTGTAGCCCGCACTCGCATGACAGCTTCGAAGCCTATCTTCCTCGTGAGGTACCGCGTGAACATTCTGTTGAGTTGCTCGGCTTGCCAGGCGCGAGTCGACTTGTACAGCGGGATATGGTACACTGTGCCTCCACTGAACTTACTCATACCACCTGGTAAATATAGAATAACATTAGCGAACCCACAACTGTATTCTAATAATAAATAAATAAATATCCTTATATCGATCCTTGATTGAATTATTTTTGAGCCGCCGTAAAAGTTGAACTTCCTTCTACTTTTCCTTCTATGATGTTCCTTATAAAGCTGTCATGTCGTATAAGATGACCAATCATTTTTCCTCTTCTGTTTTTGATGGTATTCATTAATAATCTTTTCTCTTCAACCCTGTTCAATACTTCCTCGTCGGTAACCTTTTCTGTCCAGCTGATCTTCTCCATCCTCCTCCAGGGACATGATAGGTTAGGGAAAGATGTATACTCACTGAGCGTGGCGAGGTCCGAGTACTGTGAGTTGAGCAGGAAGAGGTCGACGCACACTTGCGCGCCGCTGCAGTCGAGCGCGATGCGCTTGTAGAAGTCAGTGGCGGGGTTTAGGTGGGCCACGTCCTTGCTGGAGCGTGCGTTGGGGTCTTCTCTGTGTTCGAAACAAACATTTTATTTTATTTTTATTTTATTTATTTGGGTAAACAAACAGTAACACATTACAAAGGGTTACATTCTTATTGATAATTGACAACTAAATGTGAGACCAACACCGTTTACCACGGATTACATAATTTATAATAATAATAATGACAAGAAGTGGAAGGATATGGGTGAGACCTTTGCCCAGCAGTGGGACACACTATAGGTTAAAAAATAATAATAATAATAATTAATAATAACAATAGGCATGATGACAGTAATCAAGAATTAAAAATCTCAACTAAAGTTACGGACTCCTACGGGATTCGAACCCGCGTTATACAAGCCCTTTAGCCGGGCTGCCAAACCGTAACTTAGCTACGATTTTTCATTTATAATGCCAAGTCAAGAGTTAATAACAAAATGTATTTATTTAATTAAATACCATTCATGGATCCTGAAAAACGTAGGTATTTACTTTTATAATAAGAGCAAGATTAATATTTATTTTGATAAAATAGTATTAGAAATCACAGCATTCCGCCATGTTATGTTCAATAGCAGTCAAAGCGCAACGTCACGCCTAAGTAAAATCCCTTTCTTGACATTTAGTTTCGTTTGAAAACTTTGAACTTCCAAGGCGTGACGTCACGCCTAAGCAAAGAGGCAACATGTGATAACACTACAGAACAGAACAATACCTTGGCTGTAACGCTCCTGGTCCAACATTCGGCAAACAAGTCTGGAAAACGGTGATTCGACCACCCGTCGGTGCCTGAAATAAATGCAAAACAGTTATATTTTTCTATTTTTAAATACCGAACTATTAGAACACACGTAGAATAGAAACTGAGGAAAATAACTTTATTTCTGACGATTTTTATACATATTTCTGCATTATTGAGGATTTGTGACCTTTCAAAACAAAATTACTATCAACTCAAAAAACCAACCCCTAGGAGGTAATTTAATTGTATGAATGAACAACTGTCAGTTTGTTTACAAAATAAGCACGTCGAATTTGGCTGAGTCATGAAAAAGCATGAGTCTTAGAGAAAGTAAGAAATAGAGCGCTGTATATTCCTTTCTTATTCACACAAAAACAGAGAAGAAAATACAACACTCATGTGAGTAAAAGAGACAGAGCGTTATATCTTTTGTTTAAGCGTTATTCCCTCATCGCGTGTCGCTTTTTTGTATAGCCAAAAACTTGATGCTCCGAATTTTATACTACGAGACTATGGATTCACTGCATTTTTTGTCCCTCTCGGCGGCACGCTCACTGTTCGTCCAGGTACTATACTAGGTCCATGGTGTAAGTTCTCACCATGAGTTTGTACGCAGCTTGCAAGGCCGCGCCCAGCGCTGAGGTGGGCACGCCCGGCCCCGAGTATCTCTGCGGCAACACGGTCAGCAACTCCTTCACCAACTCCTTGCGCTCGCCCAGGTTCACTAGTAGAGACTCCGGAGATGGCAGGAATATATCTGGGAATAAAAAGAACAGGCTTATTATATAAGGGGAAGTTTGAAAGTGGCACCTGTGGTTGAAAAGGTGAGGAGTGCCAGATTAGCATGGTATGGTCATGTAATGAGGAGGGATGAAAGACATATTACCAAAAGAGTTATGAGTATGAATGTGGATGGGTATACAAGTAGAGGAAGGCCGAAGAAGAAGTGGATAGATTGTGTGAAAGATGATATGAATGTAAGAGGAGTGAGTTCAGAGTTGACGAGCGACAGAGGAGAGTGGAAGAGGAAAACATGTTGTGCCGACCCCACTTAGCGTGGGATAAGGGCAGGAGAATGATGATGATGATGAAAAAGAAAAGGCTTATAATTTGTTATTTGTCTAATTAGCAAATAACACGGGAAGCATCTGCGTAAATCCAGTTTATAACCATGACAAACTTCGGTTAATTTTAATTAGATTTTTTTAACCAGAAACCGACCAAACTGACAGATTTGGATGATAAAATTGCCTAACTACGCGCAAGCCTGTAGTTGAAATAATGTATTCTCAATTTTAGTACCTAATATATCCGCTAGAGGCACTGTTACATGTTTTCATACATTATCTGTCAAATAACCATACGATAGCGCGTACAGATTGATTGCGACATGACATAGTAGATGTACACTGTACACAGACGATGACTAATAGTTCAGATTATGCAACCATTTGACCTACAAGATTCGCCTCTTAAAAATTTAAAAAAGTTTCAGCATCGTAAACTAGATGGCGCTGCTATAAATGTGAATTCCTCACCGTCTATATCGAGCACGGTCATCTCCTTAGGCCGTGAAAGTCCCTCGCTCATAAGGTAGTAATGCACGTGCGAGTCGAAGCAAATAATGCCGACTTGAGTGCGCGCGTCGCCCGGCAGCTCGTCTAGACACGCCTTTAGCGTATCGCATGCCACCTGCGAATATTCATTTAACAAAATATTATTAAACAACTAAAATTACGATCTTCTAATTATTATTATTATTATTCAGCCATAATCGTCCCACTGCAGGGCAAGGGCCTCCCTTCCCTTCTTCCACTCTTCGACGGTAAACAAAAATTCTTTTGAGGAATTTTGAAGGTGTAGTTTAGTGCACGTCTAAATACATAATAATATGGCACATGGAAACAAACACAAAGGCAATCTGTATGTGACAGGTTACAAGCCCATTTTAGTCTATAAGCGATTACGATTAATACCCGTAAATATATGTTTTATCATGATACTCAATTACACATTAATTAACATAATCTACACTGATGAGGTGAATGACCCCTTTTCGGGATAACATACCAATTTATGAATCACGTTGTATATCTGTATCTATACTTAATATTATAAAGAGGTAATGGTTTGTTTGTTTGTTTGTATGTTAGGGGTAATCTCCGAAACTACTCATCCGATTTCAAAAATTATTTCACCAATTTGTAGCTTAGACTTTCCGAATGAACCTAGGTTATATTTTATCAAGGTAGGTACCACGTGAGCGAAGCCGCGGACGAGTAAGCTAGTCATCTATAATTTACAATACCAGTCTGATGACTATCATCTATCATGCTAGTCATTTCTTCAATGAAAAACATCGAAATTCAAAAGTCGTAGAACAAGTCGCTGGTTAAATGCTAAGGTACCACAAATCAAAAATCGTGAAAATCGTTTTTATTACAAAAATGAGATTACAAATAGTTGTTTTATAGTATGAGTAAAAGACATTTTTAATTTTCGCATTAAAAACTACCAAAAAACAGTTGTGTCTGTTTAGCATTTATACACTTTGGCACCAAATTTCAGAGCTAAACAGCCATTTTTACAGTTGTGGTTGAGTGATTGGCGGAAGCGCACTTAATTTGACTAAAATTTATATTCTAAAGTGCCATATTTCGGAATGTGGTACTATTGAATATAAATAAAAGTCAAAAACAAATATTATTTTTGGGCAAAGGTACCACATTCCGAAATGTGGTACCTTTGCCCAAGATTATTGTATTGATATTACGTTGTGTGTATGTTCAAAAGTATCATTTTTGAAATGCGTTTGTTTTGCACATAACTTTTACGTGAACTTAACTATAATTTTTTAAAGCATTAAGTGCCTTTTTGAGATGCGTTTGTCTTGAACATAACTTTTATAAGAAATCAAAAATTATTTTTCAGGACGAAAGAATATTTTTTGAGATGTGCTTGTTTTTAATTTGCTTTAAACGGGTTTTTAATCATACAAAAATCACTGTTTTATTAATATTTTTCCCTGTAAGTAGGTACAACATTTTAAAAGTAATGGCAAACGTCTAATTTTAATGTCGAACAATAAAACTATTTTAATACAATAGCAGTAGGTACCTATCTAAAAATATAAAAGAATGTAATCAACAACATAAAACCACACCTCTGTGTGTTTATTTATTTGTTTTATTCGCTTAAAATCTTATCCCTTTTTTTAACTAATAAAACAAATAAATGCTTTAAAACCCTCAAATACCTACACAAAATAAGTACCTATCTCTACGCTAAGATCAACAATAATAAGAGAGTAACCAACAACATACGCTATGAGAGTTATCATAAATCTTGAACCATCCGGTAAGAAATAATGTAAATAATGAGATCAACTTTTAAGTTGCTTCAAAACAATATTGAAATTACTTTATCTTTTTAATGGCATACTAACTATTTATCATTGGGTGTAACTTGCTTGCCGCTGTCTAGTGTTTGTGGACACTGAGAAAGCCTTTGATTCGGTCGAAACATGGGTGGTACTAGAGCCACATGGGCAAAGTCGATGGAGGAACTTAGTACGATGCTCCTTCGAGCATTGATAAGGCCGTTACCTAGCCAAAATGTTAGTCACGTTAGTATGTTTATGGTTTTAGAAGCATTTATTTTGATAGGATATTATTTTTCGGTGTATATTCATTTAAAAAAGTGAATTTTTTAGAATCTTTATAAAACGTTGTTGTTCGTGTAACATTTAAATTGCATAATACTACTAGATTGTGATTCAAACCTTCAAAATAACTTGTTTTAGTTTAATAAACCTTATTTTTTAATGAAATATGGTCTTTTGGTGATATATTTTTTGTGTATATAATACATTTTTTTATATGCTAAAGTCACTTATCTGCTTTTATATGACGTTGGGTTAAAGTTACGGAGAAACTAAAAATGCACTTAAATTCTAATTAAAATTACGCGTCCATTGATAGGTAATACATAGATATAAAAATAAGACTTACTCAAAAAAAATTAAAAAAACCTTATCGAAAACTTTGAATGGCCCTACTGAAAAAAGTTAAATTTTGAATTGTGGTAGTTTAGCATTTAACCAGCGAAGTGTTGTTCACACTGATGAGGCGAATGACCCCTTTTCGGGATAACATACCAATTATGAATCACGTTGTATAAATAAATAAATAAATAAATATCCTTGGACATTTCACACGGCGTCATCTAGTCCCAAGCTAAGCAATTTAATGCTTGTGTTATGGTAACCAGATGACTGATAAACTACATAGATACATTTTTTTTTTTGTAAATACATACATTATTATACATAGAAAACACCCAGACACGAAACAAATATTTGCAGATCATGCAAACATTTGTCCCGCAGCGGGTATATCTATAACAAACCTGCAGATAGCCGGACTCCCTCGCTATAGTGGAGACGTCCAGCAAGAAGAGATAGACGGCGGGCTGCGGCGGGCGCAGCATGTACTCCCCGGGGGCAATGAACTCTATAGTCGCGGACTTTATCTCCGGCCGGCGGGACGGGTCGCCGTACGACTTGCTCACGGGGTCGAAGAGGAACTCTTCGGGTACTGGACATCAACAATAACTATTGGTTTGAGCATGTAGAAAGAATGAATGAAAGTTCATGTCATGTTGGCACCACACATTGGAGGGTTGGAACGGGTTCCAACCCTCCGATATGGGGATCGATCTTGGACGGTTATTGGACACAAACGGCCATTCTATTCGTAGCTAATGTTGGAACTAAGTTGAAGCCAATGCGCGGTGCCCGCATCAATGTCAAGATCATATAGTAAGTTTTTCTACAAGGCCAGTTCTTTGAGAATCCATAATTGCATAAGTCTTTTCTTCTTATACTCAGATACTGCTTATAAATATAAGTAGTAGACATAACTCACAATCGTTGACCCTGAAGCACAAGTTGCACTTCCATCGCTTCGCGTCCACGAAGTATACGAAGGGGTTGATGTAGGTTCTGCAGGAGCGACACCGCACTATCGTGTTGCACTGTATCACCGGGAGTTGCTGGAACAAACATACAACGTTTATTTATTATTTTACAGTGTTAAATCACACGTAGGTATTGGATATTTAATTATAAATAAAAAATCTTACTAAAAGTTAACAGCTCCGGCAGGATTCGAACCCGCGTAGATACAAGCGATCGCTCTTAAGCCGAGCTGCCTGACCACTAGGCTACGGAACCTTAACGCCGAGCGCCAATAGTTTCAATGAAATATCTAATACCAAAGTGTGGTTTAACACTGAAAAAGAACTATAATCCTACTATCCTACTAATCCTACTAATATTATAAAAGTGAAAGTTTGTGTGTGTGTAAGTGTGTTTGTTACTCTTTCACGATAAAACTACTGAACGGATTTGGCTTAAACTTGGAATATAAGTACATAGTTTATGACCGGGAATAACACATAGGCTACTTTTGATTCCGGTATTCCCATGGGAACGAAAACTACCGCGGGTAACACCGCGAGGCGCAGCTAGTGTTAATATAGTCTTATAAGCTGCTAGAATACACGAAACGTTGATCGATAATCACGGTCCTATTTAAGTAATGTGTTATACACGTGAACAATGCAGTTCAAAGTACGTCAACAAAGTTATTTGCGCAGCCGCGGAAACAATGCCGATAGTAGGTACTTCGTCATCATAGGCCGTATACAGAAAGAAAGCTGGAAACTTATAAGCGCTTACCGGCGCTTGACAACGCTGGTCCGTTCTACACAAAGGAAGCATGTTGAAGCACAGTTGTATATTAATTTTAAATGGCAGCGCCCAGCGCTGACCAGCGCGTGTTGAAGCTTGTGGGAACTTGTCGGCACCGTTCAGTGCATATCGGCGCGCATTCATATATTTTCCTGCGCGTTTACCAGCGCTGTCAAAAGCTGGTAAGCGCTTATAAGTTTCCAGCTTTCTTTCTGATAGAATAGTCAGAGTCCAACGGACGCCTACTTCGGAACATAAAAATAATTAAATTTGGATATCATTTTTCAATACAAGAGGATAAATGTTATGTCGAGAGCATTATGTACACCATGTTTATCGAACGCTCTGTATGCGTGAAACTAGGGCCGCCTATTTTATATTATTATTACGTTGAACAAAGGAATTAAAAAAAAACTGAATGTTCCGTTTGTGAAACCTACCATAAGCTTTTCTTAATACCTCTGTAATAGTTTTATTTTGTATAGTTGAGGAAGAGTAGCGAAAACAGTTTGGTGGCAACCAAGTGCAAATTCGCTACTCCTTATGCTCCTAATTCTTATATTGATACGTTTTAGTAAAATTTAAACCGAATTGAATAATGTTTTAATACATAAAAACTTATCACCCGTATAGTGCAAAAAAGAATTGTGTACAAATCCATTTATAACTTAGCTAATTGACGTCATTGAATTGACAAAAAAGAGATTATGTAAGCATTGTAGGTCAGTGCACACAAAAAACAAAATAAACATTTAGTTAATCTACGTCGCGTGCGCATATGTAATTGACAGGTTTTTCACAATGAATGAAACCTATGACTGTTAGGAACGGTAATGCTTGTGTTAAGCAGTTGATATAGTCTGCTACGAACTATGAAAACCAACTAACGGAATAGTCTATAGCTTATGTTGGTGGATACTGAATTCGTAATAGTTCACCAACATAATTGGAACCCGAAAAATTGTCACGAAACTTCGTTTTCGATGATCCCGAGTAAGGCCTCTGGTGCGTTCAACATTGTCAATGTTTTGCCAAAAGATTTGTTTTGTTGGTGAACGTTGACAAACAGATTACAATTATTGTCAATAGTTTAGAATTATTAGACACTTGCTTTATGTATGTAGGTAGGTACGTAAATTATAAAAAGTGGAGGGAGTTGGAGTTAGATTGGAAAGTTTGGAAAACTCGGAGAGAGAACTTTGCTCATCAGTGGGACAGTGGGTTTGCAGCAACAACAACAACAACATTACAAATTTATAGTATATTATACAAAATAAAGAAATAAATAAATTATGTATGAATATGAATATAACTACGTTTGACCAACGTACAGTAACATAGTTTTTAGGCCGCCTGAAAATCTCCGTCTTGGCTTAAAAGCTGGGATCGACAATTTTACGTGCCCTCCGAAGCATGAGAGAGCTCAGTTGTTACAATCCTCCCATCAAAACTATGAAAGCATCCTCAAAAAAAAGCAACAATCTTGATCAAATTAAATGACAAAAATAAAAAGCAAACTATGCCACGTACTTACACTTCGATGGATACTTTAAATAGTTCGATAATTACTAAATTACATTTAGTAATTTTATGATGATAATCTACTTACATTGAGATCCTTGAAGGGATGTATTAGTATACCCAGCGGCAATCTCGACTTCTGCAGCAGACTGTTTGTCTCTGGTATGCGGTTGACTGTACACCTGAATATACTGTGGACAAAATAAACACATTTACATACACATTCCTCAATTACTATGTTAGTTCTTATCTAAATTATTCTTCTTTTATTGACTTACAGCTTAATAAATAACTGTTTCCAACAAGAGTCGAAAATCACACTATCACACTAATATTGTACAGGTGAATGTTTGTGTGAGTGTGTAAGTATGCAAGTGTGAAACCTTCCTCTTCAATCACTCTATCTATTAAAAAAAACTGCATCAAAATCCGTTGCGTAGTTTTAAAGATTTAATTTAAGCATTAGGGATATAGGGACAGAGCAAGTGACTGTGTTTTATACTATGTAGTGATAGTGATGATTATTGCGAATTTGGTTGTAGAAAGTAAAATTGAAAACAGTTTTAAAGTGTTTTCACTTGTGGGAAATTGCATTAACCTTGAGGGTGGTAGGGTTGTTGGTACCACACGAGCTAAACCACGAACCATATTAGAAAATAGTGATCCGTTTCGATAAGTATTAATAAGTATTTATTTATCACATGCATGATTTATAAATTTGTCGTCCCTTGAATTATCAAGTTTTGTGCCACGGGATTTTATGGAATGGAATGGAATATGATCGATACGATTGTTTTCCCAAGGTGCGGTAGACATATTATTTTTCTTCAGGTCAGTTAGGCATTTTTAGATAGGGATCTGGATATAGATCTATGTTGTTTACCCCCTTAGACATTTTTGCCTTCAAAGAGTAGTCAGAGGTATGACCAAATACGTTTATGGTACATGCCCACATTTTGCAGTAGTTAAACATTCTATACGTGACAGGTTGCAAACCCATCGATGCTACTAGATACCTACTGATTTTCTCACGAAGTTGTAAATGTAAATGCTTGTAAATGCGCATATTTATATTTTTTTAAACGTAAGATCCCATTCATCCAAAAAGCCGCGTTGGACAAGTGGATTAGTACCTAGACTTTCAATCCGAAGGTCGTGGGTTCGAATCCGGCCATGCATCAATGGAATTTTCGTACGAAAAATGTATATGCGCTTTATTACGATGAAGGCAAACATCGTGAGGAAACCAGTTAGCTTTCTAGCAGCGTTGATGGGCTTGCAACCTGTCACGTATGGAATGTTAACTTCTGCAAAATGTGGGTATGCACCAAATATGTATGTACATTGGTAAGTGCCGCAGTAGAATCAAAGATTACAATCATGTTTTAACGACCAACGTGACATATCTCAGGTTTTGATAAGGGACTCTCGCATACTTCTCTGCCGTTTGCTCACAAGGTTATATGGTATCTTACTTGATATGAGATTTGTTATGTAGTATTCTATTTATAATATGTATTTACAAAAAAAAACTATGTAGTATAACAGTCATCTGGTTACCATAACACAAGCATTAAATTGCTTAGCTTGGGATTTGATGACGCTGTTTGAAATGTGCAATATATTTTTTTATTTATTTTACGGGTAATAAGTAATTCTGGTACCAAATTTCAATCAAATCCGTCCAGCCGTTTGAGCGTGAAAGAGTAACAAACACGCACACTTTCATGTAGTTATTGATGTAGACTGCAGCTATACATTGGTCAAAAAAGAAACGGATGATGAGTCATATTCCATGACCCGAATTCAAAGCTCACCCACCATTTATACGTTATTCCTCTCGCACTGGCAACAATGTATTAAATTACAACCATCCTTGAAGAGTATAAACGTATTGAACATGTCTTTCCTGTAGAAAAGGCAAGGCCGACTAAGGCTCTTATTCAGAGACTTCACTTAGACTTGAGTCTAAGCCAAGCATCGATTTTTGACAGATCTTTATGGAAATTGACTGAGCGCTGTTCGTATGAGCAAGTGGCCAACTCTGGTGACGGAGTTTTTAGGCCGCCTAAAGGCCTCCGTCAGTGCTTAACGATTTTACCAGCACCGACAATTTAACGTGCACTACGAAGCACGGAAGTCTTCATCTGATAATGCCACTTGCGGTCACCCATCCAAGTAGTGACCTCTCAGAACGTTGCTTAACTTCAACGATATATCAAGAACGTCTTAGCAAGCTTCGCCACGAGCGCTTCAGAAACAAACACATGCATTATGATTTGGTTTGTCAGAGTGATTACAAGAGGTAAACACTTATAAATATTTGCTGTCCTGTCTAGTTGGTCAGTGGCCTCAAAAACGATAGGTACAAGGTTAAGGCGTAATTGCAAAGGGGCAAAGTCCATTGAGATGTATTAAAAGAGCCATATGCCCGTTTTCACCAACGACTCCTAAACAGTCTCCTTACTAAGTATTACCTAAGCTAGGTGATCCCTTAAATCCCCCTCCTACCTAAATTCATTTTCACCAAGCTAGGTGACCCCTAGCGAACCACTACCTAACTATAAGTGATGTATTTTACCGATTCAATTTCATTCATTCAATTTCTGGTTTTTTACTGTCAACATGTAGGCTGTATGTTGATTGTCTATGCTTTAAAAATAAATAGTGTTTGTTTGACATCAAATTTGACATGTTTGTTTTGCTATTATACATATTATTAAAACTGTGATGAATTGCTTTCCTAATTACAATAAACGCAAGAGGGGAAGACAGTTCAAAAGGTGGGAAGACGAATTAAAGGAGTTTGCAGGGAAAACATGGATTCGAATTTCAAGAGATAGGGAGAATTGGAAGAAGTTGGAGGAGGCCTTTGCCAAGACGGGGCAATCAGATAACAGTGCTGAATAATTGTCGATGTCATACCTACTTAATTATAAAAACCATGTACATTTTTATCTGTAATAAAGGCTAATAAATAAAATACATATTGCGTTTCGAGTTTATGATAATTGTTATTTCGTGTGCTTGAACTTTTTATTGTCCTGGAACTCAATTTTTGATTCAATTTTTGTCAACAGGAAAAGGACACTTCCTTTAGTTAAGATTTATCTTCGAAAAAAGTCCACGTCCTCAAACTTTTGGAAGAAATCAATTCTCTCACAAAATATCTGTAAAAATATGGTCGATCCCATAATACACGATCTGTGATCACTTCTATAGCCTCAATAACATCAATGAAATCACTCATTTTTAATAATTATAAATATTAGCAAACATTCACAAACTGATACAACTGTCACCTATCTTTAGGACCCCGAATTTCGGCCCCCTAAATTTAGGTAACACTTAAAGCTTTTAGGTGACGGATTGGGAGTGGTGAAAACCATTTCTTTCTAAGGTGTTCCCTAAAATGAGATAGGTGTCACTTAAAATTTAGGATTTGTTGGTGAAAACGGGCAATAATCTAATAGCTGACAACACTCAAAAAATGTGCGAGCAAATTCAATGTTCTACAATGACATTTGACATTTGAATGTAGACGTTATATCGTTTGTTTTAATGTTCAAAGTCGCTTGCACGCAAAAAAGTAAAACTCGGCGCACTACGTAGTGCGCGCAGAGTTTTGGCGTTTACATTTTATTTGTCTGATTGTGGCTCTATAATACATCTCAATGGCAAAGTCTCAATATTGCCTACTGGAAAATGAAATGATTTGATTAACTGTATGTAGACGGGTTTGTTGTGAGTAATCAAGGATTAGCACAACAATTAAACAGCTAGATTTAATATCCTATCCTAGGTACTAATATTATAAACGCGAAAGTTTGTGGGTATGGATGGATGGATGGATGTTACTCTTACTCTTGCACGCGAAAACTACTGAACGGATTTGGCTGAAAATTAGAATAAACATAGGTAGATTATGACTGGGAATAACACATAGTCTACTTTTGATCTCCGTATTCCACGTGAACGGGAACTACCGCAGGTAACACCGCGGGGCGCAGCTAGTATAACATTATATGGATGAAATAAACAGAAATGATGCAATGATTCTGGAGGCCAGAGAAAAATCTAGTTATTGTTAAGTTATTATTATGTTGTTCTGCAAGATGTGGGCATGTACCAAATATGTATTTGGACATACCTCTGACTACCCCCTTAGACATATTCAAAGAGGATCTAAAAATTGCCTAAAAAGATCTGAAAGAAATGTCTACCGCTCACGTGATCATGATCATATTTAATTTTTCATTTCATTGTTAAGTTTATGACTGGATCTGATTACACAAAATATCGCATTTAGGGCTCCGAGACCCCAACTATGCTAAATCTCTCGAAAGACTTGTCATTGACAACAATGGAAAGCTGAATCAACAAGGTCAAAAGTTCAAATGTATTATTAAATGTGTTCTAAGTATGATTTATTATATTTCCCTCCTCCATTCTCCTTTAACACTTGCCATCTTAGCACTCACACATTTCCCAAGCATCATTCCATGCATATTTAGATAGCATAATATAGCTATCAATAAAGCAAAACAAAGACATGCTAGACTTTTACCTAGATTCCACACCAGTACTTATTGCTAAACTGAGTTCATCACCTTATAGATATGCATTGTGACAACAATAACTTTACACCTCTTTGTTTTCGTTTGGGTTCAAGTTCAATAGCTTTTAGAATCCATAAATAATAACATTTAATTTAAGTTTCACTATTCAAACTATTTTGCAATGAATCATAATGTTTTTTTTTTATTAATTTCAAGATAGATTAGAAACTAGATTTTATCATTTATTGTCTTTGTCTCATCTTTAATTTTCATTGACTCAAATGCCTCTGAAGTTGTTTTTAGAAGTAAAAGAAAACTTACTCTGGACTGCAGTTTACAGCATCAGGAAAGGCCGGCCCAAGCTTGACTTCGAGAGGCTCCTCAGGATATTCCGGGAGGATGTTTTTACACTGCATGAGGTCCATCATCTGATGCCCCCAGAGCTGGTCAAACCCTTGCTTTGTCACACTAAGATTTCCCATCTGCTGTGTCATATTCTGAGTATTATATTGCTGAGGGTACTGTCCCATTGGCTGAGGGGGCATTTGAGGCTGACTGTACCCTCCTTGCATTTGTTGCTGGTTAAGGTTTCCTTGCATCTGTGGGTATCTATTCTGCATATTCGACTTTGGTGGTCCATTTGAAGGCCCTGTGGGAGGCTGGCTTGGACCACTGGGCAGCCCCTGGTTAGGACCTGGTGGGCCGGGTGGCATGGGTGGTTGACCTGGTATCCCCTGTGGCGGCCGTGGAGGAAACTGCACTGGTAAACTTTGAGGCCCACTTGGGAACTGAGGTGGTAGGCTTTGAGGCCCCATCGAACCAGGTGGGACATTTCTAGGTGGCCCAGGAAAAGGTTGATTTGCAGGTCCAGGTAATGGTGGTCTATTCATTGGAGGCGCAGGCATAGGAGGTCCATTCAGAGGTGGCCCATTAGGTCCAGTACTAGGTCCAGTGATAGGTTGTTTACTCATTGGCTGCCCAGGCCCAGTCATTGGTTGGCCAACCATAGGAGGACCGCTCATTGTGGGCCCATTCATATAAGGCCCTGGTATTGATGCTGGTGGGAGACCACTAGCAAATGGTTTTGGAGGTGCAAATGCATTGGAAACTGGGGGTAATGGGCCATTCAATGACCTAGCCCCTGAAGGTCCTGGTGGAACATTGATAGATCCTTGCATTAATGGACTATTTCTAGGCTGACTAGCCAAAGGGGTTGAAAAGGGTACATTTGGCTGACTGTTTACTGCACCAGTTGGTTTAGGTGCAAAGGCCTGGTTTAAAGGAGGAATACTAACTACTGAAGGAGGGCCTAATGGTGGATTCACTGATGGAGAACTAAAAGGAGTAGATGAAGCCGGTAGCTGATTAGAGTTCATAGCTCCAGAGTACATGGATATCGGAGGGTGCCGGGGACCATTCACTGAAGGTTGGTTAAATTGACTAGAAGGAACCAGAGGTGGGGCGTTATCATTGATCTGATGTTGTAGAGGCTGAACATTCTGAGAGTAGGGTGTTGGGGAGGGATTGGCTTTGAATGGGCTTGGACTACCAGATGTTGATGAAACATTGGATGGTACAGAGGTTTTGGCCGGGCCTATAGAGACAGGTGGCTTTATTGGCGATGATTGCATCCCCATATAAGACTGGGGCATTGTTCCTGGCTGGTTGAACACTGGAGAGCTGCCCGTACTCTGACTGTAGTTGTTAACATTCTGTAGGACATGGTTCTGTGGCGCAGATGTTAGGGCGTGCAGAGGGCTATTCGAGTTTGCATCTTGCTTTGCGCCCGCGTATCCTGGAGGTAGTTGACTTGATGGCACTGGACCAAACTGTTGGTTATGGTTGAACGCAGGCGCCACAGGATTAGCATTCACTTGCGGGGCACCCTGGACGTGACTGAAGGGATTTGGTGGTAAATTCGACATGGCTTGTCAATCTGGAAACATGAAACCGAATTTCAGGCAGCTAATCAAAACATAGATTTCCTCCAGATGAAGTGATTACGCGACACACACAGTTCCGTGTTTGTTTTGCGATAGTACTGGTGATATCGACGAGGATTCGATTAAAACATGCTAATTCACTACAAAAATGACGGAAGGGCGATTGAAGATTGAGTCAACTCTACTCGACTTACCGCAGTTTGGAGGTTTTCTGGTCAGAATTTGTGTCACTAGCACTTTTAAAACACTATACCATTCTCACATATTATCACAGAATGCTAAACAGCGTAATTAGAATAAATCTAGGAAGAAAATACGACCCTGACTTACGTGGCCGTGCTATAAAAAGCGCCCTCTGGATTGATTTTTTGACATACGAAAACAGAAATGTCAGAAAGTGTAGTAGTGATGTGAAACATTTTACAAAAATTTCATCCCTCAACATTTTAGTCGATTTTATCAGATGCGATTAATCGAATCGATACGTTATTTAAGATCCATACACAATCGATTAAAATGTCATCGTTGATTGCATTGCATGGCATTGTCAATTATGTCAATGTCAAGTCAATCAATTTATGTGCGAAATTTGAAAGTGTTTGATGTGCCTTTTCTTTTCAAAACTATTTCTCAAACAACTAATTTTCAGTTTTACTTCATAAGTTTTGTGGACAATGGTGAGTTGTGAGTAAATACATTTAGTAAAGTAAACTAAAGTACTAGATACCTACTTACTATCGCTCTGTCGCGTTTCCCATTAGCCGGTTTGCTCATCCTAAAAGTGCATTGCATCTTTCTTCACAAACAATGTCGGCCGAAATAGGTAGGTACCTACTATTTGCTAATATATAGGTACCTACACTGATTTAAACTTGGTAAAGAATATACTTACTTTGTTTTCTTAACTTCTAGTCTAGAGCCAATAAAAACAACAAGTAAGTACAATATAAAATGGTTAATGATATAGGTACTTACCGGACTAAAGTTAGTAGGTAGGTTACCTACTTACAATATAGGTAAGTACGTAGCTATAAACAACAACTATCAAAAATCCATCGAGCTACGACTATTCACAAAGGTAGTACTTAGCAAATTTAATTTTTTTATTAAACCGACTTCTATTTTGGAAGAGAGCAAATTTTCTGCATACCTATTTCATGTGCATTTTTTTTATAACTCTGAAGATCCTCATTAGACCCTCAAAATATTTTTATGGGACCAATAAAAATCCTAGGTACTTAAATAGGTTTTCCTGGTGCACTTACCAACAAGAGTTTCTACTTTGTTTTGCCTCACATTGGGTAAATGTATTAAAGTTTTGTCTTTAAAGTCAAGGCAATTCTTATATAAGAACTTAAAAATGGTATCTTTATGAATTTTAAAGCTGGAATCAACTTTTCTGGTCTATTATGTTACCCTAATGTATTAGGTAACGAGTGGGTATTACCATCCTTATTATTAGATGTTTTCAGTTCTCTGTAATAAGTAAATAAAACAATATTTAAAAAATCCAAACATCTGTATTTCAAAATGATAGTTCAAATCAATTATTTAGTCGAAAACAAAATTTTAACAATCTGCGTAAACATAGGTAAAGAATTGATTGGATAAAGTTTCTCGGATCGTATAACATAATAATATAAACTTTACAAATTCGCAAAATATAAATTATCTGATTAAAGTAAATGATAACGTCCGGTCCTATGTTCCTTTATAATCTTCCTCCAATCTCTCCTCCGCAGGTACAGTCTAGCAGGTCTACTTAATAATTACCTCAACACTTCATTCTTTCAGCAATATAAAAAGTATTCAAACGGATCACAATGTTATGGCAGTTCCATGGAACTCCATGCAACACTTACCTACATATTATTATGTACCAACATAGCCGAGTCACATGACATTTCATTCAAATAGTACAAAAATGCCTACTTCTCGTTAGTTTAACAAAGCTAATTTTATCTTACAAATCATAGGTATTCTATTCCACAATCGAAAGTGCTGTACATTTGTCAGCGCGACTACATTACGATTGCACCTCTCAGCAAAATGACATTATTGCCTCTACCTATTGATAATATTCCTCTCTTATACGTAAGATCGATTCATTCTTAATTAAGTAGTGAGATGTAGATTTTTCCATCGTTGGTAAAATGCAAAATACAATCACATAAACAGACTAGTATCCGAAAACGCTATCGAAAATTACAAAATTTCTATTTATTGCAAACGGATAGGCCAAAAACCAAAGGCATTACACAAATACATAAGCTCAAAATTTCCGAACGGATTTTATAAATCCAAAAAAAATTACTCATAATCGATACAAATGATGATCGGCACAACTATCTCAATATAATACGTTATTTATCGACCGCGGTCGGTCTGCGGCGCGGCGCCGGCGGCGACCGCCCCAACATAAACTCACAAAATACTCTATCGATAAAAACTATTCAGTCGTTTTTATTTACTCATAAAAATATATATTTAAAAGGCTCAAATAAAACAGTCGCCGGGCGTCAACCTATCACTGGTGGAATTATTGCGCGGAGAGATGCGTCGCTCGGTGGAATGTGCGAGTGTGGAGGCTAGTGCACGGGCAGCGGCTCCACCACTTGCAGCCGGCGCCGCATCAGCTCGGACTCCGTGGGCGGGGACAGGCCGAGCGGGGAGCTCTCCCCGGGTCCGCAGCGCCGCGCGCCCGGGTGACACGACTTGCTGTGTCTGAGCGCGCCCGACCCGTCCGCGCGGTCCATGTACGAGTAGTTCATGGAGAAGTGCTGCGCGATCACGCGGTTGACCGCCATCGCGGACTCCGCGAAGTTCGACAGGTTGCGGGCGGACATGTTGCTGTGGATATATTCAACATTATTTACTTATTTATTTAATATTAACACCCATCAATGGACTTTTCGCGTCGAAAAATTTATATGCACATTAACACGAGCTTTGAACGGTGAAGGAAAACATCGTGAAGAAACCCGCGGCTGGTCAGTCCCACACGTATTGACCATTGTCTTTCCTGTGGATATGACCGGTCAAGCTGAGAGGATGGTTTAGGTGCTACAAGCCTATTCCATCTCAGCAATGTCCCAGGCACTAGTGTCCCGTTAAGTGCAGGCAAAGCTTGCCTCCTGACTCTGTATAAATCATCTAGTAAAGATGTAAAGGCCCACTGTAGGTACAATGTACATGCATAATCTCATTGGTCAAATATTAAAAAACTAGTGCTTCCGGAATGATAGGGTATCACAACATGCGTTATTATACATCATAAAAAGCTAAGATCGATTTTCAAAATATAAAACGTGACTTTCCACCGGTCGTGGAATATTTATGTCATGAAAATCTGTCAATTCGGTCGTGCACGATAGGAATCGTGAATCACTGAATGAAACAAAGCAAACCAAATCAATAGGTGATGGTTCCAAAATCATTAGGTACCTAGAATTATATTACCTAGAAATGAAAATGGTTTAAAAAAATACTAAGTAATTGGTAGGTAATTGCATTAATTGTATACTCGTAGTATCTAGGTACTATACGTACTACTATTTCCTCAAACATTGTGCTGTCCCAACGGGGCTCTTGTTGCGGCCAAACCTAATTTTTAAGACCTTATGTACCAACTTGAAGCAATAAATGAATATGAATATAAGGTAGCTCACCGTTTGATGTTGATGGGCGTTTGCAGCGGGCGGTACATAGCGGCCGGGTCCGCTAGCCGCAGCCACGGATGCTTGAGCACGCGCTCCGCGCTCAGCCTGTGCGACGCCTCGCGCACCAACAACTGACGGATCAGATCCTTGGCCTCCTGCGAAATGTGCGACCACTCCTCTTCTGGGAACGTGTATCTACCCTCCTGTGATAAAAATACATGGCTGTAGATACGGCGCTTATAAGCACTGCGTAGGACAACAGTTTTACCATGATAATTCTTATTAGGCAAAAGCTATAAAAAGTCCGTAATAATATAGTTAGAATCGGAAATGTAAGCGGAAATAGTACTTTCTATACAGGGTGATTCATAATTGGTATGTTATCCCGAAAAGGGGTCATTCACCTCATCAGTGTGAACAACATTTGTTCTACGACTTTTTGAATTTCGATGTATTTAATTGAAGAAATGACTAGCAAAGTTCAGAAATAAACACAGCAACCCTATTATAATCAGACATATTATCTCTTTCAGCGTGATAACGCTAGAAGAGATACCTTCAGCTGATAAATAGTCTCACCTGTATAGAAGTAAACAGGAGGTCCTGACAAGCGCGACAGTTCTCGCCCCGCTCCCAGCCGCAGTCAGCGCCGCAGTCAGCTCGGAAGGGCGGATATCCACACAGGAGGATATACGCGATCACCCCCAGCGACCACAGATCGCATCGCTTGTCGTAGTGGTTGGCCGCCGAGCCCGCGAATAGGGACACTACTTCGGGTGCCATGAATTCTGCGCTTCCCACCTGGAGGATAAAGAGGGTCCTTTAGCGACAAAGTTTGAGAGCCAATATTAAACTTAGCTTATAGCTAGATATAAAACTGATCATACTCGTTCGTTCGTTTGTTCGTATGAGCAAGTGGCCAACTCTGATCATGCTTACAAACGGAATCGATGTCATGCAAGTAAAAACTAAACATTGGAAATGAGCCCAGCCGAAACCTTAAACTTAAACAAATAATAATACTTACTTAATCTACTGTTTAAAAAAAGAAGTTACCTACATTGCTAGCTAGATTAAACACTAGTATTCTTTTATCTGTGATTAAACTAAACTAACGCAACTGTGATAGGTAAGTACCTACCTGATAGATTATATTTGCATTTTAAAGAATATCGAATCTCTAAATGCTGGTTTAAAAATATTGAAAGACTAAAAGTGGCAGGAACACGCTCGAACACAAATAAATAGGCAGATTATCATAAACTCATAGAAGGCTTTGTGAATGTGACTCATTGTGAAATTGTCGTTCTATGGACACGGATATTAAATGAATAATTCAAATTCAACAAGCATGTTGAAACTGAATCGTCACTGTGCAGAGGCTACTTATAGTAATTCCACGTTCCTTTTGTTTAAAGAAACCGATTGAATGATACAAGCTACTTCATACTTATTCAAAGCAGCAAACCAACATTCATGGGAAATCACGATTCATTTAGGTACTGCGTCCATCATAATGATGAAATTCGAATCGATAAAAATGCCTTATAAGTCCTTTGAATTGGTTACGTTTTGGATCGGATTGTACATGAAGAACTGCGTTAATTTAATGTAGGTGGGTAAGGCCGCCAAAATTGTCAATTATATCACTAAAGTAACACAACAGGTTTTGTGTTACCGTTACACAAATGTAACCCAAAAGTAACACATATTTTGAGTAAAGGTGATTTCATAATGGTTAAATAAATAACCTAAAATAATGCAAGATAAACTTTTCTTTTTTACTGTACCCTTAGGCAGAAAAACACAAAAATACTGCCTATATTTTACTAAGGACAAAATAGCTTTTTAATTTTTCTCGATCTTTGTCGTTCTGGGGCAGTTAACGGCATTAAAATAAAAATGTACAGTTACTAATGCACATAAATAGATTAATTATAATATTATTTCAATAGAAGAAAACAATTGGCCGCTGGATAACGTTAGTAAAACAAACTTAACTAATTCGATGCTCAAGAGCCTTTTGTAACAGTTTAACTGAACACTTGGAAGGTTTTCAATATTAAAATGTAAGTACTGCGTTTGTCATACCTACAAAATCACACATTACACATTACTTTCAAAAATCAGTCCAAATATCACTATGTTTGCGGCTTTATATATCTACTGTGTTACGTAACACATACATTTGTGTTACAATAATAAAATAGTGACATAAATGTAATACAAATGCAACACAAAAGCGAAATTTTTAAAACAATTATAGGTCATATCTCGGTTATTTATTATAATTAGGCCGTAATGGGCGATTTTAAGTATACTTTTGACCTCATTGCTAAATAATTTAATACAATAACATTCAAAAATCTGTTTCTTACCTCAAAAATCACAAATAAAACTTTTTTTATGAACACAACCGCAAAAAGTGACGCGCACTTTATGTTCCTTCACTGGCGAAATAAAAGAGCTGGATTTTTTTTTTCAATTGTTTGGATGACAGTGTTGCCGTATTAATACTGTGGTTTGCACTTTGGTAGTTTAAATAGTAGCTTTGGGATAAAAACGTGTCACACAAAAAAAAACGTAACACAAAAGCAAGAGACATTTTTTATTTAAATTATTAATAAAAAATGTTATTTTAAGGATTTTCGCAAAAATATTATTAATATAGCAGAGGTCTATCATCTATTTCTTCGACGGTATACCTATAATTCAGGTATACTCAACAATTTATTGAATATTTTAACCATAAGAAACTGCAACAAAAAACGACAAAAAGTCACACAAAAAAATTGACAATTTTGGCGGCCTTACCCAGGTACCTACATACATTTTCTCAAAATAATTACATTAGTGCGATAACAAATCACGAGTTTACTGCAGAAAGTATTATCAGATATATTGACTTTTACGAGAAGGTACCTATGAAACTGAAAAAAGGAAATTTTAATGCATCTTCAGTGTTTGTTTAATTAGCAGTTAACTTTGTAACTAAGTACCTGTCTAGTAACATAGGTACATTGTCATTGTTGACACGGTTGATAAGTAGGTGACTCAGTGCTACGGCGTGTATCCCATCCATCATCAAGATTAAGTAAGGCCGAATGCACGCCGTTATCTATATTAGCAATTAATTTGCTAAAGTACCTACTTTCTCGCTATTTTTCGACCTTCGCTTTGTTGTGGTTGCGGTCTAATCTTATTAGCGCAGAAAGGAAAATAACCACTAAGTGTATCCAATTGGCGAACTGATATAACCACAAATTGAATCCAATTGCTCAACTGAAGTAGAGAAGGATCATAATCAACGATGCTTGTGTAATAGAAAACATAAAGTAATATCAGAATCTTTTAAATCACCATACCAGAAAAACTATCTTTTTTAACACAAATGCCAGTTTAAAACAAGATCATTATCAATGTAATGATCCTATGACAACACTGATGATGCAAGCAATGATGAAAAAATAACCGCAATCTGACTATTTGATCTTCCGCCTAGCCATGTTACATTTCTACAACCGCTTTAGAATAGAATCGAACAAAAATGTAGGTAGGTATTAGGTAACATTCAATTGCAAAAACTCAAGCGATCAGAAATGTCAAATCAAACGACCACTCTCAGTAGATCCATTGACTAGATCCATCATTGATCTAGTGAGATTTTTTTTCTCAATAGATAAAGGAATAGCGATGATAGAATAAAAATAGAAACGAAGCGTTTGTCACAGGCGCAGATAAGAATAGAGAGCAGGAAACTCACCGGTGTCATTAGCTGCGGTGTGGCTAGCGGGCTGGCCAGGCTCGACGTGAAGCTGATGCCGCTGCCCAGATCGAAGTCGCAGATCTTCACTGGGCAGAGCCTGTCGCGGTGTACGCATAGAATGTTCTCCGGCTTTAGATCGCGGTGAGCGACGCCCTTGGCATGCAAGAAGTGTAAAGCGTTCGCGATTTCTCGCACGATCTCTGCCGCCTGCGGTTCAGAGAAGTACTGATGCTCCTGTATGCGCGACAGGAGCTGACCGCCGTTGATCTGAAACAATGGGAAAATTATGATGAATAAACCAGTAAACATATAGGATCAATGGACGGCAATGTAACGATACGAATCGTTTTATCCAGAGCCTCAGTTGTGAGCTAAATCACATATAAACCTACCGCTTATTTTATGCGTGGAAGAATATACTTAAGTACATTCTAAAATAAATAGGCACTTAGATATATTAGTCGTAAGTTTTTATAATACTAAATGAAAATACCGATGAATTGCTTAGAAATACAACAGTTATCAGTTTATCACAGTAGTCAAATAAGGGCCGCGTAGGACAAATTTAATACACACTTAAAGAGTACGAAAAGCAATAAAGCAATATTGTACGCCCTCTAGATAAACTCTGTTTAGACTAGATAGTGTGCCGCCGGCTGCGCCGTGCTTTGAAAACTTTTCATATCAAAATTACCATAGCTTTACGTAATGTTGATTTTATGCAAAAAAACAATAACAAAACTTGCTCGAGAGATGCCTTATGATACTGAGAGTAGATGATCAAAATGAAAAGTCATACTAAAAGTTAACAGCTCCGGCAGGATTCGAAGCCGGGCTGCCTAAACACTAGGCTACGGACCTTCACGCCGAGAGCTGAAACTATTAGTAAGATGATTTCTCGGTTAAAGCACCGATAAGCGCCATCTACAACTGGAGCTGTTAAATTTTAGTATTTTTTTTTTTCATTTCTAATCCTACTAATCCTACAAGTGTGTTTGTTACTCTTTCACGCTAAAACTACTGAACGGATTTGGCTGAAACTTGGAATATACATAGTTTATGACCGGGAATAACACATAGGCTACTTTTTATTCCGGTATTCACACGGGAACGGGAACTAGCGCGGGTAACACCGCGAGGCGCAGCTAGTGATATTATAATATACGTAAGTGTGGTTTAACACTGTATAATATATAAACAGTAGATGATAACTTCAGAACGATCAATACTAAAAGTTTCGCATATTATATTTTAATATATTTCAATATAAGTAGGTACTTATATTATAATAGATATAAATTACAACAGGAACAGACACAACACGATAACGTCTGTGTAAACAATGTCATATCTAGTATCAGACCACTCAATAAATTTGCTGACGTTATAAAAGAAATAGCACCAATAGGTATAATAAATTATGATTTAAGTATATCATTTTATCTCCGTAAATAAGATAAATAGATAGTCATAAAGATAAACATCAATTCTTTGGAATTGTTGCAGACGGGTCTCATGAATAATAAAATAACTGGCCAAGTGCGTGTCGGGTCTCGCTCAATGTAAGGTTCCGTAGTTGTCCAATATGTAAGGTTTACTCGTATTTATATGTAGGTACATTCAATTATGTTTTAAACTGAATTGAAGTACCTACGAATTTAAACTCGTATTTTTTTACGAAAATTTGACTTTTTAGTTGATCCACTATTACCTACTCGTCAACCTGTACGTACAGCCAACTTGCAATAACCGTAGGCAGAGTTTTAAATCAATATAGGTACTAAAGTTCTCTATTACCAGAGTTAGGTACCTACTTAAAAAAATCTAAGGAAATACATAATTACGTTTACAAATATACGAACTTATTACAAACACGTGCGAGGTAGGTATTATGGTGTGTTTGCTGGTAACAAAAATTCCAAACGTATGAGCCAACTGCTTTTTAAATTTACGGTATTTGCGAATCGAATTTTCACATGAATTGTTATGATAATTTTCTATGTTATTTCAGCAATCTTGGGAACTATTTGACTTGCATGTAACGATCATTACAATTACAAACCCTGTGTATTTTAATATCCACGTTTATTTTGATCAACCATGCCAGCCATTGTTGAGCTAAATATTCAATTTTGTAATCCATGACTAAACCAACATTTTGTGTCAGAAAACTGCACCTAGTTACCAGCCTGATTAGTTAGGGTTACGCAAAGGCACGCATTTTAAATAATTAGTGTACATATAAGATTACCTAAACAGCTCATATAAGATTACCTAAACAGCTCGTAAAGTGAAAAATAATTCAACATTCACTTGTTCTTTTATGCTTTTCTTCTGTTTTAAGCGAGGCTTACCTTTTCGAAGACAAGATAGAACTTGTCTGTGTCTTCAAAGAACTCGATGAGCTGGATTATGTTTGGGTGTCCCTGGCAGTAGTGGAAGGTCTCCACCTCGCGGAACACCCGGGCGCGGGCGTGCCCCGGTACCTTGTCGATTATCTTCACCGCGTATTCTTGCCCCGTGTAGATGTTGACGCACGTCTGTACCGACGCGTACGCGCCCTCGCCCAGCACCTCGCCCGTCAACTTATACAAGTCTAAAACAAAAATATTCATCGTTCAAGATATGACTTTGAAATCTTTATTAACAATCCTCTCTGGTCTGGACTAAAAATTCAAAGAGAAAGTGTACCTACTATGCGTTGTAGACTTACTACGGTGCTGTCAAAATTATAATTTAGGTTTAAGACGGTCCGTATCATAAGGATCATAACGCTCTAGGGATAAACGACCTAAAAGTAGTTAAAACAAGCGTCTTTGAAGCGCCATACCTTGGAAACACGAGGTGACGACGGAGCTGCCGGAGCGCTTCTTCCTCCTGCGCTTCCTGCGCGCCTCTTCCTTACGCCTTTGCAGATCCTCGCTGTCGGGGATAGGCACGGGAGCCGACTCCGCATGAGGGCTTTCGTCTGACTCCCGCTCGCTTCCCGATTGGCTGCTGCAGCGTCCCACTCCTGCAGAAAAAAGAAAACATACCTACATTATTTTTGGTAAACATATACCTACATTGCAAGGACATATTGTAATATCGTTGTTTGGTGAAAGTGGGTTATTCACATAGCAACAAGATTCTGATTCAGAAGATGATAAGAACGGTACTTGTTGGAATTACAGTACTATGAACTCTAATACAACAAAGGTTTTAAAGATAGAGATAACGATGAGGTGATACCTCTTTGATTAATTGATACGTGACTGGTCTACTGAAGCAACTAACAGCGCAAAGATAATAAGTAATGAACCACCGTACAGATGACCTCTGTAATGAAACGAACGACAACCAGTTACAAAGTACCGATAGCTGATTCTGCGGCTCTTAGCTCATGTTTATGTAGTCAAGATGCAGGCTGACTGATAAGGATCTTCTCGAAAACTGTTGCTTAGCAATAAATGCAAGAAACAAGAACTTTTACAAAATAAAATAAACTTTGTTCTGATGATTCAGGAAGCGACAAAGAAGCCTTTGTTTTTCACGACGCATAAATATTGAAACGTTTACCTACATTTGTTTTTGTACACGTAGTCAGATGAATAATAAATGCTCCTTAAATCTGAACTCTCTCTTCGTGTCCAGTGCCAAAGTATCAAGCCATTGTTCCTTGTTGCTACTGAGGTTGGCTTTACTGAGATTGGAGGTATAGTTTTAGTTATTCAGTCGTGCGTGACGGCCTAATAACTTCGTCACCAGTGTTGGCCTCTTGCTCCGAAGTCCGAACTTACTTAGTCGTGGCGGTTTCGGGACACGGAAAGACCAGTTGGTGTGCTATCAGTGAGAGCGTGACGCTTGTCATCGATAATGTTATTCCGATGTTCGAGGCACGCATACTGGCTGAGTTGGCAAACAAAGCCGGTTCAACGACCGGCGACAGCGCACGGCCGCACCCTGCAGCACGCTGCGCGCGCGCCCACATTACGCGATCGCTCCCTGCCACATCGTTCCGAAAAACTATTCGACAACATCAGAGTTTAATCTAACTTAAATGCTCCAAGGAATTACTCAAGTCTTTAGGTCCTAATCCGAAACTTAATTGGTACGGATTACAATGATTCCTTACAAATGTAATACTTTCCGCCTGAGCGAGTAAGTCCAATAATTGGAGCAAGCATTATCTTAATCTAATCTATTGTGAACTGCTTCCCCAGATTAACGAGCATTTGCTTTTACCTATTGATTATCAATTCTACTGATAACTAAAACACAAGGAAGCTTGACGCCAGCTACAAACGTGAGCGGACTGACTGATGAAAATGTGCCTACCTTCTTCCTAATGGCTGACGGCATCATTTACAACCAATGACTACCAATAGGTACTCGATATTTGTAAACAGTGAATGAGCTTAGCATTTATCATTGTTTCATTCTTCAGTATCGTGACGATATGAGCGAAACTCGTTTAATTGTTATGACCTCAGTGGGACGAACATCAGACGGCAACAGACAAAAGTGGGCAAATGCGCAATAACAGCACGAGTGTAACAATCGGCATACAGCCACGCCCACCTACACAATCGCCCGTTTCAACATAATATGAGCTTCCTGTTGATGTTCTGAATTAGAATCAAAGAAATCAAAATTACGATTGCTCAACAACGTGCATTGTTTATAAACACAGTGTTAAAGTAAAATCAAACACAGTGCACCATCAAACCCAAAATTCTCTGCCCTTTTCCCACTAAGTGGGGTTGCCACAACATCGAATCCTTAATTATCTACCTGATATACACGCCTCACAAAAGCGATTCGGTCTGTAATGGTTGTTCGTCACCACGATTCAACTTCCTACCGAAACTGAGTCTCGTTTACCAGAATAAAAAAGTCAAGTCATAATGAGTCAACAGAAACCGAGATCGTGAAATCTTTGGTCGAAAAACTTTATCAAACGTAAACAATACGGCATATCTAATCAGTATAGTTGTTTTATAAAGAGAGAAGTTGGAAAGACTACCTAATTCGGTGCAGGTTATTATCGATACGAAAAGAAGAAGAAGGTGCAGGTTCATCAATTGTTGGTGTATAACCTGATAAAAGATGCTAATCCTAAATCCTCTCAATCAGAGCTGGCTGAGTAATGGATCTGTTTGTTGTTCAAGTATCAGATATCGCTTGACAAGACCGCCAGCGTGGCTCCACGTGTCACCACACCCGGCTCGCAACGTGGCAAGTGGCAAGTTATGCAAACAATCATCGCTTGACAAGAATCCGTACGAGTAAAAATTACAGACATTCAAACACCGCGTACGATCAGCCAATCAATATCGATATTGTTCTAGCTAGAACAAGGCCGACCCTGGTAAACACGACCCGAATAAAAACCAGCCATTAATTTGTTAAACAATAGTCATTATTAACTGAACTTAAACAAATTCACTACAAATAATGTAAAAATACATTATAAACAGACCGTAACAATTGAGTCATTCTGTCCTAGGTACATGTACCTTACATATTGATAGGTGCTGGCTTTGCAAATGAACCTGGTTGTGATATTTATGCGTATTCGTTTACATTATACGCCAAGTTGCCCAATCATTCTGATTACCATTGCATTATTAATTGATGCTCCGTTTTTAAATTCGTATTAATAGGTACTCCAAAGAAATCTCTGGCATTATGCCCTCAGCCTGGAAGTTTCTACTTTCTAATCTGGTTGGAATTAACGCTTGGTCACAAATACGCTCTCTAGTTCGCTGATCGTAAGCCCATTATACTTTTGTCTTATGCCCCTCAGCTGTTAGATCAATCACTTTCTAATTGCAATGCAACTGCGCCAAGCCCTCTACTCATGACGATGCAAAATCATCTTACTTGATACTGCTCCTAGCTTTGGTGTCGTTACGTTATATAATAACATGCAGCAATAAATACAATACACCGACCTGCCTTATTTCTGTAATCAAAAGCCAATTCAGTGGTATTTGTTGCTTATGCGTGCAGCATTTAACTACACAGTCATTGATTATTCATCATGTGATGTAAAAGTTGCTACTGTCATTTCTAATTCGGTCCCGCAGTATCATAATCACTGTCATCTAAGATCAAAGTCGAGAGCGGGCCTGGTTCAACTGTCGAACAAATTGCCAAGTCGGCCTGGCAATGTCGCACTCAACCAGATTATAATCAGTGAAATGAAACTTAAACTGAAGTGTGGCTACAGGCAGCTAGGGAACTTTCACTGTTTAGCTGCGGTGCCTAATGAAGGTAACGCATATTATGAAGTAAATGAAGCCGATCACGCAACTCTTCAGAAGTCCATTTTGGTTGTAACCGGTGTCGTAAACACTCTACGTATGCGTGATATGTTAAAGCCTTTCTGAGTTACCAGAATATGCTAATGAAGTTGAGCTGCGTCTTTAAACATCTACGTAAAGCAAGTATAGACATATGACTTGTATCGACTTTAGAATTTAAACATTTGAATATTGGTTTTCTTTCTATTCGTCTTTTATCAAACAAATCAGCTTACAAAAATAAGAAGTCCTTTTTAGCATTAAAGTACCTAAATATTTTAGACAAACACCAAAGTAAATGAAAATAAGTTCCCAAATAATCTACTTTCCGAATAGATAAATACAGAGACGTTCATATAGTTTCGTAGGGATGTGACGCAGCGTTTTTAGAATAACCTAAGCTTTATTTATGCATCTGGAAACAGATATCGATTCGGCAGAGTAACGCGCAGTTCGCAGGGCAGGCCGAGGGTGAGAGCTGTAGGTATTACGCGGAAACGTTTGCAGTCATGGTCAAGGTTACGAGTATTGATAGGCACGAATGACCCACTAATAGACATCGATTAATTGGTAAGTAATTTCTTTGGTTTTGAGTCTTTTCAGCAACTGTCATTGATGACCTATGCTCAAGAAATTTTCAAAATGCAAAGATATTATGTAATGCGATGCGAGATGATGTAATATTTTATAATATACCTAACTTAAGCGGATGTTTTAGAACATAGGTAAAATACCTATAATGTTGAGAGCAAGATAAAACGAAAATAGAAGAAGCAGACGATAACCGGTTTATCTACCCTACACAACGATAGAGAATAACAAAACTTAAAACTTGATAAGTAGAGTTAAGTGCGCAGTTTTGTTTTAGTAGGGTGACCTTGGCCGTGACAGCTGGGGCGTCGCGCTCCGGCGACCATGCTGTAATGGAACCGTTGAGACTAATGAAATTTGCTTTCGATTATCAACGCATTCTTTACCAATTCAATTGTTTTATACACGATCGTAACGTCAACTATTTTCAACAATATAAGCTATAGCTTTACTGCCGTTAATGATCAAGAATGCGATTCTCTACTTTGTTGAATAACTAATTTTTAAACACAAGTTTGAGACTGCGCCGTAATAAACTTATAAGAGAGGGGTAATTTTTTTTCCGTGCCCCGAACCATATCCTTCCATACGTAGCTATTGATCCTTTATAGTTTTTAACGCTAAAATTTTGCGTTAATAACTATATACCTACCTACCCACGTCAATAGATTAGTACGTAAGTATATTTATACCTAACTGCTTGAAACTTTATCAATGAGTACGATGCGTAGAAAGTGTTGCATGAAGTTATTATGTCATCAAACAAATCTGTTGATACAGAGTTTCGATTGCAATCACAAAGACAACCAAGATTAGGTAGTTAGTTACTTTGTTCATTTCAAAATAAGGTGTCGGTGTCGGTCAACGTTCTCATGCATCATGAACCCTTGACATTTTGTGATGTAGCTTTCGATGTGCATTCGATCTCTTGACATAGACCCTGAGATGTAAACAATAAGTGGCAAGGCAGTGAAAACAGTTAAAACAATCACGACACGCGGTCGTAAAGTTGCACAGTGCAAAACTGCAATGTTGAGTGTGGTCAGTGATACATTGCTTATAATAGAACTACACAAAGCATATATTCATAAACCAGTTCAAAGATATCGATTGTTTTCAGTATTATTTTAGGTGGCTAACCTACAGGCGGCGTTGCTTTATTTATGAATATTAATTGAATGGATCGTTCTAACGTGACTAAGCGAAATATACAAAATTTCAAGTCAACTACCTATATCAACAAACAGTGTGATAAGGGAACAGTGTGGAATGAAAGAAGATGTAGTGGTGAGAATTGAGAATGGCATGTTGAGATGATTTGGCCATATAGAGGATGAATGAAAGTCGTTTAACGAATGTGGTGTATAAGGCGAGTGTGAATGGGACATCTGGAAGGGGAAGACCTAAGACCTAGGCGAACATATTTGGAACAAATTGGTGACATTTTGGAGAAAGGCCAGGTCAGAAGTACCCTAAACCGGAGAGCGTGTATGAAGAATGTAATGAGTAGTAAGTGGAGATCCGTGGCTTCTGCCAAGCCTTCTGCCACTCCCATGGGAAAGAGGCGTAATTTTATGTACCTATGTATGTAAGTACCTATACTTATATCAACAAACCTGTTACAAACTCAATTGTAATGCTGTTCACCTGAACTGAACTACCCTCAAATGTTATATTTTGAATGTTTAATTTTGAAGTATTAACGTTGGCTGGGTGTACTAGTAATTTTGAAAAAAAGCCTGCTGAAATTAGTATGTCGTGATTCAACAGCGTTTGATTCAATACAATCTTTACCGGCGCCGGCGGCCGGCGTTTGTTATTCCAGCGGGTAGTAACAATTTTATCAACTACGCAGTACAAGACAGTACCAACAATCATGCCTCATAGTGTGTTAAATACCTATAAAATAAGATGATTTTCTCCTTGACTCGCCTTGATCGCAGTGGATAGAAATAAATTACTAATGTCATGCATCTAAGGGTATTAGAAATATTATTCAACTTACCGCTATCTACACTCTCTTCTGAAACCTTCTTCACCATTCTGATTGCTTGATGAGTTGATGCAGCGATATTGAGAATAAAGAGTAGGTGTACTACTCTAGAAAAGCCGCTTTCAAACTTGTGGCGGCCTCCTCGACGAGAAATCAGAACGACGTTCAAGAATTTGGTAAACTAAAACGTTTAAAAAATTAAAGCACCACCGTCGAGAAGGATTTACGGAAAGTGCGCCGGAAGGTAATAAACAAACACTTAGAAGGCGGAATGAAAAAAAAAACTGCTGATGTCTTTAGCGATCCATTCTATACACGCCCGCCCGTCCGATGTTCTGAAATCCAACTGAAGAGTAGCTCGCGTAGCCGGCCGCACGACACCGCTCCCCGGCCCCTGCCTGTCCCGCGCGTCCCGCACCCTCCCCGCCGGCCCCGCAGCTTGTGCGTCGTTGTTGTGGCCTCCCTCGCCGCGCATGCGTACTCACTCGCACAGCTGCTGACGTGTTTATATTTTTTTGTCCGTAAGTTTTTCTTCATGTTTGTTGGCAAATACTTCACGATCGGAACATCTTATAATTCTAATCTGTCTCTTATAAGAATTTTTCAGACAGTTAGTTCATGTTTATCCCAGGATTTGATGTTATTTTCAATCACTCATTGATAGCTAGAAGACGTAAATAGGTACATACAACTTCAACTATTAAATAAGAATTTGCATCATCCTTTGAGACAATTTTATCATAGACGCGAAGTTAATGCTGAAAAATTAAATTACTTTGTCAATAATATAGGTAGATAATATCGTTATCATGCATGGCTATCGGCTTTAGAGTAAGTAGGTATCTCTATTCATTGTTTGTTTTAGCAATCTATCTTAAATGTTAATGACATTTAAATTAAAGTTATAGCAACAATCTCATATTATTGTTAACAAACAAAGTCTAAAGCAATTTAAGAACGCCCAAAGCAAAACAAAGGAATTAATGAATGAACACACTTGTGCGCTACTGTACATACAGTACGCTCTATTACATCATCCTCCTACTAAACGATCGTCTAAAAGTCGGTCACTTAGTTTTAGGTTATTTAATTTGTTTTGTATTACGATCGTTATGCAATGGGATTCCTTTGTGTTCTTAACCCTCCATAGATGACCTTCATAGGGTATTTGTTGACAAACAAGCTGCGGGAACAAACAGCTCGGCGAAACGCACGTGGTTCAGCCGAACCGGTCCGACCGGCAACCGGCGAGCCGCCATGTTTGTTGTCACGCCATCGCTCTGTCTTACTTCCACTTAGAGCGCTGCTTCACTTTATATCCTATCTCCTTCTAAATATCGGATATCTCTCTTGGAGGCCTACGTGACGTGACCGACAATAACAAAAACATAACCCCGAGAGTAGTACCGCAAGCTTTTAACTTCATGGACCGAATCTAAGCGGCTCTGCGACGTAGTTGCTAAGTATTAGAATGTAGACCCTATAGCTCTCTGTAGGTATGCCTAATCTCTTTGCTTATAAGTTACTAAGATGTTGCGTAGGTTCTAATCGGATGATTGAGTGTTATCACATGAGCTAGATATTTAT
Source organism: Xanthorhoe designata (assembly GCA_963582015.1). Classification (NCBI taxonomy): domain Eukaryota; kingdom Metazoa; phylum Arthropoda; class Insecta; order Lepidoptera; family Geometridae; genus Xanthorhoe; species Xanthorhoe designata. The sequence continues at coordinate 12,684,371 of OY757034.1, read as the reverse complement.
CTACAAAAAACATGTCAGATGATCCGCATGTTTTCTTCGAACAATGAACGAAGGTAGTATGTATGTATTTGTATATGTAACTACTACGCATTGTGTTGAAGTAGCAGGATGTGTGAGCGATGACCTGAGCGGAGACTTAATTTGTCAAATTTTTCTTGAAAGTCTTTACAACACGTAGACAGGTAGGTACCTGAATCTTTAAAACCTGATAAAGATGTTTCTTCGGTTGGTATTGGTGTCAATTCAGGTTTCGCCAAAACTAAACTAATTTGCCATTTGACAGCACTAAAAATGTTGCCGTCCCATAACGTTCGAAATAAAAATGATGGCATCAATGTCAAATTAGTTTAGTTTAGTTTTTGCGACATCTGAATTGGCATTATTAGTCACCGAATTAGACTAAAGGTTCTTAACATGACCAAGGGTTACCGAAGCGTTTTAATTGCTTCCGAAATTCATATCCTGCGAAACAATTGTAGGGATTCTACCAGGAACACTTTCGTTTTTGGGGGAACTGCAAAAAAAAACGAAACTCGGAAACCCAATAATGCTAAGGAAACACTTAATTCAATCGTCCAAACGCGACTACGACACCGTAGTCAAATTTTGCGCGATTATTTGAATCAATAATGTTTCTATCCGAAGTCGTAGGTTGCTCGAAATTGGACATAAATAGGAGGGGTCCCTTTCCCTTTGTGTTGTGTGTAGGCGTGGGTTACACAGCTTAGCGGGCAGTTACTATGGTACTAGACATGAATTTGTAGACTCGTTATTTCGGCGCCAGTGGTCTTTGACTTTGGTACTCTACTGGTATTTATGTAGGAGTTGATTTAAATTAGAAACCCGTAACAGGCCACCGTTGAATCTAGTTGTCTATTTCTGTAGTAACCATAACCAGTTCGTTTAAAATTACTTTTTGACTATGTATTGTTTCAATGTTATTGTTTTTAATAAAAAACGGATACTTAGTAAAAAATTAAAAATAAACTAAATCACTTGCATCTTCGAGATGCGATAGACTGTCTCTATCATAGACATTATATTTATAGTCACAAAATTGGGGTGATAGGACGGTACTTGACTTGATTATGTTTGAGAATTCCATTAATCTCATTTGGTATGTTTGTCTGTTGTGATTCAATCCATTGTCTTGCTATCACCAGCCACCAAACCTAAATTTATAAGCGTCAACTGCGTACTCATGAAAGTAACAAGCGAACACACTTCCCAAGGGTACGTTTATAGCTAGCTATAAATCTATTCGTAGTAAATTTATTAGTTGATCCTTTCAAAGATGTTCCAAAGGAAAATGGAACTGGATGACTCGTTCATAAAGCTCAATTTCTTTAAACGTAGAGCCACCATTTAGGAGCCCGTAGGCATCTATTATGTTCGTCCGTAGCCGAACCGTGCACCAGGGCATTCCCTCGGATCAATTTTTTGCTTCTTCTTTGTGTTTGATTTCGGGTCGGAGTAATTTTATTTACCATGGCTTTAAGAGGATCACGCACTGCATTCGCCGCGCACCTGATGCAACTACAAAGGAATCTGATGTGTCTTAAAATTCCATCTTTGACACGATCCGGGATCGTAGATGCGTAAAATGCGGGCTATTCTATATCGATTCATGCTGTAAACTCATGCGAATATTTCAGCTCTCTTAAAACTTCATGACACCATTCGTAATTCATAGGATATACCTACTTAGGTATATTATCTTTGGTTTATGTGGTCGAGCTAAGGTGCATTATCATCTAAGTATGCTAATAACATCAATAAGGTATTGCGTAACTGACACCCAACTGGTATTGATTAGCGAGTAAAATGCAAATAAGTAGGTACTTTTTCATACAATTTGCGTTGCTACTACATATATCCAAATTGTGGTTATTTGGTTTACTTGATCTTTAATGATCTAAGACGATTAAGTTGTCTTAAATTATGCATAGGTAAAATCATTGTGTCAATTTTACCAAAAAGCATTAGGAAAACATCGTTTAATTGATTAAATACCTACAACAAAATGATAAGCACTAATATTATCAAATAATCTATCTCCCAATGAAAACATTATCTCCCTCCACCCGTTGGCTATTGTTTAATGCGGTCACCCAGTCCAAGGTTACGAAAAATAAATTTGCAATTCAAATTTAGGCTTTTTGCGCTGTTCTCTTATTATGTTTAATACATGTGAGGCTCCCAGCGGTGAAGTAGTGTCGATCACCTTACTTACATCTCTACCAGCATTTCTTTTATCAACTTTATCTTCTAGTATTTAAAGCTCAAAAGAAACCGGCGCATCTTCGTCGATGGTATAATAATGCCCGAAGTTTTATGTCGAAATAGTCTTTGAATTTTAAAAAGGCACTCATACAATATTCACTTGTGTTGGTGCTTCAAACAAAACAACCAAACACTTGATGTTATTAGAGTTCAAAAGTTCATCATTAATTTTATCATGATTTAAGAGATCTTCTGAAATAATTCAAAATTACAACAAGATATTCTTCAAAAAGAGTATTGAATTATCTGACTGTAGTTTTTATACCTTTATTTCGGTTCTTAACCGTGGTACGGTTGTGTGGTCCGGCTAGCCGGACTATGGAAAATTTGTTTTTTCGATAGTTCGGTTGACCGGTCCAAGGAAAAAAATTTTTTTTCAGCTGTCCGGTTAACCGAACCATGGAAAATAGTAATCTCATTGTAATACGAGTACATGCAGTATGTAATCTTTTTGCTTGTGTGCAATGAACAGGCATTAGAATCACCTACCATGTAAAACGAAACTTAAGTGATCCTTGAGGTCCTACAAGAATAAATGATTTTTCTTTCTTTCTTGTGTGTCACAATATGTAGACAAGGAAATAGTAGATAAAAAAATGAGATTACTTTATGGAGATGTGCCGCATATAAAAATCTTAAATGTAAATTTAAATAAAAAATATACAGAAAATATATAAACATAAAAAAAGATAAATAAAACATTAAAAAAAAATGCGATACGCACAACTGCAATTCCTTAACCATGAAATCGTGTTAGGGCATGCCTTGGAAAAACTTGCTAATATTAAATAGATATTAAACAGAATGACTTATAAACGTTATTAAATACTTCTAGTTTTTTTTCTTATACATATGTGAGTAATACTCACGATACTCGTCCTACATATGGGATATGGGCGTTTGAAGTTTGACAGCTGTCATCAAAAAAGTCGATCTCATGAAGGTCTTTCATTTGAGCTCACAACGGAAAGTCTAGGACGAGTAGTTTTCGAGATATGGGCGTTTGAAGTTTGACAGCTGTCATCAAAAAAGTAGATCTCATGAAGGTCTTTCATTTGAGCTCACAACGGAAAGTCTAGGACGAGTAGTTTTCGAGATATGGGCGTTTGAAGTTTGACAGCTGTCATCAAAAAAGTAGATCTCATGAAGGTCTCTCATTTGAGCTCACAACGGAAAGTCTAGGACGAGTAGTTTTTGAGATATGGGCGTTTGAAGTTTGACAGCTGTCATCAAAAAAGTAGATCTCATGAAGGTCTTTCATTTGAGCTCACAACGGAAAGTCTAGGACGAGTAGTTTTTGAGATATGGGCGTTTGAAGTTTGACAGCTGTCATCAAAAAAGTAGATCTCATGAAGGTCTTTCATTTGAGCTCACAACGGAAAGTCTAGGACGAGTAGTTTTCGAGATATGGGCGTTTGAAGTTTGACAGCTGTCATCAAAAAAGTAGATCTCATGAAGGTCTTTCATTTGAGCTCACAACGGAAAGTCTAGGACGAGTAGTTTTCGAGATATGGGCGTTTGAAGTTTGACAGCTGTCATCAAAAAAGTAGATCTCATGAAGGTCTTTCATTTGAGCTCACAACGGAAAGTGTAGTATACCTACTGAATGAAACGCACCAAAACGGGTGCGCTATATGGAAGTACTTAGGTGCGGTTCGTCTGGGTCCGGTTCATCTTGGTGCGCTACGAGGAATGCCTCCTTAATTCATAGTTAGTCATAGATAGAGGCATTGAATTACAACCGGACCAAGGTACAGTTTACAGATGTACAATCGACCAAACAGTATCGTCACCGTACTATCGAAAAAACAAATTTTCCATAGTCCGGCTGGCCGGACTACATAACCGTACCACGGTTAAGAACCGCTTTATTTGCTTATCTTTAAGGAGGTGTCAGGTCGCTGCCTACCGTTTTGGGGACTTAGCAGGTGCTATGTCTTGCCGAAATGCTATTCATGTGCAAATTGTTAACCTATTGCAAAGCCAATTGGGTCGAGTCTACTGTGGTTAACCACAACTTAACCAGTTCGGAGCGTGGGCGATAAACTACGAGCTATTGTGGTGAACACGATTTAGAGATTTATTATTGTTATCTAGTATTTAAATGATAAACAAGTGAATTACGTGTGCGTAGCGTTAATACCTTATGCTGATCGACCCAAAGGTCCCTTTTGTTTTGAACTGTAAAATATTTAAACAAATTCACCAAGTGCCAGTAGGTACAGCAATGTCTAGATTTATGGCTAATTGAAACTAGATATAAACAAATAAATCTGATTGAATTCTTGTTCGAAATAAAGGAATTCAGTTCACTTCGTAGAAGACAGTCAATAAGACAAGTTTCAAGCTTAATTTTAACTCCTAAACAAGCTGTCGTGCGTGGTCTAGTTTATCATTTTTAACCGACTTCAAAAAAGGAGGAGTTTCTATGTTCCACTGTACGTTTTTTTTCTTTTATGTTCAAAGATTATTCCATCAATAGTGGACTCTTGTCCCTGCGTTTACACGAATAAACGAACATTTTAAGTGTAGGACGATGTTAGCCATTGCTTATGATTTGTTGTTTCTTGTAATTGGAAAACATTCGTACAATGTAGGTACTTACGAAGTTTTGCGCGCATGTGAGTTACTAAAAGTAAGTTCGTATGAGCAAGTGGCCAACTCTGGTGACGGAGTTTTTAGGCCGCCTTATGGCCACCGTCATAGCTTAAAGACTTTAAAAGCCGGGACCGACAATTTAACGTGCCCTCCGAAGCACGAGGATGTGAGTTATTGTGGTGAAGGAGAGTTAAATTTCACTTCTATGAATTTTAACACTGCTTGTAATGAATTGCAATAAATATCTACCTATTAAGTTTTGCCTAGATAATATTTGTCGCAGCTAATTTATTACTATTACCTAGTAAACAAATGCCACCGATATTCAATTCAGGCGCAAGCAACGAAATTCTAGCTGGTCTCTGGTTAAATTCTTGTAGACCTGTTTTGGGGCGTACATTCTTGACTACGCTGCAGCGCTGGGGGCGTATCATCAGTTTTCGAATGTTATAGTTAACTATCCTCGCTCACGTGTCAAGTATTCTAAATGTATGGAATGTTTAGTTCATGCAAGTCACCGGAGGCGGCGCTGCACTGAATTTTCATACATTTGTGATACTTGACTCGTTAACGGGGACAGTAGGTATCCAATATTATGGTAAACTCGTGATAGACACCCTGGTGTCTGTTATCAAGCGAAGATTGACTAGATTAGAACGTGAGCCTCTTAGTTCTACCACAGATTTCCTTGCGATAATATGTGTGCATGACAGATTTGAACTGACGAAATTCGAATCAAAAATAGAGTTTCACATAATGAAATAGTGTCACGTCTACATGATACCTACGGCTTTCAAATATAGCATAGGACGCTACTTGGATGCTACATAATCCAGTTAGTCCACATGCCGGAGTGCTTTAATAACCAATTCAGTTACGGAATTCTATGAGATACATAGTTACTTAAAAACATAGGTAGGTACATAATACCTACCCTCTTTCCCATAGGGGTAGGCAGAGACCACGGATCTCCTCTTACTACGATTCTACGTACTTTAATCCCCTTCCGGTCGTTTCATTACCCGCAACTGCTTGGGGCAGAAGAATTCTTCAACCGTGGCGGTTGAAGAATTCTTCTGCCCCAAGAACAATTGCAAATGAAGAATTTTCTTTATATGTGAAATAGGTAGGTACTTACCTATATCTTTTAAATTAGGATAGGTAGGTATATACCTACTCCTATGACGTTGGCTAGAAAATCTTGATAAGATCAGTACCACACAATTCAATCATGATTACCAAGCTAGTATTTGCTGTATGTAGACCAGTAACAAATACTTCGGTACCTACTTGTCCATTCTCAGTAAGAGCCAGATGACGGAAACTGCATAGAATTTTCGGTGTTCGTAAATGTTTAATCTACAGTTCATTGCACTGTTACACCATGCGTTGCTTTGAGGTGCGAGACGCACTGAGATTTAAGATAACAGCGGTGAGCGTATATTTATAGGATTTACTTAGATTGTTCTAATATTTTTTTTGTAAAATATAAATTTGAACTTTATTATTATGTTACCTAAGTCAAAAATTCAAAAAAGGTTATTAAGGAACAACTATGCGACAGAAATCGAATCGCTTTATCAAAATAATCAAAACTAAAACAAATCATTATCATTTTCAGTTAAAGCATGCTATCTTTTATTTTCTCAGGGAATCTTATTATCTGATAACTATGAAACCTTTCTAAATAAAAAAATACTATGTATCTCAAGTGCATTTGCACTTATTTTTCTTAGGTATTTCTTTCAATTATTGATAAATGAAATACAATTATTTTTACGCATTATCTTAATAATGTAGGTACCTACTTAAGTACCTATTTAAATATTTTTTTGCTCCCTGGGATACAGTCGTGATCATATTTCATCTCATTTTTTTTTTCATTTTTTTATATTTATTCGCGAAGAACTAACTAAAAAATCTTACAAAACTTTATTTTCGTCCCAGGGCCGAACCCGAAAGTCACTCAATATTACAAGCGTTTTAAACACTCCACAACAAGTTTGTTCAGATCATACTTACGAGGATGATGTCACTGTCAAATACACAACTTAAACCTTCATGCTTGTGTGCGTGAAATTCAACGCACACAGTTTTTTCAATGGAAAGTTCCATAGCTGTTTTAAATTATTATTCTATAGTTTATTTCAAATACATTGAATACCATCCTAATTTAATAAAATAAACCTGTTAATTTTTACACCATATTACTCAGTTTTTTCTCTCAAAACAGGTTATTCAAAACGTAAGCCAACAATACTGATTGATAACCTATATTGGTCAAGGATTTTCGAAAGGAATAAAAAGAATGGGTTTTTTGGTAGATACCTAAGTTATTTTGATTCATATGAATATTAATTTTATGAAGGATTGATATTAATAATTATGAGAACATCAACTTCCGTCTCAAAAAGCTACGCGTTGAAATCTTTTGAATGGAAATAATGTATTCAACAGTTTAAATGTACAATTTTCATTAAAACCTATTGTCACTAGCACGATTTTCTACTTCAATAATAAAGTGATGAATATTACAAATAGAAACAATAATTCATAATATTCCGAATATTATGAATAATTATTGTTGCTCGACATCGGAACAGATATAGGAACAGTTGATAACCTGGTGCGGAGTGGTGCGTACGTAAGCAAGCATCCCGATACGGCTAGGGAGTAGGGATGTTCAATCTGGGTGCGTTGTATCGATATTCCGAATCGATACGGATCGTAACGCGTTGTATCGATGTAGTGTCTTCGATCCGATATTTTGGATCGATACAGTATCGTATCAAGTAAAAAAACTTTAACACCAAAACCTTAAAAATATTTTACATTCATCAAACTTTATAGTTCGCAACGCAAAAACAGTAATTTAGATAGTAGCCAGACTTACACGGACACTCTATCGCGCGTGATTATAGCAATCGTGCGCGAAAGAACTAGCGGGTAGATGTTAGAAGGGGAAATCACAATGGATTGCGTGTGCTGGCTTTCTTGTACGCTCCTGGAACGCGCGATAGAGACACTGTGTAAAGGCCGCTAATCGATCTGGATCGAGACGATACCGGCTTTCGTTCAATGTATGATTGCCAATTCGAGTGAGCTGTCACTTGAGTGAACCACCTTTATTAAATTTCTGGGAATATTGATAGGTACGATACTTCCGATCAGATTCACCATGCATGTGTATCGATCCGCTAGCGGATCGCATGCCTTTTTATCGATACAAATATCGAGTGTATCGTATCGTATCATTGTATCGATCCACGCAATTATTGGATCGGATCGAACATCCCTAGATACGGCTAAAGTGACATAAATAAATCGAAAATACAGATTAAGTGCGAGATTCAATATCGACTGAAATAAAAACATTGATAAATATAATTAAAACAAAATGGATCGAAATCTCTTCCACATTGACGCAAATAAATGAAAAAGAAAGATAAACAAAATTTGCATGATAAAACTGGAAATAACTAGTTAAAATAAATTAAGTAGGTACCTACATGAAAAGAACAATGCCAAAGCATGGAAGAAATTATAATAATTTAAATATAAACTACTACTATGGACTTGTGGACTAACGCCAAATATTCGAGCCTAATGCACAATAGTGTATTAAAACGGTTTGGCCGTTAGGGATAGGGAGTTATGCCCAGCAGTGGGTCACTTCATTCAAGCTGACAAAGAAGATGAAGACTTTGCTTGAATCTATCTATCTACCTTTATCTTCGTTCGTAACTTCACTCATTTTTGTTATAAGTAGGTGATATAGATATTTAAGATTCGTTCGTTCGTATGAGCAAGTGGCCAACTCTGGTGATGGAGTTTTTAGGCCGCCTCAAGGCCTATATGATAAAGAATTAGGTTTACTAAACGTTTAATTAAAATCGCTGCAACCCTTGCAATGGTGGCCTACATACAAACTTTGCAAACTTCTATATTATTAACCGCATTCATTGTTTTGTTAGTAACAGAACAGTAAATACTAATTAATGGCGTGCTAATACCAATATCAACACGTACTTGGTCATACCAAGTCATACTGTCCTATTCTGCGGTTATGAGCACGACTTCACGTCAACAACTATGAATGTACTTACTAGGTACCCACCTATATCTATAGTATTAATTACATAAGCGTCTAGGTATTCTTGACACGAACAGATTTAAATACCTACATAACCATTAGCAAGTATGAGTATAACCACAGATAATACACACCTAAGTTACAGGATAGAATCGCATAACACAATAGCTATTACAAAGTTGTTTATGTAAGATATGCACAAAGATACTAGGTACATTTGTTTGTACAAGCGCTGAATGTTTGCTATCTCATAGATATGTAAAAGGCCAAAGTTTATACATATTCAACAAGCCAGACTAATAAATAGGTATAACAAAAAAAGTCACGTGCTTATAAGACAATATTTTTAATACCTACATTAACTACTGAGCAATGAAAAGAGATTTTTAATGCTACCTGCATTAAAAATGATAACGCAGGTCGTATTCAGAAGTGCTCAACCTAAAAATAGCTGAAAACTCGCTGATTTCAGTAAATTTTTACCGACTTTAAAAAAGGAGAAGGTTCTATGTTTCTCTGTATGTATTTTTTATGTAAGTATGTTCACCGTTTATTCTGTCAAAAGTGGACGATTTAATTTTTCGTTTGAAAGAATATACTCCCGAGGTGATCCCATTAAAAAAATGAGGATCTGATGAGGATCTTTGAAGTTATGAACATATCGACAGTGCAGGATATGCTCTCGTTACGAAAATAAAATAAAATAATAAAAATAAAATAAAAAAATAAATATCCTTAGACATGCCACACAGCGTCATCTTATCCCAAGCTAAGCAATTTAATGCTTGTGTTATGGTAACCAGATGACTGATAAACTACATAAGTACATATACCTACATTTTTTTTGTAAATAGGTACATACATACATATTATACATAGAAAACACCCAGACACGAAACAAATATTTTCAGAGCATACAAACATTTGTCCCGCAGCGGGGATCGAACCTGCAACCTCTGCACAACGCGATTTCGAGCATAGTGATTGGTCAATTCATGCACCGCTAAGCACCGCTCCGCACAGCTCCGCGTCAATGGAAACGCAGCCTTAGGCTTTAGCCATGTTATACAAAAGTACTCTGTGGCTTTAGCTATCTAGATAGCTTAAAGTCAAAGTAAAAAGTCACGTAAAAGCTTAAAGCTTAGAGTCTAAGCTATCTAGGGTTTACACCTTAGACTTACACAGTGTTCCAATCTCAAGAGTTTCAAATACATGTCCTAGCTGTTGACCTTTCGTTCCAAAGTAACGCCTACGCTTCCACTCCACGATTTGTTTCATTAATGGGTCGCGCCACTATCGATTTGTTTCTGATGCTATCTTCAGACCCTTGGCTTGTCCAGATTTATAATAAAACTCGACAAATCTGGGTCATTCCCACTTTATAACTACTAGCACTAGCATGTGGCTTCGCGTGGTAGTTATCCCGATATGAAATAACCTATGTGATATTCCAAGTCTCTTTGCTAATCTTCGAATGAAAGATATACTATTCTCACAAGCTTTTGCATTTATTTCACCTGTTTTGGTTTCGATTTTTTTGCGAAACTTTATTTATGTTCTTAATCTATTTTTTTTTTATTAAATATACTTACCTCGCTTTAATACGAGCTCTAAACGATGCGAAGGACACATCTGTGGATATGGCAGGCTAAGCTGAGAGAATGGTTTAGTTAGATGCTGTGCAAAGCTTTTATTTAACTGATCCCGCTGAGTATGGCAACAACTGCCTCCTGACACTGTATTTATAAATCATCTAATAAAGATGTAAAGGCCTAAGTTTTTGTTTATATTTTTACTTTTCAAGATTTAAAACCCTTATAGCTAAACGGCTACTGGGTGAGGATAACACTAGGCGAGGTGATACCTACCTATTCGGTTCCCGTATTTGTAGAAACAATCTATTTCCAATCAGCAACTGCAGGAAGTTATGTTGATAAACTACTTTTGCATGTAATGGAATTAGTTCGCTACAATATATCAAATAACATATTAATGCAACATTGTTGGCGTATGATCACGTTTATACATATTTTAATGCTAAATTTGCGTACTGAAAGATATAAGTACGTAGGTACCTTATTATCATTCGTCTTCACTGGATGTACCTAGGCTCTAAGCTTATGCAATTCAAGACACTGCTACACTAAAACAATTCGTATTGAGACTATTTGAGACCTAACAAAGCTTAGTTTTACTTGTGTTTCACCACAGATCAAATAATACTAGGTAAGTAGGTATACTAGTTTTAGGTTATTTATTATTATTATTATTTAGTTATTTTAGGTTATTTAGGTGTCACTCAGTTAACTTTGACAGTTCTAAACTTTGTTGTAGGTGTTTGTAAGTAGGTGGTGTATATACCACAAGCATATTTGTTTAAGCGAAAGGTACTAGTATAGGTACCTACTATCTATTAGTAGGTATTTATGTTTTAACTTAACCGATATACGTAGGTAACTTACCACTCGACAATCACTCGATGAGATGAGGGCAATGATAAGCAGGTCATGGAAGGCAAACATAAAACATGTTGCGCATTCACCCAACAATGTATTCGCTCAACAATGTTGTATAAAGATGGAGTCAAAGTTTAGAAAAACACACCGTCTAACTATAGGTAGGTACATTTGTATTTTTCACTTTTTCATGCCTTTCTTGAAATAACTGTTTCCATGTTATTTATATATGAAACTGTATGCGATGTCTGTGATGCTGGATGTGACACTAATGTTGTGAACAATTCTGTAGATATTGTTTTCATTGGTAGGTATATAGGTACTTATTTAGCCACTTGCTCATACGAGCTTACTTTTCTTTCGTAAATGTAGTATGCTTGCAAGATTTCAACTTCTTCCATACTAGTAGTAATATTGCGATGTAGGTACCTACTTAAATCTAACTCAATATAGCTGGTAAAATGATATCAAATACATCAATTTATCATTTTCATGTTCATGTTTACGTTCAATAAAATATCAACAGAATTTAGACATTATGTCCCATTCGGTAATGTTTGCGTGCTCTACCGACTTTTTCCGAAAGGTCGACGACTTCTGTTCCAATCCAAGGCAAATGTGAGCGTCAGCTACTGAAATACTAACCTAACCTTCCCTTTGTTTAAGTCAATTATATCTACGAATCAGTGCAGTGTGCGACTATTTTAATAGCATATCCTATTCTTCCTACTAATGGATGGATGGATGTTTGTTACTCTTTCACGCGAAAACTACTGAACGGATTTAGCTGAAACTTGGAATATACATAGATTATGACTGGGCAATTAACACAAAGGCTACTTTTGATCCCGGTATTCCCACGGGAACGGGAACAACCTAGTTAAATTATATTCGACTATTTTAATAGGAGTTGAATGAAAACACATGATTGTAAATTAAGAGAAAAATAGGAACCTGCAACCTGAGCTCATGTTGCAGGTCTATTAAAAAACAATCCTTCTGAATTCGGCACATCTTTTTCTACTCACCTTTATAATTCGTCAACTCTGAATTCACTCCTCTCACATTCATAAGTAGGTAGCTACCTATATAAGATACAGATTACAATAACATAATAAAATAACCTCGTTTGATTGATTTTACTAGTGACTAATCTAGCCTAATTTTAGCTTGATGTGCCATTATAACAACACAGAACTGTAGCAGATATTTTCCTTTGGATCGTTTGACTCGTCTTGTCTGCCCTTGTCTAAACAAATAATCAAAACCACGGTTATAATAGTTTACCGATTCACAGTTTACAAGGTTAATTGGAATATTATTTTAAGAATTTTGTTAATCATGGTCTTTAGAAACGTATTATCTTTTGTTTAGGTAGGTATTTGTTTTTCATCACTAATTGGTTGGTTCAACTGTAAACTACCTAATAAAAAAATATCAATTAATTACAACCAGAATTATTAATAATATCTATAGTGCCAATTACGTCTATTTGCTTTGTATAATCATAGGTAGGTACTAAAATCATAACATCGTATAAATATACAATAAACACGGATTTATAAAAATATGGGAAAATATAACTACAACAGAATTAGCACCAGCAATTTAAGTATTATCTTTCTAAACGTTTTAATTATCACATTATTTACTGTGATAGCTGCAGCCTGTAGCTTTCAAAAGTCAAGGTGACTCACAGTTCACATCACATACCTACCTGTTGTATCTAAAATGTACGTCAAATATCGCAGATTTATTACTTCTTCAGACTGAATTGATTTTGAAAAAAATCGTAGGTAATGGACTTAGCTGACGGATTACCTGATATACTACTATAGTTCCCGTAAAACCTCAGTAGGTTTGTCAGTGTCACATTTGTCAGTACAAACGTGAAAATAACGAACAAAAACACTATTCATTAGGTACTAAAGACGTATACAACATACATGAATAGTAACTTCAATACTTCCTTTATCATCGCTAAATTCCTTTCATTTGACATTAAGTACTTTCTAGAATTTTTCCGCTATGCATATAAACTAATTACCATTTATCCGATTTTCCGCATGTGTTTTTGTTTTCATGAGTCACTTTTAAATTATCATGTTTTCATGATAAACCAAAATTAGCTGTGATAGTCTAATCATTATGTATGTACTCGTATCATGCGATTACATAACTTTAGATCAGAAATTTGAAAACATTGAGTGGAATATTATGAAAACAACTTTACTTACCAAACATTTTCATATCAGATAAAGCTTGTTACATAATAAGAAAACAATATGTATTCAGAGTATTCAGAATTTCAAACTTACGACTACATTCTTCCGATACTCAGAGGAAACAAACATTTATATGTCACATGTAAGTATTTTAGAAATACATGTGATTTTATCACGTTATTTACCGACGTTTCGGCTATGTTACATTAGCTGTGGTCGCGGGAAAACTGATTTTCAGAAGAGTATGCCTAAATGGTCAGAGAAGCTGTAGCCATATTACAAACGTTTCGTATCGATTCCCTTTATCATTGGTAATAGTGGCAATTCGGAGTATCGCAAAAGCTAAACTTAACTAACCAAAAATGTTGCCGTCCCTTTCATAGCGATGGGAGTAGTGGCAATTCGGAGTATCGCAAAAGCTAAACTTAACTAACCAAAAATGTTGCCGTCCCTTTCATAGTGATGGGAATAAAAAGGATGACATTAATTTTAGTTAGTTTAGTTTAGCTTTTGCGACTCCGAATTGCCACTAATACCTACTTTATTTTGACAATTCTGACCACGTTACTATGGTCATCGAATGCCTACACATTTTTTCTGTTTAATACACAAAAGCGATTGTAGAAATGTTATATGGCTATAATTGTTGTTTATTGCGTAGTGTTTACGGCGTTAACAATACTCAATTTTGAATAGTTTATGACCCATGTAGTATATACCTATTGGATGTGTTTACAATTTTTCAGAACGACCTTGACTTACACATCGATGACATAAGCAAAGGAAACATGCAAACAGAGTTGTCACCATATTTTCAGAATGATAATGATAATGATAAGATATTCTTAACATATTCCGCAGTAAGTTTCTTTATACCTGTGTAAACGATGGCCTCAAATAACAAAGAGAATGCAGATGTTCGTAAAAAGCTGAGTCCTGTCATTAATTTCTTTTTAAATGTTTTTTCGAAACTATTTTGTTTGACCGTCTCTACGGCCTGGTCCAAACGCGACATATGGAAAAATCAATCTAAAAGTTAAACAAGTGAAAATCATGTTAAATCATCAGAAATGGAAAGCCTATATGGAAAACTATTATTGATTTACTTACTTCTAAAATATTAACCGAGCTTGATATCAAGAAGTCGTATAGGTATATTAGTTTTTTGAATACTTTTTAAACGAAAATTCTTCCTATACATATAGATTAGAAAATGAACGTTCGTGGAATAACATCAAAAAATAACTGTTTCTCACAGAAGTAGCATGTTAGTAATTAAGATACGAGCTTGTCACCATTGGACAGGACAGCCCAGTGACACGGCTCAGATCTAGAGACGTACGTATCCGTGTGGAGCAGGGATTCTCAAACTTATAGGACCCTCAAAGAAATGGCTATGTTTTTTATAAAAAATGTTTTATAACAAAAAATCATACAGCATTTTTCCCAGTCGTTAAGCCATGATAAGCCTTTTAGGCGGCTTAAAAACTCCGTCACCAGATTTGGCCACTTCCTCCTACGAACTTACTTTTATCAACCTCTAAGTTACTTAGGGGTTGCATACTTTACGTAACTTATGTATGAGTTGTGACTTATGAAAACTACGTGACAAATACTACCTACTCTACTTATAAACTATTTTAATACACCCAGACTCCCTTAAAAACGGACTATAGATAGAATAAATAGGATGCGCTAAAATTGTTTTAAATTCTAAGGGACCGCTTAGCCTCCACGAGCGTAAGAATCGCGGCGATATTATCGTAGTGCCACGTATTTCGATACACTTTATGAACGTGTCTCCACACGACGCTTTCATCGCGATAATACTACGAGTGACATTGACAAGCAAATTTAATTCTTATTATAATCGCCTTACCATGTAAATTACCCGATGATAGGAGGACGGAATCGTCGCGATACACTCGCCCGTGGAGGCGATCCCTTAATGTAGCTGTCATCAGAAGCGATTTTTCTTCCAGTTTCTGAGGATCAAGAAAGTATTAGGTACGTATTCAATCCATTAGGGAGTTGATGACAACGCAAGATGACCATTAATTTCAGCTTTACCTATATCGAATTACCTAACCCACAACGGTCATCCCACTTTGAGAAACCCTGAACTGTGGAGTATTATTGTCTAGACTCGGGTCCATCCTGTTGACTCAGAATCCGAATTTAGGCTGATGGTGACTTCCTATCCTCAAGTCACGTAGCCAAAAAGGAAACATTTACTGGTACAGGCTTCTCTGATAACAAAGATTGGTAATGTACTCATTATAAACATAAATCTGCCATAGTTGACACTATCTCAAAAATGTTTGGAAACGCCTTAAAGTGTTAAATGACATGAAGAGTTATAACGTGGCTTTTTGACGGGAATTCAAGATGGCATGTTGTCTTTTTTGCGTTATTTTCCGAAATTTGTGTTTTGGCGAATGTTAATGTGTAATAATGGTGGATTATTAACTGTTAAGTGTTCGTGAACGTACATAAGTGTAGGCAAATGAAACAAAACTGTATATCATGGCATTTCGAGTTCTCTCAAAAAGTCCGTGTAAAGCTGCAGTAAAGAACCCACATCTTTACTGACGCTGACTATGACTTTGACTCGACCTTGACTAACGAAACGAAAATATATTATACACATGGTAGTGGCTAAATGCGTGGCAAAAGCCGGCGAAGCCAAAATAAAGAAGAAGAAGAAGAAGAGTTATAACGTTATTAGCGATTTAGGTGTACAAAACAATGATAAAAATACTCCTTCCCTGTCCATTGAATTTATGTATAAGTCTTTTATTCTTTACTCGGTACATAGGACAGCGGGAATAATTTTTAACTATTTTATTCAACTATATTTACGGGGACAGAGTGCGGGGACAACGGGAAGTATTTTTAAAATTTTTGATCAAATTCCCGCTGTCCCTGTAGTACGGGGACAATGGGAATAGATAGACGCTAGGTAATATATTATTTTAGGCCATCCTCTTCCAAAATACATTTCTATGTGTATACCTGGTCGTTCCACTTCGCACATATATTTTATTGCAATAAGTTGCAAGTTGCAACCATCGGATGTGGTTTCACATACCGACATATTTATAATATGATCGTTTAATTTAATCTACCGCTTTGAAAGACCACAAAACCTATGTACTTCAAAGCAAACCACACAAGGAAATGCAAACAGACACCTGGCCCTATTACTAGTCTTTATTGATTTTTGCTCGTCGTAAATCTACTTGGGAATAAACTTCCTACATCATAAAACTAGATGCCTATAAAACTTTAATCTTCAGTAAACTAATCAGCATC
Source organism: Xanthorhoe designata (assembly GCA_963582015.1). Taxonomy (NCBI): domain Eukaryota; kingdom Metazoa; phylum Arthropoda; class Insecta; order Lepidoptera; family Geometridae; genus Xanthorhoe; species Xanthorhoe designata. Next base: position 12,667,401 of record OY757034.1, on the reverse strand, counting down.
ATCATAATCTAACTACGAGTACTTAGGTGTGTAGTCCGACCCGTAGTCCATTGATTGTTTAACTTAGTACCTACATAATACATATGTATAGACCCTAGGTACGAAGGAACCCCTAACGTCACGTTAAGGGATCCTGAGATTGGTAACCTTCATAATGTAGGTCTTCAGAGATCATCGCTGTGCTTCGTCTGCACCTTATCAACTGAAATTGGGTCGCAATGTAGGTACACCAGTGCCATTTAATTTTATAATTTACACCAAAGACGATTAATATCTAGAAGACAGACAAAGGCCATACACAAAATCGTAACCCGATCCCGCAGTACCAGATAGCCTGAAAACTTTAAAACATCAATTTTATCCAAGAAATTTCAATACTTAGTAGTAGGTAGCAACAATATTCAATATTTAAACATTTTGAACTAGAAAGTAATTGAAATTTCTTGGATAAAATTGATGTTTTAGAGTTTTCAGGCTATTTTTTAGGGTTACAATTTTGTGTATGGCCTTTGTCTGTCTTCTAGATATTAATCGTCTTTGATTTACACAAAGAAATAAATGCAATATGATTCACGATTTTATCGAATTACATTAATTATACTAGTACGCACGTAATAAACTATTATAGAAATAAATTCTATTTACATTCGAGCAACATTTATACAAAACCGATAAACAAAAATAGGCCTAGCAGTTAACGAGTGGAAAAGTTTATGTAATGCATTTTGTAGACGACATATTAGTTGGTGTTGTGTGCGATGTAGGTCAAACCTCTGTATGTGTGCAGAAGCAGCTGACGCGCGAGGTCATTGCCCGGCCTGTAAGGAGGTCAACGACCCAGGACCACACCCCTAGCCGAGTTTTGCAGGTGAATGGATTGGGGTTGTTTCATCTCTTTTGGGATCCTCTGAGATTAAAAGAGTACGGGTATCAAAGGAGGCAAAACTGATAATCTTGCTATAGTTAACAAACCATTGTGAATTAAACAAGGCATGTTAAACTATGGTTGTACCATACCGATAACAGCGCAACAAGTAAAGTAACAAAAACACCACATCAGTATGGATTAATCTTAGATTACCATAACTGTTAATAATGACAATTGTGAAGTATTTATATTATTGTAATCATTTATAAACGGTAAAACATCAAAAGATTATTTTATTTACTTACATCAAAAACCCATACACTATTAGTTTAATCTACCAAGGTTTCGCTACTATCAAATTAGACCACTTCTCCCAAAGACAGCTAACGAGTGTCCTTAATTACTAAAAGACTTATGACATAACAAAACCATTAGCATTACACTTGTCGCCTTCAAGATACTTGTATTCAACAGCTTAAATGTAATTTCGGTCAACAATAACAAGTTGATCTGCTACGGAGCACGTAGGCACTGGTAATTCGGCCTCGCTGTATTTCAGGAACAAATTGACCTTTTAGTTACCTAAAAAATACACGAAACTCCCAAAATGATTATTTAATTAGCACGTTATGATTTATGTGACCAAAAATTTCTTACAATAATGTCGATATTCTATGATACTTGTGTCTGTATTTACTCATAATTGTGTGAAAATGATAGACCTAACGTATGACTGTTTATCTCTAAATAAATAAAATAAAATTTTTAGTAAAATTCACTAACATAAAAGTTAAAAGAAACGTAAAACGTAAAAGTTTGTAGGTATGGTTGGGTATTTGTTACTCTTTCAAAATAAATAAATCAGGATTTTGATTGATTGAACAGGAATTTCTTAGGAATGGATTGCTATACCTACTTGAATACCAATGTATGAGGTAGGTACATTGTCAAGCTCTGGCAGTGATAACAATAACAAGAGGACTAGACTGCCGGTCGGTGGCGTGACTCTACAAGTCAATATTTACTAGTCTAGTTTGTTTTTGGGCCTTAATATTTGTAGTAAAACAATTTACGTTCTAAATTGATAAAGGTTTGTTCTGCCTATGTAATAGGTAATAGCACAGATTATTTAATACACTAGTAAAAGTAGTAGGTTTAATATATTAATAGTAATAAAAATGCTTTGAGGAGAGTGAGAGAGAGAAACATAGTTGAATGAACAAACATTATTATTATATGTAGTAGGTTTAAATTGCTAGGACTACAATTTCATTTTGGATTATAACTTTGTAGATATTTTATCAACTCATATCACAAATGTACAAAAATGAGGACATTTTATTTTCACGATTTCTTTGTTCGACTGAATTGAATAAATTGACCTTCGATTGTAAATAAGCTGTACCTGAATACATCCCTAGTTCGTGACCTGAAATCAAAATACCAAAGTAACCAAGTTCAAAGTATATTATTATAACTACAAAGGAATCGAACATTTGCTGTTTCTATGCTGAATTTCCATCCAACTAGAATTGTACTAACACCAAACTCAAATAGAAATGTGTGTGAATTAGTATTGCCGGTGCCGGTGCTAATCAGAATGTTTTCCACCATCGGAAAGTGGTGTCCGTAGACGACCTTCATCGTTACGAAAAAGACACATTTTCGATGTGACAGAATTGACACAATAGCTCTTTGTATAAATATTGATTAACGATACCCTAGTTCAGTAAGTAGAGTAACACCTGAAAGTACTGTGCCAAATATCGGGCTTAACCTACTATTGCAATGGTATCTGATGCAATGAACGGTATTTTGGTCGGAGTCTGAATTTCAGAAATACTGACTTAGATAGAATATCCGGCGCAGAAATCTCGCATTTATTTTAAACCAAAGATAAACGTTATTATAAAATAAGTTTATGGATTTTTAACTTTAATGACTCACTTTAATTATTGTTTAGATATTCTATGATAATTTTGCTGATTCATTCACGGAAAAAGAATTGAATAGCAAAGAGTGTCTAGCCGGATACTGCCCCTTTACTCTACAAACCGAAAACCATCTGTTACTAGTTAGATGTCCAAAAAATAACTAGTAGTAGGTACCTAGATTCTACTTGTTCTATTTTGTATTCTGTGAAAGTCTTTAGATGTCTTGACGTTTTGGGTGATTAAATTGGATGTTGTTTTCGCCATGTGTTGCCAAATCCGAGAAAGTATTGACTAAATTTAGCTCGGACGAAGAGATTGATTCGAATGTGACCAATATACATGAATAATACAATATCAATTAGTATTGTAGTTTTCTAAGCTAACACAACCTTCTTCACAATATATTTGCATTTATGCCTTTCGAATATTCTGCCACATTGCTCTATCACTGAAATATTGACAAACACTTGCTAACTCGCTCATAGCCACCGCGCTAGGCACCCGCCTTGCACTGTAGACACTACCGGCGTTTTCATTATGTTTGATATTTCGTGCCTCGCTACCAGTCTGGTCGAGCACTTATAAGTATTTACAATCTAGATCTACAATCGATTTGGAATAGAAACAAACAAAAATGTATAGAAATTGAAAGTGGCTACTTTGTTCTTGAAATTGACATTTGATGATGAAAACTGGAGCGATCAGAAATTCAGAATTCAGAGCGAAAGAAGAAAAGGCTTTAATATTGACGGACCATCGGGTGGCTGGTCTGCCTAACGCTCCTTTTTCCGAGCTGTGGTCTCTAGTAGGTACCTACTTCATGACGGATTTGATCCATTTGCCGTCTCCACGTCTGACTAGGTAGGTAAGGTACCTACATGTCCGGCCCAAACCCACGTTAATTACAACTAACACAAATTACAAAGCTTAAATTCTGCGCACGAAAAAATATTTATCCTAAACATAATATATTCTCCAATGAATCCTTTGTTGGTATTTTCACAATAATGTGAAAAATTATCGTGTAAGTAGGTATAGAATTTATTCTCACGTTGAGTGAGTCCAAATAGTGTAATGAACTCTTGGGCATCAATTATGAGCACACGCTACGCAGTGTCAAGATTTTGAATGCCAGTGAGTCTGACCAGGGGGGCTAAAATGGCCGTTTTAGCAATATTGTTTTCAATTCATAACAAGCAAATGAAATGCTCAATTCACCGGGGCGGTAAAAAGGTCGTTTTAGCAATATTGTTTTCAATTTACTAGAAGAAAAATCGTAAAATGGCCCCTTATTGCAATTCTTATCAAGCAGATGAAATGCTCAATTCACCTATTTGACAGTTTTGACAGGAAAATCGTGAAATGACTCAGTAACTTTCTGTCAAATAGCAGATTCATAAAAAGTTACTCTGGGAGTAACTTTTTTCAATTCATTTCGTAAAGTGAATTGAAGAAAATAATAATAATTGCTCATTTAGGCCTTTATTATTTTTAACTTTTGGAGCACGCCCATGTTACGGACAGCATTTATATCGTCGGCAAAGTCTATGTAGCACATAGAGAAAGGATGAGCATTTGAAATGCCGATCTGGAGTTTGTGTTAGGTAGTAAAAGTGTGAGCAGTGATACCGAGTTGGAGCCTTATTTATCTACCCTCGCCGTTGGCGCTGCGCCGGCACCGCCGAGGCGGACTAAGGACAATATCCATCCATGGTTAGTGTTTAGATTATTTACCTAGGTATATTATCAATAGATGCAGTAGAGAGGATATTTACTTACCATCAAGTTGGTGCATCTAGGTACTTACCTACAATGGTACCTAACCTACTTAAGTACCACAAGATGCACCAACTATTTGCAAGAGTAGATAAGTACCTACATTTATTTGCAAAAAAAAATAACGAAATACCACTATTAATTTCTTAGTTAAGTAGGTACCTAGGTATAGTTGGTTAAGTATAGCATGCATGGACGAGTATTATAGTCCAAGGTTACAGGTATATTATTATTATTATTATCATACACACCTAATAACATACCCATGTAACTCAAATACTAACCACTTTCTTATTTTCAGGTTTTACAGGAAGGTTGGCATGTCTGTTTTGGAATACATCAATACCTACTACCCACATTCCTATTGAGAAGCCTGCAGAATATGAAGAGAGCTTGTTTAATAAACCCGTTCCGGTCCAGCTACCATGGCTGTCTCCGAAGTAGAGGGCTATCATTATGGGCAAGAGCTTGGGCTACTAGGCCGGCTGCCTGTGCAGTCAAGATGAAATAAGCTCAATACTCATGGTAAGTGTAGGATTGTTATTATAACTAGTTTAAGCCCACAGCTTTGCTCACATGCTAAGTACTTACTCTGATAAAAAGTACTGTGTTATTCTAGGTCATAATCTATGTATAAGTATTCCAAAGTTCAAGCAAATCCATCGAGTAATTTTAGCATGACAAAGTAATAAACATCCATAAACACATCCATGCAAACATTAATACTTATAATTTGAGAAAAATTGAGTTGTTTCAGATATACAGTCCAATAAGTGGAAATAAAACAATGCTCATCGCTAAATTAATTTATTTACATCAAATTATTAATCATCACTCATAATCTTATTAATATTATACTTAGGTACATTATAAAAACATCTAACTTTTATTGATATGCTAGATAATCTAGATAGTTATTAGAATAGAATAGAATAGAAAAAGTTTTTATTTTCCATTAACATAAACATGGGTAACATACAAATGTTTTATAATTGCAATTTAGACTTCAATTCTTGAGTATGTAGGTATATCTAGCTGTAGCGCATAGTGGGGCAACTCATGACTCCCTTGTGTGGATCCACCATGCACTTTAATCTCATCTTGAGCAACTTCCATCTCATCAAGAGGCTGAAAATGAAAGTGTGGTTTTTAGGTACTTATTTAAAACAATGTTTATCTTAATACTTTATTGTTACAGGTATTTTCAAGTACAGGGAATGACCATTTAGCTGCAGGTCAAGATGTGGGACGCTTAATCAGAGACTTTGGTCAGCAAGTCATATTTAGAGCACAACTATAATTTGTAAAAGTTCTTGTATTTACAATAAAATCCTATTTATATAACAATTTTTTTCATTGTAAACTACATAGGTACGATAGGTACTAAGAAATTTTAAAATTGTTCAGGCACTTTCGTTGCACGCATTTTCATAGCCTCAAAATTAAATTTTGTAGGTTTGTAGGTTTTTCAGAACAATGCAATGGTAATCAAATAACGAATGTATTTACCGAAAAAGCATCTATGTAAGCACTTACTTTGAAATAGAAAGATCCAACTCGTAGATAAACACGAGATAATATAGCATCAACAAAGCTGGACATTGGTATAGTTATTCTACTCTTTGGTTGAAAACTTTGTTCAAATACTCCCTAAAAAAAAACTTTTTCTCAGTTTAAATCACTAAACAATCAACTTTAAATAATACTAGCAAAATTCTAAAATTTTTCATTATTGTTTTGTTTACGTTACGATCCATCCATACTTTGACATTGACAGCGATAAACTTATGTAACTGTCAGTGTCAATCAAAGAAAAATATTTTATTGCACCTACAACTGTAAATTTTAAACAGTTTATTCAAAAATGCTATCGTTTTTATGTTTAATATTGATATTAACCTTTGATATGCGCAAGCTCTGATCAGTGCGCCCTAGGTTGTCTGCGCAAGAACTGATAAGTGCTCATTGCACCTACACCACTTATACTCGATTTTGACAATAAACTACTGAAAATAAGGTCTTAATTTCTTTATTTTCCTATACCGAACAAATCGAACGAAGAGATAGAGACATTCACTCGTAACGTAAATAAAACCTTTAGAAACTGAATGACGACCACTTTGAATTTCGGCGCCGGTGGACTCACAGTGCTCCGTAAATTTTGCGTTTTTTTGTGAAATAACCAGTAAAACCTTAAGTTATTATACATTTTATTATTCTGTACGCAATACCAAGCTGTTTTATGTATACTATGACTATTACTACCTCACCAGATTTGAATTATCTATCACTAAAAGTTTTGTCGTACGTAACGGTTTTTTTGAATATGCTATTTTGGTGGTTTTTTACCTATTTCATAATGTCAGCAGGTGTTCATTATAACAACAATTTATCTGAGAATATAGAATTACAGTAGTTATAAGTGAAAAGTAGTAAATTATTACAAAAAAACGTGATATTTTGAACAACGAGCCTAATCGCACACACACATACACAAGCCAACATGGCGTCTTTCCACGTAGGTGTTCAGAACATTTACAGGATGTTGTTGTTTTATTTTCATTGGTTGTCTGCGGAAGCACTTATCAGTTCTGCATAGTAATTTTAACTTAGTTTGTGTTTGACCGCTGGTGACATCGACGCCTTTACTGACTAACCTTTTTCTGCTACTTGTTATAATTGTGATATTACGGAAGAATTGCTACGCAAACTATTTGGACATGGAATATTAAATTTATTATGACGTTTTTTTTTCTTTAAAATTGTAGAAACAATTGCACTGAGAGGTCCGATTGAAGAGGCCAACCGATGAAAGCGTGATTATAATATTAGTAGGATGTACTAAATCTAAAATTATGTAGAACTAGAAATAGTAAGAACAGAAAATAAAACGTCCTGTATAGAGATCCTGATCAGTGCTTACGCAGTTGAAGTGACATTAAGAGAGCATTGATAAGTGCTTCCGCAGATGACACTTGACCGTTCACACACACACATACATGCCTTAGTGAACGATGTGTGAAATTTTATCTTTGTTTTCTTTTACATTTTACTAAATTATTTACTATAGGGTGGTACCACCGTCTGTCCTCCAATCGAAAGCCTGTTTTTTATATTTCATCACACAGTTCTTTCCATAGAGTAAAGATCGTTTAGCATCTTGAATTTTGTAATAGAAAACTAGCCTAGCAAACTACTTGTTGTTTTGGTTTTTGGCTGAAATTTAGGGATAATTTTACTAATTATGTAAAAATATCAGTTTTCAAGTCGAAATAAATATATGTTCAACTAAAAACACACTTGTTCAAACAAAATATTACTTCCATAGTTGTTGAAAAGTGAAATGAAAGTTGGTTGAAATGAAGTTACACAGCTGATTTGTTTGAAGTGATATGTGATTTTCGGAATAGTTTATCAGAGTGATGTATTACTAGAATTTGATTGATTTTGATGGATAAATAGAACCTGAATATTAAATTTATAGTGAGTAAAAGATAAATACAGATTATGTCTCAGAATTTTGAATAATATTGATTTTTTCCATGACTGGTACAGGAATCGCCTTGGGTAACATTTGCCCGTAAATAAATTAAATTTAGGAATGAATTGATAATAAAATTGAACGTAAATAGATGTATTGGTTATCTAACTACCAAATTATACCAATATTATGATTACTACCAAACATTTTATTTAAAATATTCAATAAAATGCGAGTACTATACATTGCCGTTCAAAAACGCGCCATCTTTGCCGCAAACGACGGATACAGATGTGCGACCCCTTGCCGCATACCAAAGGTTAAAACATTCTATGATACAAAAACAAATTATTTGCAGAATATCTTTAAAATTTTATACAAGTTTATTGAAATAAAACCTTTTGGAAGTTTGCGGTGTTTAATTTTTTCATATGGCAATGTAACGTTTATATATGAATCTGCTGGTGAATGGAATTGCTTTGCTTACAATATTGCTAAATCTGTGCCATTTTACCACATTTCAGAGATATTGCTAAATTATTGCTCGGAATTCATGAAATGAATTCTTTTTAGCAGAATTGCTGTAAACGGCCTTTTTAGCCCCCCAGATCTCTACCGTAATAGGATTGACTGTAAGAAAGTAGGTGCTTGTTATACCTATACTTGATAATTATATACGTGATAAACGAACATAGTACTTGCGTATAATGTTATTGCCGCCTGCGCCAAGTTTCTATTGCTATGACGCATAGACTGTTGACAGGAACTAGGAGGAACTGTTGATAAGAGACCCGTAATACCTACAACTTTATGTTGACGGCTTCTGTGACCTTTTTGATCTTGTCCGATATGAATTATTAATTGTGTATTTAGTGCCCGTGACGCACATACTCCAGATCCAGGCCGCACCGCGGCGCTGAGACAGGTAATGGGTCCCAAGTACCTATGTAGGTACTAAGATTAGGTCCCTACTTAATTACAATTTTCTGGAGTAATTTTGGTCCATTTGGATGTAGAGCCTAAAATGAAGCATAAAACTTGGAAGCATATCTGAATGTAAGGTTTTCTAAATAGCATCAATAATACCTATATTATATTAGGTATATATACTTATATTTAAACATTAAGTTACCTAGTTAGATGTTTTGAAACCATGTTTTAGGAATTAAATGCATCAACATTGTTAAAACTGGACTGGCAATGGGCTTGCACATTCACCACGTAGAATGCTAACTCTGCAAAGTGAGTAGCGAAATGTAGGTATGTTTAGACGTGGCTCTGACTACTCTACTAAACAACTGAGGATCTGAGCTGATGTTTACTTGCCCTGTAGATACAGATCCGAGAGTATTTACGTTTTACAAGAACTGCTGAATAACTGGCTGGTTGACACACATAGGGTACCTACGTATAATTTTGTATATAAGTATTATAGGTAATAAATCGCTTCCGTTTCCCAAAAAATATAAAACTAATGTTCCATTTAATTTATGCATGTTTTTATGAGAACAAAGATCTACTTCACAGTTCTCACATTAGTGAAATGGCGCTTGCGTAGGCGCAGATGTGGTTGCTATTTATAGAACTATCTAATATCTTGCACCATGTGGGTTCGTCTCAATGTCTTCTTGTTTGATTTCTGCATCTTCGACTATTAAATGTGTGGGGTAACTTTGAGAGATAGATTGAGAAACTTGAAAATGTATGAAGATCAACCACGAAATCGACCAGCTAGTCAGTCACCCGTGTAAACCCCACATTACAATACAGTGTGTGTAATGTAGGTTTAATAAGCACCTTCAAGCTCCATTAACTAAGCAAATATTTTTTGTAATTAAACAAGTCTCAAGAATCCAACAAAGCATTCCGATATGAAAACAATATTTCTCCAAGTATTGTGTGGAAAGTCCAATAGTTATTTTAATAGAAAGAAACCTTAGAGCGCCTGAGAACGCTATAGACCTATAGATAGACTAAACAATACCAAGCTGCTACTGTTAATTGAAAGAACGTGATTGACTCACTGCCACAGTCGTGTCACTGCACTCTATAGCGATTGTGAGGACACTACCGCATGTTATAACTGATTGTATACGTCCCCAAGTTCACATAGCTCTGACTACCCCCTTAGACATTTCGTGGGATCTAAAAACGCCTAGAGATCTCAAAGCATGTCATTCTTGATAATACAGTCGTGGTATTTCAATGTAATATTTCTTTGTTAGATACTTCATTACTGCTAATAAACGAATTATGTTTACATTATCATACATTTGAACATTATACCCCTTTATGATGTTTGAAGAAGTCAATTCAGGTTTCTTGATATTTTTCACTGATGTAATCCATATTCTATTTTCTTGTCTTTCTTTAGAACATAATATACAATGAAATTGATTAGTAAACGTTTTATATTTCCCAATTGGCCTGAAAAGTTTTTCCTCAAACTTGTAAAGGCTCTGCCGAATTGCATCAGCCTTGTCAGCAACCTCCGCAGGTGAAGTTACCGTTCTTGATCCATATTGCATCATACCTACACAGGAACTCATTTCCTTGGCCATAGTTGAATCATGTTTCATCATCCGATATGATTATCCATAATGTCTTATTCTGACGACATTAAGTTAAAAACAATGTTTTAAAACTACACATATTCAGTCAACTCATAGGTTGGTACCTACCTACATAATTTGGTTCGGTATTGAACACCTGACTCAACAATGTAAAATGTAATCATGCGATGTAGAGTCATCGGGTGCACGCTAGTATTGGAATAGTTTGTAGTAGGTACCTAGTTTAATATTCAGTGACTCACGCATAGTTTACAAGTAATTTGAAACGAAAGTTTAAAAAGAATCACGTAGGTAATGCTCAGTCAGATTTCTGAAGTTCTGAATCACATATTTTCTTGATATGATGATGGAAGTCTAAAAGTGCTGTGAAGACTAAAGTTTTTGGCAGCGATTATTGCTCGCACGCATCTGTCAATGTTTGAGTGTACGTTTCTACTTTATAATATCACTAGGTATTTCACAATGCCTACTCATATGTTAAAAATAAGTAATTGTCATAGAATACCAATATTGTTTTGGTAAATGTTGGGCAAAGTCTTCAGAAATTTCGCCAGTCGGTAGATACGATGATAAATGACTGCGGAAATATTTTCTCTACAGCAACCAATAAATGTGGGAGTATGATAAGATTTTCTGTTTTCATATTGGTATTCCTGAGGGCGCGTGATCCCGGAAGGGTAGCCACCTCCATCTATTTCGGAATGTTTGCCGTCATAGGCCGAAAAAACCGTATTACTGACGTATTCAGGAAACATTCGCAAATGCGTTCTATAACACCCGATCGTAATTTGGCGTCAAAATAAACTTCCATTCGAAGATTCTGGAACATTAATTCATGGCATAGGTACCTATAGATGTTTTACTTTAGTATTTAGATCATGAACAGTTCGACATAATCACACTAATTAATACCGATTGTGGATGGTGCCATCATTTCTATGGTCTCAAAACTCAATCACATTTAATTATTCCTTTTCCTATTTTTAATATAGGTACCTAGGTAAGGGATTCGCGTCTGCAGTTTCAGGTTTTAATTATTTTAAGGCATTCAGTCTTTTTTTTTTCACTCTTACCATACCCCTAATTATTCTCACGTGTCATAGATTCCGTGTGTAATCTTTAGGGTAGTAATTTTAATAAATGCTTAGCCATAAGCCAAGTGTTGCAATCAGACAGCACGCGGCGTGTTTGCAATTGGAGGGTTGCCAGCAGCTTTCGCCGGTCATTCTCTACCCGCAGTGGTAACTATTTTATAACCTGTAGCCGGCTCGAGTGACGCGCGCTGTCTAGTGCCCGCTGTAAAAATACAATTTCAAGGAAACACTAAAAAATACTAGTTCTCCTTCTCAGTGATTCAACTTGTCTTACTCACACCTAATCTTTATTGTAGTTTATAAAGACGCTCACGACCTAGATTAAATAAATGTTCATTCCAATTTTCATACTAAATCAGTTGGACACTCTTTAAAATTATATTAGTTTTTATTCTGATTAATTAATACTTACCCGGTTTTCCGTAGTTTTTATTGCTACTGTCAGATTTATTCCAAGTTTCTTAAATCTAATATAGAATAGGATAGCAGTAAAACATTTTCACATGGCTCTACAAATCTCGTTTAAAACTTTTACCGCAACAGCAAATCCGCCATTAAAACTTTTATGTAATCGTGTGGTTTTCGAGAAGTTCACAAAAACATTTGACAGACAATTCCAGTTTTAAGTCCAATGCTCCTGGAAATCGTGAACTTTTGGCACATGCCAGTTCTTACCTGCTACAACTGGCAGTAGTTCCTACGTGGGTGATGGACGGTTTTCCCGAAGCGTAGGCAGATTGCATGGTTCCTAGTTACGATATGTGACGGGTAACGAACTTTGTTCCCGCCATTGATGCTTTGCCAAGACCGTTGACGTAATTATCGAACCATCGCGTTCTTTGATTTTATTCCCAAACAAATCGTTTAGCATTCATGTTGTCTTTTATGCATGAAATGTGCTTTAAAGATCTTACAACTTCATTGCCAAAGATATGTTACGGGCAATTTAATTAACCGGGCAGTATTAATATTTGAATCAAAATCAGTAGGTAAGTTAGAATATTATGTTAGGTTGATGAATAAACTACTTGCAAGGCAAGGCGAGTAGTCATAGGTAAGTACATACTGACCGGAAAAAGTGATTAATCTAACAGTTTTTAAGATGATCTGCATTCGAGAAATCGGCTGTTACTAGGTATTTTTGACTTTGATAATAATGTATCTACCAGAAGTGCCAGAACCAACAATGAACCCATCCATAATAGTTTAATCTATGTTATTAATGTCTCATCAATTAAGTAGGTATTATGTAGAATTAAATAAAATGATAAAAGTCGTCTAGTCCTGGTAGTTTTTATCAATTTGTCATTAATTAGCATAGCTACTCGCCTAATCAGCCAACTGCGCAGTTGGGAGGAAAGAAAACAATTTAAATACAGTTCATCCAATATACTTTAATATTATTGTTAAAAATTGATTATTATGTAGCTATTATTAGCTCCATAATCTCCTAGGTACTTAGGTACTTTAAAATAAGCCGATAGAGAAATGAGAAATTAAGCAGCCTCACGACGATAACTATGAATTAAGAAAGTTGAACAACCTCTAGTGTCATTATTCAGGGAGGAAACAAGGGACTACGTTTGTTTGGAGAAAGACCCCGGATCCCATAAGAAATCATAATGACAATACAATACCTATTATCCTACTACATTAGGACCATGAGCATAAATTCAATAAGTTACTCTTATTATCAATTTTATTGTAGACACCAGGTATTAATATAATCTCTTTCTGTCTTGATTTATTAAATATCAACAAACATTATCCGGGATCCGCAATTTGGTGGTCTTCTAAGTAGCACAGACTCATTTTGATGGTTTCCAGAGAAATTCTCACACGCTAAAAATACGCGCAAATTGTTACGAATAGCATTTCCACGATCTGCCTATAAAAACAGAAAGGCCTAGGCTCTGCATCAATGGATTTGCCTTTTGGAAATGTGCATGAGCTCGGTGAAAAATATCAAAGAAACCAAGGTATCGGCGAAGAATGATTTTTCATGTACCTACCTACCTACTTAAACTTTTCTTTCACGTAGGTAGGTATCTATGTATGTTCGAATATCCTCGTTGTATAGATGAATGTTTTGTTTTTATTTTTCGAAAATGTGCTCCGTAATGTAGGTACTTACAATGTTATAAAAAAATTCGTTTTTTAAACGAAGATCATTATCATTTCGCACTAACTTCCACCCGGAACCTCGCTCGTGTAGTACCTTGTGCTACCTTATTCTGTTACTGTATTAAGCCTATACGATAGGATAGGACATAATCCAGCCGATCTTCAATACCTACCTACTGTAAAATCTATCAAGTTCATTCCAGTTGATAATTAAAACACAAACGTGCGAACAAATCCACAAACTTTCAGATTTATGATAGGTATTAGTAGGAAGTTATGCAAATAATCGAAACCATCATCGGTTGAAATAATTAATCATAAGCAACTATAAATGCTCCTGGAATTACAGTTCCGTTCAGTTCAAACATGAATAGGTACTTTGCATTCTTTAGCTAGGTAGGTATATTTAGACATGGCCGTATCCAATCCATTTGCTGCGCAGTTTGTTATTTCCATCCAAACAGCTGACACATGGCAACACATCTTTGCCACATGGTTCGCTTTTTTGCCCGTTTACTTTCGTGAAAACAAGTTATATAAAACTAGCCATAAAATCAGAGTTACTTGCGGAAAGTCCATACATTTGCGCGTGTTATTGTTTGCAATGGAAAACATCGTAAAAAGTAAGGAATTCAAAACGCATGTTTTGAAGGAGAAGCTAAAAAATAGGGTGACGCTGACGGTTGCCTCATCTTCATGTTCAGCAAACATGCCAGATTCTTCGAAGATATGTCTAAGGTACCATGTGCAGGTGCACGTCCAATGTACCTATGTATGTATGTATGGGGACTCCCTTTTCCGCATTTAGACTCAAAGGTGGTCCTTTATGCGTGGGGATGACCTGGCTCACTAGTTGTGAAGCCAGCCTGGTGCATGTCCAAATACCTAGGTATAGGTACATTTGACACATTATTCTTTTTGCAAGTGGATCCTCCCTAAGACCTCGCGGTTATTTATTGGAACAAAATTAAACATGTCGCTGAGTCCTGGCTTCGATTAAATATGAACTTTTTCAGAGGACGGATGTCCCAAAAATTCGCAAAAGTAATTACTTAGGTAGGTACTAATGTCCCAAAAACTAACAAATTGTAGGCAATCCAAAATGAACTCTATGCTTCCCAAAAGAGCACCCAAAGCAACTTTGTTCTGGCGAAAGTACCTACATTACAGGCGCATGTAAGATTCCGGTCTTAGTTTCATCTATCATTTTTTTCCAAAAATTGGTCATGCGTTCTCAAAGACCAAGGTAATTCTTTTTTCAAAATTCAGGGCTTAGGAGGAGATACTTAGGTGCTCTTCGTCAGGCCGGGAGGGGCAAATCGGGGCCCCTTTGTTTGCCCACTCTTAAAATATGTAGTACTTTATAGCAATTTTAACAAAATTTCCATTACTCCTTGACATTGAGTGGAGGGGCGGAGGTCAAGAGGACAACATCTGGGATCGATCTCTGCCAGCCATTCGATATGTCGGTCATCGGGTCTGTAGTTTTAGGGCGATTTAAAAATAACTGGGTAAGTACTTACGTTGGACAGCTTGGCAAGTTTCTGAGGGGAATGAGAAAAAACTAAAATTATTTACGTACCCACTCAAAAACAGTTGGTAATATTCGAACATTAGATATAAGTGATTTTGACCAAACTTCTTCGTTTTAAAGACTTCAATTTCTAAGAGACTATCGTGTCTTGGGAACTACAGTCGATGTCTTTTCTGCTTTTTTTTTCATCGTTTTAGCTATAGAACGTCAACTGTTGGACATAAGCCTCCCTCATAGATCTCCAGTTGTTTCGGTTGGAAGCGGCCTGCATCCACCGTGAACCTGCTTGGCTTTGACCAAATCATCCGTCATCCGTATTTAGTTTTCCATAATCATAGTAAACAAACGCAAAGTCCATACCACAGTTGATAAGCATTTCGCTTTATCAGCGTGACAAATAAGCGTATTGATGCGAATCATAGGAAACGCTGCCATAGCGCACTATTGTAAGGACACGTAAGTAAGCTTGTACCTAGGTACATTACGTGTTTTTACAGTAATATTATAGGGTGATTGAGCAATGTGTTTGTGTCAACGAAATGACTAAGCAAGTTAGCAGGTAGGTATACCTAAGTAGTGGCCAACTCAGCTCTAGTGGCGGTGTAAGATATCTGATCAGCTGAGCGCTTCCGTGCTTCGGACAGCACGTCAAATTGTCGGTCCCGGTCTACTCTTGATTTCCAAGACTTTCCCTCCAATGGTTGGATATTGTGGTTCATAATTTCAAATGAATCCAGATCGATTCGATCATCAATTATTTATGAGGTTGTTATTTATAAATCCTCTCTTATTTTTAAACTGAACTAGAGAAGTGTACACGACGTAATGAATATAATTGAAATAGTCCTTTTTCATCATTTTTTCACGATGGACTACTCCTGTCATTAGAACAGGTAGTCTGGCGGCACTATACACTTGTCTAAGCTCCTCTGAGTCTAGTCTAATTATGTCAACGCTACTTTATAGCTAGACTACACAACCCACACAATTACCTCCTAGCGGTAAACCGCTATCAATTTAATAAGCAACCGATTTTATTCACATAACAATTTGCATTTAAAAACGCTTACTCAGTGGTCTTTTTACGATCGAAGTTTAAGCGGCGCTTAATAGCCACGATTTAAGAGCCGATTGGATATTAGTTATCTAACTTGCATCTCCACCTCTCAAGTGTAGACAAGGAGCCAACTGTAAAAAACTTTCATCTGAGATTTACGGTACTTCATAAACTTGGAAACAGTCTAAGCCTTTAGGTACTTATAGCAATTTTAAAATCTTCAATGTTGTAAGTAATGTTGTAGTATAGACTGAATACATTGAGAATTTGTACTTATATAGATTCTATAGTAATGATTAAGTAATTGTTTTCTGTAGATATCGAAGGTGGTGGCTTATATAAAAACACAAATTATCCTGCAGTTACCTACACTCTCCTACCCTCCTACCCTCTTAATAGAAGATGCTACATTTATAAATAAATCTTAGTTATAATTGAAATATGTAATTTCACGGCTGCGCTCTTGTACTCTGTGGCTGGTCTGAACCTGCTACTAAAGAGTTACAGTACAGTTATCGACAAAAGTTAATTAGGTAATCTTTTATGTTTCTACCATACCACAAATTATGGTAATGCCTAACCTTTGACTAATCTAAATAATCAAAATGCCTAAATGAAAGAAATTAAGAATTTTCAGCAGGCCTAAGTGCAAATAAAAGTCCAAATGTGGCAGAGCATTGTGCGATCAAGTTTAGAGCTTTAAAAGGTTGTGAAGATTAGCCCACAGATTGGTAAAAGCTTTTCGACGGGTCCCCTCAGAAGTAGAGACTTTTGTCGCTGACTTTACTTACTGGTGCGCGATCCAGTTTAGATTGGATTTTGTTCCTTAGAGTTATATAGGCATCTGTACACTTCCCGGCTGTAGATCCGGCACTTAATACTACGGTTTTCTACTATGGAAAAAAAAACATCATCCCGTGTGAATTTGACTCGGTCGTGACGCTTAAATGACCAACTCTTTAGGGATCATCAATATTGTATATATATAAAACTTAAGAGCTCAGCTCTTGTCGGTGTAATGATGCAATTTCCTCCATATGCTTCTTTCCAATGCGATCTCTTTTACTTCTTGATACGACATGACAGCGACCTTCTCTTTTATCTGACTAATGTATAAATATTGTATATATTGTATCAATATTGTATGTAATAAAATATAGCTGTTCTTCTATTTATGTGATGTGATTATCGCCTTGAATATATTTTGAAGCTTCATACTATTTTCACTATTATTCTACTCAGGAGAAAAAATGAAATGGTTAAAAAAGTTCACGACTGAATTAGTACATGAAACATTCTCGCGTCAGATACTTTAGTTAGAACCTTTAAAGATGTCTAGGCGTCTAAATGTAAGTTCGTATGAGCAAGTGGCAACTCTGGTGACAGAGTTTTTTAGGCCGCCTAAAGGCCTCCGTCATGGCTTAACGACTTTACAAGCCGGGACCGACAATTTAACGTGCCCTCCGAAGCACGGAAGCGCTCAGCTGATAATGCCACTTGCGGTCACCCATCCGAGTTGTGACCGCTCAGAACGTTGCTTAACTTCAACGATCTATCAAGAACATCTTAGCAAGCTTCGCCACGAGCGCTTCAATTCAATTTTGCAAATAACAACGAGACATTGCAAGCTTCAGAATTGTGCCATCACAAATTCCTGTAACTGTATATCCAGGATTTGCATAGCAAACCTAACCTTGGTCGAGGCGGTTCAGAACCAGCAGAGCCAGTGAGTGATAAATCAGGAAATAATGACGCCACTTATTATTAACATCCTGTCACTTGCGCAAGAGAGAGGTAAACAAAAGAGACTAGATAGTTCGACTGACTTCGACTATGAACAAAAGTGATACGAAAGGGACTTGGACATTTGTTTTTAGGACACTTGGCAGGAGGGAAAAAAGATACAAATCTCTTTTAGGTAGGTAGGTACACAAAATTTTATACAAATTTAGTTATTTTTTAATTGAGTTATGTACCTACCTACTAATATCTTAATTATTTTATAGCGGGGATTCGAGCAGCTAATCTGTATAGACGTATAAACAAGGATAAAAAATATTTTTTTTCTCTCTTTTTCATTCCGCCTTCAATCAAAATGAGTCTCGCCAAAAATAAGCACAGACTAATATTTAAATTTAAAAAGACCATCCACATCCGCCCATCGGAAATGGTCACGAGACGCGGACTCGAATACTAATTAAGACCCATCTCTCAGTCTCGCGCTGTGCAAGTTTAGGTATTTTAGGCCGCAGCGAGGTAGCCGCACGGCTCGCGTTCTATATCGTGAGCGTGTAGCGTCATAATCTGAAAAATCATCTTGATCCTTTCCGAGTTTATGATAAAAATAAACTAGGTACATTATTAAGTTACAACTTTTTTTATGGAACTATTAAAAATGTAAAGTAGATTATATAATTGTATATTTGAAATGCCTATTTGTATTAATAAAGTGAGAATTATGACTTTAAATAATACATTTGTTTTTACTTACGATTGACACTAGGAAACGAATAGGTACCTACTAAACTTAATTTACTTATAGCTGGTGTAATTAATTGAAATTAACTTTTTCTATAGGTAATAATAATAATAACAGCTAATGATGTCGATGACAAATTCAAACGGCCATAATCTCGAGAACTACTCGTTCTGGACCTTCCGTTGTTGGCTCAAATTACTTAAATCATGATTTATGAATTACTAAGTAGGTATTCATAAATTTTTTTCTCTCTTCGGATGTATCCCCCTGTTCGTGGGCTCTGCCTGTCCATCTAAGAAATTTTGTAAATTTTTTTTATACACAATTATTGTTTTTATGAAATAATATAACAAAGTAAAATAAAAGTCAGTGTAACAGTTTTATGTACCTACCTAGATACTTACTAAAAGCCACAAAATAATTTAGTACATCTAAGTCTAAGACATTGAATGTTGGCGGCCATATTGGACTTACTTTTTTTCATAGTGTACTGCATTTTACTAGTCAAGCCCTTTCATTTGATACCCATATTGAGGGGCTGTGAACAAACACGTGGTCCGCCATTTTGTAGAGGCGGCCATATTGGATTTGCATTTTTATACAGTGAACTACATTTTACAAGTCAAGCCCTTTCATTTGATACCCATATTGAGGGGCTGTGAACAAACACGTGGTCCGCCATTTTGTAGAGGCGGCCATATTGGATTTGCATTTTTATACTGTGAACTACATTCTACAAGTCAAGCCCTTTCATTTGATGCCCATATTGAGGGGCTGTGAACAAACACGTGGTCCGCCATTTTGTAGAGGCGGCCATATTGGATTTGCATTTTTTTTATATAGTGAACTACATTCTACAAGTCAAGCCCTTTCATTTGATACCCATATTGAGGGGCTGTGAACAAACACGTGGTCCGCCATTTTGTAGAGGCGGCCATATTGGATTTGCATTTTTTTTATATAGTGAACTACATTCTACAAGTCAAGCCCTTTCATTTGATACCCATATTGAGGGGCTGTGAACAAACACGTGGTCCGCCATTTTGTAGAGGCGGCCATATTGGATTTGCATTTTTTTTATATAGTGAACTACATTCTACAAGTCAAGCCCTTTCATTTGATACCCATATTGAGGGGCTGTGAACAAACACGTGGTCCGCCATTTTGTAGAGGCGGCCATATTGGATTTGCATTTTTTTTATATAGTGAACTACATTCTACAAGTCAAGCCCTTTCATTTGATACCCATATTGAGGGGCTGTGAACAAACACGTAGTCCGCCATTTTGTAGAGGCGGCCATCTTGGATTTACAATACTAATAAATTCACTATATTTTATTGTCATATAAACCAAAGGGGTGTACCAAAAATCTGATCGATCAGACTGATATTTCACCCCCTCCAGTTGGAGGGGGTGAAATATCAGTCACAAAATTTGAATGCGCCGTTTTTTTGAAGTCGGTTAATAAAACCGTTTATAAAGACAAAAATAAATTATAAAAAGAACTCAAGTAAGATTTTCAATACATACCTTGCCTGTACGGCTTTACGTGCAGCATAGTAATTATGATGCTTCCTTTTTTTTATGCAGTGGTAAGCTGTTTTTTTTCGACCCATTGCCTAAAAAAAGAGTATCTAAGTACTAAAATTTTCGTAAAGACAAAAAACAAATACTGATTTTACTTACTCGAAAGTATCAAATGCCGTGTATCACACTATAGCAACAGTCGATTGGCGAGTGCGAGCGAGAGTCCGGTAAAAAAGAAAGAGATAGTTGCCGGCGCTGAATTTGACATAGGTCTTGCCTCGAAGAGCGCTGCTGCGCGACTGAGTTCTGATTTCGATAACGCGTCATTTTATAGCAGTTTTATTTTATTTATATATTTTGAACATGAAAGGTGACAATTTTAATTTATTGATTTATGTGTTCCTAAATGATTGAAGTATACTTTGGTATAAATAGTTTGTTATAATTTTATAGTTTTGTTAGAAAAATAACGCTTTAAAAATTGATCTTTTTTGAGAAACAAAGCGGAACTTTAGAATTTTATTATGGATTAACGGAGATACTTATGAAAAAAAAAATGCATTATGTCACGACAAGAAGATGTTCCACACATTATAAAAAATATTTTAACAGTTTCAAGGTAGTAGTTACTGAGAATTAGGCCTTCAAAAAGTTCACTTCGAGCGTTTATCCGGGGAGGAGGCGGACGAAAAGGTCTAATAATTTTATACACAAGATAAAAATTAAAAATGTAATGCATTTTGTCACTACGAGAAAGGTTTATTTTTCAAACCTTATTAATAGAAATTGAATTATTGCATCCAATACTGAGATTTAGGACGTCAAAAAGTTACGTAAACGCAGATTCCGAACGATTTTTGCGAAATGCCTCTTAATGGCGACGAGTTTCGTAATTTTACTGCAAAAACTTCGCGTCCAAAGCATGCATCCTTTCACTAGGCAGCAGATTGTAGTACCTTTTGTGTAATAGAATCTGACTGGTCTTCATAAGGAAATGGAATTTAGGCTTGTCTAACCAGTAGATTGCTACTAAGCGCTTACAAATTACAAACCCTATAGTCGTATTTTTCTAGGTGCTTACTAAGCGTTTACAAACCCTAGGTATTGTTGTATTATTCTAGGTGGGTTCTCCCCTATTGGGAGAGACCCAAGCGCCTACCTGTTAGTGAAGTTAAATAGAGTTTGGAGGTATCTACGGCACATTTGACATACCTACTAATTTTGTACAAAATTTCTCCGAGAAGATTGTAAGACACATAGATGCAAATAAAAATGTTTGAGGCATTAAGGTTTCAGACTGCCAACACAATTATTATTAAGTATTATGTTTTGACATAAAACATAAAACTAAACATATTATAATACAGAATCTCTTCGCCATTTTAATAGGTAGACAATAGTGGCAATTCTGAGTGTCGCAAAAGCTAAACTAAGCTAACTAAAATTGTTGCCGTCCCTTTCATAGCGATGGAAATAAAAAGGATGGCAATAGTTTTAGTTAGGTTAGTTTAGCTTTTGCGACACTCCGAATTGCCCCCAATACATACCTACAGTGAAACATAGAAACTCCTCCTTTTTTGATGTCGGCTAAAAAGGAACGCATACATAATGGCATCGCCCGTAGGCTTCCGTTGAGACTGGAAACACTGACAAAGTGGTCGCTACACCTGTTCCCTCCATTAACCAGTGACTATTCGTTATTCTGCAACCCACGCCGCCGTACCCTCCAACTCCAAGTCATTTGGGTACAATTAAAGATTATAATCTGTTGCAAGGAGAGCGTTTCCTGCGAGCCTTCCCTATACATAGGTATCTACCAGACCTTTACATCTTCACCAGATTATTTATACCTACAGTGTCAGCAAGCAATATTGTTTCTACTACCAAGAACAGGGAGTTGTAGTGTAGTGCCTCAGTTGTCGTTGAGATGAGTAGACCAGCATCTAAATCCCGTCGTTAAATTATCTACATAAACACAATATCTGATCAAAACAGCACGAGGAAATGAACTGTACCTATAGTATAGGGTAACCTGACCTTATTTTGGCACCTCCTCCACCAATTATTGGCACCTCTCTCATTTATCCTATGTATTATTATAAAAAAACAGAATATCACGGTGTTGCAACTTATCGAAATTTTAACTATATAATGAATGACATTATTGTTCTTTCCCGAAACATTGAGCATAATCGGAATATTACGATGAGAATATAAAATATCGTTACGCATGCCTTCTTTGTTATTGCTTCGTTGGCAACACCATTTAAAAGGAAAAGTTAAAACATTATGCGTGGCCAGCACCTACATACGTCCATTATTCGTTCCGCTTCTACAGACAAATTAGCAAATCATTAATGTCTAGGTAATCGTTTTCTTTATAAAGGTAACACTTTGTCTTTATGACTTGTTTTGGCGTTGGCATGCGAGGGTGAATGATGAAAAGGGCAGAATAGACGTTATTTTTGCGGTAGGTACCTACTTTGTAAGGCTCAATTCACATCAAAAGAGCATCGAAGAGCAGCGAAGCAAAGCGCTCCGCTTCGCTGCTCTTCGATACTCTTTTGGTGTGAGTTGAGCCTAAATGTAAGATTACTATGATCAGAAGTGCGCAACGCATGACTTTTATAAAAAAAAATATAGATGGCTTTTAGCGTTTTTTCTGTCATTCCACTGACAAATAAGAACTCTAGAAATAAGATTTAAATATAATCCAAATAAGCTCAGCCACATAGCGTCAGGAAATAACAAAGTTAAACCAGGTACAGATTCGCAACCTTCGCATTTGTATTTATTAGTGTGATATTTTGTAAACCAAAACCGACAATGCAAGTGGCTTTTCTTCATTTTTTACTATAGTGTCTGCAAGGACGATGTTTATGTTTATTTTATGTTGATGGAAAATAAAAACTTTTTCTATTCTATTCTATATAGATTCGTCCTTGGTATCTGATACCTAATTAGTAATTAGTTGTTTGCTGTTTAACTGTAGGTATTTATATTATCTGTAGCAGTATACGAAGCGTCCCAATGCTCAGATTCCGAATAAAGACATTAATGTTACGTTATTCCTTTCTTAATTTTTTGGGCATCAACATGTTAATTTTGCTTAGTACCTAAAACCTGTCAAAATGCCCTTTTTATGCTTGAAGCAAAATTACAGCAAAAGATCTTACGCTTTAGATAAATATGAAACAATATAGGTACTAAACTAACAAGATAAATTGACACAGTTTGATCTTTCGTTTTGTGAAAAGTAGGTACCTACACTACCTATTTCTTGATTCTCGCCAATTGAGAGAGCCACATGTAACTGTCATAAATTGTCACTCCTTTGAAGTCTTGTCAATGACTTTCAACAAATTGGCCGAGAATAATGTCTGGTGGTTCCCAGTCTCGGCAATAACTCGTATGAAATAATATAGGTCAAGCAATTTAGGTAGTTTAACAACCATGTCATAAATATAAAAAAAAAATAAGTGACTTTTGATCTTTGTTTTTAATTGCACGTTACAAAATGTAGGTACGTAGGTACTGTACAACCAGGCAAAACGGCTTATCTTTTAAATCCAACCATCAACTCTATTTTTAGCAATAAACCTACTTTATGTTAAGTATCTTTGCAGCACAGAGAGGTTATGAGATTTTTAATTTTATCCTTGTTTTTTGTCAAATGTATCTAGGTAGGTATAGGTCGTCGAACTCGCATGATTAAAAAGTACTTAGAGCATTCATTTCGCGTTTATTGTTTTATTAAGATATTCCAAGGTCCTACTTGTAAAAGTATACGTCTACAGGCGGTTTCTCGAACGCACAACGGTCAAATCACGTGACCAGTGTTGAATTTGTTCCTAATTTGACACTTTTCACGTGATTTGACCATTGATTAGGTAATTTTGGAGATGATCTGCGTTCGAGAAACCGGCGGCTGGTTCAACAACTGATAAAATCAATTTCTAGCGGAAACGGACCCATATAAATAGGTCTGCACTTGACGTCCGTCAAGCAGCATCAACCGGTGCTTGACCGCTGTGCGTCAGTGTAATCCTGAAATAGCATTCAACACTTTTTGGACGCAATTAAGAAACAAACAGGGTGACTGATGCAGATACCTGCTTGATGGCGAAGATTCTAAAGCGAGAAGAGGAGTAACAAACTTTAAATCAAATGCT
The DNA here is from genome assembly GCA_963582015.1 of Xanthorhoe designata. NCBI lineage: Eukaryota > Metazoa > Arthropoda > Insecta > Lepidoptera > Geometridae > Xanthorhoe > Xanthorhoe designata. The sequence continues at coordinate 12,642,781 of OY757034.1, read as the reverse complement.
GTCTCGATTCTATAACTTAAGTCTCATCGGAACCAGGGCGTATTTATTTGCGCAAAATCATTTTGCAGAAGTTGCAAATAATTATAATGCTGTAACAAATATAGGTACCTAGGTACTTTTTTAAAATGATTGACTAATTTCAGATACCTACTTACTTACATACTGTGATACTTATAAACATAATTAGGGTTTCGACTTCGTGTCCCTAGTGCGTATTCAGGTTAAACTAATGTACTTATAAACAAACAACATAGACATACATACATTTTCAGAGACATACAACATTGCTGACAAATAGAGCCGGCTGCCAATGTAAATGCAAACATTAAAACCGTAACATTGCCTGGCACCATACACCTCTGCAGGAGATGAACTATTCGAGTTCGTGGTAGGAGAAATTTGGACTATTTTCGTTCTGTTTGAAGAATTGCTTGCATGCTAGGTAAATTAGTGATGTGTGAAGAAGGTATCGTATACCTATGCTCCCGAAACTCTTGGCTTACCGCCGGTTTCTCGAACGCAGATCATTTCAATGATTAAATCATATTCATATTTATTTATTCATAAAACAATGATTACATTGTGTTTGAATCTTAAACAATAACCTATACCTAATTACATTAATTAAATTTAAAACTACTAATAGGTACCTACACAAAATTTAAATTAAAAAGTAAAATACTTAATTAAATGTCAAAGTGTGTCTGACCTAAATTCGTCTACGGTATAAAAGCACCTTTCCAGCAAGAGTTTTTCAACACGTGACAGTATCAAATTTGTTCCTTATTTGACACTTTGTCACGTTATGTACCTATATGATTATCCTACCACCATCATAAATTATACTATAACAAAGTTTTTTTTTTTCATTTTTAGAGCACAATAATTATTATTATACACTAGTAAAATTACAATCTAGCCAAGTAGGCTAATGAGCAATTTGATTTTAACTTAGTTTTATAAAGTTGCATAATACTAAGAAGCCTAATAGCACGTTTCTTACTGTCTCTTAATATATGTACCTATAATATACAAAGTTTAAGAACGATGTTTATCAAGCTACATTTTCTTAGAAGTTTCTCGTTATGAAAGAATAGTCTAAAGACTTACATCTCGTTCACGTTTTAATCAGTTGTTGTGCCGATTCTTTTATATTATTTACCAACACCTAAAACAAAGCATTGCGCTTTATTTTATTCAAATTGACTATTTTTATGACCAAACGGGAGCCGACGCAAATGGATTTGACGTAAATTTTCAATGAATTGGGCAACTTTCCAAACGGCCGGAAACACGCCACCACACCACAACAACACTATCAGAAAATGTTTATATCTAGGCATTAAACTGATTTAGATTAGTACATAGTAGGTAATTATTGATAGGTACAATAAATGTAGGTAATGGGTTACTACAATATAATTTACATTTATTGTAATAGGTACTAGCTGCGCCCCGCGGCGTTACCCGCGGTAAATAGTTCCCGTTCCCGTGGGAATACCGTGATCAAAAGTAGCCTATTTACTTGTTTTTATTTGCCTTGACTAGTTTATTGTAGGTACTAAAACAGTTTAAATTTATTTCCTGTTCCTGAACTGCAATAGCTTGGAAGCAATTACTACCTTCCAAGCTTCAACTAAGTACCTATTTCGCATTCATAATGATTGGATAAATTCAACTTGTAATATGTACAGCTCCCGGCTGTCTTGTTGGCACATAATTTAATTTGGTTGTTTTACAAACTCGGAAGTGACAACAAGTGCAAGTAAGTATATTCAAGGGCGCCAATTAAGCAATTTGGTCCCATGTTGGGCGCCAATTTATATTTGACGCTGTCTCGCTCAGTAAATCATCCGTTTAAAATGAAAATGAGGTATCAGTATAACGGAGCCTATTATATACTTAAGGAAGTTCGAAAACAAAATAGAGCACTTATTGCCATTTAAATGTATAAAACTGTAAATATCTTGTCGGAATCACAGTTGTAAATCATAGGCAGGTAGACTGCAGATCGCTGTTAAGTGCGTATTACTCGTATATCTACCTACATCTGGTCGACTGAACGGCGGATATTGGCATTTACGTAGGCGTATTCACCGTCTACATCATAGAGATCGTTTTTAATATGAATACGAAAGTTTCATTTATTGTGGCTTCATTCAATATAGCAAATGACTGAATAATAAAATAACCAGTTTTAATACAATGTTTAAACAAACGAAATATCTAAAGTGAGCAGTAATGTAATATTCTTTATTTGCGATATTTTTTTGTTATCTTTACGAGTCTTAACCTTAGACAATTTAGATACGCTCCAATAAAGATCTTACTATAAAGTAGGTATTTCAGTTTAAGGTTTAAAAAAGTTTTATTTCGAACGTGCAACTGCGTCAGAAGCCAGGGAGTGGTGGCCACGTTGCATTTAATCTACAGAATCAGAAGTGCATCTCGTTACTTACACGAATTGGCCATCGGTCTCGGGGGTGTGGTCTTGTAACTACTCCAAGTTCCAACCTCTATTTTCATTCCGATAACAGGCTAAACAATAACAAAGTTTTTCCCGTAGCCTCGTGGCTGTAAACATTGCAAAAATCATCAGACTGCCGGCCGAGCGAATAAAAATCAAAATAGACTTGGCTAAGCGCCGCGAACGCGTGGTCTAATGCTCTAAAACAATGCTGGTAACTGGGTCGAATCTGTTTACAGTGGCAAAAATGCGCGCCCCGCATGAGGTGACCTATCGCAGTTAATAGTGGTGAATCTCGCAGTGAGCCCGATTTGAAAACATCAGCTTTTGCTGACAGAACGATTAGTAACAAGCTTACTCGCCCGCGGCGGATAAAAGAAGCCTATGTGTTGTTCCAGGCCATAAACTATGTATAGGTCTTCCAACTTTCAGCCGCATCTGTTCAGTAGTTTTTGCGTGAAAGAGTGATAACAAACCTATACATAAAGATCTATAGAATGATGAACGGATGATTAAGAAACTAACTCTGATTTATTCTAAGAAACTACTACTGATTTATTCATGATTTAAGGTGGAAGGGAACTTGGAGTGGACATCAAAATCTGCAAAATAACTAAACTCAAATAAGGGCCTCTGTTATCTTAACTAGTGTTAAATGTTCCTATGTATACCTACTTTGTTGAGGTGTTAACACCTACAAGTGTTTGTGGTTACTTTAACAAGCCTCACTTTGTTCGACGAGCCACACTGGAGCTTGACTATTAATTGTTCACTGAAAAGAAAGCTAGGCTGGGGCCCACATCCTAATTGTTGCCCTGATTCGTCCTGGTAGTGGTCCCGAAGGAACAAAAATAAGTAGAATCACCTACCTCTTTAGACGTTTCAATGTGATCCTAGAGGTCCTACTAAATAAATGATCTGATCAAAATCTAAAATCACTAACTCAAAAGATTTTAACGTGGTAGGTAAGTAATGAACTTGAGTGGAATCGAAACTGCCACAGATCGTCAATCGAATAATTAACCATATTATCGTACCCGGAATTCCTTCTTTTTAGTTTATTTTCGGTAGGAAGTCTGTCCTCGACTTCTTCCGCATTGAATCGAGAAAGTATTGCTTTCGCAGAGAATAAATAAAATTAATGGTAGATAAAGCTGTTTCCTAGTGATCAATGCAACCTCATGCTTTCCTCTTAATTAAAGTTTGAAGTAGGTACCTATACTACCAGTAATTATCAACTTATCTACCTTCTCTAACTAGGTAAGTATCAATGTTTTTTATTTCGACAGGTAAAGAGTTGTAATCTAACTGCTTGAAAACGACAACCATGCTTCACAACTTCTAACCTCGGACATTGAAGGGTCTTCAAATCTTTCCTTCTTGTATCTAGCGACATTGACAAGCAAATTTTATTCTTATGATAATCGCCTTATCGTGTAAATTACCAGATGACAGGACGGAATGGTCGCGCGCGATATACTCTCCCGTGGAGACGGTCCCTTACTTACAGCAAGCAACAGTGGCAACACATCGACCAAAACGTAACAAGGGTCAAAGAAAGTCCAGTCAAGAAAACCCGTTATCGTACGACATTTCACTTGGCACAACTTTACTCGATGTGGCGCAAGGTAGGTTATCTATCAAACAAAATTATCAACTGACTTACAGTCTTATGTCTGCAGACTGTTGGCCGATAAACATAATCCAAACGTAGAGGTAGGTATAACTTAGGTGGAAATTACTTGAAGCGCACACTCTAGTCGCAGATTTGCACCTTCATCTACCTATGCATATTTTAAACCTACCTAATACTTTATAACTTATTTTGCGACATAATTATGTATAGGTATAAATACGATAATCCATTGCACCATATTCCTTTTTACCTAACTGTTGTTTGGTGAATGTAAAACAGCTAAGTACCTGCTGATAACTAATCGTAAATCTAAAAATTTTCGTATTGATGGGATTACTGACCCAAAGTCGAAAAATCGACATCACGTGACGGCAAACAAAAATTTTCAATGTTTTTGTTAAAATTTATTGAATTTTAAGAAAAATATAATCACATAACGCTATCAGTGGTAACCTGATAATCGCAGATTTTTATTTACGCCTTGTGTAGTTTCGTATCAAAAGGGCAATGATCAAAAGCCAAAAGTTTATAAACTTCTCTGGAACTTTAAGAAAGTTCACCTTCTATTGAGTCAAAAGTTGACGATATATTGCAAAGCTAAGATAATTTTCATCATCATCATCACGTGCAGCCCGTCTCATCCCACTGCTGGGCATAGGCCTCTCTTCGCTTGTGCCAACCTCCCCTATTCTGTGCCAGTCTAAACCATGTACGACCTGCTGATTTGACAATAATTTTAAAGAATATAAATAAAACATAATTATTTTCTCTAGATATCAGTGCGATTGTACGAATCTGATTCCGCGTTATAAAACTGTCGGGACGCTGATATTTTCGCTTTAACCTTCGTGTATTTGCGACTTCACTAAATTGTTTGCAATATTGATCTGCCCTTGAGCAGTGGGCCAGTGATAAGTAGGTAGTTGCTACCCAAATAGCCACATTGGTAAATTATTTTTCCAAGATATGTCTAGCGTAATGCTCAGAACTATATCGATAGATCCAATCAGATCTTCAGGCTTGTCAATATAATAGGCAGGTAAATATACATTTGAACCGTGCTCAATTTTTGCAAGACACACAACAGGTATTCCGAAAAGATACAAGCCAAATTAGAATGCTAACTGGTTTTTTTTTATATTCTCCTTCACCATCTAAAGTTTAATAGGCATTTTACGTAGCTTAAATTGCAAGATTATTTCATAACATCAAACAATATTTCCTCCATATAGGTACCTACCTACCTACTTACCTACACTACAACTGGGTAACTTCTTAATCTTCTCTGAGAAAATGCACAAAATGTTGAAAAAAAAAAATCTGAAGTGAGATAAAAAATATACTACGCAATACATGTTTGCCATTTATTTCTATTTCAAACGCAAATAATTAAAAACACGAGGCGTGCCGGAAATAATTAATAATGACCACGCCACGAATTAACAAGTTTCACAACATCCATACCTCCATATTAATGCAAACGGGTATTTTTTTCATTTAATGTGACCAATTCTGTCGTCTCTTCGAAGCGCTCGTGGTGAAGCTTGCTAATATGTTCTTCATAGATCGTCGAAGTTAAGCAACGTTCTGAGCGGTCACAACTTGGATGGGTGACCGCAAGTGGCATTAATAACTTCTGAGGGCACGTTAAATTGTCGGTCCCGGCTTTTAAAGTCGTTAAGCCATGACGGAGGCCTTGATGGGGCCTAAAAACTCCGTCACCAGAGTTGGCCACTTGCTCATACGAACTTACTTACTTTAGTTTTTCTTAAACTTTCGCGATCACAATTCATATTTATAAATACATGTACACGGGATTTTATCGCGTTATTTACCTTATTTCTTTTCTTCCCGACGTTTCGGCTATGTTGCAATAGCCATGGTCGCGGGTGGACTGGAGTATGCTTCAATTTGAGTTTCGTTGTGTAGCGGGTGGGTAGTTTTGTATCACTGGTAAAACTACCCTCACAGATCTTCAGAATTCGGATCGGCTGCATTTACACCGCACGCAACACACCACACTAACAGTATCTTCACACCGAGAAGTCATATTACGACGTGCATTGCATCTACTAATCACAGGATTCCAAGATGATGGGAGCCTAAAACCATCCTCACGATTGAAATTCGGATACTTCTTGATTTCAATTGCCTCACGAATCATTCGCTTATAATATTGGCGTTCGTTGGCAAGAATCTTGGGATCGTGAAGTTCAAACCAGTGATTGGGCCCGGAATCCACTAGGTGCTCCGCTATCGCTGATTTATGTACCTGGCGGTTCTTAACTGCAGCAATGTGCTCCTTTATTCGTTCGGCTACAGTACGCTTAGTTTTTGTAAGAAAAGAAATAAGGTAAATAACGCGATAAAATCCCGTGTACATGTACTTACTTACTTTGTCGTCTCCGATGTACTTACCTATTTATAAAGGTTTTCTATGGACTCCAAAACGTCGCAACCGATTTTGATGATTGTTTACTAATGCCCGATTCCTATATCCAACGTACCTACTACGGATGACCGTCGATCTATCTCTATAGAAACGTTGTTTACACAAAGCAAAATGTATGACCCTTTTTAACAGATAACAAAGTTATAACGATCGATCTACGGTCATCCGTACGTCCGTCGTCAGTATAGGAATTAGATTATCACACACAGCGGGAGATCCTGTGACGTTTGGTAGCGACCGGATCAGCAGAAACCCCGTTTGAGACCGGGGTTAGGTAGGTACTACACTAGTGACAGATAATTATACTATTGTGAAGACTGACCCTCTAGCTAGTCAACTCTAGTCTATACTAATCACTACAATGCAGAGCTATGTGTTTGGCTGTGTTTTCCTGGATTTTTCGTCTGGGCAAATTTTTAATGCTCATTCAATGATCTCTAAACGATGAAAGAAAACTTTGAAGGCGGCGATGAGCATACAGTTCGGCATGCTTACGTATTTACCAAGCCTCTGACTACCACCTTAGGCTTTCGAATGTCAGATCAGTCCCTGGAGAGACATAGCATGTTTACGATGACTTTTTCGATTATCAAGGCCGATGTTAGTAATGTTGGTTACTGCGCAGTTGAATTCTATTCTAATCCTATTCATTTGGATCTGGTTTTACAACTTGCGAATAACACTTTGGGACTCTGAAATGCGTCTCTGTTATTTCAAAAACATTTTGTCTTGTTTGTTAGGAGTATTCCCAAAAAAAAGATAAATCGTTTATTTTGTTAGGACCTCAAGGATCACTTTAACTTCGTCTTACATGCTAGGTGATTCTAATGCCTGTTCCCAACGCGACTCCCAATTTGCGGTAGAAATATGCTTTCAGTTCTCTTATCTCTTTTTTTACGGTCGGGTTTTTTTGTTACCTATTATTATCAAAATGTAGGGAGAAAAAAAACATTATTTTTTTATATGATTATAAGGGTATAGCTTACCTACGCACATAACAGCCAGTCAGTCGATCGCAATCGGTACGCTAATCCGAGACCTACATTCTATTTTTCAATAGGTATAGCCACGTTGCTATTGCGCCTAATTTTGCGATAAAAACCAGTCGGTTATCAAAGAGATAAAAGGTAAGTGCTTTGAAGATAGGCTTAGGATATTAAATAATAATCTTACATAAGTACTACCCACACTAATACAGTACTTACCTACTAGATACCACGTAGATATGGCCAGTCCCTAGTCTAATTATAGTTTTGACAGCAGCATCTGCTGCAACTGCCCTTAAGAGCAGCCAACCCGGCTTTCTTTTCATACAAACGCTCGTACGTAATTATGCCGTTGTAACAGATCTTTCTTTTAAACTTTTGGACTTATAGGTATCTTGTGCACTATATCTAGGTTTCTATACAAACTAAAAATCAAAATTTTGAGAAACAAATTCAGCATAAGCCTCCAAAAATCTGCTTTTTTGCATAAATTTTACCTGAACTTTGGCCGTTCATAATGTACTCATAAATTGTAAAAGTAAAGAAAATATTGTAATAGAAACCTCGCAAATTTTATGGAGATTCTAAATGAAAAACATTTATTTCAAAAACTTGTAAGGTTTACTGATAAAAACGTATTTCCTGGAACACTTTTTATAAAATTTCCGCGCACTATTTTTCGTTCAATGTTATCGCGTTCTCACTTGCTGTTAGACACTTGGCGGTGAGGTGCGCGGGGGACGAGTCGTGTGTGCGGAGTTCGGGCGGGGTGAGTGAGACGGTTGAATCATTCAATGACGAGCGCCGCGCCGCCATGCGCCATTCATATCGCCGCCCCCACCGAATAATATCGTAATCGAAAAATACAAATTTTACAGGAGAATTAAAAACCGTTTTTGGTCTATAACTTTTCAGTTAGTTAACGTTACGAAAGATCGTATATATACCAAAACATAGCCTAAATTATCACAAATAATATTATATTACAGAAAAAAATCTATAATTTACCATAACGAAGATATTGTTAAAATAAATATTACCAGAATTGAAAACACATTTTTTTACTGTAATATATAACAATACCATTTTATTCGTGGAAATCGTTCGTCGACAGTGACCTGCATAGTAATAGTCAAACGCGATATTGTTGACTACAAAAATGTGATATTGATTGTTTCGGTATTGTAATGGTACCACATTATTCGGTGCTCTAATATATTGTAACAAATATCGTAAAACTGGATTACGTTCATTTTCCATGGCAAGTGAATTAAGTTTGTATAGTGTAATATCCGATACCGATTAATATCCTAATACAAATGTCATCGTATGTATATGGAGATTAAATGGTTTTTTCGTTATATTTAATCAAAATACCAGAAAAAACATTGTATTTGAAATTATTTATTTATGTACTAATGCAAACTTAGTAATTTCACAATAAAAAGTATCTTATTCATAGTCTATATTAGTATTTACTCGTACGAATCGGCTGAAAAAAATTGACAAGGTGTATTTGGGCCTCCACAACAATTATTTCGATTAAAAGCACTTCTATCGTAATAGTCGATTACGATATTATTCTGTGGGGGCGGCGATATTCTCTTTGGTCAGACTCAGAGTGTCTGTCAGTTAGTAGGTAGATAGGTAATCATCTTCCTTGGTAGATATTGATTTTTTTTTGACAGCGCGTACTACGTGAATAACGCGAATGAGTTGTTGCATTTTATTTTTAGTGAATTCTGTTTTACATACTACATTAGTTGCTATGGACACCGATTTTGTTTGAATAAAGATTTTGTTCGATTTTATTTAAATAAAAAGTCGTTGTGTAAAATGGGTAAGTAAGTAGATTGTTTTACATAATTAAATAATTATACAAGAGCTACAGTAGGTAGCTAAGTGTTAAAAAATATCAAACCTATTTTTATTGACCACATCATGTTTATAGTACCTAGTTACCTACCTACTACAGTTTTATGTACAACCAAAGACGATTAATATCTAGAAGACAGACAAAGGCCATACACAAAATCGTAACCCGTACCAGATAGACTGGAAACTTTAAAACATCAATTTTATCCAAGAAATTTCAATTACTTACTTTCTAGTTAAAATTACCTAAAATTTTTTTTATATTGAATATTGTTGCTACCTACATTGAGATGTATTATAGAGCCACAATCAGACAAATAAAATGTAAACGCCAAAACTCTGCGCACACTACGTAGTGCGCAGAGTTTTTCTTTTTTGCGTACACGCGACTTTGAACAATAACGTCTACATTCAAATGTCATTTTAGAACATTGAATTTGCTCGCACATTTTTTGAGTGTTGTCAGCTATTAGATTGTGACTCTTTAATACATCTCAATTGGCTACCTACTACTAAGTATTGAAATTTCTTGGATAAAATTGATGTTTTAAAGTTTCCAGGCTATCTGGTACTGCGGGATCAGGGTTACGATTTTGTGTATGGCCTTTGTCTGTCTTCTAGATATTAATCGTCTTTGGTACAACTAACCAATGGAGAAGTTTCCTAAACATCAATATTCATTTTTTTTAATTTTATTAGCAAGATCTTAACAATAATAGGTGGTGAAAGAATTTTTGGAATATCTTGAAAAATGACAAAGTTATTCAACTTTTACGGCGGCTTAAAAATAATAGAATCAAAAGGCTGAGATTTCCGCGTGTGACGTCACTCCATGCGAGACACAGATTAGCTTCAATGTAGTATGACAAAATTTCATACGATTCCCGCTTTTCTGCGCCGCGCCGAACTAAAAACATTATTCAAGCTTAGAAGTTTGTTTTTCATTTTTTCTTTTTGGACATTATGGAAGCTATATGCTATATGCTTGTTTAATATTGTACATTATATACTAACTAAAAAGTGATCTTTTGATGATTTAGTTTAAAATAATTTTAAACTATCGAATAATCGAATCGAATTTCGATTAATTAATTTTTTTTTTTTTTTTTTTTTTCTGACAGATTTAGATGTTTACCTATTTGTATTGTCATTGCATACCTACTGCACACTTATTAATGATCGATGACAATACAAATAGTTAAACATGAAAATCTGACTTAACGCGTTCAGTGCTCATGACGAACATGCAGATGTTGCTTCAAAAGTGCTCCTCCTAGACTTTCCGTTGTGAGCTCAAATGAAAGACCTTCATGAAATCTACTTTTTTTAAGTTTGACAGCTGTCATCGAAAAAGTAGATCTCATCAAGGTCTTTCATTTGAGCTCACAACGGAAAGTCTAGGACGAGTAGTTCTCGAGATATGGGCGTTTGAAGTTTGACAGCTGTCATCGAAAAAGTAGATCTCATGAAGGTCTTTCATTTGAGCTCACAACGGAAAGTCTAGAACGAGTAGTTCTCGAGATATGGGTGTTTGAAGTTTGACAGCTGTCATCGAAAAAGTAGATCTCATGAAGGTCTTTCATTTGAGCTCACAACGGAAAGTCTAGGAGGAGCACTTTTGAAGCAACATCTGCATGTTAGTCATGAGCACTGAACGCGTTAAGTCAGATTTTCATGTTTAACTATTTGTATTGTCATCGATCATTAATAAGTGTGCAGTAGGTATGCAATGACAATACAAATAGTTAAACATCAAAATCTGTCAAAAAAAAAAAAAAAAAAAAAAAATTAATTAATCGAAATTCGATTCGATTATTCGATAGTTTAAAATTCTTTTAAACTAAATCATCAAAAGATCACTTTTTAGTTAGTATATAATGTACAATATTAAACAAGCATATAGCATATAGCTTCCATAATGTCCAAAAAGAAAAAATGAAAAACAAACTTCTAAGCTTGAATAATGTTTTTAGTTCGGCGCGGCGCAGAAAAGCGGGAATCGTATGAAATTTTGTCATACTACATTGAAGCTAATCTGTGTCTCGCATGGAGTGACGTCACACGCGGAAATCTCAGCCTTTTGATTCTATTATTTTTAAGCCGCCGTAAAAGTTGAATAACTTTGTCATTTTCAAGATATTCCAAAAATTCTTTCACCATCTTTATTTAAATGCTTATGACTATTTATTCACATTAAAAAAAAATAAAAGGGAAACTTCTCCATTACCTACTTATCAAGATAGGTACCACCTACCTAATACCTTTATGTAGCTAATGTCAAACTGGCAAATTTTTTCAAACAACAACAAATCGATGTTTTACCTAAGTACTGATTACCTACTCCACAGATCACACTCAGCCAGATTTCCGAAAAGGTAACAAAAAGCGTTTACGTCTTTCGGCTCGAATGAAAAAAAGGAATGGACTCGCAAAACAAAAAAGGAATCAAGTACCTACTGCTAGTTCATAAACAAAATAAATTATTTTATCTCTACTTTTTGTGTTTTTTTTCGATATTATTTTCATGAATAGGTAGAAGATATAAAATACTTTATTGCACACCATATTTAGGCACATAATAAAAAAAAATTATTTGTCTAAGGCCGGCTTTACACCTGTGAGTTTTACTTACGTAAGTCACTTACTAAGCGACTTACGAGATCGTTTAGACTTGTAATTTTCCAATTTACGAAAGTAGTAAAAATTACAGTAAGTCACTTACAATGAGTGTTTACACTTGAAAATTTCTCGTAAGTAGCTTAGTATAAGTGACTTACGTAAGTAAAACTCACAGGTGTAAAGCCGGCCTAATGAATACATGAATGGCTCAGAATGAATGCTCGGATGGCTCACACTAGCATCCGACTGCCCGCGAGGGTGCGGCGAAAGTTCCCGAATTCCAACCGAGTGCTCAGGCCTAGCGTTCGACCGCCCACGAATGTGCAGCGAAAGTTCCCGAATGCCTTTTTTTTTCGGACGGATTTTTATGTTAAGTGGTCTTCCGGACCTTTATAACTTCACCGGGCTTCCAGCCCCGAATGCCAACCGAGTGCTCAGGCCTATCGTTCGACCTAGGTCCGACCGCCCACGAGTGTGCGGCGAAAATTACCGAAAACCAACCGAGCGCTCAGGCCTAGCGTGCGACCGCCCGCGAGTGGGCGGCGAAAGTTACCGAATGCCGACCGACCGTTTAGGCGCTCTCTCTCTTTTCGCTTTGCCTCTTTTTCTAACATTGCGCTGGATGAAACGACAAGCTTTTCAGCTATGCCCGCGTCGATGAGAGACGCACTGGGTAGGCCAACCTTAACTTGCCATTTTTTGGTACCTATACCTACCTATAGTCACAAAGAATTGCTCGTTTAAATGCATTAGATATTAGATGCTTACAGCCAAAAGCTTCTTTGATACGGTTATCAGCTGTAGAAAAGATGTGTGTGTGAACACACATCAAGTATAAAATTGTCTTAGGCAGGTAGGTAGGTACTAGGTATACTTATCAGAATATGATTTTACTAAGAAAACGAGTTGTCAGTTTGCGAGTAATGTTTTATGAACGATGGCATTGCATTTTTCACGAAATCTAGTTTATCAAGAATTTATTTTCCTGTACACAACATGCCAATAGCCATTAAAGTTTACAAAGCGAGCACTGTACTTCTAGGTCAAGGTTTGGAGTGCGAACGATCTACTGTAACACTGAAATTTGCTGCCTTATTCCTATTGGAATAAAGACTAGTTTGTGTTTGATTATAATCAGCATGAATGATATCATGTACGATCTATCATGGTGTCTGTGGGTGGCTGACGGTTTTGAACACTACTCGTAGGAAAACGTGGATTTTATAGTGTGACGTGGATCTCATACAGTTAATAGAACTGTAATGTCGTACATACTGTAATCTTTTTATGAATAATTCGAAGATATGAAATAATAGAGAGAGAGCCCAATAAAAAACATGAAAAAGTTAAAAAAAGAATCCTAAAATCCACTCAGTCAATAAACCTAAAATTTTTATCAAAATGTAAATTTACCTGTGCGGCTGGATTTCCAGAATTAACAACAGATGCCCATTTATATTCCAATATAAAATGTCCAAGTCCGTACAAAAAATGAGTTTGTCGACCTCCAGGTTAGGCCAAAATGTGAACGTCCCATAATAAAAAACTAAACTCGTGTAGATACAAAATAAAATCCCCCATCAAAGTGTTTCCAAGGATCTGATAAAAATGTATGAGTCGATGAATTTAAAATTTGTAACAACTAGCAACTAGCTCTCGCGCGCACTTTTCCACGGTAAGAAGATTTTCCACTAATATACTTTCTCTTTATTAATATATACTTGTTAATCTTTATTTTATTCTTTTTGGGTACCTACATGAAGACCAATTTCCAATATGTCCGTCCGCCCCTTTTTTTTTCCTAATGGTCAAATTTCGCTGACTACTTCTCTAAAGGTTATTATCAAAAGAATATTTCATAGAATTACAATTTCTTAGAATGACTCTAATTTATGATCCATATCTATAATATATTTATAAGTCCTGCGATTTTCATTAGTTACCTACCATGTACTTTGCATGTAGGTACTTAAGATTTTAAGAAGCTACCAATAGTAGCATTTAGCTTATCTTTTCACTTTTACCTACATAAGTAGGTACAGGCAAAATGTTTTCGGTTTAAGGATAGCAACAAAGATAAAAGTATTTCTGTCGAGGAAAAAGATATCTGAAACTAACTGCGTTGTATACCTTCCTATTCCTACTATCATAAATTTTCTTTGTAACGTGAGATTTATTACACTTTTGATGGTCTAGCCCTACCACCATTAAAATCGGTAATTACCTACAGCAGAACACAAATAGATTTGCTTACATAATAATGCGTGGTACCTAGGTGCAGGGTCGGACTGGCCGGGTTACTTGGTCAGACAACCTTCTCGTGTGCCCAAGGCTTGTCCCTTACGGATGAGAGGGATCCGGGGGGAACGGCAGCTGAAGGTCGGTGTGCCCTGTTAAGTTCGACAATAACTTTCCCCGTGGGGCCCTCGGGGGATCTTGTTGTCGGATAACTGATAGTCTGACGGGAGGGAGCTTCTCCGCGCGTCCTTCTGAATAGCAAAGGGCGCAGTGGATGAAGCTGAGACTAGTGCTTGGCGTATTTCCTTACGGCCGCTGAGCAGGCACCGAAATGAGTCTTCCGTGCCAGCGTTCTGAGCTCGGAACCCCACAGGATCCCTAGAACCTTGTGGAACTGAGGGCCTTCGGGCTGCGAAGACAACCTCTCTACAAATTACCCTGGTGGACCCCTCTGGCGGTTCTGGGATGTGGGTGGCTTGGTCGTGTGGTAGACTGACTTGACTTGCTACCAGTCTCTTACTGTCTGGAGAAGGAAGCTGCTGAGTGGGACCGAAACGAGGCTGGTCCTGTTCTAGTGGCCACCTGAATAAGCGCCCGCCCGTGGGCCAAAAGTCCCGTGAAAAGAAGGTGCTACATGAACAAGCCTGCGGGTTACAGGAGGAAGAAAACTTCTTTAAAAAAATACAATTCTGTGGTGTAGTACTTTTGACGGTTTTGGGATGTAGGTGGCTTGGCGATGGCGACCCGATTGTAGTTTATAGGTCGACTGACTTGCCTTGCTACCAGTCTCTTAACTGTCTAGGAGGAAGAAGCTATTGCGAGTAAGAAAACCTATTTAATAAATTACATAAGGCGGTGGAACACTTTAACACTGAAACTTGAAAGGTGGGAAGCCGCAGAATGAGTTCGGTCGGCCTCGCACCGACTGAACTCATCGGGATGGGGTCGGCAATGTGTCGGTGGCAACATCGGTCCTATCCGCCTGTCCTGTTCGGATCCGCGGGTGGTTGGAGTGAGGGCTCTGACTGTCCCGGGAAGGCGGCGATGCCAGGGAGACTTGATGTCGTGGTGAGCTCCGGTGTAACAGACATGCGCGTGGGTTTTGGTTGCCATTATTTTGGTTGCTATGGGTGCCATTATCGGGATTGTGCTCAATGCAATCTGCGGAGGGTCACTGGTGCGTTCCTTATGGATCCCGGGGTCCCTCGTATGCAGTGAGGAGGGTCACCGGACGGTTTTAGTGAGTCGGGGAGTGCTCTTCAAGCACTCTTCAATCTCACACACCTCAATTACGTTCCCTCGACGTAATTGGATAGTCTGTAAGCAGATTTCCGTCCGTCAACAAAAAAAAAACAAAAAAAAAGTTAGCTAGGCTAATTACTAATTACATGTTTACCTAAGTACCTACTGCCTTCTGTCTGTGTGTCTAAAATCAGCCCAAAATCTGTGCAGATTTGTTGACAAAAATGTTAAGAATTTGCTATACAAACGAAAATTATTAAATAGTAGGTCAATGCCAGAAGCACTATCGATTCCGGACAGATCGTAAATACTGAATCCACTTGTTCCACATATAATAGGTAGGTAGGTACCTACATATAGCTGACCCTGATAATGATAAGACAAAAGATTTTAACAAATTCCCATTTCCAAAGGGTTGACAACCAAACGGTGTGTTCACCTATAAAACTTTATCACTTATCTTATAAGTCATCATAATCCATCGAGTTACAATCCTAGACATATCATTTTCGTCATAAACGTTTATTCGTTTAAGTAGGTAGATACAATATTAAAAAAAAAACATATAAATAAGTCAATAAGCAACAAGATCACTGAGCGAGGTCGGTGTTTCGATTCGAACTCTAGATCCTTCTCTAGACCTTCGCGGGAAAAGTTAAAACAAACGAATGAACCTATAGTACAGATAGGTAGATTCTAAGCAACCTTTTAAATACTCATTCAGTCAGTCATTTTCTTCATGCCATAATCTTAAGATAGACTACTTTATGTCCTTACCTGTCTTTGGACGAGCAATTTAAATAATCGCAAGAAGAAAATGATTTGAATCTGTGCCAAGGCTCGGAAACCTGATAAACGCCGGCCGGCGCGGATCGGTATCACTTTAATCAAATCGAGGCTTTTTCCCCAAAGCCTGATGGAGTAGAATAGAACACGCCATGGCAAAATTAAAAAATTTACTAAACTGACTTCAATTTCGTAAGGGAGCAATTTCCTGCACTTTCGAGGTTCTGTTCATAACTCCATAGATCTTCATCAGATCTTTAAATTTTTGTTATGGAACCACCTCGAAAGTATATTGTTCCAAAAAAATAATCATCAAAATCGGTTCATAAACGACGAAGTTATCCGCGAACACATAAATTAAAAAAATATACGGTCGAATTGTGAAACCACCTTTTTGGAGTCGGTTTTTAAAAATACACAGGCATAATTTATTAGCACTTAGGGACCGCCTCCACGTGCGAGTGTATCGCGACGATTTCGTCGTCCTATCATCGAGTAAACACGGTAAGGCGATTATCCTAAGAATTAAATTTGCTTGTCTATGTCACTCGTATATCGTCGCGATGAATCGCAGTGTGGAGACACGTTCATAGAGAGTGTATAGAAATAATAATAGCAATTCGGAGTGTCGCAAAAGCTAAATTATACTAACTATATCACCGCGATTCTCACGCTCGGCTCGTGGGGGCGGTCCCTTAATAAAATGAATCGATTTTATATTGTGTTATTTAGAGGCCCTAAAAATTGTTTCTCTTTTTCAAAAAAGATGTGATAATGCCACAAAATAAAAAAAAATAATTTTAAAATTTGGTAAATCTAGTTCTTGAATCACTTTGGCACTGGGATAACTTTCCATTTAGGTCAATCGAAAACATAATATTATCTACTCTGAATTTGCTTAGCTTTTTTAGATGAGTGGAATAATCGTAAGTATATCATAGAAAATCATACCATGAAAGACGAGTGTGGAGGTAGCGAACTCCATAGTTTCTGATGCAGGCAGCGCAGGGGCTGCGGGGGGCAGGCGGGGCGAGGGGGAACGCTCCGACGCCGGCGCCGGCCACAACTTCTGATGGACGTAGAGACTGCTCGGACCCAGGCCAGATAGCTCTGGAAGAGATAATAGGTTGCCGGACCTTATAGGAAATCCTAGCCGTTTGAGCGTGAAGGAGTAACAAACATTCACACTTACACACACACAAACTTTCAACTTTATAATTTTTACACACTTACAATTTACATTTTAAAAAGGATTATTGATTTAGTACATTCGAAATTACCTCAATCCCTTTCTAACTCATTCCGAGATTACTAATCGTCTTTCAATTCAATTCAACGTGTATGTTTGTGTTGTTTTAATATCTACCTACCTATAAAAGATTTGTATTGTAATTGTAAAGCGGTAAATAAAGTGTACCTACTTATAGATAAATAAATCATAAAATAGTCCGTTCCCTTCTTTAGTTATTATTGTAAAACGAATAGGCACTTACGATCTGAATAACTGAAAGACTTTGGATTCGGGCGTTCAATACTCTGCTTAGGTGTGAACGATGGCCATCGAATGTCCTGCTGGCTCGCCCAGGATGTCTGCAAAGGGAATACGTCACACATCTTCACTTATCATAAAGATGTTAAGTTAAGTAGACATAGCGTGTACCTAATGAAACTGTGCGCTACTTATTTATTAGTCAGATCGGGGTACCTACAATAACAATTGAAGTAGAAATTATTAAAGGTGTTGCATCAGCAATAATCATTTGTGTGACGTTATTGCAGCAGGGGTTAGGTCAAGCTACGTCTCCTTGGCTAGTAACTAGGTACCTAATTTACCTACTGATTGACTTCTAGGTAGGTACTTAATTATAATTAGTTTTTTTTTCTGTGTACAATAAAGTGTTAATTCATTCATTCATTCTCTTCGGTATTATTGATAATTACCTACTTAATTAACAGATTGTAAGACTAGTTAACTGTTTGTAGGCTGAGAGAGAGATGTCGTAGACTCGTAGGTTTTATACCGCCTCAAGCAATCATTCATAAGTAGCAATCTGACATAATGAATGATCTATGAAGGCGAGTTGAT
Organism: Xanthorhoe designata; assembly: GCA_963582015.1. NCBI lineage: Eukaryota > Metazoa > Arthropoda > Insecta > Lepidoptera > Geometridae > Xanthorhoe > Xanthorhoe designata. Next base: position 12,624,394 of record OY757034.1, on the reverse strand, counting down.
ATTCCCTAGATTTGTGTATTGTACTAGGTGTCCAAGTAACCCATCCGAGTCATTTTTTACCCCATACTAGGCACCTATCTGAGTCTTTTTACCCCATGCAGCCTGCGGGGTACGCAGGTAAGGGCGTAGTTTTATTAACTTTACCCTGGCTTCAATGTCTGTTCTTTTCTCTGGCCTTGCTGCCTCCGGATCATAGAATGACGCCTGTGAAAATGATGCCACCTTAAATGCTAATAGATTACCTAAACAAGCAAGCCAAAGCTATCATATCTTCCATTTTGTACTGTTAACCGTAAACGGAGCATTGCCATTGGCCATTCTAATGTTGAAGCCAAGTTGAAGCCAATGTGTGGTGCCGGCATGACCATCTCTCTATAACTCAGCTATACCATGAGCGCTGCTGAATTAATTGTGATCTGAGTGTCGCGTAGCCAGCGGGTGTGTCACGTTGCATGTTCTGACGCTTGAAATTCAAATCAACGGAATAGGTGGAATAGGTTAGTGCCCCAGTTTCAAAGGCCATCGCATCACGCGGGCACGACATTGTGAAGTGCCTCTACTTGTCTTGTACCCACCTACTTTATGATCTGCTCTGTCAGTATAATTAGGTATGCCTAGGTATTATATTTTCAATTTTATTATTCCATCAGTCCGACCCGTGATTTGTAAATGAAAATCAACGTATAAACCTTGTAAGTACCTACATAAATAGGTACCTATGCTACCGTAGGAAGTAATATCCATTAAACAAAAATAATAAAATTGTTCTGTTGATTTTCGTGTTTTTTTGAGTGCCTGATGGATGATAACCTAATGTCCACTCTACCATAAGACACAGTCGAGTCTGTTATCGTTTAAGTATTATTCTCACAAATCACATTATAGGGATGATGAAGGGTTCTTTTCGTTGAAGTACATTGACCCTTAGTTAGAACACGTCGCACCTTTAGAATAGAAGTGACTTAATCCAAAAAAACTAAATTTTGGGAATCGACAAAAGAGTGAAATAATGTGTGACCCTATCCTCTTATTTTTTTAATTGCTGCTAAATAGCTCAAAAATCTTTAAAAAACTAAGTCGATTTAGTGAACATAAACATTTAGCAATTAGTTGGTATAATAAATAATTAGAAACAACATGTTTTTCTATATTAAAAAAATTTTTGATTCTAAAAAGTCACTATTTAACCTAATTTTATTTTAAAATTTTGGTTTTGCAAATTATAATAATGCCTCAATTCTGATTGAGTAAAGATAACAAAAAATTTATGAATATTAAAATGACATTAACACAATTGAGTCACAATAATGTCCGGTAGTATCGGAGTTAAAACAGTACCAAAGATAAATCGGTCAGTTTAATACTAAAAAAACATTCAGTGAACTTACCGAAAAATTTATAAGAAAGATGGCTTAATTAAAATTCGGTCACTGTCTTATTATTTGTACAACGTTCTTCTTCTTCTATTCGCACAGTAAAACAGCACAATCCTGTAAGTGGCATTTTTGTCCCGACGCAGACGGTTGTTTTGTTTGAATATGTAAGAGACCGAAATATATTTTTGACCTGTTCCTGCCCAAAAGTGGCGCTTTTAAAACTACAGAACTGTAGAGAATGTTGTGTAGGGTCATTTTCTGCCCCAAACTCATTTTTCAAGTTTTTTGAATTAGGTCACTTCTATTCTAAAGGTGCGACGTGTTCTTTCTAAACAATGTCACCTTTCAAACGAACCCCTTTTAAAAACCCCTATTTCTGTTTCGAGGGATTTCTGGACTAGTACCATTAACAGCATCCTCCTGCGGCTTCGTTTGTAATATTAGAAAAAAGAAAAACATAAATCCTCTCTTAAGTTTTAGGGCGTAAAATACTTTAACCTACCTATTCCCTGCGCTAGTCCCGTAGTGCTATCTGGACGAGAGGGGCCTACCCCGCCTTTTGTACTATTACTAGCTCCGCCCCGCGGTGTTACCCGCGGTAGTTAAAAGTAGCCTTATTATACATATAAACCTTCCTCTTCAATCACTCTATCTATTAAAAAAAACCGCATCAAAATCCGTTGCGTAGGTAGTTTTAAAGATTTAAGCATAAGCAAGGGACAGAGAAAGCGACTTTGTTTTATTACTATGTAGTGATTCATTCTCTGGAATCGCCGTTTTTATCAAATCCTACTTAAACAGATCTAAACATTATAAAACAAAAATCTTACCTAAAAAATTGAAAAATCGACGGGATTCGAACCCGCGAGATAAAGCGATCACCCTTTAGCCGGGCTGCCATAACCTCTCGCCCACGAAGCCTATGACGACGAAGAAGAAACTAGCAGTAAGATGATATTTCCTTGTATCTCGCGGGTTCGAATCCCGTCATAGCCATAAACTTTTAGTAAGATTTTTCATTTATGTACCTATACTTAATGAAATAACTAAGTGTGGTTTAACACTATAATAAAATATATAGGTAAACTATAGTAGATCTAAACATCCTCACAAACTTTTTCATTTTTTATAGTAGATATTAGAAAATACAGATTTGATTCATCTATCTATACCTACCTACATGTATAATGCGGGATAATTACGCAATTATAATACCGGTTATAAATGAAAAGAACAAGGACATTGTTCCACAACCCCTGTCTTGCACAGGTGAGTAACAATGTATTTCTTTTTCAAAGTATTAATAAAATACATAAAAAGCCCTAGCCTTTGTTATTATTACCATTTAAACTTACATTGAAATTCGAGTATTCGGAGGGAGCTTATATTTCATACCCATCGATATTTAAATGTACTACGTACCTACGTCATACCAAAGGGTTGAAATAAGTCGTTGCATCAAAATAAGAAAGGTCACAAAAAGATCGATAGTACGTCCTTAGCTATTGAAAGGCAAAAAGTACGAATTACCTAGGCTGTTTCTAATGTTTTTCTGTTCGAGATAGTACCTAGGTTTATTTTTTCAACAAATAAAGTAAGGCTCACATCTGCCAGTAGATATGTTACAGTAGGTACCTAATACCTAGTCTTTCTACGATCTACCGACAATAAATCTAGCTAGTTACATAGATCCTTAGAGTCAAAGGCAAATCCAAACAGATATTTGGCGCATGCATCTTTGACGAACTTTTACTATTTATTTATTTTAAGGATTCCCAATATTGGGTTACACTGTACATGCATCAATTGATAGCCAAATATTACAAAACAAAAACTAGTGCTCCCATAATCAAAGGGTATCACAACATGCGTTAAAAAAAGCAACTTTTACCTACCTATAGTTCCTGAGTACCTAGGTACTTTTTAAATATACGACCATTGATTTAAACATCTAAGCGGTTAAAAAGCATTCCTGTTTCAATAGACTTCATGACAGTCATGGATTCGCGTCCCATTTGACCGATTAATTAGGTTAGGTTAGTCTTTTGATACCCTACAAAAAACAACGAAACAATATTCACATCTTACCAACTTATAATGTTTGTTTAGTTTTCAATGTTTGTGTTTTGTTGCTAAAAAATAAATTAAATAGCTATGAGATCACAGTTGATTCACCATGTTTGAACACATTAATTACCCGATGCATGGTTGACATTGCTCAACTCGTTTTCAGGTCATTGCAGTCAACAGACGTAATATTGATTCTGCACATTATTGATTCTGGATGAGAGATTTTATCATCACTAGTGTAGGTACCTAACCTACTTACGCTAATATTTTGTAACTTCTCAGGTTTTACAGCTTGACAAAAAACTAAAATAAATTAAGTAAGTAACCTACCTATCAAAAATGTACAAAATACAAAATCACGAAATAATTTGAGTTTTAGACTTACCTACTCACTTTTTTCTGAAAGGTAGACACTGAATAATATACTTACCTACTCTAAGTTAATGTTGTGCCTAAAATATTTAGGTGTCCAATGGAGACTTTCAGTTCCAATTCTCAATGGAGACTTTCAGTTCCAATGCCCATCCATGATGCATGCAAGCTAGGCCGCGCGGCCATGCCCTTGAGAGCACAGCGGGACTAGGGCAGAGAATGGATTTTATCGGGTAAGTACCTACCTATTTTAAAAACTTACGCCATCTAGTGAACAAGTCAGAACTTTATTCGTTATTATTTCATTATTCTATTTCCAAGTTATTTTTAACCAGAGAGAGAGTAGGTACATATTCTTACCTTGGATTTCATGAAATCGGATCATCATCGGATTTTTTAATCATTCAACACCGAGCTGATGACACCTTGCACCGAATCCCTGGTGTCACCGGCCGGCTTGTAAAATAAAAATAACACTCTTTTTACGAAGCACTTACCTAGCGACATAAGAAAATTCTAATTTTCTTAGAAAACATTTCTACGTCACGGTTCAAGGAAGAGTGGAAACTGGAAACTTTGCCAAAACGTTTTTTTCAACTGCCATCCATCAGTTTAAAACTCGCATTAGATTTGTTCTATAAATTCCTTTTTTTACCTACCAACATCCACTTACCCACTGCCTTGCTTCCTCTATACCTTCCCAAATCTCCATTCTTCTCTCCTCTCGGTCTCAACTTATTTTTTTCTTTAGTTTATCTCTGTACTGTAGTACAATGTATGTTTCATCAATCATCAAAACAAACACCGATTAAGTTATCCAAAATGTTATTATTTTTGTTTGATGACGTGACGTGAGTGACAATCTTGCAAGCTTGCACATGTTTTTTACTTTTTGGTTATATTTCATATTTCATGTCTGTCATTGTCATTCCGCACATTCCGACACTGACAGTGACAGTTTACCACGGCGCCCTACGTTCGAGTCCGGTTGGGTTGCGGTTGCGTTGCATTGCATGCTATTAGAAGAGGTTGTGAAGTGAACCTTCAAGGATGATTGAATGATGATGATAAAGTTGATAGTGCTATCTAGACCTTGGTACCTACCGAATTAAATAAATAAATGTAGTAACTACACACAGTCTGTGATAGGGTAGTAACTAATCGTAGTGCAATAATTGACGAACATGATTCGATTAAATTTGATTCGATACATCAATGAGAAATGCATCGAACCTATTTTAATTTGTTCTAATTTTAGTTAGGTGCCTATCATATTTTGAGAGAGTTTCAGAAACTTTTATTTTATAGTCATAGTCGATTATTAAAAATTATATAATTTGTGTGACCGTTTTTTAGTCGATAAATCTTACCGACTTCAAAAAACAAGCAAGCACTGCGAATCAAAACACCACTCAACCATCCTTCTTCTCAACACTATTATCAGCTGTCAATGCCAACTTGCCAAATTTGCCAACTAACCACAGACTAAAGTTAAAGTGGTTTTATTCTCTTTGATTATGAATTATTGAGTAGAAAAATTTAAATATTTAGGAAGAAGAAGAACTAACCCCGCTCAGCTTGCTTGTTGTTTTGTGTTTTGTACTTTTGTGCAACTTTTGTGCATATTCTCCATAATCTCATAAATTCTCTTTGTATTTGTGAATTTTGTGATGCGTTAGCCCACGTTAGCCTAAATGACTATTTAGGGGACTGTCTGTGTTTTTTTTGTGTCTATCGGTCTTCCTTTAGTTTATGTTATGCCCTTTTTATTTTTACATACAAATTCCGTGAAAGTTTTATTTAGTACTCCTCCCTCACAATGATTATTACCAAGCGCTGCTGTCACAAAATTGCTTCTGTGAAAGTACTTCATCTGTTTACGAATTGAGGTTAAGTTTACAAACGTCTGTCAGGCTTTGGAGCTTGGTTTCTGACGTTTTATCGAGTGTTCTATCATGAATTCTGAGAAACGGACTACTCGGGGACGCGGCAGGGGTCGTGGCCGCGGCCGAGGCCGAGGTCGGGGGCGTGGGCGCGGGAAGAAAGTTCCGAAAGTAATGTCAAGTGACGAGGAGGAATGCTCCTTGGAGGAAACCCTGCAGGAGCCAGAGGAACCCGCTGTCGAGGAGTCGAAGCAAGAACGGGAAGAGCCGGCGGAACCCGCCAAATGTAAGTTTAGCAACATTTCTCCTGGTCTAAATAAAAACAGTAACTGGAATAATATTGCACTTATTGGCTATTCCCTCTCACTTAGTCGCGGGTAAGTGCTAAATAGAATTAACAAATGCAATTTGTCACATGTTGCTATGATTTCCATACTGTGACACTAAAGTTAAAACTTATTCAAATATCTAAATGTTGAAATGCAATTTTAAGTATAAGGTAAGATCTATCTCACTTTTAAGAGATCTAAAAGTCTTGCTAAAGGTGTATTTAAAGTGAACTACCACTAAAATGATGCCTAAACTAAGAAATTTTCCTGTTACCATTACATTACTATATATTTACAAACAAAAGTGACTTGTTGTCAATAATTATCAAGCTTTTGATAAAGTGTTTGATAACTATAAGTAAGTACTTATAAGATATACATTTGCCTGTCATAGAACAATCTATTATACAAATTGATTGCCTTGCTAAAGTATTAAAATATTCATTGTAAGGTGCAAAGTAAGTATGAATTGCAGTTTAAAACCTGATTGATCTATCTGATCCACCAACATAAATTAATCTATAGACTTCACTATTATAAAACTAATAAAAAATAAAGGTGCACCACTGGAGATGTGCTATATTATCATATACTATAGCTATGGATGTGTGTCTAACCAAATAATGAAGCTAAGCATCCTATTGGTGCATTTGAAACTCTGAAAAGAATGCCAGGTCCCCTACACCTATATTCATAGTTTGCCTGGAAGAACAATAAACTGTCATTGTTGTCCTAACTTCACTTCACTTCTTCTTTATGGCTACTGTGACTTTATTGCCACAATTCTGCCAGTGTCCGTGTAATGCTAGTTTCGTAAATGTTGCTTGAGGGTAGTGAATAATAATATGGCCGGTTTATTTAGTGCGAGTTTGTTGTCCTCATTAGCTTATTCAATAAATGACAGCAAGAGGTACTGACTTGTTAGTCAGTTTTGCCAACAAATTGAAAAGTTTGGTTTAATAACTTACTTCATTTTAATGTAAATTTGAAACTCTTACAGTGGAGGTACCTTCAGATATATCGCAACTTGAAGCACCAGTATTCACAACCCTCACTCGTGGCCCTCCCGAGCCAATGCTGAGGCTAGACTGGAGCCACAGAGCCACACTCATCGGAGAGAAGGTTCTCAACCCAATGATCTACTGCTGTGATACCTGCCTTAAACCAATACTTATTTACGGACGAATGGTAAGTTACTTATTTAAAACTAGCTGCGTCATGCGGTGTTACCCGCGGTGAATAGTTTCTGTGCCCATGGAAATACCGGGATCAAGAGTAGCCAGGAGGGTGTCCAATTTTATTTAAGTAGGTAAATCTGTCCAGCTGTTTGAACATGAAAGAGTAACAAACATTCACACTTACACACAAACTTTCACCTAATATTAGGGTTCGTTCGTTCGTTCGTATGAGCAAGTGGCCAACTCTGGGTGATTTGTTGCAATTATAACTTTAACACAATTTAATGATCATCATCATCAGTGAGACTAAAAATTATATTGTTATTTTGGTATATACCAGCGGCATTTTTAATTAGCGGATTTCCTTCTGCCAAAAAAAGTTGCAGTGTTTTTGTAATGTTATAATAATAATATAATAATATAGCCCATTTATTTCAGTACTTTTTTACACTTTACATAGTTTTGTCTAATTTATTTTTAAGTTATGGTATATGCACTGAATCCCTTTTGGGTAGAGGCCTCCTCCTTTAGCTTCCGTTCTTCCCTGTCTGCAGATTTGATTATGACTTCTTGCGAGTGTTGTAATGTTAATACTTACTTATTAAATTGTTTCAGATTCCATGCAAACATGTGTTTTGCTTATCCTGTGCAAGATCAGATCATACTCACTGCCCGAGATGCAGGGAAAAGGTAATATTTTTCCTTCCAATCTTATAGACTAGCTGCGCCCCATGGTGAATAGTTCCCGTTCCCGATACCAGGATCAAAAGCCTATTCTTTAATCCAGGGTATAAGCAATTCTGGTACCAAATTTCATTCAAATCCGTCCAGCCGTTTGAGCGTGAAAGAGTATTAGTGTGATAGTGTGATGTGATTAATTTATCTTACAAATATTGTCTTGAGTAATGTAATGAGATAATTTCATAATATTGAGTACAATCACCATGATAAACTGGTGACATAGTTTTTATACCTACATTTGCTTTATAAGCAGAACCATTTTCTTGATTGCTTATTTTAAATGAATTCTTTTTCAGGTCTTGAGAGTAGAACAGACTGGTTTAGGAACAGTGTTTATGTGTACACACTCTGGCACAAGATATGGCAACACTGGCTGTCGTAGGACTTATCTCTCACAGGTAAAGTAGAACATGTTTAATTATCTATTATGTTTTTTAGTGCAAGTACTTATTATTTTCAGACTTCAATAACTTTGAGTTAGCCTATAAAAAAAATATGCCACTGCTTTGATACTAAGTAAGTAAACCAATGCCACAGAATATTATCATCAAAATTTGACCACAATAATTTAAATCAATACTACAAGTTTTACCAGGCCTAGAACATTCCAGTACTAAAAATTCCGGTCCGACGCAGGCGGCCAGTTTCGTTGGTTTACGCCCGTCGCCCGGAACTACTACGCGTGTAGTGTAACAGACAGTGACAAAGTTATCCATTGGAATGAAATGGCATGATAAGTCATTTACAATGATAGGAATGAAGCGCTTGTGCGAGCTGATTTGCACTTTGTTGCGTCGTTGTAAGAGTCGCTATTTAAGCACAGCGGTAGCTGGGATTGAAATAGATTTTATCCTAAAAAAGGGCTTCTGTACTTGTTTTATTAATTTATTCTGTCGTTATATCTCTAAATCGAATAGAATAGCACTCCTCTGTTTGACTAGCCTGTTATATTATGTTGTATTTTCAGAGAGATTTACAAGCGCATATCAACCACCGCCACGTGTCTTCGGGCGGCGACTCCAAGCCTGAAGAGGCGTCCCTCGCCAGCCTCGCCGTCAAACCTGTCGCGGTAAGACCTTACCACATCACTACATCTTACCACTCTACTTACCACTATAAGACTGCCTGTCCATTGAAGCGGAGAGGGCTGGCGGAGCGGAGAAACGGATAAATATCATCCTACGAAGATTTTATGCAATCCTATCTTACCCTATACCTATATCGTCCTTTGTCTTACTAGCTGACCCAGTGAACTTCGCCTCAATTCAAAAATAGGAGTGTGCGGGTAGGAGGTTAAACATTTAGGGATATATTCATTATATTTTATTTAATTGACTCTATTTCACTATTCTTGTTTGATCACTAGTTGCCGCCGAGTGCGGCCGACCCGCGCGGCCACCTGCACGGCCCGGGGGGCGCGGGGGGCCCGGGGGGAGGCGGGGGAGGGGGAGGGGGGGAGAGGCCCCGCGCCCGTACCAACCTGATAACCGTGCCCATACAGGAGACTGAACACTACTATAACTATTCATATCCGGTGAGTATTTAACTTTAAGGTATGATTCCAAAATGATGTTTTGCTGTCCCTACATTTAATCGGATCTTGTGCACTGTCTCATTTTTTAGGACTGGAATTTTCTCTTTACTTCGCCTCTTTCTTAGACGTGACGTCACGCCTAGGTAGGAAGTTCGTAGTTTTCAAACAAAATGACAAGAAAGTGATTTTACTTAGGCGTGACGTCATGCGCTCTGATTGCTGTTTAACATAACATGGCGGAATGCTGTAATTTCTAGTTCTATTTTATCAAAATCTATAATGTGTATGTGTGTAGCCCCCGCAGCCGGCCCCGGCCCCCGCCCCCGCCCCCGCCCCGGGCGCCGGGGTCCCGCACTCGCTGAGCGTGCCCCCGCCCTACTACGCGCCCGCGTACGCACCCGCCTACCCACAACCAGGTCAGCACATATTACTTAGCTAATTTCTAAAAATGGTTTTACTGCTACAGGATATTAAGTTATCTTAGTTTAGGTCTTAGTTGTTCGCTAAAACCTGTTCCTATACATACCTTTAAGCTTGTAATAAGTATCTCATATAAATACCTATCTCTAATTATGTGAAACTCTGTAATATACCTATGCTAAAAAGGTGCAAATAAATTTATCTTTATCTTTACTGCTACATCTGAAAATTTTGTTTCCGCAATTTACCGAAACCTAAGTTTAGCCTTTCCCTGCAGGTACGACTGTGGCCCCCCTGCCCCCGCCCGCCCCCCTGGACCCCCCGCGCTGGCCGTACGCCGGGGGGGGCGGGGGGGCGTGGCCGCAGCACTACTACAGGTAGCGGGCCCGCAGGAGCTGTCGGCTCTGACGTCACTATCACAGGACGTAGTGAGCTGCCTCTACTTTCCTGTGAGACAGTGACTTTTAACGTGTATTTTAACTCGACGACAGTCTTCATAGTTGTAGCAAGGCCTCTCCGCTGTGGTAGAAAAATTTTGGGCCGAATTCGGCGGCCTTTTTAGTTGGTTTAAGATTTTTCGGTGAAGTTTTTGCGCGTCGCCCGGAACAACTTACAGCTACAATGTGGTACTTATAAAGGATGTGAAGAAATGTGTCAGTGAAGTTAAGAGTATTACGCTGGCAATATAAACGCTAATTTTAAGTGCAATATTCTTTGAATAGACTTACTACAGAAGCCCTACACCGAGGCGAATGGAAAAAGGGAGTCTTTGCCCAGCAGTGGGATCCAGTGGGCTATTTAGATTAGATTAGACTTACTTAGCGAGATGTTAGCCTTCCTAGGGTTGTTATTAGTATATTCTCATTTTCCGTGTCTTATTGTTGTAATGTTGCAATAACTGCCGTAACTAGTTTTTAAGTGACCAGTAGAGTACTAAAATACCTAGTGCCCTTACAAACGGGTAGAATACTTGTCAGTATGGATGGACTGGTTTTGTGAAGTCCACAATCCATTGATTGTAAAATTTACATAAATGCTTTACGGTCGGTTTCAATATTAAACTTACGGATGATCGTAGATTGATCGCCATAGCAACTTTGTTTAGACAACAAAATATGTAGGACAGATAACAATATTACTATGGCGACAGATCCACGGTTATTAGTAAGTTGAATATTGCAACCCGGCATTAGGATAAAGTCCATTGTTAGGACTTTTGCGCTAAAAACATTTTCGGTTCTAGAAACTTATATAAACTTAGTTATGTATAAAGTTTTACCTCATTCAAAGACTTAAACTTATGAGAAGAATTGTAATTCTTACTTAACGCTGCTTTATTTACATTTTGTATTGAATACTTGTAACATAATAATGTATTTACTGTATTTAAAAAGTAGTTCATACAATTTATCATAGTGTATATTTAAATTTTTGTCTCCAGCCCTTATTTACTCAATTTCTAATTAAAATGAAACGAAAGAAACTTCAATGGATATTATTTATTTTAAATTATTTAACATTATTCAATATCAATTATATTTACAACACCATTCTCTCACCTTTGACACAATTAACAAATGCATTCTTTTGCAAAAATATTTTTCTCTTTGAACGATCACACCTTTACTTTCATAAAAGTAAATTACACTTAATAGAAAATGAATACTATTGAATATCATCTGTACCATTGGGGAAATGCAAAGTTATTTACTATACTAACATTTTCTAGGATAACGCAATTTTTGAATGTAAAGTACCTACTTTTAGTGTCCCTGTGTTTACTAACATATCCCACTAAACGCATTCTAAGCGTACTTAACAAGTAAAGACTTTCAAATCGACTTATTTGACGCCTGAAGATTGGGAAGTTTCAACACTATGCTATACTTAAGTAAGTAATTAATATTCATGTCAATTTTCAAAACTCAAATAGCCGCTCCACACTCGCTGGCAGATCGCGCGAAACTGTCAGAGTTCCAATGCAAGAGGTTCGATTTTAAAATTCACGTTCTTGTCGCGGAAATACAAAATACAACAAACGGGAACGAGGCGCGGATCGCGCACGAAGCTGCGAAAAATAATGGGATCCACACACTTCGCGATGTCGCCGGTAATTCGCGGTTCGGCGTGCGAGTGTAAAGCATCTAAAACAGCTATTATAAATGCAAAGAAAACCGTATGAAGCAGTTAGGACGGCACGTAAAAATCTGAATTAGCATTTTTGTCTTGTACCCAGCAGACCAGCGGTCTAAAGTGTCATCCAAGTTAATACAAAAACTATGAAAGAATTGTAACATGGAATTACCGATTTAAATTAAGATATTCATTACATAATAATATAGGTATTACTGTACAATGAATGTAAAAAATATAGTTGCTTTAACTCACAGGATTCTGAAACAACAATAAACACTTGCAGTTTTGTCATTTTTATACAAGTTAGGCCTTTAACTGGCTGAATGAACAACTGATTATAATTAGAGCAGCTGCTCCATCTCTCCCAATCGAATAAAACATTTTACATGTACTAGGTACATGTATGTATACATATTCAAAACCATTGAAAATTTACAATGTTCATGAATAAGCTTAAATTGTGTTAGGTTGAAATAGGTGTCTAACTGTTTTGGTTATCTAGCATTAATAAAAGCTATCAACAGAGGGCGCTAGTACCAAAAGCCTAACTTCTAATTGGCCAAGAGAGGCGCCATTTTGTCTAAAGCTGATTTGTGATTGGTCAGGCTTTACTCAAATAGCCCGGCAATTCTCAGTGTGCTATGTACATTGTAAAAAATAAATGTGATTATCTGTAAGAAACCTCGCCTCTTACAACTAAAGTCCAATACAGTCGAGTCTTTTAGGTCTCAATAACTAACCATTTATCACCAACAATTTCTTTTTAAACCTCAACTTCTGTGAACATCCTAGATTCATTTTGAATGTTCTACAATATATAATTAATATAAGATGAATCCCGAAACTAGTAAGTAAAAGGGAGTTGGAGAAACAACCTGTATTTTAGTTTCCACAGGCATGTCAATACCAACTTTAAGCCCAAGTTTAACATGGCAATATGAGCATGTTAAATAGAGCCTGTAGGTAGGCATATCACAATCGCTTAGTATCAAATCTCTTTCTATAATTTGTTTTGAGACTGACTGAGAGGAATTGAAATTCCCATCGTTATCTATAGCGATACACTTTAGCGATTGTAGATAAGTAACTTGGCTAAGGGGGCAGACAAGACTCCTTGATAGAACATTAAAAATGTTAGTTACATCACTCATAATTGACTGTCTGCTTGGATCATGACTGCTTGGTCGTGGGAGGTGCCTCGGTGAGGTCCACTAAGGTCGCCTCGGGCGGCGCGGCTGCGAGGGGCTGGCTCGGCTCGGCGAAGGCCGGCGTCACCTGCGACTGCATCTTGCGCACGGAATCCATGTTCACTTTCGTGGATTGGTTCTTTTGCCGCGTCTGCTCTGAAGTTTTTGATAGACGCTCGCTCAGCGCTTTCAGCGCGATTTGCCTGTGGAATAACACCAGCGTAATTAATCGTTCGTTCGTATGAGCACCAACTCTGGTGACGGAGTTTTCAGGCCGCCTAATGCCTCCGTCATGGCTTAACGACTCTAAAAGCCGGAACCGACCATATAACGTGCCCTCCGAAGCACGGAGCGTAATTATATAAAAATAATTTATACTAGCTGCGCCTCGCGGTGTTACCCGCGGTAGTTTCCGTTCCCGTGGGAATACCGGAATCAAAAGTAGCCTATGTGTTATTCCCGGTCATGAACTATGTATATTCCAAGTTTCAGCCAAATCCGTTCAGTAGTTTTAGCGTGAAAGAGTAACAAACACACTTACACACACACAAACTTTCACCTTTATAATATTAGTAGGATTAGTAGGACAGTAGGATTAATTCAAAAGTTAGATTTACTAACTCCTTCATTTTCATCCTCATCATAAGGCATTGAGTGAGTAACCATATTGATAACTAAAACAAGAAGCAGGGAACACGCACCGTCGTCGCTCCATATCCTGGGGCTCGACCCCCGGCATGGAGACGGAGACCCCCCGGGGGCTCAGGGTGAGGTGGACGCGGCGCGCGCTCGGCGCACACAGGCCGGCGCGCACGAGGCAGCGGTGGGGCGGCCCCACCACACCGCGGACCAACGGCTGCAGCACCGTCGGGAAGAAGCTGGAACACAACCATGTTGCAGTGATCACACAGCGATTGTGTAGCTTGCTTAAGGTGCCTGTATGGGTGAAACTAGCGCCACCGCCTATTTTATTTTATTAATACGTTAAACAAAGGAATTTAAAAAAACTGAATGTACAGTTTGTGAAACCTATCATAAGCTTTTTTTTAATACCTCTGTAATAGTTTCATTTTGTATAGTTTCGGAGGAGTAGCGAAAACAGAGTTTGGTGGCCACCAAGTGCAACTTCGCGGTGGCGCTAGTTTCAGCCATACAGGCACCTTAAGGCGCTATTCGAATTTCGGCTGCGAGTCGCGGCAGCACATGCAGCCGCGTTCAGTTGTTTTCGCAAAATTCCATACATACATACATACATGCCCCGCGGCACTCCGCACTCGCCGTGCTATACAATACCAAGCATACCATCACGGTGACGGTCAGCATGAAGTCTCAAGTTAATTCTTTATTCTTTATTGTACACAAAACACATAATATAAAATAATACACAGAAAGGACATGTACAAAGGCTTGAGCCTACAACTTTTGTATCTACTTTCTACTTTTGTATCTTAGCCTTTGTATCTACAACCCATGAGAGTTAACTTGAGTTAACTCGCATGGGTTGTAGATACAAATACAGTTACTACTGCAGCGTCGGCAGCCGAGGCTGAGATCGAGGCCGAGATTCCAATAGCTCCTTTAGATATCCTGACATTTTGATCACAACTTGGATGGTCACCCATTGCCAGTGGCATTAAGAGCTGAGTGAATGTCTGAGATTTGTAAATGAATTGAATTGAGTGCTGATTAAAGCATCCGTTAACTTTTAGTAAGATTTTTCATTTATAATGAACTATCCAATACCTAAGTGTGGTTTAACACTGTAAAAATAATAAAAAACTAAAAAACTAAGTAGGTATTTAGTTATCTAAATTGAGTGTTTCATTACATAAAATGTATATATATCAGCTTGTTTAAAAATCTTCTGGTTTTTTCAGGAATAAATAGAATTATTATTATTATTTATTTATAATAGCAGGCAGCTCTTAGAGCTGATGCGTGTATATCTTATTAATTGTCAGTGAGCTTTAAATATTTGTCCAGTCAATTTTTAAGAGTTCACTGAGAATAAGAATAAAATCTCATTACACACCTTATTTGATGATATTCCACTAGTGTTTCAGACAAAAATAACAATATTTATAATGTACAAAACAAGCTAGTTAAAAACTAAAAATGAGTACACTCACTTATCAAAGCTGAAGTTATCAGCCATGTCTCCGCGGGTTCCACTGCTGTGCCTCTGCCAGAACCTCAGGTAGATCCACGAGAGGATAGTGCCACTACCCCACATGCAGGGGTATGTACCTTCCAGGGCTCCCACGGCCCACAGAATAATGGCCATAATGAGGATCAGAAGTGGGAGAGATCTATTTGTTAGCTTTCCTGAAAGACAAATTACAAGTTGTATTATCTATTTTCTATTGATTGAGTACCTCAATAAGTTATAGGAAATTACACAACCGTAAACAATGCATACCTAAAGGTGTTTTTATCAACAGATGATCTGGCAATATCTGCTTTACAGCGACACACACGGCCGCCAGGTACCCGGCCAGGCCGTGCACGTGAATATCGAACAAGTATGAAGTCTGTCCCGTGCACGCAAAGATCACCAAGTAGTAAAAAGTCGTCAAAAACGCGACACCAATGTTCGTCAGAAAGAAAAACTTCATCATCTCCATTTGACCCCATAGCGGCTCTATCAGTTTCCCACATAATCCTACAGTCACTATGTCTATTATCACTTCCCACAGGTGTATCTCGAGAAACCAGAACGTGAAAGTAGACCATAGTTGGAAAGAAGGAGGCAATAGATACCCTGGAGTGACGCTGAGAACTTTCACCACATCATCGGAAAATGACAATATATATCCTATTACTACCACTACACAAATGAACTTGACCGAGGGCGATGTATTTCCCAATAAAGCTGAGAACTGTTGTCGTAAATACGGTATATTACGACTAAACACTCGAAACGCAGCCATTTTTGTGACGGATTCATGGGAAAAGCAAAAAACGAAACGAAGACCAAAATTGACAATGTTTTCATCGGCAGTCAGAATTGTCAATGTCAAACTCAAAAACGAGAACGTCAAATTAAAAACAGATCATTCTCAATAGAATCGAAGCATGATAAAGATTGCGGATTTTCAGAAACCGATAAAATCCGATGAATGAAATGACATGATATAAAGTGATAAATCACAGCTGATGTATATGTCACTGTCAATCAGTCAAGATAAATTGTTTTTGTTTTGTTATTCATTTTCCTATGTCTTTGTTGTAAATTTTGAAAACTTTCCCTTGAAATCAAAATAACATTGTCTATTCAAGTAGTCAGTAATTAATACTCATCTCGGTACCTACTGTTCTGTTTTTCGTACTTGTTTAAATGTTTTTAACTAGGCTCATCGGCAGTGCTTTACTGGTAGGACTGGAGCAACCGGTTTCTTAGAAAACTACACTTAAAATTAATAAAAATACTATTTTAGTTGCGTGTGGCTAACGTGTGTGCCGGAGGCAGCGCAATGACGACTGGAGGAATGAAATGTAGCAGCGGTAGAATACGATATCTTACTCAGACTGAAGCTGCGGATCTAGATCAAGAGTTATTCAATGAATACAAATTCAGCGTTGATCAATTGATGGAGCTAGCTGGGCTTAGTGTTGCCTCAGCAGTTGCTAAGTCTTTTCCGCCATCTACGTAAGTAAATCAGAGAACCTTCACACCAAACTTAAAAGAAAATCACAAGAAAAGATATTATTATAAGCCTGATGTTTCCCACTGCAGGGCCATAGGCCTCCCTTTCCTCCCTCCACTGATCACTGTTAAGGCACAGCCTGTTCGAGCCAGTCTCTATTATAGGAGTCAGGCGCATCTTGCCTTCACTGCCTGGGTCTACCACATGGCCATTGTTGTTGGGGAACCCATTCTATTGTTATTCTTGCCCATTATTGTTGGGGCATACGACTCTCGTGTCCTGGCCAGTCCCATTTGAACGATCCTGCTTTGTGAGCTACACCTAAGTAACATAAAAAAAAATTGTAAATAATTTTCTTATTACAGCCACAAATCAGCACTTATAGTATGTGGCCCAGGCAATAATGGAGGAGATGGTTTAGTGGCGGCACGTCATATGGTGTTATTTGGCTACACTGTCGCTGTATACTACCCTAAGCATACACCCAAACCTCTATACGAGAACCTGCTTGAACAGTGCAAGAGGTTTGGTGTTAATATTGTAGAAGTCCTACCAAAGCAACCCAAAGACTTGAACAATGATTATCAGGTTTTAATTGATGCACTATTTGGCTTTAGCTTCAAACCGCCCACAAGAGATGAGTTAAAGCCTGCATTGAATGCGCTTATTAATTCTGGAATACCAGTTTGCAGGTACTCTTAGGTTTTTAATACATAAATAAGCTTAATTCAATTAGTTATAAAGAGTAAGATGGGTGTTTTCGAAATTGGAATACATTTAACTTCTGGAGAAAATAAAAATACTTCAAGTAGAATGTTATGATGGTACTTTTATCTGAGTTACTTAAATGTGGCAAATAAAACCTTTTAAAATGTTGAATTATTTTTGTTTCAGTGTGGATATACCAAGTGGTTGGAATGTAGAAAAGGGTCCAGAATCTGATAAAGCATTAAAGCCAGCTATGCTTATATCTCTATCAGCACCCAAACTATGTGCCCGGCCTGAAATTTTGTTGGATTCAAAGCATTTCTTGGGGGGTAGATTTTTACCACCAGAAATAATTGCTAAGTACAATCTGACAATACCACCATACCCAGGTCAAGATCAAGTTGTCCAACTGTCATGTTAATTTACGTACTACATTTTACTGCTTGGAATTCCTAATTCTCAGGTTTTAGGAACTTATTTATGTTAGTATGGTGAAATGTTTTTATAGAAAACTAATAATTTAATAAATGTTATTTATTTTCAAATCTAGTTTTAATTAAATACATAGGCCTGTAAGTACATCTTTCTTTTACTTCTCTAATTCCAAACTTAAACCAAAACTTTAAATTTCCCGCACCGCCCGCCGAGTAGTTCCATTACATTATGCAAAGAGCATGTAAACATTATCTATTTGTGTTCCGTGCCTTGCCTGTAAAAAAACCGGTGAATTATTAAAACCAATATTCATTCATTTCATTCATTATTCAGTTTAAATCATGCATGATATAAGTTTGGCATAAATCATCATTTATCTCTTTCTGACTTTTCGATATTATCTCCTTTGCAATTTCATGAGAATTGTTGCCAATTGTTGCTGACGGTAACGGAACAAATAAATTCGCGCCGAATTTTCCCGCTGCCCGCCGCCGGCTTGCTGTCAAATCTCGATCGTTGAACTTGCCCTTTGTTTTTCTAATTTTTGCATTTTCTGTGATAGTTTCTTTTAGTTTAACGTTTCAGTTACTCCTCTATTACAACATTCGTAAGTAATTTGGGATCCATTTTCTGATTGCGTAGATGAATCATATGAAATTCTCGCTAAAATACGTGTTTGTGGTATCAGCAACTTTCTCAAGCACTGTTGCCTCGTTCCTCTCCTCTAGGGTCTCAAAGAACTTTTATAAACGTCTTAACTCGGTACAAATACAAACATTATTGAGGTCTACAAACTTGAAGCAGTAAACAAGAATTAATGTTCAATTTCAGAAAATGTTTGAAGCACGCCTTCTAAAAAGTTCTATCCTGAAGAAGGTGTTAGAAGCCATCAAAGATCTGCTCACACAAGCTACATTCGATTGTGACGATAATGGGATCCAATTGCAGGTAAATCATGCATGACAATCCAAAAGTTATTACTAAAATGAACTTTGAAGAAGTTTGTGAAATAACATTTCTTCTTCTTCTTTATTTTGGCTTCGCTGAAATAACATTTATCTGTAGACTCATCATATCGTGAACAATTGAATGCGTTGTGATGAATCCGAAAGACTTCATCCATACAACTAGTTTTCATTGTGCTCAGCGGAGTGCTTCCATACTTTAGAGGGCATGTTAAATGTTGGTCCCTGATTTTAAGTTGGTAAACCATGATAAAGGCCTTTAGGTAGCCTAAAAACTCTCCACCACATCACTAATAAATTATTGCACAGTTATTTAGTTTGTATGAGTGCTCATTCAAACTGCAAAACTTTTATGAATCTTACAATTGGTTATCTTTTAGGCAATGGACAATTCCCATGTGTCACTTGTGTCCCTCACATTACGAGCAGATGGCTTCGACAAATACAGATGTGACAGAAATATCTCAATGGGCATGAACCTTGGAAGGTAATGATGATAAAATAGTTTTTAAATTAAACAAAATATGCAATAAAATATGATAATGACTTAGTATATTATAATGGCATGTTTTGTGTTACTTGGCAATAAGAAGTAGCTATTAAAGCTCCTTGTTAGGCTTTCACTATCATTTAGTAGGGACTCAGTGATAGTGAAAGCAATGTATGTGATACTTCTTACTTTGATTGATAATTAGCTTGCTTGTTTAAATAAAATATGAGCACAACTATATTCCTGTTATCATATTATTATTATGAGTCTATTGTGTCCCACTGCTAGGCAAAGACCTCCCACATATTATACATATAATAAATAATATATTATCAAATAATAATATTAATTTATATTTGAAATTGTACTTTACAGTATGTCTAAGATTCTCAAATGTGCCGGAGACAAAGACACAGTAACAATGAAGGCACAGGACAACGCTGACACCGTAACATTTATGTTCGAAAGCCAAAACCGAGAGAAGGTTTCAGACTATGAGATGAAACTTATGAACTTGGATCTTGAACATTTAGGTAAGCTGTTTATATAATCTAGCTGTGTGTCACTAGATTACTATTTATGATCTATCTTGTGTGTGTGTGTGTGTCTACTATTCAATTTATTGTACTGTTTAAAAACAGGATTGCTAAGTGCAATAGGTATTTCTTTAGTCATCTTAAAGCCTTTGAAAATATACTTGCCTGAACGTTGTGATATATTTGCTGATTGTGCCTCTGATTACTCTTTAAATATTTTTTTCTCCTTATGTATTTTTTTTATTCATAAAAGAAAAGGCAATAAATAAGCATTGTTTAATTTGAGTGATATTTAAACACACTTCAACTTAGAGTCTATATCACTTTAGTAAAAGTTTTAGATCCAGTCTAGTGGTCAATATTTAAAACAAATCTGTATTTCCAGGTATCCCTGAGACGGAGTACAGCTGTACGATCAGACTTCCGAGCGGCGAGTTCGCGCGCATCTGCCGCGACCTCTCGCAGTTCGGAGAGTCCATGGTCATCTCCTGCACTAAGGAGGGTAAGCTTATTTTCCAATTCAATATCAACGGCATAGATTTACTAAGTTCGTGGGAGTAGTTGAATTTACCAAGGCTCAGACAAAACTATTGTAAATAAATAGTAGTTGTAAATAGCAAGTATTGTAAATTGAGACACATTTTACTGAGACACATTCAGATAGACCAGTAAGTTAAATTAAAAAGAAAGCGAATCTTTTTCAAGCAACAAAAACTCATTGCAATGGTTTTTCCAGGTGTGAAGTTCTCAGCGTCTGGTGACATTGGTTCCGCGAACATAAAGCTAGCTCAGACCGCGTCTATAGACAAGGAGGAGGAGGCTGTGATCATAGAGATGGAGGAGCCCGTGACCCTCACTTTCGCCTGCCAGTATCTCAACTACTTCACCAAGGCCACGTCTTTGAGCCCTCAGGTACATAGATAGAAAATACATTATTGCACATACTTTGCAAAATACATCACTGAGTGGAGCGAACCTACGAGACCTTCGTTACGCTACGGGGGTCGGCGGCTCGCTTCACATAAAAAACAACTAAAACAGGTAATGATCATCAAACTATTTTATAAACTTTCTCTTTCCAAAAATAGGAAGATCTATGGAATTATAAAAATTATTGTGACTGGCTGAAAATGCTAGTGAATGTCTTCTAGGAAAATGGCTGTAAAGTTTTTGTTATGTCCTAATCAAGATCAATTCTAATGCAATAAAACAAAAAGCCCTGAATCAATAGTATTTTCTGTATTTTTTGGTAAACCATAACAAGGAGGGATGCATTTCTGTCTAGTTCCAAGTATTCAAAAGTCTAGATTCTATTTAGATCATAAAATAGAACCTAGGACTTTATTAGTTCCCAGGGTAGGGGAATGAATATTTACGCCGAAATTTCTTGTAAAAATATATTTTTATTTCATCTTGTTTTATGTAAATTACGTCTTATGTAGGCCTTTGCCCAGCAGTGGGACATTGAGGGCTGATAATAATAATAAATTAAAATAACGTCTTATGTAAATGATATTCCCCCAGGTCCAACTGTCAATGTCTGCTGACGTGCCACTGGTAGTGGAATACCGTATCCCAGACATTGGACACATTCGCTACTACCTGGCGCCCAAGATCGAAGAAGAAGACAGCTAAACAACCTTGCTCCATTCCTAGTATTACGTTTATAACCATGTAACTTTTATAATAATATGTACCCCTTTCCTGATCATGTCATACACTGTGTGTATTTACGAGAAAACAAAGTGATAATGTATGTAGTGTTGATGCAACAAATGAAAAGGCAATAAAGGTATTTTTTTTTCTAAAATTTTATTTATCCATTGAAAAATTTTACATTATACCATTAACGCCGCCATTCAAATACATAACACGGCGTCGATTATACAAATACATCGAATGACACCAAGTATTCGAAATCATGTCTTACATGAATCTAAATAAATAAGAGAATTACAATAAAGATTCACAGTTTTATCGGAATGTTAGAATATTTTGGAAATGCATTGGAATGTCAAAACTAAAATCACTATTCTTATCTTATCCTAAACAACGTTTTGTTGACAAAAAATAAAACAATTCTAAATCTTTGAAATCACTTACAATAATGCTATTGAATAAATTATGAAATTACCATAAAGCATTACAATTACTAGCACACTAATAAGTACCATTTTCACATACAATATCCGTAATTTTACACAATATTTGTTTTTGTATTCTTACTACGACACCACTGCGACCATGCGATGAAGACTTTATAGATACATAGGCGGCCGTATGGTCCACGTGTCAACGAAAACAGTCGTAGTAAGGAAATTATGCCTACACAACACAGATAAGCACAAAATTACTTGAGAGTTATAATAAAACATCTATGGATGATAAATAGCGACTCAAAAAACCTATCATTATTTTACAAAATAATGTTATGATGATAGTAGTGGCAATTCTGAGTGTCGCAAAAGCTAAACTAAGCTAACTAAAATTGTTGCCGTCCCTTTCATAGCGATGGGAATAAAAAGGATGGCAACAATTTTAGTTAGCTTAGTTTAGCTTTTGCGACACTCAGAATTGCCACTAGTATCTGTGAAAATAAATAACTATAGGTTTATCGCTGGTACAGTGGAATTCAATAAGGCTCAACACCGAGATGGCAGGGAAGCGGCGAGCAGTTTCAGTGGCATATAATTTTAAACTTTATCTTATTTACTATAATACCGCTTATCGCTTGAAAAACGTGAAACGCAAGAGGCACCGAGAGCTCTTTTCAAAGCGCTTATAAACTATGCTTTATTTATAGTAACGCAGAAAAAGTTTAAAATTATATGACGCTGAAACTGCAGCCGCTTCGCTGCCGTCTCTGTGTGGTTAGAGCCGACTCTTTATATCGTTTGCCACTTGAGTATCTGGATAACTCTCTTACACTAATTTCGACTTGTAGAAAGTTTGACTAGACTTGTAGCAAGTCGAACACAAAACTATGACTAAAGCAATACAAAACTAACCGACTTAAAATTAAAAGGAGGGTGGGGCAAGAGTTGTGAACTTGCGAACGCTACTTACATATAAGTATTTACAAAAATCACTGTCCAGTGAAGAACATTTTTGAGACGACATGCATTTTAGGATAACTTTAAAACGCAAATAGGTATGAGTTAGTGTTTCTGATAAATTGATAAATTTTAACATACATAGGTACTACAGCTTGAGCAACTTTTTATAGAACAAACCAGTCTTTTCATCAGAAATCTATGTACTATTTAAAATGTTGTGAAGGTTTTGGAAACCTTAAAGTTTAGTTTACCACAGTTACAGTTTGAACTAATCAATGGTCGAATTTGTTCATTATTCGACACTTGTCACGTGATTTGACCATTAGTAAATTTTTGAGATGATCTGCGTTCGAGATAACGGGTGTAAGAAAGAACGTTAAAAATATTTAGTTATTTGGAAGCACTAAAATAAAATAAAATAAAAATAATTAGATGTGCACCTTCCAGATTGGTCAACTGCGACCAAGGACAGAAAAATCTGGAAAGAAGGGAGGGAGGCCTTTGCCCTGCAGTGGGACAATATGGGCTAGAAATAAATAAATAAATAATAAAAAATAAATTGTCATAATGCCCTGATTCTTAAAAGAAAACTGCACAATAGGTAATCAACCGATAGAGACGATTCAAGGTGATCTCAGTGACCTACTTTATAAAGTTAATCAGATCTCAATAATGTTCCCCACGACAGCGGTAGCGTCGCGTCACTGCTTCCACTTCTTGGCTGAGAAGAGCACGGCTCGTTGCTTGAGGAACAGCGAGTAGCTTTGCTTGCGCGGCAGACCGCTGGTGCCGGCTACCGCACTCGGATCCGCCTGATAAACACATTCATTTTATTCGGAGTCTCGGATAAATTCAACTAATATTCTTCGGAATTTTACACAGCGTCATCTAGTCCCAAGCTACATAACGTTAAGTGACTGACTGCCTCCACGGGCGAGTGTATCGCGACGATTTCGTCCTCCTATCATCGGGTAATTTACACTGTAAGACGATTAAAATAAGAATTCAATTTGCTTGCCAATGCCACTCGTAGTATCGTCGCGATGAAATCGCCGTGTGGAGACACGTTCATAGAGGGTGTATAGAAATACGTGGCACAACGATAATATCGCCGCGATTTTCACGCTCGTGGAGACGGTCCCTAAGTGTTATGGTAACCAGATGACGGATATATATATATTTTAATACATACACAAAAAAATACGACCCGGAAGAAATATCTGCAGAACATACTAAAATTTTTGTCAGGCGGTGGGGATCGAACCCACAACCTTCGGCGTCTCAGGCGGGCTAAAACTACTGAACGGATTTGGCTGAAACTTGGAAATACATTATGAACTGGAATAACATTATGGGCGACTTTTTATACAGGTAGATACTAAGGGGCGAAGCCGCGGGCTAGCTAGTACACATAATAAATAATGGGATAACAAAGTAGTTTTTAACGAGTATGGCTCAACTCACACCAAAAGAGAGGCGAAGAGCAGCGGAGCAATTTCAGTGTCATACGAATTTCAACTTTATTCGCGCGACTCGTTCGAGTTTCTCATGCGATAATAAGTATTATAGTAATCAAAATAAAGTTGAAATTCATATGACACTGAAACTGCACTTCGCTTCGCTGCTCTTCGCCGCTCTTTTGGTGTGAGTTGAGCCTATAAGTTTACCTGTTGCTCGTGTTTCTTCTCATTGGCGCGTCGGTTCGCGTCGACCATAGCACTCATGTACGGTGTGCGACGCGGGCGCCCTCTACCTGTTCATACGGTAATACTACGTTAATAATATATTTTAAGAAGCGCTCGTGGCAAAGCTTGCTTGCCCCCGGTTCCTATATCCAACGTACGGATGTCCGGTAGGTCGGTCGTCATAGCAACGTTGTTTATTCAACACAAATTGTATGAGATTTTTGTCAGATAACAACGTTGCTATGAAGACCGACCTACGGATATCCGTTAGTTGGATCAAAGACGATTAATATAATCGTCTTTGGTTGGATATAGGAACCCGGCATAAGACGTTCTTGATAGATCGTCGCAGTTATGCAACGTTCTGAGCGGTCACAACTTGGATGGGTGACAGCAAGTGGCATTATCAGCTGAACGCTTCCGTGCTTCGGAGGGCACGTTAATTGTTGGTCCCGGATTTTAGCCATGACGGAGGCCTTTAGGCGGCCTGAAAACTCCGTCCGTCACCAGAGTTGGCCACTTGCTCAAACGAACGAACGAACAAAGGACGATATAGATAAATATAGGTACCTCTAACGTCCTTGCTAATATAATTTTCTTAAGATCTGTATAGTTGGCTCACAGGTACCGACGGTCAAGAGGTAACTAACCTGCCCCCCCTCCGTGTCGACTTGCGCGGAATTATCATCTGTTATGTGAACGCGTAACTTGTCGCGAGATCGCAATTTGTCGCCATGATGACATTGTGTGTCGCCAGACAATCGACAAGTTAGCCAATCCCTGCAAGGATTGTCTAACTTGTCGCGAAACAAAATTGATCGCTATCACGAGTAATCACAGTAATCCGGGAAAACAACTGTCAGATTTAACGCGAATACCACTTTTACCGTCAAATCTGACAGTTTTACTGTAATAATTTACAGTTGTTTGTGCAATGTTGTCAGCCCCAGGATTGTGTAACTTGTCTTAAAAATTACTGTATCGCGAAAACTCTGATACAATCGAGACAAGTTACAAAATCAGAGTGCAGGGGGTCTATCACGAGTTAACCATAGTATTGGATACTGTCCTCGTTACCGAGTCAAGTATATCACAAATGTATGAAAATCCAGTGCAGCGCCTCCCCCGGTAACTTGCATGAACTAAAAATTCCATACATTTAGAATACTTGACACGTGAGCGAGAACAGTTAACTATACCAGTCGAAAACTGATGATAGGCCCCCAGGTGTTGTCTCGCCGGTACCAGGCGGTCAGAATAAATAAATAAAAATAAAATAAATAAATATCCTTGGACATTTCACACGGCGTTATGCCGTTATCTAGTACCAAGCTAAGCAACTAAATGCTTGTGTTATGGTAACTAGATGACTGATATATACTACTTTGATATTTTTTTTTTGTAAATACATACATATTATAGATAGAAAAACATCCAGACCCGGAACAAATATCTGTAGAACATACAAACATTTGTCCCGTGGCGGGGATCGAACCCGCAACCTCCGCGTCTCAGGCGAGCCTTCGCCCACCGCGCCACAGAGGTCGTCAAATGCCGCAAGAGGTGACTGACCTGCCCCCCCTCCTCGCCTTCAGGTCTCCCGCTTCACTTCACTAGGCCCGGCCGGCTCCTCGTCCGTGTCCACTTGTGCCGGGGATATTATCTGGTCGTGCAATGTCCTCAGATGCCGCAGTAAGTTGGATTTCACGTTGAAGCCTTTGTTGCACATGCCGCAGATGAATGGACGCTCGCCTGAAGGAGAAGTGTGATTTATCTATCTATCTATACTATTTTAGAGGTTAAGTTTGAGGTTTTAGGGGTAATTCTCTGGATCTACTGAACCGATTTTGAACGTTATTGTACTTATAGATAGGCACACTTTTTGAGTTCGTTAAATTTTAACATTTCTAAGAGTTTCAAATGTACAACAATTTGTTATTTCAATCATTTTTAATTCACTCTAAGATCCCTAAATGTAAAGATGACACTACACCATCAATATGAATCCAAATAAACAAAATGAAATGAAATATGATCACGACTGTATCTCAGTGAGCGGTAGACATTTCTTTTTTAGATCTTCATGAAATTTCTAGATTCATTTTGAAGATGTCTAAGGAGGTAGTCAGAGTAAATAAATAAATATCCTTAGACATTCCGCACAGCGTCATCTAGTCCCAAGCTAAGCAATTTAATGCTTGTGTTATGGTAACCAGATGACTGATATACGTTTTTTATATTTTTTTGTAAATATATACACATATTGTACATAGAAAACACCCAGACTCGAGACAAACATTTGCAGATCATACAAACATTTGTCCCGCAGCGGGGATCGACCCCGCAACCTGTGTGTCAGGCGGGCTCTCACCCACTGCGCCACAGAGGTCGTCAAAGGATAGGTAAGGAATAAGACTAGTGTACTGACCTGTATGCGTCCGCATGTGTATGAGCATGCTGGCGTGAGAAGGGAACGTCTTCCGACAAAGCGAGCAATTCTTAGACTGCTCACCCTCTGTGAAACGATTGTGACGTTTTGGTGGCGCACTGTTGTTCGACATGGCCAGTTCTAGACAACCGAACACCGTACGTCCATTTAATGTTAGGTTTCAAGCAAGGTGGGGTTAGGCAACGTTCCGTTTCAACTACCAAAGTCTTGAAGCTCTAACAAAATGTTTACTGCTATGCTATTATAAGCTCTAACAAAATGATTACTGCTAACACTTGCATTGAAAGAAAGAAAGATGCTATGCTATTATACTGCATATTCTGTTACCTAGGTTCACAGACCAAAATGAATAAATTGATATTGAAATATTAACACTTGCATTGAAAGAAAGAAAGAAAAATCATTTATTGTGGTGGGACTACAAGGATCACTTCAACTTCGTCTTACATGCTAGGTGATTCTAATGCCTGTTCCAACGCGACTCCCTACACCAGGGAAAGAATCAGGCAAGAACCTGGTGGTGTGGGCCTAAGCTTTTTTTACAGCGATCCCTTAACAATCTTAATAGTCAAGCTTCAGTAAGAAGCCAGTTAATTACTACATTCAAATACGCATACTCGTGCGAATGCTTGCGCGTCTGTATTAAAACAATGACCAAAGATAGTCCTGCCCCCTGATTGTGTAACTTGTCTCGATTGTAACAATGACCAAAGATAGTCCTGCCCCCTGATTGTGTAACTTGTCTCGATTGTAACAATGACCAAAGATAGTCCTGCCCCCTGATTGTGTAACTTGTCTCGATTGTAACAATGACCAAAGATAGTCCTGCCTCCTGATTGTGTAACTTGTCTCGATTGTAACAATGACTAAAGATAGTCCTGCCCCCTGATTGTGTAACTTGTCTCGATTGTAACAATGACCAAAGATATTCCTGCCTCCTGATTGTGTAACTTGTCTCGATTGTAACAATGACTAAAGATAGTCCTGCCCCCTGATTGTGTAACTTGTCTCGATTGTATCAAAGCACAAATCACCGTAAATCGCGAAAACAACGGTCAGCGTGTAAATTAGTAATGCAAAATTTGCATAAAATTCCGTGTGGTGCACTGACGCCCTTACATAATACTTGGAAACAAATGCTTGGGAAACTAAAAAACTTTAAAAATCTCAAGCAAAACATAGGAAAATGTTTGAAATTTGGGATAGATTATGATATGATTCCATTGAAACAAAACGTTGCCACAATTAGTACATAACTGAAGTGATTATTATGATTGTAGGGTAGTGTGGGGTTAGTTCGGAAAAGCGGTGAATTTCAATATCTAGGGACTGGTGTGATGTTCGTTTGTCAGAAATAGCCACATTCACACAACAATCATTCAGCTATGTGCCAATATTAGTTAGGTACATAAAATTTATACATTATATGTAAAATATCATAACAATGTTAGATTTACGCTAACAGATTTAATAAATCTACAAAATATGACAAAAAAAATTCAAATGAAATTACATGGAAATTAACAAAACAACTAAATCAAAGTTCTATCGTTACAGTTAAAAATAAACCTGCGGTAAAGCATGCATTCTATCTTCTTTCTTTAATATTTTCTAACAATCTTTTAAGGAATTATATTTTAAAAAGCTTAGTTAATAGTAGCAAATCAGCTTAGTTTAGTTTGGCGACATCTGAATTGACAACGTTGTGGCTGAACTTTAAGTTAGCGTTTAGTTTGCTTTACACAATATAAAAAAGCAATCCAACTCTTGCATTATCGTGCTAAAATTTTATCAACTGATTTACCTACAGCAAGAATGAACCATTCACACATCCTTACAAACTTCCATGTACACAAAACACCAAGCCTTTTTCTCATAGGGGTAGGCAGAAACAGATTTTAATTTGCTACCATGTCATTGCATCCTGACACATCTTTTGTCTCACTTACATTCCATAGAATCCATCCTTGTCAACATCATCAGCCTATTTGATACCTACCAGCTTTAATTTACGTAAGCCGTGTTGGCCGAGGGGAAAATACCTCCACTTTTGTTCAAAAGGTCGTAAGTTCGTGTATTTTTCGTTTCACAAAAATTATACGCCCTTTATTCGAGCTCTAAACAGTGAAGGAAAACATCAACTTGTTTGTCATCAAACAACAAACAAGTGCAGGCAAAAATTGCCTCCTGACACTGTATAAATCGATACTAATATTATAAAGAGGTAAAGTTGGTTTGTTTGTATGTTTGAAGTAATCTCCGAAACTACTTATCCGATTTCAAAAATCCTTTCACCGATGTGTAGCATGGACTTTCCGAATGAACATAGGCTATATTTTATCAAGGTAGACCACGGAACTAGTAAATCATATAGTAAAAGATGGTAAAAGGCCTATGTTTGTTTTACGTTATTTTATCAAAAGAAAAAAATACTACTAAATAGAACAAAAAACTATAGAGTATATTCTAGGACCTAGAATCTAGGTAGCCTTGTAGGTTTTGTACTGACCTGTCTCCGTGTGCGTGCTTTGTATGTGTCGCACCCACTCGCCAGGATTGGGGAAGTGTTTCTGGCACAGGTCGCAGCGGAGAAGCGCCATGGTCTCTTCTGTGTCGTCGCTCTGAAATACAGTGATATATCTATAGTATCTGTAGGCCTAACATGTGCAACAAGTCGAGAGGACAAATTAAATATCTCGATAATGTCAAACTGCTCTAACGTACTATGTTAGAGAAGGAGAGAATATTTTGTCAACGTCGAGATGATTTCTCGTGTCGCACATGCTAGGCCCACAGGACGTACTTGTCATTGCTTGAAAACACAGTCAAAACGACATTTTCTAAACATGAATCCTAGCTAGATCCATTTATCGCTTTCTAAACCTGAATTTGAAAGCCGGGACCGACAATTGAACGTGCCCTCCGAAGCACGGAAGCGCTCAGCTGATAATGCCACTTTAACGATCTATCAAGAACAAAGAAAGACCTTGTATAAGTACAAGGTCTTTGATCAAGAACGTCTTGGGACATTTTGACGGGAATTTTGAGAAGTCATGTTTTCTTTTTGTTTTATTTTCCGAAACTTATGTTTTAACTAATGTTAATGTGTGATAATGGATTATTAACTGTTAAGTGTTCGTGAACGTACATAAGTGTGGGCAGATGAAACAAAACTGGATATCATTGCATTTCAAATTCTCACTAAAAGTCCGTGTGATGCTTCAGTAAAGACCCACATCTTTACTGACTTAAAACTTGAATTATAATAGAACATGATAGTGGCTGAATGCACAAGCCGTGCGAAGCCAAAATAAAGTAAAGAAAAGAAGAATGTCAGCAAGCTTTGTCACAAGCGCTTGCAGTGGAATGATTAAGGTCTTTAAACTCAGTCTTCCCGCGACCACGGCTGGTGCAATCCAGTCGAAACGTCGGCCGAATATGAAAGGTAAAATTCGTGTTAAATACCCGTTTGCATATGTTTTGTAATAGTTTATTTATTATTTTACAGTGTTAAGCCACACTTAGGTATTGGAAATTTCTCATCGGTGCTTTAACCGATAAAAATCATCTTACTAATAGTTTCAGGCCTCGGCTTAGAACCCTCTAAGCCGAGCTGCCTGACCACTAGGCTACGGACCCCCGTAGCCTAGTGGTCAGGCAGCTCGGCTTAAGAGCGATCGCTTGTATCTACGCAGGTTCGAATCCTGCCGGAGCCTCTAACTTTTAGTAAGATTTTTCATTTATTATGTGTTCAAGACCTTACGTTTGGCGCCACCTAGCGGTTCAATACTTAGTAGTAGGTAGCAACAATATTCAATATTTAAACATTTTTAACTAGAAAGTAATTGAAATTTCTTGGATAAAATTGATGTTTTAGAGTTTTCAGGCTATTTTTTAGGGTTACGATTTTGTGTATGGCCTTTGTCTGTCTTCTAGATATTAATCGTCTTTGCTAGTACTTATCAATCTATTATTCATACCAAACTGTCTAAAGTTTTTGTGTTGTGCTGAATAAACATGTTTTCTTTCTTTCTTTCTTCTTTATACCATGTATAATACTCACAGCAGAGCGGTTCTTCCGTTTCCTGGCGTGTGGCGTGTTGAGCGCGTGGCCCTCCACGTGCCGCACCCAGGCGCCCGGCAGTGTGAACACCTCCGCGCACAGCTCGCACGCCAGCGGACTGTAGATCTATACCATATAACATTCTACTAATTAACAAGTACAATAATAAACATAACAAACAAATACAACTAGATATATACAAAAAAAAAAAAAAAAAAAAAAAAATATTCAAGAAATTAACAAGTACAATAATAATTTTCGATGTAGGTATAATATGTAATTTTGTAAAATAATAATTACGTAGCTACCTACCTATACTTTTGTTGTGTTTGTTTTGTTATGTTTATTATTAAATAAATAAATAAATAAATATTCTTGGACATTGCACAGAGCGTCATCTAGTCTCAAGCTAAGCAATTTAATGCTTGTGTTATGGTAAGTGGTAACCAGATGACTGATACACGACATAGATACATTTTTTTTTGTAAATACATACATATTATACATGAACGAAGTTCGTTCATGATATTATACATAGAAAACACCAAGACTGGAGACAAATATTTGCAGATCATATAAACATTTGACCCGTAGCGGGGATCGAACCCGCAACCTCCGCGTCTCAGGCGGGCGCACACCCACTGCGCCACAGAGGTATTTATTTGGCTTTTTAAGCTAAAAAGTTTGCCGACCCCAAACATATGCTAATAAATTACCCGGGCGAAAATGGACGTTAGTAATCAGTTCTAAGTTAGAACTGATTATAGAACTTCTAACAACTTGAATCCACTAACCAAGCTCTCTTCTTCAATGTCCACCTCATCCACAGGTTCTGTCTTAACACTCATCTCAGCCTGCAGCATCTCCGCGATGGACCTCTCTTCTTCCTCAATACTGCTGTTGTCCCACTCTGGCTCGTCTTTTATCTGAATCTCTGGTGTTTCCTTCTCTTTCTCTTTGACAGCCGCGGCTTTGCTCGCGGGCTCTTTCGACTTTTCTGCAACGGAGAACAAAACTTTAGTAAGATTATGAATGCATAAATCAATTCACATTAAACTGTTACATTATGTTCCTTAGGGATCTATGCATTTTTCTGGGATTTCAAATCAATGGATAGTCTAGAATAGCATGTAGGTTAGCTATTCTAAACTTGACTATAATCTAGGTTCCAAATTTCAACACAAACCGTTTAGCCATTTTGATGCAAAAAATTGAGCAGTACCTAATCAAATTTCAAATTTATAAATAAGTAAAGTAAGTTCGTATGTTTTTATATATTTTTATTATAGTGTTAAACCACACTTAGGTATTTCATTAGAAAATGAAAAATCTTACGAAAAGTTACTAATCGGTGCTCTAACCGAAAAATATAATCTTACTGATAGTTTCGTCGTCGACGTCATTGGCTTCGTGGCCGAGTGGTCGATGGCAATCCGGCTAAAGGATGATCGCTTGAATCACGCGGGTTCGAATCCCGTCGAAGTCGTAACTTTTCGTAAGATTTTTCATTTTCTAAGTTCGTATGAGCAAAGGACGGAGTTTTTAGGCTGCCTAAAGGCCTAAATATAAGTAAGATTCAAATTATGATGATCTAAGGAAAATATCTGACTTACTCTTTCCTGTATCTTCCTTAGCTGCCGTCTCTGTCTTTTCCTTAGTATCTTCAACACTAGCATCAGTCTTTTGTTTCTTTCCGTATTTCTTCTCCGCTGCGTGTCTTCGCAGTATCCTAGTAAAAATAAAATCAAGTTGAAAAGCGAAATACCAAATTATAAGAGCAGATTGTTTTTTAATAACAGCTCTTACTTAGGCTTAATGTTGTTCCAACTTAGTGTAAAAGTGCTGTTAGCATTGTTGGTGAAAGTGGTGGTAAGTCAAAGAAATAACATTCAACAATCACATTTTAACGAATTTACAAAGGATTTCATCCACACACCCGAAATCCCGACGTTTCAAGAGCGTTGCAGCAATAAGCCTATGCATCGCGAACGTTTAAGATGTATAATCACAAACACAGTCATGATTATGCAGCAGAATTTGCTGTTGTTATTAAAAATAATGCGTAAAATATTTATTTTACAACTTTTGATTCTGACAGGGTTGTTATCATACAAATTATTACTAGTATTCTGATACGACTACAATAAGTTAAGGAGGCTAAGATCAGGAATTATCTGCAGTCAATGCAAATAAATAAATAATAAATAAATATCCTTGGACATTCCACACGGCGTCATCTAGTCCCAAGCTAAGCAATTGAATGCTTGTGTTATGGTAACCAGATGACTGATAAACTACATAGATACATTTTTTTTTTTTTGTAAATACATACATATTATACATAGAAAACACCCAGACACGAAACAAATATTTGCAGATCATGCAAACATTTGTCCCGTAGCGGGGATCGAACCCGCAACCTCTGCGTCTCAGGCGGGCTTTCGCCCACTGCGCCACAGAGGTCGTCAATGTTTTGTTAACCATGGGAAAAATGAGCCTTCAGATATTCCACATACCTTGGAGGAGGTGATTCATCAGGGGAATCATCCACCACCATTGTACTGGACATCGGCAAAGTGCTTGTGGAAGTAGAAACAGAGGCTACAGAAGTCTCAGTGTTTGCCGGAGATGGAGCTACCAGGATTGTATGGCCTTTGGATGCCATAGTGCTGTTGGAGCTCATGGGAGTTCCCGGCCTGATGGCAGCCTGTGTGGTGCCTTCTGCTGTCTTGATGAACACCAGTTTAGGTGGCCCTATGAACATCGGTCTGGAAAATTGCAGTGATTAAAGATGAGTAGGTACAATGTTATTGTAAATAATTTTAGTTTTATCTCATAATTGATATTGGTTTTTTATTTCCTGCAAAACATATTGTCATATCTTTTCATTACCATCTAAAGATTGGAAAATAGAAAGGTATTCCTAATAGGATTAGCGTTATAATTTATTTTTCAAATTTGATGCAATGAAGAACACTGGTTTTAATTTTTAGTCTTCTTTGACTACTTACGGCCAATATCAATAACCTATATATTTTTGGTCTGCTTACTGTGGGTAGATATTTTTAATTTAAAATATGAATGTCAAATATCTACCCACAGTAAGCCAAACCAGAGATAGATAGGTAACCTATCTATCTTTTGGTTTGGCTTACTGAGACTGGCCATTAGTTGTTATGGTATGGTAATAGATAGGCTTTGGATCCACAAGACAATGTTTTCTTACATTCACTATAAAATATAGTAAGGTAAATAAATGACATCAGAAGGTATAACTCACCTAGTAACTCCCCCCGGCCCTGAAGCCACCTGGTTGATTTTAATAAGTTTATTCTGATCATCTTTCTTCATGGCCAGCTTCGGAAGCATATCCTCGGGTTTCTTCAGAAGCGGCTGCTTGTTGACACTCGCTGGTGGTGTTGGAGTGTCTGGCTTCTCTGTCTCGCTCGCCTCATTGTTGGTGTGCTGCCAGAGCCCTCGGATCTTGAGGACTTCACCCGCTTTAAGTACAGTGTCCAACACTTCATTGGAAACTGTTGTTTCACCTAAAATTTTTAAATTTGTGAACAAAAAGGTTTTATTTTAGGTATTGTGAAAACTAGATATATATTTAGAGGATACTTTGCTTCAATTTGTGCATGATACCATTCACACCACATTCTCACAGGTGTAAGTAGAGATCATACCTACTACACTTGCAACTAATAAACAAATGCTTCACTGACCCTTATACATATACTCGACGAGTATTTTCAGTGCCTTCGTAGATATCTCCGAAGGCAGCACCACGTACAGCATCCCCCCCATGCGCGTCACAGTACGCTGCCCTTCGAACAGCGTACTGAGGTAGACACTGCATGAGCTCAGGATGAACTTGTGCGCCGGGATCTGTGACCCATCCATGGTACACAGCACCACGTCTGTGAACCGCTCCGATCGCAGAAGCACTGCGACGGAGCCGGTCAAGTGTGCGCTGTGCGAGTGCCATTTCAACTGGTATGTGTCCGTAGACGTCATGTTGCGATTCACATTGTATCTCTTCACGCCTGCACGGTTAATGTTCATTTTAATTCAACATACTAAATAAATGCATCTTTGCAGTATAGAAGCGAGGCGCTTGCGCCTATTACATGCTCTTTGCTTGCGCAACGTTTGTGTTTTGTTTGTTTTCATATGTTTTACTGGTTTTACTTCGTCTTCTACAGCTTTGACATGACATTAGTTAGTTTGACAGTGACAATTTGATTTTGATGTATAGAAATAATCCGGATAAATTTTATTTTGTCCCAGCTCTAGTCCCGAACCGAGCTCTGTCCTTAATTGTATTGTTCCTCTTCCCACAAGTATGTATATTCTTCTCTCTTCCCTAGATCCTAATATATATGTATGTTTATCTAACTTTATTTCCATTAACAATATTAATTTATAACTATTTTACATTTTATAGCGTATTGTAATTATCTACTTTATCCTACCTTTCCCAACTTTCCTGATCCTATCCGCGTCCTCGTAGTTCGCGATACATTTTGTATATTATTTTGTTTCCCTAATTTTTTAACTACAAGTCAAGCCAATTGTACATGGCAAATGCACAAATAGTGCGAAGCCAAAAAAAAAAAAAAAAAAAAAATTGTATTGTTCTGTTCTGTTTGTTTGTGTTCAGCCAGAAAGAACAGAACAGAACAATAAAATTAAGGACAGCACTGTCGAGCGTCAGTCGTCCTTTCTGGCCAGTTTACATTATTCCAGTACCTAAGCAATCCAGTGCTGGACTGGATTGCTGGACTGGAAAAATGTAAACTGGCCATTAAGCCCGTCACACACGTAGCTATAATATATATGTATTACTATAAATTACAGCAAGGCATATATATTATAGCTGCGTGTGCGGTTACTTGAATATTTGTATAGAAAATATATCATAATATGCCTTGCTATAATTTATTTATAGTAATATATATTATAGCTACGTGTGTGACGGGCTTTACCTAAACGCGAATTCGCAATAGGTACCTACAATACCTACAATGTGGCAGAAAATAATCTCGATAACTTGGTAGGTATGTGGCAGATAAGAGAGAACTATAGGCTCTCTTTATAATATTTTAGATTTGAAATATTTCAATCATTGACCAACTACCAAACCACACCTACATAATTTATTTATTTTTTATAATAGACAACAAAGCATGTTTAACAATGTTCCAGGAAAAATATCACACGCCTACATTATTAGGGCCAATGCAAAGAGCATGTAGGTATAGTAGCCAATGGAGAAGTTTCCCGTTATTTTGGTACGTACCTACATAGGTACTTGATTTATAAATATGAAGTCCTCTGTAAAATATTGACATTCAATTGCATATTTTATCACTCTGCAAGCAGAACTCTGTGTAATTATTATTTGCCGGAAGGGAAGATTGAAGTTCTTTACTAAGCGATATTATACCGTATCACTATGGAATAAATCCTGAAATGGAATTGCGCATGTCTGTTGCGTAGTCAGTGGCTGCCGCCACGCCGCCACCATCCAGTCACCCCTTTTACCCCTCTCATGCTCGGCCATTGCTACGGGGCGAGACGAG
Source organism: Xanthorhoe designata (assembly GCA_963582015.1). Lineage (NCBI taxonomy): Eukaryota > Metazoa > Arthropoda > Insecta > Lepidoptera > Geometridae > Xanthorhoe > Xanthorhoe designata. Next base: position 12,587,549 of record OY757034.1, on the reverse strand, counting down.
AAATAAAATCATTTCTAAACAACATCACTGAACTTTTTATAATTTAGTCCATTTAAGCTATGAACTTTTTCAAAATTATAACTAATCAAAGACGAGACAAAACCTTTTAAAACATTAATTATAAAATATCGCTTTTGTAAAAAAATATTATAATAAAGTACCTAGGTAAATAAATTAAATCATAACTACTAAGCAAGGGGCTCGCTCGAAACTGCTCTCTCTTTTCAAAACGTGGATGTAATGTAATGTAAAGTTTGTCTCTACGAAAGTAACGAGTCGTGGGTAATGTGCGTGTGCTCATGCTCATCATGTTAATACCTACCTACCTAAGCGCTAGTCATCGGTTTAAAATTATCAGGTAAAATTATCGGGTATTAAATTAACTTAATTACTGTTTATTTCGTGTCAGCACACGGCATTTTTTGGTAGGTACCGAATATCGAGTTTTTTGACCTAAAATCGAATATAAAATTAGGTATCATAAAACTTCGATGATTAGAAATTACATTAGGTGGCTAAAACAGACGAACACAACAGGTAAAAATAAGAAAGGGTAATTTTACCTACCTTAGAACAAGTAATCGATAAATCGATCAAGACGAAACGAGACGCCTCGCCGATGTTAACATCATCGTAATCGCTCACATCATGGAATGGAACACAATAAACTGGTTTTGTTTTTATAGAGGTTTGAACTTTCAGAGCTGTTAGTATTTTCAGCGAGACTTATTTATAGGTAGGAACACAATGCGCGCAACCACCGCCTGCGACCCTCGGATCTGGTGTGCGGCGGCTGCGGCTGTGGATATCGATGGAAATGATATTGATTTAACTCAAAAAGCGGGGTTGCGTATCTCATCGATCCAAGTGGGCGAGCGTCGCGTCGCTGTGCGGCGCGGTGCCGCCGGCGCTCGACGCGCCTGCGTCATATTCCGAGGGGTGCGCTCGGCCGCCGTCGACGGTCGGCGCTCGCCCTGCTGCCTTTTCTAGCCACCCTGTTCACGCGCAAATTGCTTTTATTCCATGAATTCCTATCCGAGCTCAGTAAATTCCTAGAACACGCTAATTGATAAAATCGTAGGAAAAAAAGAACGACAGCGACCCTAATGATAATGATGCGCTATTCTCAGATTTAAAAAGTATCTACTTAAGTAAGTATTATTCATCTGGTCATCTGGTTACCATAACACAAGCAAGTTGCTTAGCTTGGGACTAGATGACGGGAATGTCCAAGGATATATATATTTTTTTAAATTTACTTAAGTAGGTAAGTATTTATTTCTACGCTCTCCAGCCCATACGTAATTTCTACCTATCAGCCATGACGGAAGCTTTAGGCGGCCTGACAACTCAGTCATCAAAGTTGGCCACTTGCTCATACACAGTAACTTACCTAACTTGAAAAATAGATGAAGAGGCCGTATTTCTCATAATTTATGCCTATTTTGATCAATAATTTACTCACGATGTCGGCATCGTATTTTGGTACTGACCAAAATACGAAAACCTCTTAAAAATACTATAGGTAAGTAGGTAATGGGCTATGATAATAATATATGAGCCGGGTGCGGCCCTTTCTAGGCTCTTGAGCCCGCTGACCATCTATTTGCCAACGCTGTGCTACTGCTAAGTCCTACCTACTGCAACAATGAGCTAATCGCAGTGTTTTACCTGCTCCCTGATTGTGTACCTACACCTTGTCTCGATTGTATCCAAGTTGTATCAAAACAAAAATCACAGAAAATCGCGAAAGCAGCTGTCAAATATGATAGTAGGTAATTAAGTAGGTAACTTACTTACTAATTTACTTAATCAGCGTTAAATCTGACAGTTATTTTCACGATTTACTGTGATTTTTGCTTTGATACAACTTGGATACAATCCGAGACAAGTTACACAATCCAGGGCGGTTTTCTGAATACCTACCTCTTCTGCTTTTTTCCATATCGAGATGTAGGTTTATCGACTTTTATTAGAAGTGAGTATGTCGGTAAATCACATAAAATAAGGCTGTTCTTCAGGTAACTTAGAAATATGTTTTCAAGCGTATGTGGTTCTTAGATAAATAAGTAAGTAGGTAGGTACCTACTTACTTATTTAATTTTATATTTATGCAGTGCTCTAAGTGCAGCATGATGCATGCATTGAGGGCGAGCCTACCTGTAAAACCGTAATGTATTATAAACCTGTATAATGTATCTACCTGTAAAACAGGTAGATAGGTAGGTACATTAATCATACATAGTATCGAATAGACTAGTTCAAGACAAGTAAATAACTAATTATTACAAAAAAATAACAACGCAGGTAGGTAGGTAGGTACCTATATCTATTAGCGAGATGAGTTGTGTGTGAGTGTGAGCGTATCGATGATGCTCAAGGTGTTACTCTATAGTAGGTAACTAGACAGGGGGATGGCGAACAAAACCGTGGGGTTGCGTTGCGACGCAAATCGATAATGACTGCGCACGCGATGCGCGCGCTCGCCCCCGCTCCCACGCCGCGCGCCCTGCCGGCTTGGCGTCCAAGGGCTTCTGGGGTTGCGCTATATATACAAAAGATATCTACATAATTACTACTACATAATAACATACTGACTACGTAGGTATACTTATAATAAAACGTATCCACGTCTCGAATCAGTAGTTACACAGCCACTAATAAAAAGATGATGAGAGGTAGGTATTTCAGTTTTTAATCGTTCCTGTCTTTGCCTAAGTACCTCCCTACATCTTGATGAACAACCCGAATTGAAAAAATGCATCAAGGGAGGGATACGTGCATGCAGTAGGTAGATTCAGATTTTCAGAATCGACTAATTAGAATCAGATAATATTTTGTATAGTTTTCGTAGGTATTAGGTATATATATATATATATATTTGTATAGGTACATAGCATGGGGTAGGTACCATTTCCCTAGAAAACGCTTGCATTGCAGTTCCAAAAAATAATAATAGATAGCATTACGTACGTGTTGCGATTTTCGAAAGAATGTCTCTGGAAATTCATGTAAACACCAAAATTATGCCAGAACCATACATTTTCAGTTTTATATATATTTTTTTCATTATAACGAAATAAAATATCCCATTACTTTATTTCCTAGATCAATTTCTACAAAATAAAATAAAATTACTTTTTTTTTCTACAAAATAAATTAAAATTATTATACATTATAATAGCACACGGGAAATTACTCACGTAAAATTATCGTCGATTTAGGTACGCTATTATAATGTCTAATACAACTCACGATAGTTTTGAAAGTGAAATAAAATTATTATTATTAAAATTAATAAAATAAAATTATTTTTATATTGACATGAACGCTAGATGGCGCTGACTCAGAAACACAGGTAAAACGGGATAGCCCGACGAATTGCCCGCAAATTCAGGATTGTTTTCAATGTTCTACATGAGGCATCCGTACTAGTGTATTATATAATCTGTGGTATATAGGTAGGTACTATATTGCTCAAAGGATCAGCATTGCCATTCAGCGCGGCAATGCTGCCAGTGTCTTGGGCACGCTTCCGTCTGGGAGTGGTTTGGATCAGTTGAGCCACCTAAGGATCGTTACAAACTATAGGTAGCTCAATTGGTTCTAATTGTATTCTGTATGTTATGTAAATATTTAGTAGATTAGTAAATAGTTAGAAAGTTCGTTTTTATTAGATTAATTAATCCGATGATTGATTTGCTTAATATTATTTTGCATTATGCTCTTTCCGTAGAATATTTTATTTTTTCCCGGCTCCATCAGTCCGACACCGGTATTCTTTTACCTCATCTCTAACGTGACATTTTCACGTCAACGTCACTGTCATGTCTGTCAGTCAATTCATTTTCCAAAATGCCAGAACAAAATCATGATGGATGGATTCAAAGAGAATATAAACACTACGGATGGATTGGTTGGAAATGTTTTGTTTAATTTCCACCGTAATATCTCCAGTTCCGCACATTTGTTTATTGTCGCACAACATTTTAGAACATCCATAAAAAATTAGACTATGAATCTACAATCTACAACGACGGCTTTGTCAGCCGATCTCAATAATTTTATTATAGGTGTATCAAGAAGAAACCCTCAGAATGCTCCAGACCTCACCAAAATCGGCTTGAATCTGCTGAAAGTCTTTCCGGCTGCTAGGGATGCCGTCTTGGAGTACTTTGGATTGGTATTCAATGATGCTGTCAACGTTTCTATCAACCAGAATGACTATGAGGTTGGTTTGGTTTGTTTATGAATTTTTGTTAGTATTATGCATCACTGTCCCATTGCTGGGTACTATTATATTTGTAAGAAACATTGTGAAATTATGTCTCTGTTGTTGTAGCACGACTCAGGTGCAAATGGTTCACTGGAAAGTGTCAGCATGATTGGACCTGAGCTCTGCAATCTTGGTCAAGCATGGGCCCCGTTCATTGCGCCTTGGTGCATAAACCTTATCATGGATATAGCCACAAAAAAGCAAAATATACCAAGTAAGTAATTATTATGTTGTATGTGTTAGTCAAGAGTGAACCTTGTGTGTTCATTCAGGAGTTCAGGACGCATTTAAACCTTCCCTCTGTCAACAAGTATTTCTACAGGAATAAAGAATGCGATGTTATGGTGAATGTGAAAAAAAATATGATCATGACTGTATTTCCCAGGTGCGGTAGACATTTCTTTTCAGATCTTTATGCAATTTGAGATCCTGAGTTTTTTCTGGTCAATTGATTACTGTTCACTTCTCAGATGCAACACTACAGAGTGCAGAGCCAATAAGGATCCTACTGGACATCACCACTCAGAACCTGACACTGCTCAAACCTGATGAACGGGCCAAGTGCATAGACATGATGTTAGGTTTGTATTGTTTACAAAATGATTAATACACCCACAAGCCTTTCTCGGATATCAAGATGCATTGCCTATACATTTTAAAAACAGCCAGTAGAATGATGTGATGTGTCAAAGTGGTCTATCTACGAATGCACTGAATAAATAGTTTGAGTTTGAATAAATTATTCACAATGATAGATTTTTTCAGGCAAATACTTTGTTTTTTTTGTAGGTTCGTGGGCCTGTTCATGGGCGATAGGTTTCGTAGGTCGCGCCGAGCCGGCGCTGGTGGCCCCGCGAGCGCTGGCGCTGGGCCCCGAGGCGGCGCGCGCTGTGCTAGCACATCTCGCCAACCATCCGCCGGCGCTGCTGCATGTTAGGGCTGCGTTGAGGGATCTCTTTCAAGTAAGTGAATATAATAATAATTATCTTTATTTTTTCAAAACTTACACACTGAATATAAATACACACTAGGTTTTCCTTTTATTATAATAATTATTTCAATATGTATTTTCAAATTACTTAAAATATAATATTATTATGTAGTTTTTATTTGCAGTAAAAGCAAGTATATACTGTGGTTTAAAATTAGTAAATATTTCCTGCCTTTGTTTCTGAGCTGGGTTATGCTCACGAATGGTAGGTACCTTAAATTTTCTTTACTGTCATATTTCTGTTTCCTAAGAATAATGGCCTTTTTTTGGCTTCAAGAGAGCCCAAGCGAAAATTAAATATAGAGTCATCTATCATCTTAGCCATTTCAAAACAATGCAACATAAAATATAGTCACTGTGATCAAATAGAACTTGGCATGGCAAAGTTTGACTTCCTGGTTGCAATATTAATTTATTATCTTTTTTAACGTTTTTTTTTAAATGAAAATCTGTGGTCAGCACTGTGGTATCTCACGTATTTGTATAATTTATGCTAACAGGAAGCAATAAAGGAAGACGCCACGCCAGAGCAAAAGCGCGACGTTATTCCGTACCTCCTGAACTTGGCCTCCAAGTCAGATATTGTACTGAAAGCTCTCACACAAGACATCGAGCAAACATGTAAGTTTTGTCAATAATTTACAACAATTTAGTAACACGCGAGCGGAGCCGCGGGCGGAAGCTTGTGTATAAAAAAATTACAAAGAAAATATACAAATAGTGCAACAGTCATCTGGTTACCATAACACAAGCGTTAAGTCGCTTAGCTTGGACTAGATGACGCTGTGTGAAAATGTCCAAGGATATAATCGATATAATCAAGGACGATATAGTATATAGGACGATTGATCTATATCGCATTATGAATGAAAAATCTTACTAAAAGTTAAAGGCTCCGGCAGGATTCGAACCTGCGTAGATACAAGCGATCGCTCTTAAGCCGAACTTGCCTGACCACTAGGCTACGGACCCTCTAAGCCGAGGCCTGAAACCATTGGGTAAGATGATTTTTATCGGTTAAAGCACCATCTATATATCATATATATAGATAGATAGATAAAACATTTATTCAGCACACACACACATACAATAGAAAAAACAATAACAGAGAAGGACACAAGACAGGTATTAAAGGTAGGTAAGTAGGTAGGTACAGATGGAAAAACAAGTACTTAAACCAACATTTTTAGAGGATGGTAGGGACCTAGGTACCTTCCTACACTAAAAAAAGAAAAGAAAACAGAAATTAGCCCCTCCCGTGAAGTGCAGTGTGGCTGAAAATGTCCAATCTCAGCGTAATCCTACCTATACTTATATCAAGATCTATATCGTCCTTGATATAAAGATATGTGTGCAGTGACGGCGGACGTGGTGTCGCGCCTGCGCATCCTGTGTAACATCCAGCGCGGCGGACCCGGCTGGGAGGCGGCGCGCCCGGCCGCGCTGGTCGCGCTGCTGGCGAGGTCGCATGTACGCTGTCTGTTCCTGCTGCTGCATTATGCTAAGGAAATCGTCTTCTGCAGGCAGTTACTGGGTGAGCTCATCTAATTTTTCAGAAACTATTCACATAGGTATGGTCGCTCTGTAAGAATGTGTAATAACTCTGTAAGAATGAAATGGCAGGTTTGGGCACTTTCATCGTTTGTCACCTGTGCGAGCTGTGCGATCTGAATTGCACTTATCGCGTCGTACAGTCGCAACGCTATAAATAAATAATTTCACGAAGTGGGCTTCTGAACACATTTTGTCTATTATTTCTTCACTGTTTTTACATAACATTAACTGTCAAATGAATCACTCAATGCAAGTGTACGATCAGAATGTCTATGTTGTTCAGAGAACCTGCTGCAGCAGCTGGAGTACTCCAGCCTGAAGGACAGCTGCGTACCGCTCGTGCTGAGCGCGGCGGAGCAAGTGAGCGGCGTGCGCACGCGCATGCTGACCGCGCCTTCGCTGGATCAGCACGCGCTGGCGCGACTGCTGGTGCTGGTGTGTGAGTACTGCAGCCAGTAGAGACAACAGGGAGCCTATCATCAGTTTTCGACTGGTATAGTTAACTGTTCTCGCTCACGTGTCAAGTATTCTAAATGTATGGAATTTTTAGTTCATGCAAGTTACCGGGGGAGGCGCTGCACTGGATTTTCATACATTTGTGATACTTGACTCGCTAACGAGGACAGTATCCAATACTATGGTTAACTCGTGATAGACCCCCTGCAAGACCTCACACTGGTGTAGGGAGTCGCGTTGGAACAGGCATTAGAATCACCTAGCATGTAAAACGAAACAGTGATCCTTGAGGTCCCACAAGAATAAATGATTTTTTCTTTCTTTCTTGTATGATCTACCGCCATTTATAGTTGTCTCTATACTTCGATGACAAATGGCTCGCTTAAAGCGCATAGTGCAATAAACTACTACTGCACATCACACTGCACAAAAATTTCCAGTGAACACACGATATACTCTGCTCTACTTACAACATGTAATTATAACTTATTCTTTTGTATTTGACAGCGAGAAATTGTGGAAGATAAGAGCAAGGTTATGTATTTATGTTTATAACTCCCCAGGCTACAACTTACCTTCCGAGTTCGTGAGCACCATAGCCTTTCTACTGCAATACTCTCGCAGCGACAAGACGCTGGCGCTACTGGTCCGCATTATATCTGGCACGCTAGCTATGCACGCGCCACTGGATTCGCCCGATGTTAGTATGGACACGGAACGGTACCAGAACTTTATTAAGACAGGTAAATATATCATTTCATTTCATTATTACGATATATTTTCTATACAAATATTCAAGTGACCGCACACGCAGCTATAATATATATTATAGCTGCTTGAATATTTGTTTAGAAAATATATCGTAATATGCCTTGCTATAATTTATAGATTATATTATAGCTACTTGTGTGACGGGCTTTATAAAAGAAATTAAGATGGTGATCTGGCCTTTAAAATAAGAGATTTTTATGCTTATCTTAGTTTTTTTTTATAAAGTTGTATATTTATTTTACATACATACATAAAATCACGCTACGATTATAAAACACCTCTTTCGTCTCATTCACTCATACACAGATTTTAAGAAGCAAATAAAACTTTTGGCAATATCGTGTAGTTATTTGGAGTTATATTTAAAAAATATTTATTTGTTTTTAGGTGTAGAATACGCGCTGAGAGATTCAATGATGTCAGATTTGGAAATAAAGAAATGCTTTATAGAAGGCTCGGTTGGCAATGAACAGAAGACCTACCTGCATTACTTCTGTATGAACATCATCAAACTTTTAAGGTATGTTTTCATTGTTTAAAGTGAGAAAAAGAATATTGCAGTTGACTGATGTGAAATAGAACGGCAATGTCTTGCGGAATGTCAAAAAAACACTATCACGTATTTTAAACATAATTTCTATGAGTTATTTCAATGATATTCATTTATACTATAATTATACCTACATTGTACATTGTTAGGTACTTAGTTTTTTCATAAGTTGTGAATTGTATCTTATTTGAGTGTACCTACAATTAATAATTTTCATTCATTCATTATATAATACTAGCTGCGCCCCGCGGTGTTACCCGCGGTGAATAGTTCCCGTTCCCGTGGGAATACCGGGATCATAAGTATTTATTTTTTAATCCAGGGTATAAGCAATCCTGGTACTAAATTTCATTAAAATCTGTCCAGCTGTTGGAGCGTGAAAGAGTACCAACAAACACACATACACTACACACACACAAACTTTCACCTTTATAATATTACTAGAGTTCGTTCGTTCGTTCGTTCGTATGAGCAAGTGGCCAACTCTGGTGACGTACTAGAGTGAAGTGCGATAAATGTGATGTGATATTGTGATTAGTGTGATATTATCCAATGTTGGGTTCTTGCTCATTCGAACGAACGAACGAAGTGTGATAAGTTATAGAGCTGAAATATCATCACGACACTACTAGTATTCTGAGGGAGCGGTAGACATTTTGAGAAATAAATGTTGATGTGGAAAATGTTATTTCATTATAAATGAAAAATCTTACTAAAAGTTAAAGGCCCCGGCAGGATTGGAACCTGCGTAGATACAAGCGATCGCTCTTAAGCCGAGCTTGCCTGACCACTAGGCTACGGACCCTCTAAGCCGAGGCCTGAAACCATTAGTAAGATGATTTTTATCCTACCTAAGTGTAGTTTAACACTGTTTATAACTGTTGAAAATGTTGTACAGATGGGAAAATTCAAACCGTGTCTCCCATCTTCGAACGCGTCCTATAGGCCGCGCGGTGGAGGCCAACTTACACAGGATCGGCGGCGCCTTGCAACAGTACTCCTCGCTGCTGCGGGAGAAACTGGAGTGCACGCTCTCATGCCTCGATGAGATGAACACCTGCCACGCTCTAGCTGAGGTAACTAGGCCGCGTCCTTGGGCCGCATCTGCCAGAAATAGTATTTTCAGTTTTTATTGACTAGGACCTACTTTGAGATCTGTGGCTTCGAGTATAAACATTACTTAGATTACAACAATATTTACATTTAACAAGGTATATGTAGCATTTTTTTTAAATGTGTAATTCTGTTTGAAAAGTCTTTTCCATTTTCAAGTATAACTTAGATTATAACAAAGATAAAATGTATTAACAAATTCTACTTCACTAGTACTACCTGCCATGAGAAAACCTAAATACAGCCCTATATCCTATCAATTTCATTTGTTTGTTTATTATGGTTATTTTAATATTTATTCTTGTGGTCATAGGTTTTGGACAGAGTGGACATGTCGGGAACCAAAGCGCCACCACCCAGCGTCGAAGCCATTTTAAAAGTGGTCAAAGCTACCGTCAACTACTTCTTCCGCTGCATGCATTTGAAAGGTGATTTTCTTTATACATATTTTTGCAGATAACTGCTTTATTGATAAACAGCTGATTTGAATTTTATTTTTGTTTTTAAGGTTCTTTCATTCATTCATTTATCTGCTTTATTGATAAACAGCTGATTTGAATTTTATTTTTGTTTGGAAGGTTCATTCATTCATTCATTTTGACTAACTTTGAAAAACCATTAAGTTCTATCTGTCTTTGTATAAAAAACACCTTTTTTTTATCGAATTGAAACATTTGTTAGCCCTAAATTGAGTTTTTAAAAACACATTTTGTGTTTGACGCCAAAACGCTCGACAGTGTCATATCGCATTTTTACTAAGGCGTGACGTCACGCAAAGGTAAGACGTTCAAAGTTTTCAAACGAAACTAAAAAAAAAAAGTGATTTTACTTAGACGTGACGTCATGACTGCTCTATTTGCAGTACAACATAATATGGCGGAATGCTGTAATTTCTAATTCTATTTTATCAAAATAAATATTAATCTTGCTCTTATTATAAAAATAATACGTTTTTCAGTATCTATGAATCATATTTAATTATATTTTTTTAGTATTTTTTGATTACTGTCATCATGCCTATTAGCCAGCTGCATGTTCTCTTTCATATTAAAAATAAATGTATTCGCTAACTAAAAATAAGTATCAAAAAAGCCATCAACTGTGTTATTCTTTCGTAGACATAATGGACAAACTCCGCGGCGTCCAAACGGCTTGTCGAATACTCCGCAAGCTCTGCGTTCACAGCGAGTTAGCGCGCGCCGTCGCCTTGCGGGATCTACTGGAGACGGCCATGTTCAGAGAGGAGAAGTTGTTCGGCAGTCGTAGTGTTGTGCCCAATACTATGCCACCACAGAGAGACTGGGCAACCGAGGACTTGCTCATACTAGAGAACCAGAAACATGTGAGTTTGTAGCTTATAGAGAAGACTATTATGGTTGAAAATTGTCATTAAAAACCAAGGTTTGTAAGGTGTATATTCCCTTACGGGATCTATTTAGAGACGGCCATGTTTATAGAGAAGTAATTCGGCAGTCGCAGTGTTGTGCCCAATACTGTGCCTCAACAGTGAGACTGGGCAACCGCGGACTTGCTCATACTGGAGAACCAGAAGCACGTGAGTATGGACCTTATCTTGTAGAAAATAAGATGGGAAATAGCATATCATCATCAAACCCAATCTCGTCTTAAATAGTTGGTTGTATGTTTGAAAGCTATGGGTCCCAGTAAATTCCCCAGGTGATTAGTTATAAACGGCATGTTTAATGAAAAATGAAAAAAAAAAGAAATATGATCACGGCTGTATCCTAGGGAGCGGTAGACATTCCTTTCAGATCTTTAACATTTTAGATCCTTTTGAAGATGTAGTCTAATATAAAAAGTCAGAGGTATGTCCAAATACATATTTGGTACATGTTTAGAGAGAAGACTAAAACGATTTTGAAGTTATTTTTTTTCCCAGGGTCCGATAACACAATTAACCCAGAGCCACACGTCAGTATTTCACGCGGGGATCATCGGTAAGGGCGTGCGCAGACAGGACGAAGGAGAGACGGAAATCCCGCCTATACTTACTACCAACAATGAGCTACTTATGGCGGCGCTTATGTCTTGTATGGTGAGAAGTTACTTGGTATGGAATTAGTCTGTAGTGATCATCCCAGAATCTAGGATGATCAAATAAATAATAATAAATAAATCTTTATCTTTATCTAGGACCTAGATAAAGATTTATTTATTTGTTCTGAATATGGATATGTCACACACAAGCATGTTAGGTACATCAAATAGTTCTGCATATTCAGTCATTGTCATGACATACAAATAGTTAGGTAAGTATATTGTAATTAAAATTCAATTCACAATCATTGGTCATTCATTAATAATAGTCAATACCTACTTTAAATAAGATTATTAGTAATCAAAATTAATATACTTACTATAAAGTCTATGATAAAGATTGATTCTGAGTGTCTTTGTTTTGTGATGTATCTATCGGCAACGCAATATGATGCTGAAAATGTAATTGTATATTAGGTAGTTAAACTTCTGCTCCCTGATTGTGTAACTTGTCTCGATTGTATCTTTGTATCAAAGCAAAAATCACAATAAATCGGGAAAACAACTATCAAATATTACAGTAGGTAATGAAGTAAGTTACTTACTAATTTACTGCGTTAATTCTGACCGTTGTTTTCGTGATTTACTGTGATTTTTGCTGTGATACAACTTTGATACAATCAATAACTTTACAATCAGCTTTGATCAATCAAACTTTGATACAAGTTACACAATCAGGGGGAAGGTCTTGCTCGAGTAGTTTGAGGTTGCGGGTTTTTCAAAACATTGTCTGGATGATTTTTTGTGATATTGCTATTGCAATAACCCATTTAGTTGGTATCTTGCTTCTAGGATGGAAACAGTGGCATAGTGGAAGGAGCCACGTCATTATCCCTATTGCTGGTCGAGCTGGTCTCTCCCGATGTCATGTACAATGGTCTGCCGTGGCCTGATGAAGACTTTACCAAGGTACGTTTGTATTATTTATTGTATGTTTCACGCATATTTAATAGAAAAAAAAAGTTTGAATATTGAACTAGTCTATTATTATTATTATCGAGCCTGTCCTATTTTCTAATCGTTGCAATGCGTTTTTGTGCATAGCGCGCGGGGTTTTTGTGCATAGCGGGACCGGCGTACACCGCCGCACTTTTGCGACGCCGTCACCGCGCGCGTCACTACGCCGGTCGTTCCGCGCACGGTCGCGTGACGCGGAGCAATGTACGTCGTAAAACAAGCACATGTGACTACGCCGGTCGTTCCGCGCACGGTCGCGTGACGCGGAGTAATGTACGTCGTAAAACAAGCACAGGTCACTACGCCGGTCGTTCCGCGCACGGTCGCGTGACGCGGAGCAATGTACGTCGTAAAACAAGCACAGGTGACTACGCCGGTCGTTCCGCGCACGGTCGCGTGACGCGGAGTAATGTACGTCGTAAAACAAGCACAGGTCACTACGCCGGTCGTTCCGCGCACGGTCGCGTGACGCGGAGTAATGTACGTCGTAAAACAAGCACAGGTCACTACGCCGGTCGTTCCGCGCACGGTCGCGTGACGCGGAGTAATGTACGTCGTAAAACAAGCACAGGTCACTACGCCGGTCGTTCCGCGCACGGTCGCGTGACGCGGAGCAATGTACGTCGTAAAACAAGCACAGGTGACTACGCCGGTCGTTCCGCGCACGGTCGCGTGACGCGGAGTAATGTACGTCGTAAAACAAGCACAGGTCACTACGCCGGTCGTTCCGCGCACGGTCGCGTGACGCGGAGTAATGTACGTCGTAAAACAAGCACAGGTCACTACGCCGGTCGTTCCGCGCACGGTCGCGTGACGCGGAGTAATGTACGTCGTAAAACAAGCACAGGTCACTACGCCGGTCGTTCCGCGCACGGTCGCGTGACGCGGAGCAATGTACGTCGTAAAACAAGCACAGGTGACTACGCCGGTCGTTCCGCGCACGGTCGCGTGACGCGGAGTAATGTACGTCGTAAAACAAGCACAGGTCACTACGCCGGTCGTTCCGCGCACGGTCGCGTGACGCGGAGTATTTTACGTCGTAAAACAAGCAGAAACGTCATGTAATGTGGACATTGTGTTGCAGCAAGTGAGCATCGAGCGTGAGCTGTACATGCGGGGCGCACTGGAGTCGTGCAGCGTGGCGCGCGCGGCGCTGAGGCGTGCGGCCGGCGCGCGACCCGCGCTCTGCCTCGCCTCCGCTCTGCTGCGAGCCGGCGCCGCCTCGCTGCTGCACAGACACAAGGCCACGCGAGGTGACGTACTGTACTAGCGCGGCGCTGAGGCGTGCGTACTGTTTATGCACGAGGAACCGGTAAAGCCCCGGTATGAACCGCACGTTCCAGTGCACGCTCTTAGTCTAACGAACACTCGTACACAGGACACCTGCAAATTGCGACGATTAACTCGAAGTAAAGTGAAGTAGTAGAACCCGGTGTGACTGAAGTTGGACTTGTGTAGATGTGTATATGGTGTTGTTTTGTTGTACAGAGCAAGAAGGCGGGTCGGCGGAGCTGTCCCTGGAGGCGGCGGCGCTGCAGGAGCTGCTGGGCAGCATGGCGCTGGGCCAGCTGCTGCCGCCGCCGCTGGACCACATGCTGGAGCTCACGCCCACACTCACGCCCACAGAGGTCAACTATCTACTCTATTATACACTATTTTATTTCTGTTCATAACACCGACCGAAGATCCTCAAAACATTTTTATATGACCACCCCGGGAGTATATTCTCCTCATTGGCCTCTTCTTATTTTCTTTAGTTTGGCTTCGCACGGGCTTGTGCCACGCATATAGCCACTACCATGTCATTATTACAATTCAAGCCAGTAGAGAAGTCAAGATTGGAATCATACATAAGCCCGCCTAGCATAGCATCCATACTGACAGATGTAATTGACAACGTCAATTATCACCCCGAAAGAAACAAACTACGACTAGACATTTCAACGATCCCACGATCGAAAACAAAATCTAGTTTCTGACGGTTCCTATGAATAAGATAAGAATGCTTATGTAGACACGTGCTCTGAATGCGAATCTAAGTAGGTACTAGTAAAGACGATTTGGTACTAGATACTCTACTCTAGATTTCCTGCCGCCTTACAATAATTGACTCTATTTTGTTGCAGACTGTTCAAGTTTTAAGAGATTGTCTATGGAACTACACCAGAGACCATGTGCCTGCACCAACGCTTTTTACTTGTGATTCTACTGGTAAGACATGTACCGAAAACTTAAAAAAAGCTCAGGCCTTTACATCTTTACTAGATGATTTATAGCGTCAGGAGGCAACCTCTTGCCTACTCTTAACGGACACTGTAGTGCCTGGGACATTGTTGAGATGGAATAGGCTTGTCCAGCACCTAAACCATCCTCTCAGCTTAGCCGGCCATATCCACAGGAATGACAATGGTCAATACGTGTGGGGCTGACATGATGCACGGCCGAAAAAAAAAAGGATTTTATCGCGTCATTTACCTTTTTATATTAATTCCATAATTCATAAATTTGGGACATTTGTTTATTTATTTATTAATGTTGAATTTTGCTTGCAGGTCTTCATTGGCGCGACACGTCGACTTGCAAACCGCCAGCCATCTACACTGACACACTGCGGATTATCATACAGAAACGGATATCAAAACTCGGACATTTGTATCCTATCATGTTTTTAAATCTTGAAAAAGAAAGTAATTGAACAGTGTCATTTTAAAGTAAGACAGTGTTTGTATTTTAGTTTACTAAGTATTGTACCTAAATAAATACCTACTTTTGAATTCTTAGGCCTGTATTCAGAGACCTGACTCAAGCGTCGATCTGTGCTTGAGCGTCGATTTAAGTATCGTTTCTTATTCAAGAACGTTACTTGAGAGTAGTTTTGCTGATCAGAGTTCAGCTGAGTCGAGTTCAGCTGAGTCGAGTTCACCTGAGTAATTCCTTATTCAAAAACCTCAATCAAATGAAATCGATGCTTGAGTTTGACATTTTTCAAAGGAATCTGAGTAAATGCTTGAGAGTGGTCTGGACCACGCTTGAGCATTTACTCAGATAGCATTTTTGTTTTGTTTTCTGTAAAAATGGATAATATATTCGATTCGTTGTATTTTCGAGGTCATCTAAGCATGCTAGAATAACGGACACACAAGACAAGACTTCAAAATATGCATGGGGACCTTTTTTCTGTTTCATACAGACAAATGTTATAAGGACTTGTGAATTTATAGTTAGTATTAGCACAGATAAAAGAATACTATTAGTTTAGTCTTGGTAGGTAGGTACTCATAAGGATTACTTACCTACTTTATTTATGTCGAAAATTCTACCTACGTAAACACATTTGGTTTGGCTGGGGTAAAATAAAAAATATATTGACAAAACTACCATAATGTTTTTATTTAATATTTTACACACACTTATTTAAAACGTATTAAATAAAGTTTATAGGAGTCACGGGAAACAGCTAATCGTTAGATCATGTCCAGGCTAAGCTTGTTGAGAGAGATCCTTCGTGTCTCGTCATCTTCAACGAGTGCTGGTGCTATCTTCCACAACGTTTGTGTCTACAAACACTACATAATTCATCAGACCAGGGCAAGAAGCACTACCGCCGATAACCAAGCAGTATTACCTGTCTTTGGTCAAAGCGTAAAAATAAATTCATTGATTTCACATTTTCATCCCGCGATTTGGCAATTGTTGAAATTTGATTGACTTGCTTGACGACTGACGTATGAAATTCATACGTCAGTCGTCAAGCAAGTCAAATTCATTCATTCATACTATGAATGAATGAATTTGTCAGTTTTCTAAAGTCGTTCCGTTACACGTTATTTTTACTTCACTTTCGAGAGTCGCCATTAATTTTTCATCCAGGCATTTTGAATTTCTGCGTATAACGAAATGGAAGTACAAAATAAATTAAAAATGTAAATGAGAACAGACTGAATTCATAAACAAAAAGGAATCGACACTTGAGACTCGATTTAGCTGAGCATTTACTCAAGCAACGTTCTTGAATACAAACGATACTTAAGCAACGAATCAATGCTTAAGCAGAGTTCCGCTGAACCGAGTTCAAATCGACGCTTGAGTCAGGTCTCTGAATACCGGCCTTAGAATTTTTAATTTCCTCAAATTCAAGCAACCAGTCAATGCTTTGTCTATTGTAACCTCCGACGCAAAAAAAGGTGTAGCTCACGTTGAGTGCCAATAGTATGAAATCATGTAAGAAAGTACCTAGTGGTATATTCTCTTTGGTACATCTGTGCGTACAAAAAACACTCTAGAAGTGTACCTACAAGTGGACCGCTTGGAATGTATTTTTTAATTGTAGGTATGCATGTATTCTAGTTCTAGAGGTAGGTATAGTAAAATCAGATAAGACGTTTACTTACATGATATGGGGCTGGGGGTTGAAAGTGCGGATCCGAGATGATAATTATGTATATTATACATAATTATCATCTTCCGAGATCCGAGATGATAATTATGTATATTATACATAATTATCATCTCGGATCCGCACTTTCAACCCCATACTACTTAGCTACTTACCTATTACATTAGGTACATACCTAAACTTAAATAAAATAGATTTTCTAGCTCGAAGTGTCAGGGGCGTACTTAGGTATCATGTTGGTCTCTGAAGCACACATCACACGGACTTTATTGGGAGCACTTGAAACACAATGCTATCCCACAAATCCGTTCACGAACACTCATCACATATTTTTTTACATTCGACGCAAGTTTTATTTATACAAAACTTAACTTCTCAAATTCCCGCCAAAAGGCCAACTTGCCAGCCAAGTTCCATTCGCATTTTTCAAAGTCAGTAAGCTACGTCCATGTTTCCGCTTCCGTTGCGCCGTTCTGTCTGTCACATGGACGTATGTCTGTCAGTGTCAGTCAGTCTGTCTGTATTGTTATTCTCTTTGGTTCTGTCGATGTCAGTCACAGTCGTCAATCAAAATCATACTATACATACATGCTCTTTGTCAAACAAAACAAATTTAATTTGCCGCTTAGCGCTTAGCTTACTGCGTTGTGTTTTGGTGATTTGTTTTAGCTGAAAATACGAAAACATAAAGAAAGGCCGTATAATAATCTTACGATGTCATCAGCCAAAGAAGATGAACAAAAAGAAACGGCTCCCATGGAAAGAAAGCCTATTTGTTTAATTATTTTAGGTTAGAAGTTTGTTTATTTTCTTTTGAAAATTAGAAAATTTGTTAAAATAACTTATAGTTTGTCTTTCTTTGACTACAATTACAATAACAATAGTCAAGTTTTAGTATAAGTAACCTAATTCCCTTACTGCGCCTTTACTATGTTGTGAATTTGTGATATTGTATTATGTAGGAATTAATAATTAATATTGTCAAGATTTTGCTAGTTGTAAGTAAAGTTGTAATGTCTTAGGTTAAGTACCTGTCAAGTTACAAACTTTTTTTAGTAAATAAATAAATTCAGTAAAGCATCAATAAATTTGGCTGAAGCACTTTCTCTAGGCAAAACTGGTGTTAACAGGTATAGCCACTTGCTCATACGAGCTTACTTACTTTTTACAGGTATGGCAGGGGCTGGAAAAACTTCATTTACTAAAAGGCTGTCTGGAAAAGTTGTTGATGGCTCCAGACCGTATCTGATCAACCTAGATCCAGCATGCAGAGAAGTCCCATACCCTGCCAATATTGGTGAGTTATCTGTTGAGCTATCTGTCAGTAAACATGTTCAACATCATGAAAATTTCCATACTCAGATACAGAACCAAACTTATTTAGCAATAAATCTTTTTAAACTATCGCAACTTGAAAACATATTTAAAAATATTATTGGGACTTATCGCATATTGAAATCAATATTATTTATTTACCTCGATGTTTCAATGACATTAGTAGACTACAAAATAATATTGATTTCAATATTTAAGTCCCAATAATATTTTTGAATATTATTTTATCAATACTGATATTCAGTGTTTTAACTTCAGATGTAAGAGATACAGTGAACTACAAAGAAGTGATGAAGCAGTATGGCCTGGGTCCCAACGGGGGGATTGTAACAGCATTGAACCTCTTTTCAACAAAGTTTGGCCAAGTTGTGGACTTGATTGAGAAGGCAGGAAAGAAACACAAATATTGCATTATTGACACACCAGGTTAGTTTAAAATACTTGATATTATTTTAATTATTTGATACTGAATAAGTGTGAAATTGCAGTGGGAGCGGGCGGGGCGGATGAGCGGGTGACGCGCCGAGCGGGTCACGTTTCTCCCGCCGCGATACCCGCTCGCCCGCCCCGCCCGCTCATGTGCACCTTGGTACACAAGTATTGTGCTTGTCTTACACGCCAGCGGATTCCGCTACCCGCGCCGCTCCCACTGTAATTTCACACTTAATTTATGTAATAGGGTCAAAACTGCTACTCTGTTTTAAATACTGTCCCTGAGTTCAGCGTGTAAGTATGTGTAATCAACTATGATACTAAACATTGAAAATCCCAATTTTATTAGTCAGCAAGTATTCTGTGAAATTGTTTCAACTGGTTGAGGTTTTCCCTAAAGATTTTTAGTCATTAATTATCATTTTTGACATATCTTTGCTTACATTACTACAATACCTACTTAAACTTTAAATGTGTTATTAAATCTGAGGCCAACTCTTTTGATTCACATAATTAATCTAAAAAAACATTTTTTTTTGTGAAACCTGAATCTGACTTTTGAGCAGAGCACAATAATAATAAAACAAAAATAACATAAAATCCCCTCTTTGCCAGTGTCTATATTTTATTTTTAATGTGACTATGTACAATCTAAAACTTTGATTTGTATTCTCTATATCTATAAGGTTCATATACCATTGACAGGCTTTTTGAAAACTCTAGTAGAAAACTGAACTAAAAAACATTATGTATGTACCTACTTACAAAAAAAAAATGTATCTATGTAGTATATCAGTCATTTGGTTACCATAACACAAGCATTAAAAATTGCTTAGCTTGGGACTAGATAACGCTGTGTGGAATGTCCAGGGATATTTATTTATTTATTTATTATTATATCGACGGCACGGCAGCCGTCTGACACGACACGAAACGTCTACATTGAAAGCGCCCTTATAAAGACGAAGTCGACATACCATTTCACTCATAAAATAGAAAAAAAATTGAACGCCGCATACATTTAAAACGGGACTAGCTATTTTTGTTAGAGAAAATTGGCCTATCTCATAATTCTAGTATGTAACTCTTGTTCATGTAATCCACTGTTTGATCTCTTTTTCTTTTGATTTGTGCTAATTTAATTTACCTATTATTGTAGGTAAGGTACAGACCGCATGAAACTTCACTTTTTTACTTTTTTAATTTTTTACATTTAGCTAAATAAGTATTCTCATGTAAGTGACTTTGTCTTTTTTGAGAATAAATATCATTAAACCTAATTATTTTATGAGTGACATGGTATGTCGACTTTGCCTGAAGTAAGTATAGTAATAAAACTATTATACAATCTGTGGTTCTACTGCAGAAGAAAAACATATTTAATAAGCATTATCCTGTTACTACAATTGACTACAAATGAGTTATCAACAATATTACGTAGCATTTAGTCAATATGTGTATCGTCCTACGGTCTGTTCACTAATAGCTCCAACAGCAGATGATGAAGTTTTAATATAAAACTTAGAATTTAAAATTTACTGAAGTGAGATCCAAAAATTGTTGAAATTGAATAATGAAGTTCAGTTTGTGGATAACGTGCTTAACTATTCTGTGTGTGTTTTCAAAATGTGGGTGTCGGTACTGTTCGCGTATTGGCTTGACAATTCAACCCGAAGGAATGATAAGATTGCTGGCAGGACAGGCACTGGAAATATTTTGTCAAACCGAGGACGATAATTACACAGCTGACGATCTTGAATTTCATTTGGCGTATAAAAATGTGCCTTCAGAAAAAATAAATGGTACAACAAGAAGACTTTTTGTAAAGAAGAGTACAAAAGGGGTGTTTGGATATTATTGTCAGAACAAGGTTACATACAAAAAATGCCCCTCTCGTGTTCTTGTGGACACTGCTCCACAAAATGTAACTGATTTTACATGTAAATCTAGGAATCTCGAGGTTTTAAACTGTACCTGGACATACCCTGAAAGTTATAGTACCACAAACTATTCTATTAGTATGTTAAGAGATGGTAATTGGGCTAATGTTTGCTATTCGAAAGGTTTTATAAAAAATCATTGCATTTTAGAAAACACTCCACGATACTATAATGGTATAAGATACGACAGTAGTGTTGAACAACTTTTGTTCCAGTTTATATCGTGTAATTTTTTTGGTTGTAACAAACAAAAGTTCATTGTTGATCATTTTAAGATAGTCAAGCCAGATCCTCCAAGCCACTTAAAAGTTTTACATAATGGCAATCATAGTGTGCTTCTCCAATGGAAAATTCATTACCTCTTGGTTGAGTCTTTACCCAACGGAGTTGACCACAGAATAGAATATCAAATAGCTGATAATACGTCTTACACCCACAAGGTTAATGTATCTGGGCTACCTGCCAAAAACGAAACTTACATGTTTCTGTTGTCAGATTTGCCGTATGCTCATATGCAATACGAAGTAAGAATTTACATAAGACCAAAGGAGGCCATCAAAGATGAATTTTGGTCTGATTATGCATATGTTGTATTCTACACAGCCAGTGGACGGCCTCAAAGATCACCAGAAACAATTGTTGGAGCTTTTGATCAAAATGTCGAATTATACGAGACAAAGAGACGAATATATGTTTATTGGAAACAATTACATGACGATGAGGAGGGAAGCGCCAATTTGACCTATAAAGTCGTGGCTTATTCCGGAATAGGTAATCCCATAACGTTATTAGCCGATAAAAGGAAAAGTTTGAGTTATGTTGTACTTGAAGATGCATCTCTAGAAGCTATCAACGCTGAGATCTGGTCAACCAATGATAAAGGACCATCACCTAACAAAAGCTATCTGTACATCCCTCCTTACTTCGATACTGTAGCCTTGAGAGTACCATCTTTTACAAAGCTGTCATATGAAAACGGTACACACAATTTATTTTGGGATGAAATTAGTAACATTGATAACTACACCATTTTTTGGTGTCAACACAACACAACAAAAATATGCTCTGATCCTATGGATTTCATTACTGTAGAATCAAATAAAACAATTCATATGATAGATCTGCCAGCAGACAAGAGATACCAATTTGCTATTTCTGCTAATAATGGAACTAAAACCAGTGGAATGGTTTGGGCCACCTGTGATGTTTCTAAAGATGCAATTCCAATGTATGGATTTCCTGTACGGCTGAATCATGATGTTCCTGGGAAGTCATTTGTAAAAATATCATGGATAATAGATTGTTTTTTGCCAGGAGTAATTACAGGTTATATTATTAGTTACTGTCCTGTGCTAGGCACCAGTTATATATGCGATTCATCCCATAATATATCCTCAGTTAACGTAACCGACCCAAAACAGATGTCAATAAATATTACAGATTTAAAACCGTTTGTAACTTATCAATTTTCATTAGCTCTGATAACTACATATGGAATAAAGACTATAGAAAATGCAGCTACAAGTGTCACAACCACGGAAGGCACTCCAACAAATCCGAGAAATGTACAAGTAACTGAAGTTGAAAGTAACTCTGTTGTTTTATCATGGGATGCTCCATCAGACAGAAATGGGATCATAGGAAAATATGTCGTATATAACTACGACAAAGAATTTTTCGTGGTTGAAGTTCCTGGTAAAGATAAAATGAGATTGAAACT